>OX359249.1:46496904-47146744 GCA_947179485.1 Allacma fusca | reverse complement strand
TGATTCTAGAAAAGACGCATTCCAACACTACATTTTAATTAATTGTATGTCTGACATGTGTTGATGGACGACTTACCCAAAGTTAGAATTTAATTGTGGTGGTCAGAGCTGCGTTCAAGTTCAAGTACAACTTGAATAGTTCAAGTGCGTATCAAGTTCAAGTCAAGTCAAGTGCAGACAATTTTGTAACTTGAAACTTGAACATCAAGTTCAAGTGAACTTATAATTTTAACTTGAATTTTCAAGTTCGATCAAGTCCAAGTTAATAATTTATTACTTGATTTCAAAATCAAGTCAAGTTCAAGTACACTGAATGGAAGTACTTGAATAAAACTTGAGTATAACTTGAATTTTTGTTAATGAAATCAAGCTTATCTCCTGCATCCAACTAAAAATAATATTGGGCGTCAATCATTATAACAATGACATCTTTGTTTGTTTTTATTCCACCGACATAAAAATTCTCCTCCACGATGCCCAGTGGTCCACATCGAGAATAATTCTGGTGTCCTGTTTGCATACTTTGAATAATTAAAAGTTCTGACTTATTATTTTATGAGGATGTTCTTGATTGAGGATCTTGTTCCATTATAAAAATGAAGTTATTGTTCTCTTCACCTGTTCTGAAGCTAAGAAGAAGTTTAGGAGCAATTTATTATTCCCTTTAAGCAGGGTTGGATTTACGGGGTGGCCCACCCTGGCCCGGCCAGGTTGAAACATTTAGGGCCAGGGTAAAAAAAATGTTGACTAAGGCCCTCACATTACATGTGTAAAAGCTCAAACTATTTTGACGGTTGGGCCATGGTAAAAATTATTTTAATAATCCACACCTGCCTGTAAGAATAAGTTCTGCTAATATTAAGCATCAGATGAACAGCAAACAATCTTATAAATCAATATTGGTTAAGCAAAATTAACGACGACAAATATTCATGAATATAACTGCTGGTTACACTCACCAGCTTAGTGCAACACTAATGTGAACAGGCCAATAATACGATTGCTACCCTCTAAATTGTGAACATTAGTAAATTAGAACACAATGTCTGCAATTATTTGATCAAATATTTTAAACTTTCTAGCAATTTTAAAGTAAAGAATATCATCCGCATGCCGTTTAGTTTATCCTAATTACGGCCTAACCATTATCAGCTATAACAATTGTGAACAAAATTTCAAGCATTGTTTATTCATGCACAAAAAAAATACTTGAACAATCAAGTTCAAGTGCAAGTTCACGTTCAAGTCAAGTTATGTATGCAACTTGAACGTCAAGTTATTATCAAGTTCAAGTTCTATAAAATGTACTTGAAAAGCATGTACTTGAATACTCAAGTTGCTTGAAAAACTTGATTCATCAAGTACAAGTACGGATACCTTGTTTAGAAATTTTCAAGTCAAGTTCAAGTCAAGTTGTCTAAAATAACTTGACTTGAACGCAGCTCTGGTGGTCGTTAAAAGATACACTACTAAATATTCAAAGGTGTACACAATAAGTTATTGGTAGTTGATTTAAATTCGGCATAACAATTCCAAGATGCAAGATAGTAACTTGTTGGTAACTTGTTGTTTAGCATTGCAGTATTTCTTTTCTGTTTTTTTGTAATCTAAATAAATTGCATTATTTTTTTTAACTTGGTCAGGCTTAAGTTGTAGTAACATTTTTTTGGTAACTACAACTTAAGCCTGACCAAGTCAACAAAAAAGAAATGCTAGAAACAATTTTCAATTTTTGTATTTCAATCAAGCAAAAAAATAAATGCTTAAATTAAAAATCAAATACTTTTTTTTCGCTTGAATGAAAGAAAAAAATGAACCGCTATGCTTCAACATGTCATGTACATAATGACGACTGCCATCATCATCACCATCATGACAATCACTTTCAAATTAGTATAAAGGATTTGGCTCTACTGATAACAAAATTATTACGCGCTCGTGATAATAAGACCAATTTTAAGTAGTAACAATTATACGAGCATTCTGCACTACTACTATTGACAGTATTCTCCCCTTCTGGTATTGCGAGCGATTTTGATTTGTTTTTGGTAACAAGACCATTTTGCGCTACTACAGAATGATATTGATTCACGCTATTGCTTATCGCTACACTATAATGAGATAACTATGACGAGAGCTTTTTTCGGCTACCGAAAATGAAGCCAGTTCGTACTACTTATAATAAAATTAATAGCTAAAAAAGCTTAAACAGAGAAGTTGCTTTTGCGCCCTCAAAAGTTGAAAACAAGTTTTCTGGTAGATGCTGTCAGAATAAATCCCACTGGTTTATTGAAAATGATGAAAACTCTTGAAATGACGAAAAGCAACGCCACGACATAATTGTCACTGATGCAGAAATAGCCGGGAAAAAGTTGGTTTGCAATTATTACTATCAAATTTGAGATGTAAGATGGAAATTGTTAATTAATAATACTATTGAAAGAGTATTCAAGGAGAAATTATCCATCGTGGCGTTGCTTTTCGTCATTTCAAGAGTTTTCATCATTTTCAATAAACCAGTGGGATTTATTCTGACAGCATCTACCAGAAAACTTGTTTTCAACTTTTGAGGGCGCAAAAGCAACTTCTCTGTTTAAGCTTTTTTAGCTATTAATTTATTTCGACCTTTTGGACTTGTGAAACTAGCCTTGCAGGAAGATTTCAGACAATAATGATTTTTGCTAGTGAAGCACGTAACTGTTAGCTAATTTTTGGTTATTTTGTTTGCTTGGACGAGAAACATTCAAACTTGGCTTATAAAAATTGATCATTTACTTGAATTTTAACCACAAAAGGGTTAAAACGTTTTGAACCATCCAGGGTGCTATCAATGCATGATAGCTACATCATTTTAATTAATGTCGGACATATGTTAATTTACCCCAAAGTAAATCTTATACTGTACTTACTCTCTTACCCGAAGTTATAATTTAATCTTGGTGGTTAAAAGTTAATGACTGATCATATTAGTCACACTTTACTAAATATTCAAAGGCGTACAAAAAAAGTTAATTAATCGAATTTATTTACCATTCAAATTACAAGATGCAAGATTTGCTAACTTGTTTAGCATTGCAGTTTTCTTTTCTATCTTTTTTCTTTTTTGTACTCTAAAATGGCATTACTTTTTGTTGACTTGGACAGGACTAACAATAAGTTGTATAACACTTGGTTACTGTAATTTAAACTTACCCAAGTAAACAAAAAATGAATGTTAAAAAAGAATAACGATTCATTGTTTTCTTGCATTCGTGAAAAAAATTCTTAATAATAAAAATAATTTTTTTGCACGAATGAAAGGGGAAAAATGAACCCGTATGTTTAACATGCCATGTACATAAGTGACCTGTAATCCAAATCAAGGATTCAACTCATATTTAAGGGTGATCCCTTAAAGATCGCATCACCAAAATTTTACAGTAACATCCTAGTTATAAAAAGCGTCCCACAATAAGTTTTCATGCGTTTCTGATTAGCGGAACACCCTCAAATATTTTCCACGAACGTTTTATATGAACGGTCACCATGCAACTTAAATTCGCCATTTGCCTCCAATTTTTGTTTATTTTTCCGAAGGGCTCTCCGACTTCAAGTGTTACAGGAACACAAAAATTCATGGAGATTCACAATGATCTCCCATTGACTTTAAGCTTTTGATATCAGAAATACATCAATCTGCTCAGGAGATATCCAGGAAAGTCACTTTTTGAGGTATGGGTGAAAGCATAGAGGTTGCTTTTTTAAGGATTCTGGGCAGACCTGGGCATGCACGCAGACATGGGCGCGTAACCTTTAAAAGCAACTTCTCAAAAATCAAATTTCACTTCTGATAATGAGAGAATTTGGCTCTACTTGATAATGAGAGAATTTGGCTCTACTTGATAATGAGAGAATTTGGAGCTACTTGATAATGAGAGAATTTGGCTCAAATTGATAATGAGAACATATAACGGAACTTGATATTGACATTATTTTATGTTACTGATAATGAGTAAATTGCGCTACGTTATAAGTACTGAAGAGCATTTGGAGCTACTTGATAATGAGAGTAAATTGCGCTACGTGATAAGTAGAGCATTTGGAGCAACTTGATAATGAGAGTAAATTGCGCTACGTGATAAGTAGAGCATTTGGAGCTACATACTTAGCAAAGCTTATGTGCTTTTGGTATAAACTGCATTTTACGCTTTTGATAGCGAGGGTTTTTTGCTTTTATGTTAGGGTGCAAAGTTTATCCCCAATGAATGGTGATTGACGGGTTAGAGATAAGGATGAATTTGATAGGGAAAATCTTATACGTTACGTTTATATCCTAGCGGTAAGTTTATTTGCCTGAATAATTTAATGCTGGATAATTATCTATTTGTATGCCTTGTTTCTGATTCTAAATGTAGGCAGGTTATATGTGGCGAAAAACTTAAACCACTTCAAATTTTTGTTTAATTAATACCAGCTTATTATATTATTGGGGTTTACTCTACTGGACCTTTTGAATTACTCGATAGCACTGTCAACAGCTACAATTCTCCCTTAAACGCAATAACCACTCAACGAAACCTCTGTTGACCCCCCAAAACTTTCATCCCGTACAAAGTTCCATCACCATCATGTACAACATAACCCATATCACTAACAATAAGCTACAACGCCGTGTATGCAGAATTGTCCTTAAACCCTACACAAAACAGTATTAAGAAATAGTTTACCCCTTCAAGAACACCATTATCTTTATTTTACCAACTCTGTGTTTACAAACTGTCAAATGTGGTCTGTATTTATGGATAGAATATAGAGAGAGAGTCGCTGTGCTTCATTTCACTTGCAATTAGTGAATAAAGTTTCACCCATGTTACACTTAGTTAAGTAATATGCTTTCAATAGCTAATAAATAGGAGAGTTGTACTTACTTATGAATTGCCTGATAAAAGTATTTTTATTCGAGAAAAGATGGACCAAGACGTCAGCAATGGGAAACGTCCCCTAGTGATCGAAATGAAATTTTCTGAGTGGAAATGGTTGAACCAGTGACACTAGAAGAGCACAGAATTTCGTTCCATCTGGTTTGCAAGAGTAGTCTGAGAATTTATCACTGTTATTGTATCTAAATTTTAAAGTTCAATTTAAAATAATTACAAAATTATACTAGCAAATGCACACTAAAGGTCACGATATATAATAGAAAAGTAAGCTTTGTTTTGGAGAAATTATGGTGCGAGCAGGACACACTGACCTGTTTTGCTACTTGCGAGAACCAAATTGAGGAGTATCTCGAAATTATTTTCGTCGTTGTTAAGTCGTTTTTATTTTTTCTTTATGTAAAAACATATTTTGTACTAAAACTTCAAATTGGGTCTCGACGGGAATGCGCAGAATATTTCGAGAGTAATCCAAAGATTTGTAGGCGAAAATATACTTTTGAAAGTTTTCCTTTGACCACGTACTTTCTTTTGCTTTCACGCTGGTTCATGCAGAGCTCGTACGGGAATCAGTGTTATTGGGATTGCTAGGGTACATCAGTAAATGTAGTGTATGAGTATTGGACTTAACAGGAACTTGTTCTGAATAGTTTACCTAAACATTTTAATTGCCTGCTATGAAGTTGATACTTATTTTAATTGCTGTATCCGAGTAGACTGACAAGCACAATGACTATAAAAATGAGCTATGTATATTTAGACTATTATCATTTACTTCTAATTGTAAGTGCATTAATCTGGTTGTCTCTTAATCCTTCGCTTTTTGCCATCATCTAGTGTACAGTGCTTTTCCTATATTAAGGTTTCCTCTTAGAAGAGACTCCCTTTACAATGGGATCTTTTCCCCATGATTACATTTCCATTAATTATAATTATGTATAGTAGTAAAATATAGTGGCATCTCCATGTATTAGCAGGTCTTTTGCCATCCCTTGAGAAACAATACGTAGTACATGTACATATGCACTACATGTATGGTTGTATGTATGACTCATTGGCAGAACGTGTGATCATTTCGTTAATTGTAATATTTATCATATTTTTTTATAGGTTAAATGCAATGTAACATTCTTTCTTTGAAGACAATTTTGTTAGAAAAATCAATTAAAATTGCTTTGTAGGGGTCTCCTGTAAGAGTAACGTGTATGCATGATATATTAGTACCTAATGTGATCTGGAAACGCAGAAAAGTTTTAAACACAAAATTAATCTTCAGACATGCACTTGGAAAACATAAGTTTGTGCTCACACTTGAACTCTCAATTCAGCCTATTCCCTCACCTCATATTTTTTCAATCAATTTTGCTGTGATCTTGAAGAATTTCTAATGTTTTGTGGTATTGCATGATGTATCTACATACATGTAGATACAGTTAAATCTGGATATAACGTAAGCTACGGGGACAGCCAATTTTTATGCGCTACATATATCCGTTATTCTTAAGTATTGTGTATATGGGACTGTTAAAAAGATGTTATATGTATAATATCCGCTATAAAGTTATTCGTTATAGTAAAATTTGACTGTACATACTTGGTAATGTTTTAGTTTATGCAGAAAAACTGGAACTATAACATAACAAGCAATCTCCATCTGAGAAGGTAATAACTTTCAGAAGACAGGAATCATTTTTCATACTTTTAGTTTGCTTATGAGGGAAGTCCTGTTTAATAATGAGTTACAACTACAACTAGTACAAAATCAATTCTTCGGGTTCTCATTAGAACAATTCAGTGGTCCTACTCACAGCTTGTATGCTCTAAATTGTACCGAAAATGCCGGTATTAATGTTTGGCGAGAAACTTGTAATAATTATTGTAAATTCGAAATGTGACAGTTAGCATTACATTTCCGTGAAACATTAATACAGGGTACCGCCAAACCTTTTCGCACCAGGTGCACTTATGTATGTAAAAAAAATGTTCGATTGTATCAAATATATTTCAACATTTTTCAAAATTTCTTCCATATCCTTGTGACTCAAAAACTCTGAACACACCTCGTCTAACGATGCGGTTAAGATGTACATCAATGATTTTTACATGTAATATTAATATACGTGCTCTCCCACTCCCATTGCACTACACATAGCTTGGTATATGTTTGATTCTTAAGCTTATGTAATTATTACGTGACATGCGTGTATGTAATGCAAGCAGCTCTCTCATTGTTAGTCAGCTCCTTCATCAATAGTAGCTTGAATCTCACTGGTTCTCACTTCGGTCTACTACTAGTCTCCAATGCCGATGCCTGTTGGAAAATAACTCTTCACCGAAGCAAGTTTCAACTTGCTTCCTCATCGCTGGTTTTTTCCTACACTCTTCGATCCACAGGATCAGTTCCATGTCAACTGCCAAACCTTTTGGTTTGGCTACCAGCCCGAGTTACCTTCGACATCTGCAGTGCTACAAGTTCATTCCAATCGTGTAAATGGACAAACTGACCATACTGCAAACATACATACTTATACAATAAATTACTTACAAATAATCCATTCATTTGCTCTCTGATGTGCCTCATTTTTTCACTGTTCAATTGATTCAGTAGGGATCCTCACTTACATATCCCGTATGGGCATTACTCACTCTCATACACTCATACATGCTCTTATGTGTACATCCATTCATTTTCTACAGCAGTCACTACTACAGAACATTTCACTGGTCCTCCTCGAACCGGATAGTTGAACCGGAGTTTTGAAAATCCGTCGAACCTAAGTAGTAAAAGTGGCCGTAGAAAATGGAAAATGACAATCGAATTTCCAATATGGACTCGCTGCGTCAAAAAAGAAAAGCTCTAAAATCATCTCTAACTCGGTTAAAGACGGCCATTGACGCATACTCCGATGATGTGGATGCAGGATTGGTTGAATCACATTCGCTTCGTCTCAATGAGATCTGGAATGATCTCAACATCAATCATTTCGCCATTTTGGATCTGTGTAAGACCCAATCTGAATTCGACGCTCAACAAGGTGACTTTGACATAAGCGAGTCACGCGTTATCGAGATGCGAGCGAAGCTGTTCTCTGTCAGCCGTTACCAACCAACTTCACATCCGATGCAAAATTCAAGCGCCAGTTTCCACGCGGAACCCAAAGTACAAGATGTCCGACTACCCAAGTTGGATCTGCCCACTTTCTCCGGGAGCATTCAAGATTGGATGTCATTCCACGATTTATTTTCTGCAACTATTCACAACAACCACTCACTGATGCCCGCTCAAAAGCTGCAGTATCTCAAACTGAGCTTACGTGGAGATGCTGCAAGAATCCTTCAAAGTATGAAAGTTACAGATGGCAACTATGCCATCGCATGGGAACTTCTTACCAATAGATATGAGAACAGGAGAGAACTTGTCTTTGCTCACATCAAGCGCTTAACAATGCAAAGCAGCTTACAAGCTGAATCTGCCAGTGGATTGCGAGAGCTGGTGGATACTACAAATGAATGCATGAGGACGCTGGAAATACTTGATCAGCCCACACAATCATGGGATTCCATTGTTACCTTTCTCATCTTGCAAAAATTGGACCCTGAGACAAGAAGACTGTGGGAATTGTCACTTCCTAATAATGAGGTTCCAAGTTTCAAATCTCTTATTGAATGGTTGGAGCAGCATGCTCAAGCATTGAACTCAATTGCTCACACTAAGACTAAAGTGCAGTCCAAACCGAGTATCAAACCTGAAACTAAATTACATGCCAAGTCTCACCATACCATAAATGAAACTAAGACTAACAATAAGTGCAGTATCTGCGATGGTAATCACCCTTACTTCAAGTGTTCCAATTTTTTAGCAAAATCTGCTGTTGAGCGAATGAAATCAGTAAAGGAGCGTAAACTTTGTCTGAACTGTTTACGTCCAAATCACTTCGCGTCTCAGTGCCCTTCTGAAAATACATGTAAGCAATGTGGGGAAAAGCACCATAGTTTTCTCCATTTTGAGCGTACCGTAATCAAAACAGCCGAGCCTCAACCGACTTCTGTGTCCACTCATGTTGCTAACAGTAAGCATTCACAAGTACTTCTTGCAACGGCAATGGTTTTGGTCAAGGACATTTCTGGAAAGCTACAACCCTGTCGGGCATTTATAGATTCAGGTTCTCAAGCCAATTTTGTTACCAATATATGTGTTCAGAGGCTGAGACTTCAACGGTACCCAATTAATGTAGACATTTCTGGATTGGCTGCTACCGAAATTACAAATGCTCGCCATTACTCAATATTAAATGTTGTATCTAATGTAAATAAACAGTATAAGTTGACAGTTGAAGCATTCAACATATCTCGGGTGACAGGACTACTACCCAATCTACCTTGTGACTCTGCTCAATGGGACCACGTCTCTACCCTCAAACTTGCAGATCCAAACTTCAACAAACCAGGATCCATTGACATCTTGCTTGGTGCTGATGCATATGCTGAAATTATGCTGGGAGAAATTCGCCGTGGTCCAGCAGACACTCCAATTGCTCAAGAAACGAAACTTGGTTGGATTGTTTATGGAAGAGCACCACCATCAACTGTCTCAGGCAAACCTATTCCACATATTGTCTCATGCTCTACTCACTTAAATTTGGATAAATCCCTTCAAAGATTCTGGCAGCTGGAGGATCTACCAATGAAGCGAATTCTTACTGCTGAAGAGAAATGTTGTGAAGAAAAATTTAGACTCACTCATAGGAGAGATGAAAAGGGTCGGTTTATCGTCCGACTCCCCTTTAAACCAGACAAAATTTTGGGAAATTCCTACAACATGGCACTTCGTCGATTCAGGTCCGTTGAAAATAAACTAGAAACCAACCCGGAAATCAAATCACAGTACCACAAGTTCATGCAAGATTACCTCAACTTAGGTCATATGCAGCGTGTTCCAACATCATATTCCCAAAAACGTGATTGTGAGAAATTTTATTTACCCCATCACTGCGTATTTAAGGCCTCCAGTACAACTACTAAGCTTCGTGTAGTTTTTGATGGTTCTGCCAAGTCAACTTCTGGGAATTCTCTCAATGACATGTTAATGGTAGGTCCAGTGGTCCAAGACGATCTGATATCTCTTCTTTTACGATTTCGTCTTCACAATGTTGCACTAATTGCAGATGTAGTCAAAATGTATCGTCAAGTTCTTGTCAATATAAAAGATGTTGACTATCAACGGATTCTTTGGAGATTTTCGGCTGAGCAACCAATTGAAGAATACCAACTTCTGACTGTAACCTACGGTACTGCTAGTGCCCCGTATTTAGCAACAATGGCTTTAAAGCAATTAGCTGATGATGAGAGTGGTACCTATCCACTAGCTGCAGAAATTACTAGAAGAGATTTCTATGTCGACGACTTAATGTCTGGGGCAGAGTCTGTCGAACTGGCATTGCAACTGCAGCGTGAACTTATTCAGTTGACTCAAGCTGGAGGCTTCCAACTACAAAAATGGGCATCAAATTCAGCTGAAGTTTTGCAAGCAGTACCCTCTGAGCTTCGTGGTGCGGACTCACCTTTGACAATAGACATGGATGAATCTATTAAAACTCTTGGTCTCCTCTGGAATCCATCCACTGACATTTTCCATTTCTCTGTTGAAACATTTGATTTTGGGAAACTAACGAAACGCATTATTTTGTCAGATATCGCGAGGATATTTGACCCACTAGGATGGCTTTGCTGCGTCACCATTGTTCCTAAAATTTTGATGCAACGTCTATGGCAAGAAAATGCTAGCTGGGACGACGAAATTCCTCACCAATTTGTCGGAGAGTTCGTAATTTATCGAAAGGCCCTTCAGGAACTCCAGCAGGTAACAATTCCTCGCCGTGTAATTGTTCCTCACGTGGAAAGAAAGGAATTACACGGGTTTTCAGATGCTTCCGAAAGAGCGTTTGCAGCGTTGGTTTACTTGAGAACTATGGACAATTCCGGAACAGTACAAATGCACTTACTTGCTGCTAAAACTAAAGTGGCACCTCTAAAGCAAGTAACACTACCTCGACTTGAACTCTGTGGGGCAGTTCTTCTTAGCCGATTACTTACTTCAATTGCAGCTTCGCTGCATATGCAATTTGATGGAGTATTTGCGTGGTCAGATTCCAAAACTGCGTTGGCTTGGATTGCTTCTCCACCCCAAAGATGGAAAACATTTATTGCAAATCGGGTTGCTGAGATCCAAGATTGTCAGCCAAAACCTTTGTGGTCTCACATTGCTGGTAAGGAAAATCCGGCTGATTTAGCAACACGAGGTATTTATCCATCTGAATTATGGCGCAACACATTGTGGTGGAATGGCCCAATTGCCTTCCAGTTGAATAATTGGAAACCACCGACAAAATGCAACTCAAAAGACATAACTACCGAAACTCTATTTGAAGAACGTAAACTAATAACTGTAAACATTGCTACAATTGATCTTTCGATCCTTACAAGATATTCAACCTTATCAATGCTAAAGAGAATTACAGCTTTATGCCTTAGATTTGCAACCAACTCTCGATCTAACTCATCTCTCAAATTCACTGGAGTACTCTCAGTGGACGAATTACAGTGTTCTCTTTTTTCCCTCATCAAACAAGTCCAACGATTTCATTTTGCAGAAGAAATCAAGTGTCTGCTAGCAAAGGATGAAATTCCATACAAATCAAGGTTAAAGTCACTATGCCCGTTCCTAGCTGACAATGGGTTGCTTAGAGTCGGAGGGCGACTCCAGAATGCAACTTTAACTTACAATCAGAAGCATCCAATTATTTTGCCAACGCATTCTCCACTAACAACTCTTATTGTTAGACATGTGCACCTCTCTCATCTCCATGCTGGTCCTGCATTGATGCTTCAAGTTCTTCGGGAAACCTATTGGATTCTAAATGCAAAGAATGCTGTGAAATTATTTTACAAACGATGTGTCACTTGCTATCGTCAAGTAGCTACCTCCAGCACCCAATTAATGGCGAGTCTACCATCAACGAGAGTAAACCCAGCTCCTGCATTTTTTAACTGTGGAGTGGATTTCGCTGGACCATTTCTCCTGAAAGCCATCAAAGGACGTGGCATTCAACGGTACAAGGCATATGTATCATTGTTCATATGTTTTTGTACTCGAGCCATACATTTAGAGCTCGTAAGTGATCTTTCGACCCAGGCCTTTATTGCAGCATTAAAGCGATTCATATCCCGCCGGGGCATGCCCAGTACTATACACAGTGACTGCGGGACTAATTTTATTGGGGCCAACAAAGAACTTCGTCACCTCCGCCAACTTTGCCACAGTCCAGAGCACAACCAAATAGTTTCAAAACATCTTGCAGACACCGGAATCAAGTGGCAGTTTAACCCGCCTGCAGCTCCTCATTTTGGTGGACTGTGGGAGGCAGGGGTTAAAAGCACCAAATACCATTTGCGAAGAATTGTAGGAAATGAAGTGCTAAATTTTGAAGAAATGGTTACCATTTTGTGTCAAGTCGAAGCGGTTCTTAACTCACGTCCGCTTTGCCCAATTTCTTGCGATCCCAATGATCTTACAGCCTTAACTCCGGGCCACTTTCTCGTAGGATCTGCACTCACTACTATTCAGGAACCAAATTACACGGACATTAGAGAAAATCGTCTCTCGCGTTGGCAGCTAATGCAGAAAGTTGTACAACACTTCTGGAGCCGGTGGTCAAGTGAGTATTTGTCACGCTTACAACAGCGACCTAAATGGCTGAAGCATCAACCCAACATTGAGAAGGATGCCCTTGTCTTGCTCAAGGATGAGCGTCTACCCCCACTTCAATGGAAGCTCGGTCGTGTGATTCAGACCTATCCTGGAACAGATGGTAAAACTCGTGTGGTTTCTCTCAAAACAGCAGATGGAGAATTCAAAAGGCCAATCACCAAGATATGTCTTCTTCCTATTGAGACTTCACAATCCTCATCGGATTTACTTTAGGCTCTGTATTCTTATTGCTTAAAAGCGTTACAATTATTATTTCATAAACTTTAATTTTAATTATTTGAAATGTAATATTTCAAGGTGGTCGGGAATGTTTGATTCTTAAGCTTATGTAATTATTACGTGACATGCGTGTATGTAATGCAAGCAGCTCTCTCATTGTTAGTCAGCTCCTTCATCAATAGTAGCTTGAATCTCACTGGTTCTCACTTCGGTCTACTACTAGTCTCCAATGCCGATGCCTGTTGGAAAATAACTCTTCACCGAAGCAAGTTTCAACTTGCTTCCTCATCGCTGGTTTTTTCCTACACTCTTCGATCCACAGGATCAGTTCCATGTCAACTGCCAAACCTTTTGGTTTGGCTACCAGCCCGAGTTACCTTCGACATCTGCAGTGCTACAAGTTCATTCCAATCGTGTAAATGGACAAACTGACCATACTGCAAACATACATACTTATACAATAAATTACTTACAAATAATCCATTCATTTGCTCTCTGATGTGCCTCATTTTTTCACTGTTCAATTGATTCAGTAGGGATCCTCACTTACATATCCCGTATGGGCATTACTCACTCTCATACACTCATACATGCTCTTATGTGTACATCCATTCATTTTCTACAGCAGTCACTACTACAGAACAGTATATGTAATATGTATATGTATGTAATGTGTTCTACTGTTAACTTGAGTAAGTCTTGTGACGCGGGCGAAGGGAAATCTTAGTTTATGGCACGGCCAAATTATTGTATTAGTGATGATGATTGCATCCCGTAAAACATATATTTACAAGAAGCCCTTAACATATTTGACCTGTACTCCGCCTTCCTTCTAAAAAGCATAAACACGAATTCGCCTTCAGCCTTCTTCTTAAAATTACCTTCCTTTAATTTTAAACTTAATCTGATTTTTTAAAATGAACCAATAAACTTGCATAACATGGGATGCCTTTTGATGGCTTTTTAATTGTGTTTCGAGTCTCTTGAGCATATGTATGTACTTAATTATAGTAACAGATCCCTTAATTTAGTCACATGAAATGATTCACACAAATCATACTTCTAATAATCTTGCCATAAGGGATGCTTAAGGGACAGGAAATTATGCTCCTGGTAGACAATAAATTTTGTGCAAATGCGAATTCAAAATTCCAAGCGCCCAAATATCTTACAAAAGGACGCTAATAAAATCGGAATGAAGTTTTTTAGCTTAAAATAGTTGTTCGTGGTACTAAATTTACTGGTTTTGTATTGTCCACTACACCGGTGATAATATAAAATCGACTTATGATTTTTGAAGGATTTATAAAGATTCGAAAATGTTGTTTTTCCATTTTTTCAGATTTAGCAATATGGACCTCTATTTAGCCTGTAGATACAACAGCTAGCCGATTCGCAGGCGACTTGAACGAAGATAATTGAGAGGGACTGCAGAAGATATTGTTTTAATTCAAATCTGTGTAAATTTTGTTTGCCGTTGTTTATGGGCATTACAAACAGATCGACGTGTTAAACCTACATTTTCGTAATCTGTAAAAATCAGAAAAACGATGTTTCTTTATTATATGCACAAATTGTTGATGATTCAATTCTCAAGATATATCAGGATTTCGCATAGTAATATTCTCCGGATTTTGACTTCATATAGCCCCGATTTCAAGCTTTCCAACTTTCCACAGCCAGGGACACTCATAAGGAGAATCAAGAACCCTTCTGAGGTAATCGTTTAAAAAAAGTAGATGTATGGTGCAAAGCCATTGTCTTATCTACGGGGTACTGATTATTTACTTTTTGAGCACCTGTAAATATCTCAATGTATATATAAATATATCTATATCACACGATTTCTACGAACGATTACAGTGCCCGTGCGCTTTGTAATTTAAATTTTGTTCTCGCGAAATTAGAATAAATTAAACGGCATGCGGATGATATTCTTTAGTTTAAAATTGCTAATAAGTTTAAATTACTTGATCAGATAACTGTAAACATTGTAATATAATTTACTAAATTCCACTATTAAGACGTTTGCAATCATATATTATAGGCCTGTTCACATTAGTTTTGCACTAATCTGGTGAGTGTAACCAGCAATTACAATCATAAACATTTGTCGTCATTAATTATGCTTAACCAATATTGATTTATAAGATTGTTGGTTGTTCGTCTGCGCCATCATGTTTAATACTATCAATTTATTCTTACAAATTGTTCTTAAACTTCATAGCTTCAGAACAGGCGAAGTGAACAATCACTTCATTTTTATTATGGAACAAGAACCCCGACCCGAGTATCAAAAACATCCTTATAAAACAATAAGTCGGAAATTTTACTAATTGAGTTCAATGTTTAGAGAATGCACAAGAATAAATTATTCTCGATCTCGACCACTGGGCATCGTGGAGGCAACTTTAACGTCGATGTCGGTGCCGTCGATGGAATAAAAAAAAACACAAATATGTCATTATTAGGATGATTAACGACTAATATTATTTTTAGTGGGATGGGATGATGCCACTTAACAGGCAATGCTTATATTGCTTTACAGTGACAAAAACTCACGTTATACTCAAGTTTTATTCAAGTACTTCCATTCAGTGTACTTGAACTTGACTTGATTTTGCAATCAAGTAATAAATTATTAACTTGAACTTTATTGAACTTGAACTTGCAAATTCAAGTTAAAATTAAAATTTCCCTTGAACTTGATGTTGAAGTTTCAAGTTACAGATTTGTCTGCACATGACTTGACTAGAACTTCATACCCACTTGGATCATTCCAGTTATACTTGAACTTGAACGCAGCTCTGCTTCAGAGTATCAATTTTAGGCACACCCTTCCTTCTCATTCTATTTTCGTAGGAATTTATGAAGGATTCCCTCAGCCTTCAGTAAAAATTATGGCCAGCCTTCCTTTCCTTCTAAATGCTACGAAAATATGCTGTCCGCCGTCAATGAAGAATTCTTGGAAGGCTATCCGTCGACGGCTGCGCATCCCTGTTCTGGAGAGCAAGTGATAAAGATGTCTTGTAGATTTCTCTTTACCAGACGGTGAAAAGCATTTATTTTCTTATTATTCGACAATACTTCTATTTGCAATAGATACTCACACTGGGAACACTGGGAAGCAAAAAGGTTTTCAAAAGGAGAAGATGAAAGTTAAAGCTGCGTTAATTCCAGAAGGTGATGCAGAAAAAGGAAAAGTAATTTGTGCTACTCCAAGTGGAGCACTAGGACGTAAAAACAGCATCTGGGTGCTCGAGTGGTAGCTCAAACGTAGAATATTTCTGCTCCCCTCTGCAATTTACCAAGCAAGTTTATCATTACAATGCTGCTTACTGTACTCTATGGCAACCCATCCTCATCAACCCATCATCTCTCACAGTCGTGCATGAGTACTTGACTATTTCTAGCCTTAAATACTACTTAAAGGACTGAGCTAACCCTCAGAGTTACCTTTTAGTATGATCTAAATATTCCATGAAATGTAGTATAGACCCAAGGAATGACAATCATCTCAGCCCACATATTTAATCAAAGTCCATCCATAGATTTGTGCTTTGATTATTTTTTTTAACGCTTTCTGCTTACTTGTAGTTTACGTTTGCTTAATAATTTATAGCTTCTATTTAGGAATAATTAGATTGTACTATAAGGCAACTCTGAGGGTTAGCTCAGTCCTTGAATTAGTACTTAAGGCTAGAAATAGTCAAGTACACATGCACGAGCTGCGAGAGATTATAGGTTGCCATAGAGTACAGTAAGCAGCATTGTAATGATAAACTTGCTTGCTTGGTAAAGTGCAGAGGAGAGAAGAAATATTCTAAGTTTGAGCTACCACTCGAGCACCCAGATGCTGTTTTTACGTCCTAGTCAAGAGGAGCTGGTCCTTCTTGAGATTAAAACATAGTTCGAATTTGTGTATTCATTCATAAGGCCTACTTGAGGCTATTACAGAAGGAGTTACTTCTTCAAATTAGTATTCTGTAAATGATAATCCATTGGACATATTGTAATTGGTAAAATGATGGCTATTATGAACTACCCTGTACGATTCAAATGCATACACACGTAAGTTTAGCCTACATATTGGTGACATTCTTTACGTGGACCTGAAACTTTCAAACTTGGCTGAAAATAATATTTATTATTGCTTTTTTCATTTAGGGTAATTTTGAATAAGCTGTATAAACAATGTTGCGTTATTCGTTTTTTAGGCACGAAAGAATTAAATTAATTGATCCATTCACTGCACTATGAATGCGTGACAGCTATACCAATGCCACTAATAATTTTATATATACATTACATAATGTATTGACGGTCCATAAGGTGATCGGTAAGGAATAATTATTACATCTCTGGGTTAAAAGCGGCGACTTCAGTAGTACCTCTCTATATAGCGTACTCGTATAAGGGATTTTTTGATTCCGAAAATGCACTAATTGCAGTCCCGATACACAATGTATAAGCCAATGCTTATAAGGGACGATTTTTGCTGGTCCCTTGAGCATCCCTTATAGCGAGAGTTGGCTGACATTAATTTACTGTAATCCTTCGTGTACCATTCAAATGAGTACAAAATACACAATGGATCTAATCCACAAAACTACACATGTTGCTTAGATCCATATGTTAGTAACTTGCTGGTGATTTTAGTTGGCATAGTGAAAATGTTGAGTTAGAAAAATGTTTTTTTTACAAAATTGTTTTTAAGGAAGCAAAAAGATAAGTACAAGTTATTACTTTACCCTTTCCATTATTTAAAAGAATAAGTAAGCGAAATTTACGAAAAGTTCAATCCGTTAAAGAATAATGTCATTCGCAATGCTGTAACATGTTATATACATAAGTAGACGACTACAACATACCACCAGCCAACGCAACGTCACCAAGTCACCACTACTGTCGTCAATCGTCAATCGTCAATCGTCACCAGTCACCATTACTTTCATACTTTCATTTTAGTATGTAGGATTATTAATCCGACATATAATCGACCGACACTTTATAATCCGGAAGTCACGACTGTCTGATATTCAATGAATAGTTCGCGTGTGAGCTTTACGTTTGGTTCAAAAACACTCCACCAGAGAAGGGCCCAAGCTTCTGGAAAATTCAGCCGATATTTACAATAATAATATTTAATGTCACGCCTAGAGTCCAGGACCGCCGCAAGGCTTGATGACCAACCCGATAAGGAGGTTCTCATTCATTACCATAACCCTGAGCGATTCAGTGATGAGAGTGTTCAAAACAGGCATCGACATTTCAGTGGGTCTATTATTATACTTTTATAGTCATAATGCAATTGCATCACTTAAAATAGTGTTCAAATCCTGCCTTTCTTTCTCCTTGCCTGATGTCAATTTATTTGCAATATAAACTTTCATCCTAATTTTCAGTTAGAACAAAATCTTTAAGCCAATATGCGGTCACTCTCTCAAATCAGCCAAATGATGTTTCAACGGTTCAGTTCCTCGATGATCATTACCATTTCTTTGCGAAAGTAATATTAACAACACATATTTTGAATTTTGACCCATGCATGTTCAGTTTCATTCATTCCAATTAATGCCTACTTCCATCCGCTGTTTGATTAAAGGGCCGAGATTTCCAGCCGCAGTGGAAATACCATAAATACACTCCAGAAGAGGTCAAAATTTTGGAGACGTATGAAGCGAGTTCAAAACTGCCGTCCAACTCTCAGATTTACCGCGAATGGACGAGTCAGCGCCAATACACGTGACTTAAATCGTGTTTTAATTTAAATTTATACAATCTTCCAATTCAAGTAATTTCTGTGATTACAAACATAGGTCCTTGGAAAAAGTTGGTTGGGGGATTGTAACGTTAATAGCTCTAATGATCGGAACTCTCGCTTTTGTCATCAAGGAACTTTGTGAGCAGCTTCAGATATTTTACAATCCTTTCATAAGGGACTATATCGAGGTACAATTTGTAATTGGTTAATTAGTCAACATTAAGCTAGTGAGAGTTTCTATATAATGTCTCCCTTATTAATGGGGTTTAGCGTGGTCAACCAGATCGCCTCCTAATGTACCATGCTGGCATCAGCTGCGCATTCGTGGCTTTCTCTGCCGTTGTCTGCGTCTATGCTTGTCCTTTTGCAGCTGGTTCTGGGATCCCTGAAATAATTTGCATTCTTAATGGCACTGTTGTTAGTTTTCGCTATTATTTTTGTACCTTTCTGTAATTTGAATTCATCCTGAAGGAAGTGATTAATTCAATTCATACGTGGTATTTTCCAAGGTCCGCAGTGCTTTGGGTTTCAGGACATTAATTTGCAAAACTGTTGCCATAAGTTTTGCAGTTCTGAGTGGACTGCCGATTGGCTTCGAAGGACCCTTAATTCACATTGGGGCCATGTTAGCCGCGCAGTTATCGCGTCCGGCTAAATGTAAAATTCCTTGCAAGGTACGCCGTATCTATGACACAGGGCAGGAATTCGCAGTTTCCGATGAGAACGACACTCCTCCATCTATACATCGCTGCTGCCGCTACCGGGATTCTGAAGAACGGTTCGTTCCTGCTGGTCTTAAAACGGCCTAACTTACAATTAGTAATGTATATATGTAGTTGTAAATGTATGAACTTAATGGATGTCTAATTTACTTCCTTAATTTTTGGATTCCTAAACCTATATAGGCATTCGTTAATTTGCCTCGGTGCAGCTTGTGGAATAGCCTCTGCATTTAGCGCTCCAATTAGCGCCATTTTGTTCGTCATGGAAGAAATTTCGACACACTGGTCAGTATTGTTAACTTGGAAGGCCTTCGTCTGCTGTATTATAGCGCGGAGCGTGACCGAGGTCTTGTCCAGCCTTTGGGCCAGTATCGAACATTTTAAATCTCCTTCCTTCGCCTTTTTTGAATTCTCGGAAGCAGCAGTTTTTGATGTATGTCCATTTTTAGACTCAATTTTAGAATTAGAAATTAGAGAATAGAAGAGAAAGATTGTATACCATTTTAACTCATTACATGTCAAAATTTGTAGGTACAAGAAATATTGACTTTGAATTTGCTGATAGTTATTCCAGCCATAATTCTGGGGATTATTGGAGGCTGCTTAGGCTCCTTCTACATTTTTCTTCACTTAAAAGTTGCCAAAGTTAGACGTAAACTTCTGGGGAAAATTAAGAACCACGATGTTCTCAATATTGTTAAGGTTTTGGAGCCTGTCTTGTTAGCTGTGAGTAAAATTACTTACTCTTCCCATTTTCTTGCGTTACTAACTCCTGTCATTCTACATTCTTTCACTATTGTGCTGATGAGTTATGCATCCTTCAAAATTTTGTTGTCCAGTTCCTTTCCACTGTTGTAATAATGGGCACACTTCCGTATTTTAAATGCCGATCTCTTAATTATGAGGTGAAAAAGTACGGCAAAGCTGAGGGGAAACTTCTTGTGTTTCACGCCTTTCGATGCGGTAAACCTCTAATTCGGACAGATCAACAAAACAAAATAATTCAGACTGGGGAATACCATGAAGGTAATTTGTCACTCTGAATTATTTCAGTGATATTTGATATACAGCAACATGAGGGAGGAAATTACAATGGACTTAGTTTCTTTTTTTAAATGCTATTAGCCGCCACGCTGCTGTTCTGCTCCTGGGAGCAAATGGTTCGGAATTTATTGTCACGCCGAACCCCTAAAATATTTTCTATATCTATTCTCGCAGTCATTTTGTGCTTCTTCTTCATCTTCTCCAGCCTGACTGCCCTCACTAGCATTGCAAGTGGACTTTTAATTCCTCAGTTGTAAGTCCTAGCATTTCACCTCGACGGTTGCACATTCAAATGTCATCAGTCAATGACGATAATGTAAAGTTTAAATTATATTTAATTTGTGAAGTAAGAAAACAGAAAACAGATTTAATTCTGCTGAATTTTAAGCATTTAATAATTATAAGCATACTGCATTAATATTGTAAACAATCATAATTAGTTAAACATTTTGTAAATTGTTAAATGCAACTGATTAAGAAAATGACCAAGGCTACCAGGACCATGTCAACTCCATAAACATATAAAGAATGTATACTTATTACAGGGCAATTGGTGCACTGTACGGCCGAATCTTAGGAATAGTGGCGTACGATTTTGCGGGAAAGTACGTGGATCTGCATTCGCTTGACCCGGATGTAAAAAATGAATGGGAATGGTTGGACCCTGGTGCATTTGCTCTTCTGGGAGCCGCTTCCTTTATGGCTGGGACCACAAGATTACCCATCACTTCTGTAGTTATGATGGTAGCTTTCTTTCCTTACAGTAAATAATGAGTTTCCTCTTGGTGTCTAATTTCCTGCCGTATGCTAAAATCTTTATGGGCTTAGATAGAGATGACGAACGACATCAACATGTGTCTTCTAATAATGATTGTGGTGATGTTGTCAAAAGCAATTGGAGACTACTTCACGCATCCCCTCTACCATTCACTCATAGAGTTCAAATGCATCCCATTCTTGGAATATCAGCTTGATATCCAGTTTGAGAAGAAAAAGTGAGTTCGAAGCTCTCATTCTAGCAGAACTTGAAATTCTGAATAATTACCTTGCAAGTCGGAGGTTATTTTGCTTTACGTAAACTAATCATTTCTGTGCTTGGTCCCTATAGATAGATTAATTAAATTTAAAATTCTAGATTGAACTTGGATCTATTCAAGGTCTCACACATCATGGCCACACCTGTTCATACAGTGCGCTGTCAGGAGTCGGTACAAGTGCTCGCTAATGTTTTGCTGGAGACAAATCATGGTGGTTTCCCTGTCGTTTCTTCTGAAATGGGGTTTGAGAGAACGTTTATGGGTGTTATTACCAGGTAGGAGCTGAAGCGCGACATCAATAAACTCAAAAGGCAATCTTAGGTCATAGGTTGCTCCAGAACTGTCACTGATTTCATTTTTGACATAGGATGGAACTCACGGTTTTACTTACAAGGACAGCAACCTTCAATGCTCAAGAATTACAGCGGGAGTGCAAGGAAAGGATACGGATTTCTTATCCGGATGTATGAAATTCCGTCATGTGACTTAATCTACAAGTTGTATTAGTGTATTTAGTTTCATCGATTTTCTGAAAATAATTTGAAGATTTAGAGACATTTACTTTAATTTCCTTATTACTCAAGTATTCCTCGACGAAAATCAGGGACGTGATTGCCACAAATATGATTTTGAACAAATTCGCCTCTGAATACCCTTACCAGAACGTCCGCGTGAACTTGGTGAGTTATTTAAAGTTATTTAAAACTTTTTTTAAATTAAAAATATTTATTCGGTCCTTAAGATTGATGTAGGTTTGGCGTAACTGAATTATTTCCATAGTTGATCAATTAACTAACATCAGGTGTCACTCCTATATTTGTATATACAAATAACGCCAATTTTAATGTACTGTTTTTGCAGCTTCCCTACGTAAACACATCAGCTTTCTCAGTTAGTGCGGACATGTCGCTCCATCGCGGATACAGTTTATTCCGCTCCTTGGGACTACGCCATCTGATCGTCACGGACAACCATAACCAAGTGGTAGGCATTATTACCCGTAAGGATCTGATGGCCTTCATGGTAGTAAAGAAGTTAAAGTTAGTTATGCACACAAGCCCCGAAGAAGTAGACAGTAGGGACGGTAAAGATGGTCGCATCTCCGGACTAAATGAAGAGGTCGCTGGTACTTCTCATTAGAACTATCTTGAGAGCTAATAACTTTAAAAAGTGAGGATCCCCGGTGCGCAAAATGTAAACAATCAACATGTTTTTACCCGAAGAATTTGTTTTATTAAATAACGAATTTTTGCTTCTCTTTACTTTAGACAAACTGAGAAAGCCAGTAATATTTCCGCTATCTTATGTGCATGAATTATTATTGCATAAATAGACGAATAATTTCAGATCAAAGCGGGGGTTCACTCATGCAAATACTTTTGCGCTGACCTTCAGGTCTAAAATCAGAGGGTGGACCTCCAAGGCTTCTAAAATATGTGTACCATTTTTTTCTGTTTTTATTGATGAACAATACATAGTCAAAGCTTTAAATGTAGCTAATGCCTAACAGTTAAGCAGTCTAGTCGGTCTTGTTTTTAATCATACGAAAAATTCAGAAATGTGAGCACATCTACTGAGTAATTAGAAACTTTTAACACTTAAAATACATTCAAATTATATATGCAATATATTCAAGGTTATAATATATTTCAAAATTACATTAATGGGCCATTTGTTTGGGTAGGGTCACATCTCTTAATGATTTAAAAAAATCCAAAACTGCAATCGATGAACGACAGAAGCGAAGCGCGGATTTCGAGGCAGGGAACGTTTTTTTACGGCCTTAGTGATCAACGAGTATGTTCCTGTGGTTAAACCAAATTTTCAGGTCAATTCGAAGTTTTTTTCGAAATTTCATGAAATTTCGAATTTTGGGGCTAGAAAGGTATTTTCCACGATTTTAGTGATCAACGAATTCGTTTGTGCGGTTAAATCAGATTTTTACGTGAATTCGGGGTATTTTCAAAAATTCGTGAAATTTCATGAAACATGAAATTTCGAAAATTGAAAAAGTAAAGCCGTCATCCATAGTCCAGGACTAGGCCTCCGCACATGTACAATTTCCTTAAACATGAACATGAACTTGAACATGAACATGAATTTTCATGTTTTACATGAGTTGTTTTCAAAATTACACGAATCAAATCATGTGATTCAAAACGAATACTTGATTTTTATTTCATGTGAATAAAGCACACATGAACATGACATTTACATGAACATGAAAAGTGGCAATTTCAAGTACATGAACTGGACATGAACATGTACATGAACATGATGACATGAACTAAATTTCAGAAGAGTTATTAAGCTTATATTTAAGAAAGTACACAACAAGAGAGATTCGGATTCCCGCAATAAGGGAATAACACTAGCTTGTTTAGCAAATGCTTCTACAATTGCACCCTTGTGGTCTGCGACAGGTTCTTTCTTTAAATCAATTGATTTGTGATGCTGCACTAAAGACCTTCTTTAATATCCGGTTCCCGAATTTGCTTCAACTTTAAGGGAGTATCTAAAAGCATAGTTTTCATTGTCCTTGCCGCTAACTAAATTGTATGTACACAATAATATCTCCAGATATTTCCTTCCTCGAGTGTGAAATGATTATGTACACTTGATCGTTGTTTCTTAACGTTTTTTAATGGCAATTCTTGAAGTTCTTCCAAAAATGTCAATTTCCTGAATAATGCTACTTCCTGGTGCTTTTTCGGTCATATTTGAACCGTCTTTTTCCTTAATAGTGTCAGTGCACAACTTAAAATGACGCTTAATACGATAAAGGAATTGAACGACATGGAAACGTTTGGCTATTAGTAGCATACTTTGTGGTGACATGAAAATATTCGTGTTTTTGAGCTTGAGTTCATGTCTTCCGCTTTTGTGAACATGAAAGTGTACATGAAAATATTGTCATGTTTTCAAGGTAACCTGCACATGACATAAGACATGACTTGAAAAATCATGTCTGTTGTCAAGTATGTTTTAAATGCACATGAATGGTTTGTGACTCGATAATCAGATACATGAACATGAGTTGAGACATGAGTCAGACATGAATGTTTCATGTCTGAGTTGTACATGAGCGGAGGCCTATCCAGGACCCAACAGGTCGTTTGCCGCTGGTCCAGTCGTTGTGACTCGTCCCATAAGGCAGCCTTTCGTGGGACAAAATCAAAAACGAGCAATTTTACAAAAGCGCTTCGCTTTAAAAATTATTCGTCGGATGTTGTTACAATTAAATGGATCCAATCATGCTTAATCTCAGGATTCCCTGAGCAGGTGTTTTCCACGTAAGTTAAAACCCCGTGAATGGCTTACCATTTTCTGTCATCCATTGCTCTCTAGATTTAGACCGTGTAATTGCTTTTGGGTATAGGGCAGACCTGAAAATCTTTTTGAAACTTTATAACGCCAGAGTGGGTTCTGGAGAACTCGAATATGTGATTGGTTTGATTGAATTGCCTGTGGTTCGCGCTATGGGATAATTTATGAATGAATCGTCACATAGCTGGGAAGGGGGCTGAGAGAGGAGTGCTGAATGAAGGCTAAGGTGCCGCCCATCTGTGGGCAACCATATCCTGCTTTATTTACCTTCTTAGTCAGCACCGTTAAGCATTGTTCGCACCGAGATATGCCGCAAGTTGATGCGGCGTCATTTGAAGCAAAGATTTTAGGTGAGCTGCAAGTTGGAGCTGCAGCTATAGTTGTCCACACCAGAACGCTGCAGATTCAACTTGGAATTCAGGCGGTAAGTGCAGGTCAGTGTCAATGTGAAGTTGACTTTAAGTAAGTTAATACAGTTTATGAAGATTGGGTGTCATTATTTAAAATATCTAATAAAAGAGTATGGTGGTTGTTTGGTAAAAAATAAATCTTGTTATTAAAGAATACGCTGAAAAGTAGGTATTTCATGTTTGACATCAATGCAAATATTTCAAAAAGCCTAGACTGTTGCAAATTTTATACGGAGTCACAAGTTGTACTTTCTTTTAAAACCCTTAGCTAAATTTTCTGGTCAGTGGAGTTAAAAGTTTCAAGCAAGGGTTTTCAAATAGTTGACCTGAATAAATAATATTTTTTAATGAATTTTAATTTTGGCTCGCAATTTTAATTCCACTGACTATAGTTAACTTGGGGTGTTCAAAGACAGTACGACAAGAAGTAATCAACTAGCTAAGCCACAAAAATTGTTAGGAGCCAGCTATAGTCAGAAGCACCCCAGAATAGGAATCGTCATAAAATTAACTAAGCAATACGAAGTTGTCCAAAAAGTAACATTGCTAGGTATGAGGACTTTATCCAAACAAAAAACTTGGGACGATAGTGTCACGTCACGTACAATGCAAAGTTGATTTACAGCTTGTGCTGACGAAGCTGCAACTTTTGTTGCCGCACGTCCTTTTTTTCTGCAGCACAGCATGTGATGCGAATAGGTGTGGGCACTCCCGTAGCAATTATTGCTGTACTGCTTTTGTTGCTCGCGTCAAAACGCAGCATTTGAAGCCAATACGTCCAAGTCCAATACGGACAAGTGTCACGTTGCAGCACGTGCGATCGAGCTCTTAGGATTACTGCTGGTCTTGGTGACTAATACCAACAAAGGGGATCAACGGGGATGACAACATCAGGATGACTAATCGTCACCTAATCCACAAATCGTGAGTTGTGATTGTCAAAGTCAGATCTTTCGTTAGTATTCCTCGAGTATTTGTATTCAGTGGAATCCAACACTTTATCTCTTCCAGTTCCTAATCGTGTGCACTCTGTGTCTAGTTTAAATTAATAATTTAATTATTTCGAAGTTAATTGACTGTCTGTAGTCTTTGGTGTTTGACGCAGTCTTGTTTGGATAATTTCTATCTCGGCCGTCACCTATAGAAAGTGCAGAAACCTTACATAATTACGTAAGTATTTTGGAATTTTAAAATTAAGCATTTTCACTTCATAAGTTCTTAACTGTTTGTGTCGTTGGGATTGTGTCGTTCATTATTCTTCTGATTTTGGGGTAAAAGTAATATACAGTGTACTGCATAAATACAAAATATTTTTCAACCTTTCAGCATCAACAATCAACATGTTTTCCAGTGGTCCTAATTACAACAAGCTCAAGACGAATCTGAAGCTGGCAGTCCAACGACTAAAATTGATGGAAAAAAAGAAAACGGAATTAGCACTCAAAGCCCGTAAAGAAATAGCGGATTACATTAGGGATGGAAAAGTTGACAGGGCAAAGATTCGAGTCGAACATGTCATTCGTGAGGATTATATTGTGGAAGCTATGGAACTCGTAGAAATGTATTGTGATTTGTTACTCGCAAGGTTCGGGCTATTGCAGCAGATGAAGTAAGTTTCTAGATTTGTCATTGTATTTGTCATGATCTTGTATGTATATATGTTCTTTTCCAATCACTTCAAGTTTTCTTGAATTTAATACTGAAATGGAAGTGGAGAACAAGAATACTAGTTTAGCTGTACAATGGGTAGATAACAGATCTTATTTGTAGCAACAAAGTTCTGGCGATAATCAGTCAGTCAGAATTAGTTCATGGTTTTGTAACAATAATTGTATACTTCTGGAAACGTTACTATAAGAAGCATGAATTATAATTTACATTTATTGGGTTTTCAGAGAATTAGATGAGGGACTGAAGGAGGCCATATCCAGCCTTATTTGGGTTGCTCTACGATTGCAAACAGATTGTGCGGAACTTAAATTGATTTCCGATCAATTGACTGTGAAGTACGGCAAGCCTTATGCAATGAGCTGTTTGGATAACAGTGTCGGGACTGTGCTACCTAAACTAATACAAAAAATGAGTGTTCAAGCTCCTCCCAAGGTGCTTGTGGAAAAATATTTGATAGAAATCGCAAAGAACTATAATGTTGATTACGAACCGGATCAAAAGGCAAGTGTTACCTTGACCCGATTAAAACAGTATAGCTAGCAATTGTTGCAAAGAGAACTGCTTTCAGGCGATACCCTGCTTTGAAATATTTCGTAAAACCATGGGTTTATTATATACAGTGAGCGTTCATTGAAGCTTTCTCGTTACTTTGTCTCTTAAAGATTGAAACTATGGGAAATTTATTATACACATAGAGCGTTTATTGCAGCTTTTTCGATACTTTGTCTCTTAAAAATTGAAAATGTGTGTGTGCACTATCTTACTTTCCATGTAAATTGAATAGATTTTGGACGAAGAGCAGTTGGAAGAACTTATAGACTTGGGCGGGGATCGAAACAACCTAGGTGGAGGTGGAGGCAACGGTGGTGGAGGTTCTGAAGGGGGTCATGTTCCACCGCCTGGTTTTATTGGTTATCCATACATGCCTGTTGTTCCTGGTAGGATATCACCACAACCTTCAAATTTTAAGCCTTTTCAGTACCCTGCCATTCCCCACGAAGAATTGAAACATACCCTAGATATGCCAACGTCCCCCCCGTTTTCGCCCATGAATATACCAGCATCTCATAACGTGGGAGGGTTTGTGATTCCATCCGGAAGTGATAAGGAATTGAATTTTAATTATCAGGTTTGATTTTTCATGGTACATCCTGCATGGTGTTTGTATATATTTGCAGCTAAAGTATTTTAAGTAGCATGTACAGGTGAAATCGCTGGCTGAGGTACTACTAGTAAATACTATGCGCTCTTGGAATAAACACTTTTGGAAGGGGATCGTCGTAGCAAATAGTTTTTTTAATTCAAATACAATGAAGTAGTGTATTTGACCCTTGTTGTAGCTGTGCTTGAGTAGCAATGTAGTGTCATTTTTAGTGTAGTTAATAATTTGAACACTCCACCCTTTGATTGTTGTAGGTAGATTGAACATGTTTCCTTTAAGTAGTAGTAATAATGTTTTTAGATCATAATTTAGGATCTTGGGAAAACATATTCTTTGTAATACATTAATATTTTTGTAAATGCAATAGGTAGGTGGGGCAAATATTAGCGGCCCAAGGTATGGCAGTTTACCACCACCCTATTCATTTCCAACTCCACCATCTGCACCCAAGGTTCGCTTTGGTTTGGATTATCACTGAATCCGCGTTTTTTCTGTTAATTTTTTATGCTTTGCAAAACATTTCATATTTTTTTACGGCACACTTACCTGAAATATTAAAGTCGTTATTTTGGTCACGTCGTGTTCCTGAAATCTCAGTTGCTCGGATTCATGCCTATGATATTTCCGCAGATAGCTGATTAAATACTTACCTTTGTAATCAGCTAACCGCGCTGCGTTACCATCGTTTAAAATAGCAAACCAATATATTTATTGCAAGGGTTTATTTATTGTCATTTTGTTTTATTAGAAGATGTACAAACACTTCTTCAGTAAGATGGTTTTACGTTTGTACTGTACATTGTACTTAGAATGTATACTTTTTCTCCGGTGTAATTGTGACGTGTGCGTTCTTTAATTCGAAGTACTGTTTAGGTAACTCATGACCTCATGTGCTCTAACTTCTCCAAATGTGTGTATCTCCATGGGATCTACGTATGTTGCTTTAAGGTTGTGGTATCGTTGTATTTAAGTATTTGTGAAAACTGCTGAATCCCAGTTGTTGGTGTTTGGAAGGTCAGAAGAGTAGCATAGGAATGTTCGGTAATGGTTGTGGTACCCTAATGGTTTTCTTGTCCATATGATAACCAAGTATCTTTGATATGTGATTCCAGGATGATTCCATACCTAAACCAGCCCCAAGGTCGAAACTGTCGCCAGGAAACAACGCTGAGTTTCTTGATTTACCTGATCTTCCCGCAGTACCTTCTACAAATCCATCGTCTACAGGTGTCAGTGGACGAGAGAATCTAAATAAAAGCAATGATGATAACGAAATCGACTTTGACGACTTAACTAAAAGGTTCGAGGAACTGAAAAAGAGGAAATAATTTAAGGAGTTTTGATTTACAGTCGAGTCTTTCTTCAGTAATGTCATCTCTAAGAACATACCGCAGAAGCGTTTCCCCGTTGTAAATGAAGGAAATTGCATAAAATTTGATAATATATAATTATATATTGTGTTTCTTAATTCAAATAATTTAGCAATCAGCTATATAATTACAAGTGTTTATATCTGCTTCGTTGCAATCAATGGGAAATATTTCGTCATTTAAATGTGGATTGAATGATGTTTTGCATATTTACTTAAAACAAAATTATTGTTAATATGTATCCATCTTGAAGGTGGCAGCAGTAAATTGTAATTTTAATTAACTCGCAAATTAACGTAATTGAATGCGCGAAATTAATATGCAGCTTTTTACTATGTAATGTCTACGTATTAACCTTAACCTCTAGCCATGATTTTCGTAGTGCCCATATAGTTGACATTGTGAGAGAAAAGTGAACTTTATTAACATCGGTCGTCCCATTGAAGCTTGACAACGACACAGTACAGTACATTACGTTTTACAAACCATAAAGGGTTTCCTGTTATGGTTATATGTATTTTGTGAATTATTGTACACATGATTACTGTAAAGCACAAATTTCGGATTCTGCTAATCACATAGTACATGCGTAGCAGCATTCATTTAATTCAGAGAAGAGAGGTAAAATGTACTTGTTCCATGTCAATAATAAATGTATAATGATTGGGGAAAGAATACTTTTACTCAAACGCTAATAGATGATATAGCGATCAGAAACAGTTTAAATAAAAATATTCTTCTTTAATGAAAGTATCCTTTCTTTCATTAAAAGCATTAACGCAAACGTTTAATGGATCTGTCAGTAAGTAATTTGTCATCCTACTTCCAGAACAATTAACCCCCATAAAGGCTGTCCAGGGGACATTCCACATCCAACATTAATTTCAACAGACCCTCCGGCTTCGTCCTCTCTTATGGGAACGAAGGAGATCAACAGTAGAGTTGCAGCATCGGGCTAACGCTAAACAATTGTCAGTATGTAGGGGACACGGGCAATCCATTAAATAGCTGCTCAAATGATTTTGGTGTCCTTGAATCTTAAACTAAACTGGAATGCCTATTGCATTACCTATCCATGTTGTTGTGTATACTATACGACAGATACCATGTGAATAGGTAATTTTAGAGCTCCTTGCTGAAAAGTCATGCGGTTGGCTTGAGTGGCAGTGGCATTGGAAATTCCAATTTGGAATAATAAACCTTTACATTGCACTCGCACTGCACAAACTGCATACTGCACGCACATGTACATACATCCATTAAATAGTTACAGATTGCAGTAGTGCAGTGCAGTCACTGCAGTGCACAGTGCATACATAATTTCTTATGCACAAATTAAAGTCCTTGTTCTTGTTTGAGAGAGAGAGAGAGAGAGTGAGTCTTGTGAGTGAGGCTGTGCTGTGACGTTAGTACGGTATCAGTTTATTAGGCAGTAGGGTAAGGGAAACGAAACAAACAACTTTTGTGTACGCATACTATGTATATATACATATGTATTGGAGATTAGATACGAATAGAAACGAACTCTATTGTTTTTGATCTCGTCAAGTTTGTTTACATGTGTGACCTGCGTTTAGGAAGAAAAAAAGTCGTGGATTCCTACTTTCTTCGACGCATTTACAAATTACGTAGTTGATAATAAGTACTTTATTTGAAACCACGATAAGACTGGCTTTTTGTTCATTTTGATGACTCAGAATTATTGTGCTGCAGTTACTGTTACTGGATAGTTTTATTGAATCAGACAAAGAAGGAAGGATTCAAATTAGTGAGAAGATACAAAGTATTTTTTGTATCCAGAAATTATTGTTTACCATGAAAAAGAAATCAGCTACTTCACAAAGTTCTAAGACTGAAATCATTTGTTGATATTGATTTAGTCAATTTACGAGTAGATTGAGGAACAGTGCAATAATAAGTTTGACCACATATTGCTAATCGCAGAATCGTAAATAAATAACATATAGATTAGATAGGAGGTTAGTATGTTTAGGTGTTATATAGTTTTATGATGGTTATTTATTTTTTTGTAATAAGACAGTATTGATCAGATTTTAGGTTTACGGAGTAGCACAACTGCTAATATTAAGCCTTGAAATTGGAGCTAATTAAGTCATAGTGTTTGAGGTATATTATATTAGAATATTGAGAATGACATCTTCGTACGAGAAGCAAATTACCAACATCAGGTTCAATCAGGACAAAAGTAAGTAACTACTTTGTCAACTTGTTTGACGTATTGATTTTAATGAAGCTTAATTTTATTAATTACTTTTCCTAAGTGGTACATAAGTATCTATGTATGTTACCTCAGTTTTTATGACAATGTAATATTACATGTTGTTCTAGGTTGCTTTATGTGTTGCATGGACAATGGATTACGAATTTACTACGTGGAACCGTTGGTTGAAAAAGTGCATTACGGTAAGAATTCTGTAGATTTTTTTTTGTTACATATTTGTCTACGTGAGTGCCTTTACAAATTAACAAATCGTGATTGTTTTTGGATTCAGTTTTTTGTTTTTCATTCCTGTGATCCTTGTAGATGAAAGAACAATCGGTGGAGTTGGATTTTGTGAAATGGTGTGGAGATGCAATTTGTTTGCTATAGTTAGTGGAGGCAGTAAACCAAAATACGCTGAAAATTCTGTTCTCGTCTACGATGATAACTGCAAGCGTGCTGTTTTGGAGTTTACGTTTGATCAACCTGTTCTATCCGTAAGATGCAGAAAGGATCGATTAGTTGTTGTACTGAAGAATCGAATTCATATATTCTCGTTCCCGCATAAGCCACAGAAATTATTTACAGTTGAGACTAAATCAAACCCCTTAGGCTTATGCGAGCTCTCACCGGGGAATCATATTTTGCTGGTTTTTCCTGGTTCGAAGATGGGATCTCTGCAGTTCATGGTAAATATTTTTTATTTGTTGATTTTTTGTTAGCCTATAGTTAACTCGTAAATTATTACGGTGAATGTTTATATTACACGTTATTGCGTTAATATGTATTACAGAATTTAGCTACTACGGAGCCAACAGTTTCGAGTAGCCCTATTACTATCAATGCTCATCAAGGAGAGCTTGCCTGCATTGCAATCAATCAACAAGGCAATTTAATTGCTAGTGCGTCCGAAAAAGGAACATTAATTCGTGTGTGGGATGCTCAAAAGAGAATACCGCTTATTGAATTACGTCGTGGTACCGATCCAGCGACGATATTCTGTATCAACTTCAGTCCAGATTCTGATTTCCTGTGTTGTTCTAGTGATAAAGGAACGATTCATATTTTTGCCTTGAAAAATCAGAAACTCAATAAGAGATCAACGTGAGTGTTCGTTTTAATTATTATTAGATATTTTGGACGTTATTGTGTTACTATATTGTTTCAGCATTATATTTGTTTGTTTTAACCCCCTCCATATTTTAGGTTTTCAAAAATGAGTTTCTTAGGTCATTATGTGGACTCTCAGTGGGCCCTCGCTAATTTTACCGTTCCACCGGAATGTGCCTGCGTGTGTGCTTTCAGTTCCAATAGCTCTGTTGTTGGTACGTGTTTAGTGTCATTGTCTATTCCTTATTTTTAGTAGTTCGGCGTTACTCTTACGTTAATTGTGAGAAGTTATTTTATGACTAATTGTTACGGAGCTGTTGAGTAAAGTTAATAGCTCTCGAGCTATATAACTCCCAAATTCGTGAAATTCGAATGAAAGTATGACGCGAATGAGGCTTTTTAATTTGTGCTAGTACCTTACAAGTTAATTAAAAACAAGATTCATGTTTTCCGGAGTACGCAGAGAAATGTGAGTTGCTTAAGTGTGTTTTAAAAGTTCAACATGAATCATATACATATTTGTTCTGGTTATAGCAATATGTATGGATGGGACATACCACAAATACGTCTTCAACGAGGATGGAGTCTGTAGTCGGCTGTCATATGATGTCTTTCTGGAAGTTTGCGGTGACGATGACTTTTGATGCAAAAATGTACCTGTTTTGTAAGTTCGAGGATGTTATCAAGATCGAAAATTTCGACAAATTGTGTGTGCAATTTTTAATCCAGATTGCTGCATATTATTTATTTTTATTAAACATTAGATATGAACGGACTCAGAATTCGATTAGGTTATATTTTTTCTATTTTACTCAAAATGAAAAATATGACAAGGCTTCGTATGCTTGTTAATTGTAGAAACGTAAGGTTTGAGTTTGAGACAGTTTGTAACTTCAGTTACAACTTTTTACAACACAACATTAAACTGAAACTATGTGAAACAGTTGTCCATGTTGGTTTGCTTGAGGTGTGTTAGAACAATCTTAACCGCAAGTTTTTATTTTTAGAACGAATGATTAGCCTTGTTAAATTATGGATAATGCTTCGGTGTTATTTTTTCCGTTTACTTACGTTTTAAATAATTTAATTTTAATATCGAATATACATTAGAAAGACTTCGTGGTGGAAAAGGGGTACTGACAAGGACCTATCATCGACAGCACGGATCATTGGTAAATGGTAGAGCATACCAGTACATGTTCTTCGCTCGTAACATGCTTATGGGGATTATGAAAAAAGCGTTGTCATTAGTTTTAAGACAAGTTTTAAACTTTGTTCCTGCAATATTGAAATGTGATGCTTCTATGCATTGATGATTGTATGTAATGATAATTAATGATAAAAGCAATATTGTATTTTATTAATATACGTGAAGTCATCCCTATTATCGCTATTTACATGGAGACGAAACTGTCCCACCCAAATATATTTATTGGAAATTGAGTCAGGTAGCACTCTCAGGTAGGTGACTATAGTGATACATTTCATTAATGCCATTTTTTGGGTATCACAGAAATGGCTGAAGACATAATAACAAAATGCTGTACACAAGTACATACCTGGACGCTGATACAAATTGTTTCAGAAAAAAGAAATAAATCTACAAAATTTTTGTAGTTACATTTACAGGGTTCAAATGTCATCTTGATCTATTTATGAATCATGATAATACAGTTAAAAATAGCAATAGAAATTGTAATAATACTTTATGAAGTAGTTTCCTAATGGATTTTTTTAGTTAGTACAAGCGTACTCATTTCATAGGCATTCACTGTGATACATGGTGTTGCAAATCTCTTCGCTCTCCATAGTCAATCTGAAAATGTGTGATGAATAATTAACTGTCACACTTATAGTAAATCTGGGGAAGAAATTTCCTATATGAAATTTCCTTAAAAAATAATGAAAGAACTTTACCGCGCAAGTGTATGGGGGACCCTCAAAATGGAATGCAACACAAGTGTGTTCTGAATTAGAAACTCATACTGATACTGCGACAATAGTGAATGCAATGTAAACGCTGTGTGTATGACAAACCTGCATTTCTTACGGGAAATAACATGCAAAATTTCCGCCAGGTGTAAAAATTTGCCAGCGTTTAGCACCACCATAAGCAAAAAGTTGCAGCAACGAAATGTGCTGCTGTCGTGATCTACCTGTGAGTACTAATACTGAACGAATTTTCTGAATGTTCGAATACTGAACCAATAAGTATTTGTGTGAAATCCGCAGGTAATGGCAGTTAAAATAAATCGTAACGCAATAAACTAATTCCCTCCCTAGGCCTGAATCCTTCATCATACTTGTTTCTGCGGGATGAAACTAGTAATTTCGGGCTGTGTTCGTATATGATTCAGTGTAAGTAAGGTCAGTTAAGGTTTCAAAAATTGAATATTCTTATCTGGAAAATATACGTGATAAAGTTGGCACATAATTAAATCATTCCAGCGTCGTTGACTATTTATGACGTATTCACGTATCCTTATAAATTCCGAAATCACCGTCTAGGGGTATCAATTGAAACTGACTCAGAGCTGAACATCATAATTTCATCACTGAAAATACTGTCCAATCAATTTTCTTTACAAAGAAAAGGACAGCTTGCAATTCTAAACAGCACCCATTTGTAGAAAGATAACGCTCAAATTCGAAAGACAATTAGGTCATAGTTATGAATGAATATATGAACGAATACAGTATAACACGGCTGATATGAGTTTCTCTTTTTAACCACCAGAAAAACAACCCACTGGAATACGAGTAATCGTCTGTTAACACGTGATATTTTTTATGATATGTGTTGTAATTCTACTGGGTTCTAAAATGGTTTACCTCTTTCCAAGGAAATAATTTTATCAAAAAGAACGAGTACTGTCAAGTACTTTAAGTAATTATTGACTCTAAAAAAATAAGTTACTTAAACGTATCTACAAAGACCATTAGATGAAACTAACAATCAACGCCATTGTGCATGTGTTGATGGCGGATATGATTAGCCTTTACAATTAAAACAAATAGCTATCTTAATAATTATTATAGAAAACATATTCTATCACCACATGCTACGCTTTACGCAAAGAGCATGTACATAGCTGTCGTGCGTACAATAAAAGGTACTGGTTGCCTGAAGTGAGCTGTACCTTTCATGCCAAGAAAAGCTTGTGATTCAATATTCAAATTCATTATTGTATTACAAATGCATAATTTGTAGTCAATTTTAAGAATTAGTGTTAAGTTGTCCAGCTAAATGTTAAAATATTACAAAGAGAAAATAGAATTTCAAATTAAAGCTGACTGACAAAGGAAGACGATAAACGAAAGAATTTAAACGATAATTTTGTGCGAAGCTTACTGACTTCAACACATTCAAACCATAAGTTTAATTTTATTAAAACCTGGTACATTAGTTTTCCGCAATTTTTTTTTAATCAAGCTGCAACAAGATGGTGAAACAATAAACGACATTACACTTCAATTCGCACACAAATTGAAAACTAGATAATTATGACAATATTTTAATTATTCGGTAGTGCAATATTATGGGTGGATAAGTACAGATTGCATTTAATTATTGCTAGGATTTAAAGAAGTGACTTGCATTATAACAGTTTAGTACTTTAGTAGCCTCATACGTCAAAAATGGCCAAATACATCTATTTGAGATAGCAATACTGCGAACAACTTTAGGTTTTTTATGATTGAAAATTAAATCAAACTCAACATTTTCAACGCGCTTTGGCGGATGGCTTGTTTGCTATTTTTATTTGAATTTCTTCTTAAACGTTTTTTTAAAAGGAAAGCAGTTTTTTAGAATTATTTAAGTACGAGTATACCTTTTGTCTCCCTCTACCCCGTATAAGGGACAACGTACAGTATGTAATTCCCCCGCATGTTCAAACAAATTCATTTCCAGATTTTTCTAAATTTTTTTCATTGATAAGTTTGGTCACAGTCATCAAAAACGAAAAACAAAGTCGATATTTTTTGAGAATTTCAGACATTTTAAAAATTATTGTGGTCTCAGGAATCAAAAAAATTTGAGACGAAGTTTATGAATAATTGATTTTAAAAGTAAATATCCTTTAAAACTTTGTTAAAAACATTGTTTAAATATTGCCCTACAGGTTTGGTTCCCACGGACGCAATTTCTGGATTTGTCCACTTCCTTGACCGCTGTATTCAGAGTTTTTGAGCTAGAGGGATGCATTTTTTTTAAAATTGGAAAATAATTTGCTTGAATATGGGCGAATCACATTTCGTAATTGCGGACGAGGGAACGGGAGGGGGAGCAGAAGATATAAAAGACCCGGTACAAAGTCCTGACCAGTTGTGGTTGTGAGTTCCCGTCCTCTCGGCTACAGACCAAATTGGTTTATTTTGCCGACCTCTACTTAATAATTAGTTCTTTAATAATTTGTCTATGAAGGACAGGTGTAAATAATTATTATTTACCCCTGTCCTTCATAGATTAATTTCGGTTTCACAAATTTAAGGGAGGTCGGGAACTCATTAATTATTCAGCGAAAGTCTGAGAGGAGAGAGAGCTCGGGAGACTTCACCAAATAACCTGATGGATGAAACTGACTGGTCCATCGGTCTGTCGTAGTTCGTAGCCGCAGGTGGGCGGCGGGTCAGACAATAATTGCTCAGCTTTCCAATTCTTAATAGATTTAAATATGTGTATAATATTTTCAGCCCTTCTCTAATTCCCTAGGTGAATTGATGGGCGACGTAAGGTATGATTACGACATTCGCACTCTTAATTTCAGCCCGTAAATACTGGTTGGAGTGCAATTTCTAGCTACTAGCTAACTGTAAGTGCATGAATTCAAAATTTCCCCAAACTGTTTCAAATTGAAATGAGTGTAATGTGAAGATGAAATTAGCTACACAAGTCTAAACAGGTAATTTTACTGAATCAGAATCTCATCCAACTCACGATCAAATAGGAGTGCTGAACAAATAATTAATGTAAAAGTTCATGCATCTGGAAATTATTCCTAAATTTGTACGAATTTCCGGTTTGCAAGCCTTTTTCTGAATCCGGAAGTTAATTACCTTATGTAATAGATGTATATTTTGAATTCATGTATTTTGGACAGCTCAGTAAGTAAAGTAATTACTTCAGCGGGGGGGGGGGGGGCATTCCAGTTGCGGAGAAAGCAATTATGTGTACGCTTTTACCCTATCCTGAAAATTCAGTAACTTGCGAACTCTTGAGTCGATATTCCTGTTCAAGTGACAAAAGTCGATTTGCAAGCCTAACTGCACTTACTTGAATTTTAAAATCCTTTAACTCCCAAGTAGAGCTTCCTTCGGGTTTCCGAAATCCCGAAGTTCCGTGTTCGGAAACGGAACGGAACAATTTCGGAAAATTCTTTTTGGTTCCGTCATTGAATCGGGACAAAACCGGAACACGAGCACTTGTCCCGATGATATTGGGACCGGGACGGTTCAGATCATCGGAACGAAAAGTGTCCCGTATAATTTATGCAACCGGAAAGCGGAATTGTTCTGTTCCGTTCCGAACCGATCCCGGTACAATTTCTGAAGTGTCGCGCCATCGTTCAACTAGAATGGAAACACATTTCTAATCGCTCTGGCTTGTAAGCAGTTTTTTGCCGAAATAACGAAATTGGATGAACACAGATTAAATTTACACAAATGCTCATGAAGCTCGCGAAGCTACAGATATGTAATGCGAGTATCGTTTTCCATGAAAATTAACAGAACAACTAATTTTGTTTAATAAACATGGGCATGGGCGATTTTTCTCGAAATGAAAATTCTGAAATCGAAATTATTAGCATGAATGAAGCAAGCTTGCAGGAAATTAACACTGTTAGGTCCACACGCTACAAATATTTATTGCTTAAAAAAATAATAATTAATATATAATACTGCACAGTAGTTCTTTTTATATGGCCTAATTGTTAATAAATATTATTTTATATAATTAAATAATAGCATTCCCTCGCATCCAATCTATTAAAAGTATATCTTGTATATTAAGTTACCAGTAATTTGTACACGCATTTCACGTATATGTTGTGAAAAATTCCGGGATATTTCGGAACGGAACGGGTTCGGAACGGAAAAACTAGCATAATACGGAACGGAACACAACCTGTAACGGAAAGAATGCTTTACTTCTTTGTTCCGAACGGTGTCAGTTCAAATGTTCCGATGTCCCGACAGCCGGAACGGAACCGGAAACAATATTATTTGTAGGTTTCGGAACGGAACGGAATTTCCTACGGAACAAAAATGTTGAACACATTGGAAGCTCTACTCCCAAGTTTCCTAATGAACGCTGTATCGTTCAACTCGGATTTTAAATAATTCTTGAATTCCTTTGGGAGGTATGATTTCAAGCTTATTTTTTGCTTTTAATGCCGTCATCCTGATGTTTTATTTCGTATTTCTTTCAAACTGTGTACTTTCTTTGTAGTTAACTCTCATTATAAGGGATTCACAAGGATTCTGCATCTTTTATAATCTAGTATAAGGGATTTTAATCCGTGGTACAATATAAGATTGAAAATACCATTTTATTACTACTTCTTTTTTTAATAATGAAAAATTGTACAAATTAATTTTTTTTTATTGTAGCTCCTTTAACATAAATACTTTTAGGGTTAATGTATTCTAAGAAACTTGGCTGACTCAACGATAATTTAGTTTGCTTAAGAATAAAACGAGAAGGAGGGAATTTTAGTGACTGGGAAAGTGAACTCAGACTTCAAAAACTTCCGACAGACTCCAACTATTTCTGGAAACTTGTGAATTTGAACTGGAGCCTCCATCAAACATGTGTACGACGGTCGGCGAAAATTCCTAAAAATGTTATTATCGGGTATATGATGTACAAATGCTGAAACATACAAAATTGTAGATGATAAGCTTCAAAATATTCTCGAGGTTACCGATTGTAACGACCAGCCAGGTGTACGTACTGTTCAGCAAACAATTTTGCTTGGCTGGCACAATGATACTCTTCAGTGAAATGGTTCACTAACAAATCCCTTCCGGGAGAAGCATGAGACTACGCAAGGTTAAAAAATCGTCAAGTTTATATTACACTTACCATTATTAGCTCAACAACGATAAATTTTTAACTTTCGCCTTGGATTAAAAAATATTGGAGTCAACGATGAACTCTATTATACTCTATTATCTATTAGATATATGTATACTTCCTTGTGGAACAGATAAAGGAGGAAACGTCACGCGAACTTATAATCAATGACTTATAATCAATACAAGGTATTTGGTTATTCGTAAATGTTTAATAACTAAAATTGCATATTGAATTTTAGTATATTTCTGATGCGGCCATATTTATACCATCCCTAAAGAAAACTTCCCCTGCTCTTAATGTAGTAGTCACGTGTCACCGTTATTATTCCTTCACGGGGTTTATTCCGTTTCGGGCATCTAATTGCAGGGACTTGAACTAGGAGCCCTGTTAAAGGTGATATAGGAACCCTGTTGACACTTGCCGATTATACTATGTAGGGAAACATATCAAGAGGGGAGATTTTTCCACTTTTTTAAAGTATTTGTCGGAAAACAATAATTATTACTGCAGATCTTAACGGGGCCGTTTCTCAATGCTCCTACATTTTGATGTGGGAAATTTGTTAATTCTGCCACATGTCGTCAAATTTGTTCTTTCTATGTGACCTTTCTTGAAATAATCCTAATTAAAAACTGGCATGTGTCGGAGAATCTCCACTATTTCCAAATTATCCGATTGCTCACTATTCCCCAATGTTTTGTCCTACTACTGAAAACAAATATGCAAACCAAAATGCAAAATTAGTTCGTCAAATTACTGCAGATATGAACCCGAGTAAGAGGCAGATTTAATTTATACTAAATTATTTGGTTACAAGGGTGAACCGCTTTAGAAATGTTCTGAAGTTCATACTACGCTACATGTCCTTGATGTACTAATTATATAAAAGAGCATTAAATAATTTATTGGAATATATTTGCCTTTCTGTTTAATGAAATGGCTTCTTCGTCCAACAGACCAACAGTGGACAAGCATGCACACATCTATGGGTATATGTACGTTAACTATTTACTGAAAAATTCCTACTCAGTTTATGCCCTTTTGAAAATTCTACCATTTTTTTGGTTTCCTCCTGATTTCGTGAACCATTTAAATAACAGTTGAAGTAGAAGTTAGAATTTTTTAAGGAACATCATTGACAATTATTATCCTCCCCACCCCATCATATTTGCGTCAAAAATATTTGAATGCAATTTTGCAATCATAAATTGCGATTTGCGATCATAAATAGTAATACATTTTTATTGCAAATAACCATCACAAAATTGAGTCAACCTTCTAAAATGTAATGTTATTTTCCCTGACACCAACATTACCGAGAACCTTTTAAGTATTACTAATTACCATATGTGTAATAATAATAACTAGTTAAAGTCTAAACAGAAGAGTAAGTCTACCGACGGATTTGTTCCTTCATGCTCTAACACCACTGCACTGGTTCTGCAGTGCGTACATGTGTACGTATTCTGACAGGAGTGTAAAAGAAGGTAATTGTCTACTTAAGTCAACGCATTATTATATTAAACGAGGCATGCTGCCGCTCATTCATCCGTATAATTTTGACAAACTATTTGTGTGTATTTACTGACAAGCACTGTCTGTTAAGGATTTCTCTCTCTCTCTATTGTGTCCATAACATTCTGGCATAAGTAAGTATATGTACATATATACACGCACAGTATATTTAAGATATTATGGGAAGCTTCTTTAGAGGATTATCTTCAAAGCTCAGGGAAAGAGGTTTCCAATGTAAGCACAGATAAACAAGCGTATGCATGTACATGTCCACATCTGGAGTAAGTTCCAAAGGAACGCATACTACAAGTTGCAGCTCCTGTACACTATAGTTATATAAGGATTTAAGGAAGACAAGAACTACTTTGCTCGATTTTCAAAGATAATGAGTGAGTTTTTCACATTTGAGTGATAAAAAGGCGTCAAGCTTGTCTTCCTGAAGGCTCCCTATAAATAATAGAGTGTACACAAAGCCTTTTAGCCCAAGACTATTTTATTTCGTCTCGTGAGTCAAGCGTCAGCCACAGTCGAAAAGAAAGTTGTCTCCGTGTGTCTTTTGTGGAGCAAAATAATAATAATTAGTCTTGAAAGCCTAATTATCACAAGACGACTACATCATTTCGTGGATGGATTGTCTCCAGCAAGCAGGTTAAAGTTTATTAACATAACAAATGTCCCAAGAACATACATACCTAAGTAGGATATATATAGGAATTGTCACACAAATTTCTCATTATTATGGATTTTTATTGTGAAGAATTTCCAGTATGCTAGCCTTCATACAAGTGATTTGAGTAAGGGCTAAACGAGGAATTTATACCCAAATTTTTCGTTCAAGTAAACACAGCTCAGACATACAAAACTAGCCAGAGATAACGCCAAACATCTTTTTTGTTACTCCTCAGCTTTGACCAGATGATTAATGTCCAGTATGTAGGAAACGACTTGAAAACTTAACTTAAAAGCACTCCTTCCACAGAAGATATCACAACATTTCCTTTCAAGTAAATGAACTTATCAAGTTCACCATCATTATGTGAATGAAAGAAGAGCTCATGGAACACCATGAAGTGGAAGTTCAAATGTACAATACAAATAAACGGTCCAGGAATTCCTTTAGAAAAGCATAGAAAAACGAAATTTTTAAACCTTACTCAAGTTACGACGGACGGGACAATGCTGACCCAATGAATATATTTTGAAAGCTTTTGATGGCTAGTAGCGTAAATAAATACATCAAGAAAGCTTTTCAAAATCAGACATGCTTTTAGCCTAATCCGTCCCACGATCAAATGGTCAAGTATTCATGAAGACTTCAAAATCAAGTTGAACAACTTACAGAGCTCCATGCTTGTATAATATTTGCTCCAAATTAAACCTTGAGTATTTTGTAAAGTTTAAATAATAGAGGTAAAAAATTAAATCAGCAGGCTACAATGCTATCACATTCTTAAATGAAATGCAATTGTAATGAGCATTACATGAAAGTCACTAGGAATGATAGGGGATTGTTGCTTTTGCGTAGCTCAGTAGACCGTTTAACATGAATATAATGGCTTTAATTAAAAATTACGAGAATAGGCATGATACGTTGAATGGCCTGGAAAAGTGTCTGCCTGGGCAATCTGTCCGTTGTTATTGTCTGAGAAAGAATGAGTAAATGATTGTTTGTGAAGGATCTGAAGGTATAAGAAAAGCCCAGATGGTAAATAAATGAATAGCCTTTTATAGAATTTCACAGTGGGACTTGACATAATGATTCCTTGACAAAGAACTTTCTTCACAGATTGAGAGTTGAGGGCTCTTGTCTTTTCCATACACAAGTGTTGTGACTCCTCTTCACAAAGCAACCAAGGAAAGGTTTTCCACCAAATGGTCTCTCTGGAGCAATCTCCTCTTCCAGTCAATTTACCGTACACACAAGAAAATCAAGTTGGGCCTGGTCATATAAGAAAACAGAAGCACGTTGAAGAACCTTCAACTTCATAAAAGTCATAGCTGGATATTTCTTAAATAATGAATGCACTTTAGTCTAGCAGTTTAGATGCATTCAATCCCATGTAAATTATGCGAACTGTCAAGTAATTTATAAGACTATAATATAGTAACTCATTAGCTTTATTGATTCATAATTTAGTAGTCGTTCGTGCTCATATGAAGTAATTATGGTACATACGCTCCTATGTATCATATTATACCTGCTGAGTTCCTCAAGACAATTATCCAGTTGTTTATTACTGACATTAATTAATCCCTTCGGATTAAACAATTAAGTATGCGTAACTACAACCCGGGGGTGCAGACAAGTGTATGCTTATAGAAAGTAGATTTTTGAGTTTTACTGATTTTCTAATTTACGTGCAGAGAGGAAGGTTGCATGTATATAACAAGTAAATGCTGTATGCATCATTCTATCCTTGTGAATATGAATAGGTGATTTATGTCATTAGTCAGTCTGGACTTTCAATTAATGACAAAAATCCTTTAATTTATTCTATTTTTGCTCGACTACCTGGTTTCTCAGACACAACGTACGCCCTTAATTTATGGTATGCTAATTGTCTGGTTACTATTCTAAAATAAATTCTAAGTCAATAAATCACGTTTTGTCAGGTCTACTAATGACTGGTCATAAAATGTGAATTATTCCAGCTTACTGTAATTTAGATATAATTTTGTACTAAAGAAATAGCTGGGTAAAGTTGATAGTATCGTCAGTAGCCTTTCCTTCTTCGTGTATAAAAATAGATACATACATATAGATATGAACACACCGAGGAGTCTGGAAATGGTTTTAATGATGAGCAAATTACTCCTGGGGTCTGCTCAATTTAACATGTTTTTCTTATATGAGACAGAAAGTTCTGGTATGATTTATGACACTTGACCGTCACTTTTCAGAGTCATCGATGCTCCTCATTGCTTGCAGGCGTCCATAGTCTATACAGGGAATGACGGAAGGGAGCGCTAAATTAGGACTTGGTGTGCTTTATTTTTCATGGTGATAAAGGACGAGCAAATACAATAAAACTGACACCTCCGTCAGTTTGATGCGTGTGGCACGGAGAATGATGGAACAATGTTTAGTTTGAATTTTGTACATGGTTCTGGGAAACGGTAGTCGGATCATGGTTGGTGGCTGGACAATCCATCAATGTAATTTCTTCCAGGATTGACTTCTATACTTGTGCACAAAAGAACTTGCAGCTGAGGAAGAGAAATCTCGGATGTACTTCAATTTTCATGGGGAAGTACATAGATTATGAACGCCAAATAGTTTTTCCTTGTCCACGTTGTTTTTGTGTGTACATGGGAAATTGAGACTATGCTGTTCAAGCTGAAGCCAAGTATTATATTACTTTTAGATTTAAGACACCTTTGACGTGGGTCTAGAAAGCATAAACCTCCAAGGGACACATTACCCGTCAAGGCTCAAAGTTTTAAGACAAAAATCAGGGAAATTATTGTTGTCCTGCAACCTCTGGATTTTATTTATCGACTCAAGAGACAAGATATACTTCTTTAAGCTACATCCCAGCAACCTCTGAGACATTATCTGCTTGAAGATACTGAAATGGATTGGTGTCCCCTCAGTAATACTGCATCTCAGAGGATATGGTGTCGTAAAAGTGCTGCGACAAGAGTTGTAAATCTTATGGAAGTGGAACAAAGCTTATGATGAAGGACAGAGAGTCAGTACCCATCATTCAATTGGAATGAGATGCATTCAAAAATCAAAGTGTGGAAGACGAGGGGGAAAATGAACAACTCCTGATATCCACCTTTTCTCCACACGTTCCTCCACTACTTCACACTGTTTTTATTTTGGGAAGATGGAACCCCAAGATAAAATAGGATATGAAGACTACGGAAGATACTCGGATAGCATATTTTAAGTAACCTTTGGTGTCTACGGTGTAATTCATTTACACCTTTTTGAATTTCGTGGAATTTGATATGATAATTTATTGCTTCTGGATTCCAAGCCAGAGAAATATCTTGATTTTGTCTGTAGACTCAAACTCCTCATTGCTTATGTTCCATGAGCTTATCCATCTTGTCTACTTTGTTTCTTCGTAATGTGTCATGCTCGGTCGTCTCCTGTCTCCTTCTGGGCCATGTTCTCATGTATGTATGTACTAGAGGAAATAGAAGAGTCAAGGAGGAAGGTACGCCACCATTATTATTATTATTTTAAAAGAATAACGGAAATCCTCATTGGAGCTACATAATGACCCAGTGTTGGAGTCCTTGTTGTTGCAGATAGATAGGGAGATAGGACTGAGTCCTCCTGCGTCTAGTCTGGAACTATGGATAGTGTCTGCCCGTCTGGTGACTTTGCTCTTATACCTTATTTATGTATTTAGTGTCCGTGTTACTCCTGAAGGTAAACACACACTACGCATCTTGTCATACTCACTATATGCATGGCCGCTTGCAGTATAAATAATATTTGTTGAAGCTGCAGGATGCAAACCAGAGGTATCACAAATTCAAAATGCCAACTGAGCTATGTACATGTATACACAGAGATACATATCTGGGAGTACGGGGCTGGCGTATTACAATATAGCTCCTGAGATTTTTATTCGTGTAGTAGTAGGTTACCAGAGTTGGATGGAGGATTCTCTGTAGGATGATGATGAAACTGGAAAGGTGGGTAACCATTATTTTCGACGTGCATCACCACGTTATCTTGAGAAGTAGTCTCTCTTGTATAACACAACATACGAGCCTTTTATACGTTGAACATGGTATAGAACGATTTATAAATCCACGGAGAGAAGAACAACTGGAACCACTTGCTACCTTTTTTCTACCTACCTTATTGTACTGCCATCGCAAGTGACAATCACGAAATGGGAAGACACTTCTTGCAGTTCCGAGTCCCACGTACTTATGCACAGGATGGTCTTTCTGGAAGGTACACCAGCGGGGGCACCGTTTTCAAAATCTACGCAAGTTTTCAAGTCACTTCTTCTTCCAGGATTTTACCTGCGTGTAAAGGCCACGTCCTTCCTTAGACCCGTCACTTTTTGTTCACCAGCAATACAAACAATAGCGAGAGATAGCAACAATACATTAGTAACTGCATGTGTATCAAGGGAGATGCACCCCCAGTTGGAACAGTGCCTTCATGGATAGGTATGTATCTACACATACATATGTAGGACTCACTATACATACAGGCACTGATCATATGCAGCTGAAGCCAAGAAGAAACCTTACTCGACCTCCTTCGTCCCTTTTCCTTCTTTTTACTCCGACTCAACTTGTTGGGTTTCCATGGGGCCATTGTATGGACAGGCCAACCAGTCACTATAAAATGACTACCAATTACCAAATGCTAAGTACTAAATGTTATAGTCCTAAAGGAAACAACGTACATAGGGAACAATCCTCAGCTGTATATACTGGATAGTTGGAGAGTACCTACTCTGGGGGAAAATTCCGTGGGCTTTTCGCTCTTTCATTTGGTGAAGGTAGTCGTTTTGGATTAAGCGAAAAGAACTCAGCGAGCCTTGTTCAGTTGACAGTAAGACCTCTGTCTTACCGCATATCCCTCGATAGCTCGAACATCTTACCAACTCTTAACGTAACAGAATCCACTTCTTCCTCTTAGATATACGCCTTCCACTCAACACCAACTCTCAGTATCAGTCCTGTCCTCGTGTAGAGTACAGCGTGACAACCGAATATTCGTAAGTAGGGTAACAATAACACTTCCCCTTCAGCCCAGGAATCCCAGGATTTACTTAAAGAAATCCAATATATAGTGTTTGTTTATTTTCCACTGAGATTTATAATATACTTGGGTTATCATCATACCATTTAACATCAGTGCAAAAATTTCCGCGGGCGTATTCTTGACAACTTCAATTACTCAAAACTCCTTACACAAGCTTCACATGAATTTACACCGGGACAGATTTATGTGCTAACCCACATTCTCCGTAGGAAAAATATCTGGTGGAGCTGGGAAATCTCTCAAGACTCTCTTTGCGTCTTTGGTTATGGCAAAACAATTAAAAGTGACAATTGTGAACAAAATTGTGACAAATTAACGAGAGTGGGATTCACGCTACACGCACCATGCTACGGACAGATTGTTCAGAAGATTAATCATTTTCTATTCAAGCTTACTGTCAGGAATTCCCTGGAAAAGAGGTGATTTTGTTTTTACGTCGTGACTCTCAACTCGTTTGTGCGGAATCACATGGTCACCCTAAAACTACTGGAACACGTCCCGAGAAGAACTTGTAAACATTCCTGGGAATCAACTGTGTTACCAAACCTACAACTTGTTGCATGTGCCTTTTCCTTCCACTTGTATGAAATACTTTCTGACATTGAAGAGTGACATTGTAACTCAGCAAGTAACAGGAGACATCAACCGTGCAGCAAAAACCAGTGTTTTCTAAATAAACTTTCACATTAATTGCTTTATTCAATTACTGAAGAGGGTTTTATATCTAACCTCACTTCGATACCCAAATCTTTTATTTCAAGGAAGGTGTGAAAGGTGAGTCTCCTACATTTTCAATTGTAACATTTTCATTGAAAGTAAAAGTATGGTAAATTTCATTTAACTCTTTTTCTATCATTAATTTTAATTGCTAATTTTCTCTCGTTAATTGTTACAGTTGGTTTCACAAATTGAATTCTCTAGAAGTATAATGACAAACTACTGTACGTGCATCAATCTACGTTGGAAACTTTTGTTTCTCCGTCGTTACCAAATTCTGCAATTTGAAGTTTAATGCACCCAAACAGTAGGATTGATGGTAGTATCATCTTTTAATTGGAAATTGGATAAAGCTTTCCTCCTTTCAGACCCCTTCACTTACTCCATTACTGCTTGAGTAGATTCATTGTAAGTAAGAGGCATGAAATCGTAAATTTGTAACAAGGAAATGGTAATAAGTTCAATTTACGGAAACACTTACTTCAGTAGACTTGTAAGACGGTAGGGAATTCATTGAATGCAAAGAGGCGGCAAAGCGGCACAAGCATAAAAGCAAAGGGAGTACTACTAAAAATGCAGTTAAATACAATCTTAGTAGCTGTATATTTCCGACGGATGACAATCTTGAGAAGATTTCAGAATAAAGTCCATGTCAATGCCTATGTATTTGAACATATAGGAAGATAACGGGTACCGTTGTAATAAACTTGTTCTAACCTTTAATATTTCATAATGTAAACTGTCTGAACCCAATGTTTGCACTTTTCTTTACGACTCTTCAGACTATTTAACTCGGTGCGTAAGTAGCCATTCTTGGCTAAAGTGTATCAGATAAGGACTGATTTTGTAAATTGCTCCGATTCCCAACCTATTTCCAAAAGTTTGTATTCATCATTCAGAAATTTTCGTGGCTCGTTTTGGTTCCTCAATGGAAGAAATCAAAGGGGAGAGCTAAGTAATTACCTATTGAGTGTACTGTACTAAGTATGTAATTACACGCCCTAACTTCCAGCCGAGTCTGTACTAAAACGAGTCATGCGTTTACTTTTATTTAGATATCCGCAGTTTGAATTGTGGAAACAAGGGGCAAGGTTATGTCCATATTAAAGTTACTTGCCGCCTGTATTTACTTACCTCTTTTGGAGCCAACTGACTTTTAGCCTATATTGTGAGAGTGCGTCCGGACATCGTACGTATGTATTTGGAGCCACTAATTCAGTTTTATTACCTACTTTTATTTAGCCTGTACATTAACATCTCACAGATGATGATAATGACTCTTGTTGACTTTACTTACCCACACAATTACTGTCTTTTCTGGTAAGGAGCTCCTGGGTGTACGAAGTACAAAGGCGAGCGCTTGCAAAAGAGTTCCGCTTCTTTTCGTACAAAAATTATGGGGAAAATGGTCCCTTTCATCCTACCGCCTGCACACTCAGCCATATTTAATGCTTATCATTATTACAATCAGTTGTCATTGTAAGCTTCCGTTGACCATAATTATGTCTGCATCAAGATCCAACTCTGGGTTTTACTCACATCAATTAGGCTAGGAGTTATTATAACATTGCCATTGCCTCCGCCAAGGATTTTAAGCATGAATTAACCCAGAGATTTACAAAAAAAAAACTGCGGTGAGAATCAGCGGCTCTGCTATATAGCACTGTGGCAGGAGTTAATCAGGATGAAAAACATAAACAAAGGTTTCCAAAACCGAGATGATGTGTAGCCCGAGGCCCGAGGATTAATTTTCTCATTGTTTAACTTTGAGCGAGCAGGAGTCTGTTGAACAAGCGTATGAATGTTAAAGAACCATGAATTTGTTGAAGGGCCATGAATCTTAATTTTGAATTTCGACCACCTACAGAATATTAGACCATAAGTCAACTACCTGTCATAATCAGGGCTAACATATCATCTAATTACGAGCAGAGTGCGTTACTTTGCATGAGCTTGTGGTGTGGAATGATGTTGGCAGTCTTTTTTTAGACTGCGTTAATTAACTGATAAATAGTGCGACCAGGCCTGACAGGTGTATAATTAATGGGATTAATGACAGGCGTGGCAACAAGCACGCCTAAATGATTCCGGCACGTGACATTCACGCAGATGAACGACATGGCAGCCACTGATGATGTGGTGATGTTGATGATAATTCTGTCTCAATTAATTAGTCTCGAATAGTTTGAGTGAGTCTTTGGGATTGTCTGGGTCTCTGGAGCCTGGTGTCATTTTCATCATTGGATTTATGATGGGTATGGAGTATGCAGTGGAGGGCCAGGGGCTATGTGCGTACACTTAAGATTAGTACTTTTATTGCACTGAGAAATTTCCTTATAGTGAGGCAGGAGGTCTTTTCTCTCTCCCTGTGTCTTCTTCCTTACTGCTGTTTCCTAGATGAGGACGCTCACAATGTACCTACTCAACTCACTATGGTCTTTCGATATAAACTTATTCTTTTACCCTGTCAGCTTTATAAATCATAAATTATGACTGTAACTTTCAACTTTGTACCTTCATGTGTGCACGGAGTGAGCGCACGTATTTACATCTCCCCATCTCACAATGTACTCCAGCATTTACCTCCTTGAAGTCAATGTTTGAGGGGAAGGTGCGCAGATACATATTATACGTAAATGCTCACGTAGGTTAATAATTTGTCTTATTATGGAGCTCATTGTAGCATTTCCTTAAGCTGTACAGGTCAGACTCACTCTCAGATCTACTTCTTAGTTATTTATGCATGTACCAGCAATCAGTTTCACTCAATGCTTCTCTAGTTTGTTGAATCAACTGACGTGAGACAGGGTCCAACAAACAGTCATCACTTTGACAGTCTTGTAAACAATCTCACTCCCCTCTACCCACGAATGCACACTTTATGTAATCATAGTAGACAGGGATATGTATAATGGGTAAGGGAATTGTCAAGGCTCTTGAATTAGATTATCGGACTCCCGCTTCAGTGAAAGTCCCTGGAGACGTATCTTAAATAAAGAAAGACTTCTGCGTTTAATCCAGATTCATATTTATAATTTGAAGAAAAAAGGTTGATAATCTCAAATTTCATAGATGGATCCCTAAAGGTTTTGATAAACATTTACAATAGTTGTTTACTAAAACGATTATGTCTACTTTTGAAGATTGTGCATAGTGATACCAGCACTTAGCAATTTTGTATGTTCACGGATAAGTTAACATAGTATGATTTTCTACGCGAGGACCATACATTGAGTACCCAAAGATAATGTGTGTGCAAAATGTTAGTAGGTACTTGTTTATTGTAGGGTTAGTATTGTAGCCATAATTGAATAATAAAAGGTTCGGGATGTGGCTGCTGCCTACTGGGAAGTACGGAGGGTTAAAAATAAAATCTGAGAGCATTTATCATGAGAGAATGGGCTGTTAGAAGAGCAAGTTGATAGGAAGCTACACATAAGGTGGAGACAGTTATTTGGAAAGAGACGGTGATGGTAGTTGTAATATCGGGATGTGTCAAATGCAGGAATGAGAAGAGGCTTTGGTTACTATCCGAGGTGTCAGGGTGAGAGATTTGGAGGGTGGGAATCCCTGTCAACTTTGACAAATGTAAGGTCAGAGCGAGTTCCTTTTCTCCAAAGGTTCATTCTTCCACAAAGAGCTGCTTACATGAGGTCCATTTACACTCTTCATACTAAACTGACCTACGTGGTTGATTCGTTTGTCATCTGAATGGCAACGATATGTACATACATGTAGAGCCGATGAAGTGCGAGCTATGAGGTTGGCATCTCGAGTGACAACATTTCCAGTTGACGTAGTCAGTTTTAGTTTAGTAGACAGTCACATAGTAGTTCTGCACATGCTGAGTTTTTATAACTCTGTCTCCAAAGACTGGTAGTAATCCCATCAAAGTTTCTTGCTTAAATAGACATGGCATCAATTAAACTTGTTGGTAATCGCCACTTCTTCGATTGCAACATCTCACATTACTGTAGTACAGTTTAGTTCATACATAATTTTGAGTATGCTGTTAGAGTATACATATGTACATATGTAGATTCATACACTGCACTCGGGAGAACTACTATTAAAACACATGTATGTACGTAGCATTTGCCTCCTGTAAACGTTCTATTGCTCTTTTCATCGCTTTAAATCCATGGACTGGAGAAGTTACATGTTTGCTCATGAATTCACGACTACTTTGAAAGCAGACTTGCATTAAATACAAGTATTGTAAGGAAACATATTCAGCCATTGCTTATCAAATGCTACTTATCAATGTAAGGCTGGGAGAATTTGAGATTTTATGTATCTACAAGAGAAACAATCTGCTGAATCTTCAAATGTAATTTAAACCAATGATCCCCTCACTGTCACTACAAGTAGCTTATTGCATGAACATGATTTTAGTATCTGTATGTCTCTGTACCCATGTGCCTGTTCCGTTCCTTGCATACCTAACCTGTGGCGAGAATGAGACCTGATAAGTTTCTTGTTTCAGTAGATAAGTTCATTAGCTTGGGAAAAAAAATCTAAGGATGCAATTTGAACAAGAAGTATTACAACAAAGTGTATTTTTTCCCTGATACATTTCGTCAAAATCACATTCCTACCAGTTCAGAATAGACTTGTGAACCTCAAGCTTCATACATTGAGTGCTGTGAGCCAACAGATTTAATTTATTATCTCGTCACTTCATATAACCATATAAATTACTTGGGCACTTTTAGGTGAAAAGCAATCTAGCTGTAGATATTTGTAAAGCAAGTTTTCCAGATTATTTAGCTACGTGCTTAGGTTAATTGGTCAATGTTCTAGCAGTCTTCTGTAGTCATGCCAGAGAAGGAAAAGCTGTTATCGGTCATCATTTACTCTTTGCTGTGATTGGTACCTTACCTTCATATGTGTACACGTTATATTACAGCACATTCTAATATTCAACATATGTTTTACTAATTTGACCAGTAGTCAATATTTCTTGAATTTTAATTTTTGTTGGCAAGAAAAGTGCTGGGAATAAGCACAAGAAAATATATTATCTGGCTGAGTGTCAGTTGAACAAAGATTGACAAGCTACAAGATTGCACGTATGTACAATCGTATAAACTCATGTAGACGTAATTGTTATCAGCTACCTGATGTCAAGTTGTTCAGATTATTTTCTCACCTTTTATATGAAACCATGGATGTCTCTATATTGCCATGGTATAGTTATGCAAGGAACCTATAATTTTTCCCTAGCCTTTAGATACTGTAAGTATTCACCTGCTTAGCATTTCCAGAACCAAGATTGGTAACGTGTTATTTTTGTTTTGATGTGCAGGGAGACAGGCGGGAGAAGTGTTTGGACTGACCTTGACAATGTTCCAGCTTCATCATTGTTTCCTAGGCTTCCTCCTATGGATTACTGTGGCTGCCGGAGAAGTACTTCGAGGTAGGTTATTCAATTCCCTCCTTACACTTCATGTCTGTTTTGATTGTTGGGCATTGGTGCTGATGAGAATGACGGTGGAGGTTTTTAGACAAAAATCTTCAGAGCCATAGGAATTATAGAGTAGAAGTTACTCCAAATGCGGACACTTCTACAATCATCTCAAGTGTTTAGAGGAAGTCAGACTGTCGACTCAGATGAGTGCAAGGGATTTGGATTTCTGTTGTTGTTCTGCCACCCCAATCGTTTCTCTTTTGAGTAGACGGAAGTTGAAAGCAAATTTCGAAAAAATAATAATGTTCTCTTCCAACCTCCTGGCTTATCACGAGGGTTTACACACACGTCCGAGGTGGGTCAAGAGACAACAAGCACTCTTTAAAATCCCTTGAAGATTTACAGCTTCGACTACATTTTCACTGTAAGATCGGAGGACAAGCATTGCTTTTGTCATGAGTCAGGGCGTTTTGAGTGTAAGTACAGTTCGGAGAGTTCTGTTTGGATTTACAAGGCAGAGGACAAGGCATGGCTACCAAGTATTTGGTGCCTGCATTACCTATCAAGTGTAGGACTGTAGGGTAGAGCCGTTTGTGTATGCAATAACAATACTAAGGGAAAAACTGCGACATCATAATGATTCAACAAAATTGTAAAGTCTTGGAAAGTTGATATTATTTTCCCAATGGGCATTAAGACTCCTAATCAAACTGTTGTCAGTATAGGAGCTTTCACATCCTAAACATTCTGAATATTTATCATATAGGACTTCAAATCAGCCTCGTATTCATGGTGAGGTTAAGAGTTATTTTTTAGTTGGAATCATCCTGGTATACACGTTTCCAAGGAATTCCGAACGTGTCTTATATGTTTATCCGTGTAGGCACGTACTCTCGTCTGCAGTTTGTGTTCAAGTGTTAGAATTTTATAGCTCCTATTATTTTTCCTATAATAATTATGTTATGCACTGTAATATTATGCCGAAAGCCTTGCACCCACTCGAAATCAGTATGGATCATTATGCTGGAGACGTTGTTGGAGGATCTCCACTACACAGTGTACAGATAACAATGAACCAGTCCCAGTCCAGATGTACATATATATGTAGATACATATGTGAAATGTATGTGTGGGCGAGCCCGCGTATCCAATATTACTCACGATTGCTGCTCCTTCAGACTGATCATTGTGTGAGTGTTGTTCTTTTGGAGCAAAACGTCCATCATTCCTTTGGTCATTTTGATTGTTATCATTTATTCAACTTTCCTCCACTATTTCATTAGATCATTCGACTTTTAAAACCTTCGACTCTCCGATGATGATACAAGGTGAGAGATGCTCAGTAGAAGTATTTTTCTCTTCGATTTTCACTGTGGATATGTATTTGTACATTCATACTATGGATTAAGTCCATAATGCTCATTGCTCCCGTCAGTATATTCAGACGCATGGAATCATCCTTGTTATGTATATAAACTGACTGTATAAGAGCCATGGTTTGGTTTGTGTACTCCTCTCTCTCTCTCTCTCTCTCTCTCTCTCAAAAAGTTCTTTTTAGTCATTCAGTTGGCATTCCTGGCACGCAATCTCACTCAATTCTTTCACAGTCACATCTTTTGGCTTCAAGTATTTAACTCCGAGTGTGGTGTGGATGAGCATGCGAGTATATACTTACGTGCACTCATCTATATATGCACTATCTTACAATTAGACTGCCTTTGTACTGGGTCCGTGCAGGTGGATGTGGATACTGCATAATGACTACAGTAAACACTTACTACAATTTTTATTCTCCTTGTTGATCTGCATGTGTTCCTTTTTGGAGGAGCACCGGATCAGAACATTTGCCTTTTCACACGAGATCTCATTCTCTATTGCATCTTATTATTACGTTAATTTTTTGTACTTCTCATCCTTCTCACTGTCTTCTGCTCAGCTTCATCACATTGATTGTTTGGCGAGAATAGACAGCATATGCCTCCCCAACAGAAATAGCAACTCGCATATCCACTTTCAGACAATAATAGTACTTAGATCCAAATCAGCAGAAACCGAATCGATGTGGACAAAGGTAAAACTTGGAGGAGGGCTGGTACATGGAGTTTGTATAGACAGAAGGACTTGAGGAACGTGAACTGTTTCACTTTGTCATCCTTATTTTTTTTTTCTCACCCTGTAACAACAGCACCCACCATGGAAATTGAAAACCAACAAAGTACTTTACGAAGTGTAACTTGGTTGTATGCATTCATATGCATTAGATCACTTGTCTATAAGACCCGGCTCTGCATGCCATAAGAACAAGAAGAGTTTCCAGATCAAACAACAAACTGTTTGATGCCCATCTGTGATTCGTTCATTTTTGTTATTCTCATGGAATCCCTAGTCCATGGATATTGTTACACATTTCATTATTTACATCCCGACGAGGCTCGGTAGCAAACTAGATAAACTTCCACCAGCATCTCTTAAGTTCACGGCTCACCTGTACCCGCTCTACGTCAAGAAAAAGTATCATATCACACAGTCTAGAAATCATTTATACCCGTACATTTCTTATTCTCATTTGTTCATTGGGATTATGGCGTCAGAGACGTTCCTCGTGCATCTGGCTGTAGTCAATTGTTTGTCCTCATGCTTCACTTTGCCCTACTGTTCACTTCTTACAGGGAAAACATTGTGGGCACAAAAAAATAAGTAGTAAAAAATATTAAGCAAGTTGAAATCTCGAAATGGTCCTGGCCGGAGTAGAGTGTGGAAAACAATATTGAAGAAGTAATAATTAGAATAGGACCTCTAGGCCAGTGTATTTATTTTAGTAAATTTATGTACAATCATAATATTACATGTGCAGTGAAATTTAAGTAGCAATGTTTTTTTTTCCTGCTCCCAATTTCATTCCCACCATGTACATAAATCAATAATTTATTTCATGAACCACGGTAGCCGGAGAGTGTATCTTCATCTTCCTGTGGTAACTTGTAAATTAATGCGAGTCACCACACCAACAGCACTTAAAAAGCATCTCGGACAGTGAGTGTGGCCTGGGCTAAGATTAAAAACAAAGATGTAATTTCTGTGGGATGCGAGAATTTACATTAATGTAGGGACCTCATTGTATTCCAAATTTTATGGGGGCTACTTTCCATTCCTATATGCTTGAACGCATCCATAGCTCTCAGTTTCAAATTCTTACCGTATCATTCATGTCATGTATGTGCTCGTTTCATTACAATATTAATCAAATATTGATCATATAGATATAAAATCATCACTAGTTTCCGACTAATATCTACAAGGTAATAAAATAACTGTATACATCTTGTCGATCCAATCAAATCATCCGTATCCTTTTACAAGTGTAGTATGTACATTGTACACAAATAATTAGTGTAATTATTTATAGGACCTCCGTATACTTTACAAATCATGATACTTTGTCGAGGGGGTATATTACACTCTCGAGCCCAACGGAATAAGGAGGGTGGTTGAGAATTTGGAATTAGAAAATCCTCTGGATCTGAAATAGAAACTGATTATGAAATATAAAACTTGACCACGAATCCCTTCACAGTTCTGTCACTGGTCCAGGATAAATGTTCCAAGACGAGGGCGTTTTTTGAGGTGTTGGTGTAACTTGAGAGCTTTTCCTCGCCCAGGCAGCAGGATACATTATGCACATCATTTCTTCGCACAACACATTCCGTTGTGTACGGAGAAATATATCTGAGACGTTTGTACTGTCGATGCATCTGCTATTTTTCTGAAATTTTTCTCTAAATCATATCCCTAACTTCCCTACTGCTCCTTCTTACTACATTAACCAGAGAAGTGGCAGTGGGATGAACTAAACATAACAAACTAACACAAATTCGTCTAGAACTAATTCAGCTCCAGTCGCATGTAGTAACCACAGCAGTAGTTTCACATCCAGCTGCTAATTTCAAAGTGGGTCATTATCTAGGAAAGTAATAATAATAGAGTAGTATAGCTACTTACTGTTAATTACTAAGCCCAGCAATTTCGGGACAATGAACGGATCTGAAATCTTGGATTGGAGCCATTATATTTATAACTACTGCATTATTTGGTAACAAGCTCTCCTGGTAGTTTGTATTTCCTAACACACTCACACATGATTTTAAGTGGTTGATTACTGTGCTGGTGAATGGTTGATGTGCTAATGTTTCTGTCCTAGCGTAAATATAAGATTTCGTTCTCGTATAGATAGATGTAAACCGTTTGTTTGTAGGGAAATCATAGGGATTTTTAGCTGTTGACAGCTATTTGTGAAACATAAACCCTGCCCAAACTAATGGACTCTGATTTTTCTAATGGTCTTTCTGGCAAACTCCTCGTTTTGTCTTTCCCTTGATGGCTTGCCCATACATTCGTGCTTCTCTTTGGGAAATTATGGTGGGATATTGGTATATGGAAAAGTGGTAGCTGAAATGATTTGCAGCGTTGTGAGTAGCAAGTATGTACAGTGTCAACATAAACTAGAGCAGGAAATTAGGAGCAAATGGACCTTGGATTCTGCGTGCTACCCTTGAGAGAGACTGTCTGTAAATTGGGAGGAACTAACTATTAAGAGATCAAATTCTTGTGTTCACAGTTTGTGCCCCACCGTCACAGTCAGTGCACTTGAATAAGTCAGGCCCAAAAATGTTTTTACCTAATTTTTCTCCTTTTCCACCCCCAAAATATTGACAGAGTTAAATAAACATCCTGGCAGTTGCATAAAGGGGCATGGGTTGAATATATTTCCAAATAAATCCTAATTCAAATTGTCATGCAATGGAGGTACAAACGACTTTTTTTTTATTTAGTTGAAATGCACATACATACTCATACATATATGGAACCCTGTAATTTGTGATACGGTTATGCTTCGTCGAGTTACAAGTTTCAAGTCCCAGGTTTTTCAAATAGGTTGTAAATGAGTAACCAGTGATGGATAAATGAAGGGGCATTTATTTGTAGATATGTACGTGTGTATTCTGGGATCCAAAAAGCTAAACACTTGCTCATTTAACGATACATTTGTTTGAGAACGGGAAAGTCTTTAGGATTCACTTCAGAGTGAGTATTTTATGACGGGCTATGGGAGAAACTCTGTATGTATTTTACACGCTCCTTCTTTTACACATAATGACGAAAGTAATTGAGCAAAACAGTGGAGGATGGCCAGGTCCAACCCTAATTTCTATCCGTGTCATGTTATATCCACATATACCTTTTCCCAAGTTACGTACTTGTCTTCCATGGGCTTTCCTCCTTGTCTTCAAAGTGTGCAGGTATGTACGGCATGTGTAGGTATTTCCGAGTGAGAAAAGGTTCCTGTCCGTGGCTACTCAGGGTTTTACATATGACTACCTCCTCACTTGTATTTTATTGCCGTCAGTTTATGCTTATGTGCCTACAAAGTTAGTTCCAGTGGCTCAAGCTCCAGGTTGGGGGTAGCGAGTAATTTATGAGCCTGATCAAATCCAGATCAGTCACGAGAACCTCCTTTTTAAAAACCTAACAGTAAATTAATTCTTAAAGGATGACTTGTATTGATTCAAATCAGATAGGCGTCGAGTAGCTTCTGTCAGTTCACAGTAAAAAATTATCGTGTACGATTGTTCTTTCAAAACATATTCACATTTAGCTCCCTCACCACCACATTAAGGCTTTTATGACCAACCTTTTTGTTTACAAATTACTTTTCGTCCTTAATACATGCCAAATCATTTCAAGGTGCGTTCCTCTCAGCAGTTTCACTTATCAGCGAAATAATGGATTGTAAACTATACTTTTTCGAAAAAATACATGCACAATTTTCAATACAGCGATTGGTCAATGAAACAAAAGTATCTTATTTCTTACATGAGAACGGAAGGACCCTCAGTTGTAAAAGTTTTGCGGCGGAAGAAGTTCCAAGGGAGTGCAGTGCTTTGTTTAGATACTTTAAATCTGCTTGAATGTAAGAACAATCAGTTTTGAAGATAAAGAGAGTGACAGACGGAGAGAGAGAGAGAGAGAGAGGAAAGGCGGATATGATCCACAAAGGGAAAATCTTTCCAGGGAGACAAAAATTAGATGAGTACCAACTGACACACAGGAAAAGTACAAAATGTTCGGTGTCATCATAAGAGAGAAAATACAATAGGAAAACATTGAATCTCAGACCCCATATCGTCACTCTTACTCTTGCATTTAAAACCTACCAGACTTCGTGGGCTTTTAAATAATAGGCAAAAAGAAGCTACTGTTGCATCCGACGATTGCAAAAACTTAGCTTGATGATTGTAAGCAATGATGAAGAAAATAAACGTATGTTATACGAGAAGTGCCACTCTATTTGTTTATTTTGACAGGATGGGTGTTAGCTAATTGTGACCGGTTTTTATTTGTCCACGAAAGGCTATACTGTTGATTCAGCATTTATTTCCCCCTAGCTCATGATCTATACCCAACATTATGCTTAGCCACTTAATCATTGTCAATTCATGTACTATTACATTTGTTAATGAAAATTAATTTAGCTCCAAAGGTATAATCTACAATAATTACTGAAGTATGCGTGTTGAAATACATTGGTACGTTGAAGAGCCTCCTTTTCGAAGGTTTGCGTGCTGACTTATTGGCTTCACTTTCACATAATAAATTTTGTGGAAGTGTTCAGTAAAAACCAAAAATGGAAGGTACAGAGAGGGATATATTTGTACATATGTATGTATGCTGATGTTAGGGCACGTTTGAAGAGGCAGCAGTTGGAGACAAGAGTTTGGCGACAACTATTGTCCTCGTTGCATTGCATAGACTGACAACAAATGATACAATCTCACAAGCTTGTCTCTGTCGCCATTCCATAAGTTGCTGCAGAAAATCACAGCTGCTTTCTAGGTGAGAGCGAGTGTATCTTCATTGTTGTTTCCTGTTTGAAACCCTCTGTATACACAGGAACAAATTATGAAAACAGTAAAATAAGATGAGAAGACTTGTCGAGTAAAATTTGCTGGTAGTTTGTTAGAAAAATGTGTTATTACTTGACTTATGATCTTGGAGTCTATAAAAGTAAAGGGTAACTTCTAACCTCCGAACGTAAAATCACTCAGGTTCAATAGGCTTCGTAGATTTAATTTGAAAGTGTGATGAGAAAGAGATGGCCATGTCTTTGCTTTCCATCACTGTAGAACATGACTGATATCTATTTACCTATTCATCGGGAATAGCTATCTTACACCTTCGTCAATTCTTATTCTCATCCAGAACTGTTTCTGACGGGAAAAAACTCGCTATCTACACGAATCTATGTGAGCTTTAACCAAGGTACAGATTTAGGAGACCGGATTATCCGTTCGTTAACTCTGGTGAGTAAAGTGATTGTGTGGGTACACAGAAATATACATGGGCTCATTTGTTTAAAAAAACATCATTTTCGAGAAGTATTCACATCTTTATGCATGGTTCTAATAGAATGACAGGCCGGTCTGAAGTAATACAGTGTACAACTATAGATTTTTTTTGTATGTAATCGGATTCCAGTATGTACATATAAGCTGGAAGGGCTAGGAAAGAGATAAAGGATGATTTGTATTGGCAGTATATTTGACACGTATCTGTATCATGCATTTGTACAGAGTATAATAACAAGGTGTGTGAGAACCGTCACGAGAACATTGTTACTGCAGGTGTAGCTATTTAACTATGCCTATGTAAAATACAGATAGAAAGTTATGTTCAAGTATATAATGTGTTTGTTTCCTTGTTTTCTTTAACGATGCATGTACATAGGTCCTCCACGGATCTTGAATCGCGACTTAAAACCGCTCCAAGTTGTTCGTCTTGGTCAAGAATTCAAAATCAGTTGTCCTGTCGAAGGCGACCCATCTCCAATCGTTGATTGGTACAAGGTATGTCATCATCATCTTCATCAACTCTCTCTCTCTCTCTCTCTCTCTCTCTCCCTCACTGTCCTGTCCTTTGCTTGTGTCTCCACTTCAGCCACTTGAATCTGACTATCGGGAATCTTTAAAACTTGCTCGTAGTTTTTTTAATCCTGTTCATTTCAAATCCTTTTAGATTTTAAAACATATCACTCTCACCTTTCGTAGTAGTTTGGGACACAACATATTTTAATGTTTTGAAGCGCATTCATCCTGGCAGTTTTACCTCCGGAACATGTTTTGTGTAAATGAATTAGTTTTTTCCTGTTCTCTTCAATATACAAAAATCCACATTCAAGTTTTTGACCATCTCATCTAATTGTTAGTGTTATGTCCCCCTCTTCTGTATGTGGTGAGCTGAAGTTCTCATTCCTATAGATTAGAGTTTTCTCGTTAGAACCTACTCATTTGTTCTCTCCTATGAGATATGTACTGGCATGTTCCTTCAAAGTATCTACATATGTACAGACAAATAGTTTCCCTCAAGTACATTTGAAGCCCTTTCGAGAGTATTTTTTTAAGAAATGGAACAGATATGGGAACAGGTGTTATGCTTCAATTGGACCACTTCAATATGTGATCCGTTTCTTTATTTCCTATTTTTCTACGTAGGGCTCTCAGTTTAGGAGAGATAATTCCAGGGTTTCTTAACTTTCAACTATTTTATCTATATTTAGATAAAGCTTTGATTACATGCTACTCGTTATTTGGTTACCGTCCCCCTTCCTTCTTTTTTTCCCTTTCCAGCAGTTGGTTTACACTTAACGTCTAATAATAATGATCCAAATATACCTGGAGCAATGTTTCGGAAGCACCCCTTACTCAAGTCGGTTTTCAAACACTTCTGCAGAGTAATGTAATGTAAGGGACTCTTAACACAAGTTTCCTCATATCTTTTCTTGCTCGAAAATAACCAGCGGATGATGCCGTTGATAAGTGCAATTACTATGCACTGCGTGCAACGTATTTGTACACCGAGATCTAGTTGGGGCTAATGTATATAGAAATATATGTTGTAGCTTCCAGACTTGAGAGATGATTATTTCCCTCATACTTTATGTAGTGTTATAGTAGCTCATGTTGGACTTGTAAGCTGATAAAAGTTGATACGTAGCTGACAGCCTTCAGTCAATATTTCCAACTTTGAAATTATGTATAGATACTACGCGTAATTTTCCCCCTTTATTTCAATTTTTATCCTTTTTTCTTCCCGCTTTCATGACTTTCAAGGTATATCGAAGGAATTAAGTCCCTCGCCTGTAGTGTATTTATTTAAATAATATTTTCTGTGATATCTTTTACATGACGGTAGTAGTGCCGGGTGATTGATTGAAAAGTATGCGTGTATGAGAGAAAAATACGCGGAGCTCTTATATGTTGAGTCCGTAATTGTTATTAAATCAATTTCGGGCTTTTATACGAAATTAAAGGGAAGGGAATATTTAATTGGATAGGATGGAGAGCCGATTACACCAGCATGGCCTCGATTTCGTGTGAATAGCAAAGGACTCCGGATCCGGCCCATATCCACAGAGGATTCTGGTATTTATGAATGCAAAGGCGTCAATGGTTTTGGATCACAGATTGCAAGAATGCGACTTGTGGTGGCTGGTAAGTCTCAGAACATTTCTTTGAGTGCTTTTAAGCATTTTATTATTATCATTGCTCTTAATCCCACATTAACTTTTATCTATTCATGATTTCGATTCTTACAAGCTGATACACTGTAGGGATGATACATGATCGAACATTGAGCCAGAGGAATCTCTGGTTCTTGACGTCACTTCAACAATAAGATGAGAGGAAGGGTAGGGTGGTTGTGGCATGATGTAACATTAACATTCTCGTGGGATTTATACGTAGGACAGAGTATCATTGAAGACTACAGAGTACTGGTGGAGCAATAATGTAGATCGCTTGTTATTTTATGGAGCTCCATAATACATGGGATGCCTTTTCCTTTAGCCACCGAAAGCTTATTACAGATTTTAAGTTGAGTTAAGTGTACAGGGAATAAGGACGGAACGAGTTGTTGAAACCTTCAATGAATCGGCAAGCATATGTGGCACATGTGGAGGTAGGAAAGTTGAATGAGTGAGCGTAAAGGAATAACTATAATGTCAAGTGTAGGATGTTGCTACATGTAAGAATGCAAATGAGCGTGTCGGTAAGACACAAGAGATTGAAATTGCATTGATGGATCATTGCCTCATCTTATTACTCTTCAACTAGATAGATAGCTCTTCTCTCGGCTCAGTGGAATTGCTGGCATAATATTTCAACGAATGCCGACACACACGGGCAAGAGGAGGAAAAACTGTTTAAAGCTTTGAAACAAATTACGTACTAGATTTCTCAGTCGGTCAGAACCAGAAAGGATGAGAGAGGAATTCTTTCAATGATGAGTAACTGTACGCAAAATAATTGTCCAAAGAAATTATCCCCTTCGAATTATTGTATATAGTAAATTCTTGTAGTAAAATGAATGATGCATTCCTCTGCCAGGCCCCTCAAATCATCAGCAACATAAAACTATACACTTTTCCTAAGCTAACATTGCGGTAGTAGGAAAAGAATTTGAAGATCTGTGTAAAACTTATGGACGCTAAAGAATGTGAGTAGGATGATGTTAATGCGATGAAGAATCGAAGGTTTATAGGAATTGGGATCGTTTGAAGTTTCGAGTTTCAATTGTTGGATGTTTATTTGACAGCCAAGGGCTAAGACCGTAGCTGATCATAGTCAATGTTCTCAATAGTGTCGTTCCGTTGCTCCTTGTCTCTCTGAGAAGTCAACCATAAAATATGAGCACATTCTTAGATACGGCTCGTTGACCGTAAATCTTAGTTTCGTCTTTATTGGCTGAAAACCATAGAAAATAGTTTCTCAGCAACTTCCCGATCACACTTTCACATCATCTTCACTGACCAAATATTTCCGCATTTACATCCCACTTCCCACCAGGCTAGCCGCCAATAAAAATCTTCGATAATATAAGTATACCAAGCTTGTACGGCTACCTAGTAGGGAATTGAGCAATTCTTAATCAGCTCATACAATTTCGAAAAAACTCAGAAGAATATCAACCTTATAAAATACTGATGTGAGATAAAAAAGCAGCTTCGATATTATCTTGGTTACCTATGTCATTGACAGCACGGCAGCAAAAATCTAGAACATTTTCCTACTGCTTTGACATACAGATATGACAAGCAAGGACGGTGACGGTAGCACCGTATTTTAATATAAATTTCAAGCCTCCCACTTACTTTTACTGATATGTTGTTGTGTTAGTTTCCTCCCGTGTAGACGTTAGACAAACATGTAGGAGGTCAATGTAGCTCATGTTGTGTACTCAGTCTACAAATATTCGTAGAAAAGAACACCTCTCTGTCAAGGAGTCACATTCCCTCCAGAGATTAAACTGGAGAAGGTAAATCCGAGATAATCGAAATCATAAATTATGATTACTTAAGACAGCAAATCAGTAGATTTCCCTTTCCACACTGGGACTACAAAAACCTGGTATTTTATACGCTCCGAAGCAAATGTATGATAGGGACTCGTTATTTGTAAGCTCTCAACCACAACTACGTTGAACTGAGTATTTGCTTTTTTGAGAGTAAATAGTGCATATGTTTTGAAGCAAATTTATGGATATCCGAACCGTCGCTAATCCAACGCAAATAGTAGTGATTCATAGCGTTATCTTTCTTTAGGAACTTCAGCCCTGGTATCATTGAGAATCCAAATCATACCAATATTTTTGAAGACATTAGACATGCTTTAATGGTTTATTTATAACTTTCCTTCATGTGATTATTCCTGGAAGTATCTATTCTCAGAAGATTAAAGCTAAATTTGGGTTGGAGGAGGAAGGTTGGAGCTTTCTTGGTTTTGTACATTAAAAATCTCCCTTGTCATAGAATGTACATGACTATGATTGTACAACAACAAGGATCCTCTCTATAAGATTTTGAGCTTTTTCCAGGCATTATGCCAGCAAATATGGTTTGTTTGTGGTGAACCTCGTTTCATACACAAACATCGATGATGAGTACAGTATTTGTGGTGTATCTTTTACCACTCTTTCGCATTCTTTATTGTCAAACATGGACCATTTGTGGTGAGCAGAGCGGCTCATATCATCTCATTGACAGTCCCTTTCATCTTTTGCCGATCCGGATGTGGAACTAAATTCTCTTTCAGTTCATAGAAAGTATTTTCCCCATGTGGATCTGAATATCCGTACGTGTAAGGATTCTGCAGGTTGAGGGACTTATCATCCCCAACATGCAGCTGGGCTATCTCCTGTTCAATGAGCGCGGCACGGGTATCAATAATGTTTAGGTGACACTACCTTTGGATTATTCAATTGTGTCACGCTCAACTAAAGCAACACTTCTTTCCCATTCTTGTCTTTTTTATATTGAATTCAAAAATTTCCAAGAGTTTTATTGTCTTCTTTGCCATCCCCCCAGTGTTTTGTTTGGGAACTTGACCGGATTTGCTCAAAGCTGCGGCATGTCTGGAAGAAGATTTTAGTTGTTATTTAAACCTTTGTGAACGTACAGGGAATAAAAGCCGACGGTAAACCTGCAATTCCGAATGATTGCTGCAATAGCTATCTATCTCTTCACCAGCAAATCTGTGCTGTGAAGGGAATGTCGCTGTCACGTAAAACCGATTTGTCATTACATTCCATTTTAAGAGCACATAAAACAAAACGACAGGAATTGTTTTTAGCGTAATTTTCTTCAAAGACAAAATAAGAAAAACTTACTGAAATCCCTGTTTTTCCTGCAAAATTATTGACACTGCTTCATATGTCTTGTAATGTTACTCATCCACTCTCTCTCTCATTCGGTTGTATATAGAGGCTCCAAGGACATAGCTCTGTGAATGAAAAAAAAGGTCGACGTGGAAATTATTGCTTTTAGTGCAAATAAATTAGCATTGAGCAAGCAAATAAATAATGGTTTAAGGCTACGAAGCCTGTCTCCATTGTTTAATCTGCGAGTTACTCACAATGCCCGTTTATTGCAAATTCGCAGAAAAAGCACATACTAAGCTATTAAATGTCACCCTCATGGCCGGGGAATTGGCGCCATGGTCCAAGTGAAACTAGCCTTTGTCCTTTTTGATCTGGAAAGCCACATGTGTGGATAATACACAGGGGACATTAATCAATAGCTTTTCAACTCATGTTGACTGCATCATGTCAGAGACGGAAGGCTCGCAATGGATGAACAGTAACAACAACATGTTTATAGGGAGTTCATTCGCTACTCTAAAAAGCATAAGAATATGTACAGCCTTTGGGTGTATTGCATTCTAAAAGAACATTCTTAAAGCAGGTTATGGTTGGTCTTGAAAAATGTCACTCTAAAATGTAATCATTCCTTACGGTTGAAATACCTTTCTTGTTTAGTTTAAAAATTGGGGGTTTTGGGGTTTGTAGGCACAATGTTTTTCCTTTTGAAAACCAACAATAAGTGTACATACCTACATTTGATTAAACAGAGACTGGTTGTGTAGGCCCTTAAGTCACTGCTTATGTTACGATTGCGTGATGTAAAATAATCCGACATCTAGTTGCCTCCAGGAACCATAGGATAAAAAAAGAGGAGAGACTTTAAGTTAAAAACGAGTAATAATAGCCGTATCATTCAAATATTTTTTTTTCGTATTATGATCACAGGAATAAAAATAACACCAAGGTACATTGTGGTGAGAAAAAAATGTGTTTATATATGTTACATCTCACACGGAGTAGTACAAGTTTGGTTTGAAGGTAGTAAGGAATAGGAAAGGATTGATCCCCATGGTGTAAAAGGTATTGTCATCTAAGGTGTGTGTAAAAAATTCCCATTTTTGGTCAGCCCAGATTGTTTGGAAAAGAGTAACCACTAACCAGGACTGAGGCTATGGGATACGCGTCGTAGGGAATATTCTAAAAATGTCAGGTATGCTTAAGCAATAAGTCCGCAGTATGTGCCAGATAAGATGGGAATATATAGAAGGTGACAGGGAAATCCATTTGGTTATGTTATCATCCATCCTAATCTGTCTCTGTTTTCCGTGTATGTTCGCTCGTGCACTACTAGCTACAGGAGACTTTACCCCTTGGACATTCTTCCATAGGTACGGTCAACCCTCCATGTGTACAGTTGAAGCAAATGGGACGGAAATACACTAGCTATAAATATTGTCTTACTTTGCATCGTCCCAAAGCTACCATATAGTAATAATTATGGGAAGCTATAGTTTGTCTCCCCATATTACCTCACTTCACATTTTACTATCAAAAATGTTCCCTGGACTAAATGTAACTTGTCTATAAAGTTCCACTTTTGATGGGACTTTTTTTTATACCTGTGAACCTCCCCTCAAACCATTTCTGTTATGAGCTGATCACGTTTAAATGCTCACATGAAAAGAAAATCATGCATCATATAAATTGGATTATGTAACTGAGCCTGGAGAGATAAACAATGACATTTTGAACATTTGGGGAATTATGTAAGGACCAACATGCACAAGGGCTACGACGAACAGGAAGGTTAACAGTGGAACTCTACTGATATTTAGGGGTTGTTCGTCATTTGCTCGAAACATTCGTTGAAATCATAGTTTTTTTGAACATGTCCAAATCCTGCGACCACTCTTGGAGGATAATGGAGACACGATCAAGTTCTATTGTTTCATTGTTTCCTCCATGACAATGATAAGTCAATAAATGAACTTGGCTGTAAGACACAGTGAGTCGTCTCCGCTTGCACAGGTCATCATGTCATTACCGTCAAACTAAAACTGTCTTCTGTGTAGTCAAGCCTCCACATTTGTACCTGTCCTTTCATTCACTAGAGTGAGTTTTTATGTTGAGCTATAAAGTCTCATTAATCATTCGGTTCTTCATTAAGGAAACGCATGGCATGGAGCGGCAAGGAAGGAATCAAAACGAGGTGAGTTTCTGAACGTGTGTGGTTTTGTTTAGCATTGACTCTACAGTACTCCTATTGGTAAATAGACACTATATCATTTCATCATGTCCAGGACTTTATATTCTGTATGGTAGGAATACATAGACATTCGTATTAGTGTCGAGAAGTAGTCATCTGGAAATCGATTTGGAACACAATTGAGTCATAGTTTTGAACTGAAAAGCTGGCACCCGGAATCCTTCAAGTTGTAGTCAGTGTCGCGACATTTTTCTCCCCGTTCTCTACTGACTCAGTGAGAATCTCAAAACATTCCTCAGTTATCGTGCGCTGAGCAGGTTGACTGTCTTGATGCCTCAAGGATGGATGAGTAAGAATTCGTAACATGATTTTGAGCATGGCTCCAAAGTCAGACTTTGTCTAATCATCGTCTTCGGTGAAAAAATGACATCCTTATTAACAGTAGGCCAGAGAAACGACTGACAGTGAGGGGACTGAGTAGTTACACATTAAACTGACAACACTTTCCCCAACATTTCAGTTAAACTTTATTTGAATTCCTTCACATCATTGATGTCACCATGATTTTTATTTGGAGTGCTGGTACAACAATGCGCTAGCATCTTTTAAATAATTTCCTACGAAAATCCTACCAAAGCTGCTGAGTAAAGTCTGACTGAAGCCAGCTTGAGATGACTGGGCACTGTCTTTTCCTCTCTGGTAATAAATATAAATGTCTTTCATGCAAACATCATCACCCAATGATTAACAGGGAGTTTTCAATGACAACTTATAAAAAATGAAATCCAATTGAAACACTGTCGGATATTAGGATCAGATGCTGAAAGTACTAAAATTATAAGGTTCATACGCTGTAGAACGTATGTATTTACTGTAGTGGGGGGGGGGGCACATGCTGGAATGATGGTTAGTTTTAAGAAGTTTTTTTGTGCTCCAAGACACATTTCCTCCAAATGTTGCAGTGCTGAACCATTGAGAAGAGTAGCTGAAAGAGGAGTGTTAACCGTATTGGATATTTATTATACTTCCATTAGAATGAATTGAGCCATCCTGCTCCTCTTTGAAGTACTGGAGAGTAAGTAGGATAGAAAAAGAATGTTAAGGGATGATTGGTCTGAAACAAGAATATATTATTCATGTAATGCTTAATGGAGCTCTACAAATCCTGTCACCTTTCAAGAAAATGATAATTTCCCTCTTTCTTCAACTATGAAAATATTTTTGAGTCGCCTTTCAAGGGACTCTTTTGACAAATGACAATCATATGGTAGGGTGACAAAGGGTGAAGTGATAATAAGAGTTTTGGCACCTGCGTGCTCTTCATCAGACCCTTTAAAATTTACTTTCGTCATTGGGATGCATGTTCCCTGGCCCTAGCTTAAGTACACACAATCTCAACAATCATTATGTATACGGTTGTCTATTTCTCCCACTCATTTCTTAAGATGTCTGTCATTTCTGGAAGTAATTCAAGTATTTAATGCTCACTATTCTTGAGAGCATCTGAAAGGGTTATCCTTCCCAAATCCAACGTATGTATATAGATACATACATAGATAGGTACATACAGACATTACCATCACGGTTTCAGTTCTCACAGTCGATTCCCCCCGGTACATACAGATCCATGTGCTTGTACAAATGTTGATTTAAAATTAAATACTTAGATTTTGTTCAGTCAGTATTTATGTACGATACAGGTGTTACACTTATCTCTCGGAGCATGTAAGACTATGTATGCAGGCACGACTGACACTTAATTTTTTCCTTTCACACCTCCGCGTCTTCCTACTCCAATCCTTCTGGCTCTCTTGTTTGATTCAACCCTTAACCTTTCCAGTCCAAACATCTAGAAAAGTGCACTCATACACCTTGGGGTTGCTTCGTAAACTATATCCATACTTATTACATTAAAGGATAAATCAGGCAATAGCTCCAGCAGATATCTAGGTACACTCACGTTTTTCTCAAGTGAAATGGTTTCAGGGCTTGGGTAGTTCATAAATGTGTACAAGCACGTCTATTGAATTCGTGTGTGTGTGAAGGGTAGGTATAAAAGTACGTCGTAAGTTATGCGGCATAATTTACAATATTTTTCAATAGGTGAATGTAATGAATGAAAAACCTTCTTGTCCACCTTTTATGACCTTTTTAGAATTATTCCAAAGATTTTACTACTCTCATTATATACCAATCTGCCACTGATTATGGTCTATTGAAATCTAATTTGGACGTGATGAAGCGGCACGTTTGAGAGACCCTACTGGCCACAATACCCTTCTCCCTTCATAAAAGCTCCTATAGTATTACAAAAATTACCATTGCACGGCAATATAGCATTAGCAAAGTATTATTTAGCTTTTAGTACCGTATTATAAAGAATATTGGATCATTGCAATTCTTCCTTGTCACAGGGATTTTTGTCTCAGACAATTGCATTGTTAGGATTCATAGTTATTATACAGTTTTCCCATCTCCCTTGCTTTCGAACAATAGATATTTTTTGCGTGTTTTCACCCAGTGCTAAACAATGAGTCACCGTATTTTTTTTTTATTTTTTTTGCAGAACCGAATGCTTCCGAGGTTGAGGGCGAGAGCTCAGAGCAGGGAGTGTTGCTGAGGAAGAGACAAGATGGGAAGGTAACTTCTTCCAAGTCGGCTCCTACATTTTCCCCTGAAACTTTGGAACAAGCTGGACCCATGCATTTATCAGCGGGAAACACCATTCGCTTTCGATGTGAAGCGAAAGACAGTTCATCAAAAGTTACATGGCTGAAGGTACGTACCAAATAATTAGTACAGATTGGAGATGCTCAATGATCTCTAAGCAGTTAATTCCTTCGGTGCAATTACTCAACCTTTGATGTATGTACATAGGATATTTAAGTAGTGAAAGAAATGTGTAGTATTGGAAGTTTTGCAAAACAGCTAGCCAAGTTTTGAGCACGGGATTAAATTGACGTGCAGGTTAGGGAATGAATGAATGAATGCATTTTAAATGGAATGTTCCATCTGATGACGGCAAGAAACTGTGAGTTGGTCATGCTGTAACAACCTGTGAGATCCGGATCATAACGTCTCTCTTATCTATTAGATTTGCTTCTTAAGTTTAGACCGGCTATCAGCGTCACGTCAGTTCACTCTCATTCAGTTTGTCAAGCTTGAAAAAGTTGTATGGATTTAATGAATAGGCTGCATCCATTAGTATTGAAGGTGCTTTGTGGCACATATGAGTCTTGAAGGTGATGCTATTTCACAGATTAATCGCATTGGGGCTAATCGGATTACTTTGTTTCTTTAGGATGGCAAGCCGGTTGGTGACAAAATGTGGAGATGGTTCAGCTGGACTTTGGTTCTCAATAAACTGGCTTCAGAGGATTCTGGGGTGTACACTTGCCTTGCAAACAATAGTCAAGGGAAAGCAGAGTTTAGTATTCAACTTTACGTTACAGGTAAGCACAAGGGCTGTGTACATAAGTACTTTACATTACTACTGTCAGGGAGCATTGTGTATATAGTTTACGCATCTTCTGGACAGTTTCCATTGTAGTTGCTTGCGCCGATTTGCCTTCCCAGGGACCTTTTTTGTGGGGAAGATTTTTGTTTATCTTTACTAACGATATGAGAATTACTTTGTGGTTTATGGTGGGATTTCACCTACAACTACTAGCATTAGCTTACAAAGGAGGAAATGCAAGGTCATTGGAGGTAATCATGACGGGGAAATGAAAAAAATTTTTTTTTTCTTCTGCAGAAATGGTAGAGAAACAAAAACCAGAGTTGGCGTGGGGCTACCCAAACAATACGAGTGTCTTGAGTGGGAATGAGGCCGTGTTGGAATGCATCGTCCAGGCGGGCTACACTGCCATGCCGCCTCACATCAAATGGCTCAAGCGACTGCCGGAAAATTGGCGAGCTAACCCCCTCGCCGGCAAGCATAAACATCGGCTTCTCTCTGTTGAAAATCAACATCTATTAGTGATCCAGGTATATTATTTTCGAATTTAATGCATTTAATTCCTTCCCAGAAAAAAAAACTCGGTCTTCATCACGATGTCATTTTGGGGTAACAAGGGAGATGAAATCATTGTTCATTGTATGTTTTTTTTTTTTGTTTTTTTTTGGTGGAAAATAGGAGAGCGACGATGACTCCATCAGAATTAATGAAACTCAAAGGAATGGGACATTCGTCAGTAAGTTAATATTCGCCCACCCTGAGCCAGATGATGAGGGGATTTACATTTGTCTCGCAACCAATAACATTGGCTATAACTTCAAAGAAGCACGTCTCACAGTCCTGGCCGGTAAGTTCCTACTTGTTATTTTACTCTATAGTTGCAGTCCTCAACATTGATGCTATGTAGAATATAGACTACAGAAACCAGTAGCTGCTTATATTCCCTTGCATATACTCACTGGTCACACTTGTAACAACAACAGTAAAAAAACAGCTACTGAACCCAAAGGAGAGAGAAAGTAAATCGTGAACCAATTTCAGGCTAATAAAGGCTCAGTGGTTGTATTTACTGTGAGTTGTGATCACAAGTGGAGATCACAGGTTGTGATCAAGTAGAGCCCAACAACCACATTGGAGGAACTAACAAGGCCCATTAATTAAGAGGTATTTATTTTAACTTGCAGGAGCAGAAATAATGAGCAGTTCAGCATCCTTGATTCCACTCCCTTTAATTGTGATTGGGATGTCGCTTATAGTGGCTGTGGTGGTCATTGCTGCAGCCTGCTCCCTCCGTCGACATCAAGAGCACCAGCCGAAGCAGACAAAGTCGATGAGTCCAAGACAATTATCCAGTCCGTCAATTAACTACTCCTCGTCTTCCATGTACCGAAAGCAGGGTTTTGAGCAGCGTCAGTTACTAGTGTCTACCTCAACTCACTCATCCTCATCATCATCTGGTGGCGGTGGCGGTGGTGGTGGTGGTGGCGGTGGTGGTGGAGGTCGGGGAGGAGGAACCATTGTTTGTCAGACTAAATTGGTCTCAAAACCGGGCGTCGCAATGGCCATGTCACGCTGCTCCTGTTGTGCAGATAAATCCCCAGAGATCTCAGCTTTACAAACATACGATCAATGTTTCAATAATAGCTTTGTCGGCTCCACAAGTCACTCGCTACACTGTGGACATTGGACGTGAATTCCGAAACCCTTTTCCTATAGTAAATATACGTAATCTTACAAGATGAATGCTTAATTTTATACCATTACGTGAATATATCGTTAATTTTAAATGTCAAGTCTAGTTGGTGTGTACATATATGTTGTATTGTGGTAGTATTATTGTATGTTAACACTTATGACGCTCTGCGCGACGCCAAGCTAAATGCAACTAACAATGTTCCTCCCGTTAAATTATATGCACAACAATATATTTATAAAATACGTCAGGTGAAACTTTTGCTGGAATGTGGAAAAATCTCCAGCAGCACCGCCGGAGAGAGAAGTGTTTTTGTCTTCAAATGTACTTACTTATTATAGGAAAAGAAAAGGTGCGTTGCTCAGCATATGGACAACTCATTGAGGACAATGAGGGAAAAATAGGAGAATATGTCTGTATATTATCATGTATGTTATGCAAATAAATTTTGTTGATGTGTGATTTCATCTTATCGTATTATCTCTCGAACTCTACCTTGTTCCAGTCTCGTCTCTGTATGTGGACTTGAAGGAACATTTACTTCATCCCCGGGAGACTCAGCCTTAATTGCCTTCCCCATCCTTATACATACTGGAAATTAAACTACTTGAGACTTTCCATGGGATAATATTACGTACCTACATCCTTCATTGCCTTCTTACTATTACCTACACAGCTTTTTTGCATCCTGGAGCCTCAACCGCTCCTATCCCGAATACTCACATATTTGAAGCTCTGGGAGCTTCCCTACGCTTCATACAGAGAAGCACACAAAGCACAACTTGTTCCCTCAAATATTTATGTGACTATATAAACTCAAGTGGTTGTCTTTGCACAGAACGACGGGCTTCCTTATCATCTTATGGGGGAAAGTGAGTGGCTCTGTATTCATTAACATTGCAACAACACGTGTAGATAAAACTACAGGAAATAAAAGGGTAGGATGGACACAGCCCTTAAATATATTACATTCTGAGTGAATTATCACTAAAATTACCCCAACCAACATATCCTTGGTTTTTTTTAATCTTGCATGTGCATATCCACTTTGCATTACATATATATAGCACATGGCATTGAAAACATACCATAATGTACATAGATGGTCCCAGCCCAGAAGCAGGACAATTAAAGGTAAACCACCAAGTGAACAAATATATACAACTTAATAGCACTTCGGATGAGTATGCAAAACAGGCAGAGAGGTAAGTCTCAAGACGAAATAACGCAAGAATTCCTCTTACAGAATATGAAAGTAACGCTAATGTCCGTGTCCTGCAAATCACGGGTGATGCGTGCGTGCTGAGATGTGGGCTATATACTTTGACTATACTATACTACCATAGAGCCGTCCTTATCTCAGGAGACAGACTTACAAGATGATGTGATTGATTAGTAGGATTTACCGACAGAGGAGACCCGATCCTGCCTTGAATGACGCTCAGTTCATAATTGTTTCCAGCTGTGTTACTTTTTGTTCGTCTAATTGGGAAAGACAAGAATTGGCAAAAAGCCTCAATAAAACAGCAAGCAATTCTCCGTGTGGATTACGTCCCAGGTGAGATGGAACAGGACAGGAGTTGTTCCGTATACACTTATGTGGTAAGCACGAATCCAGTGGCCAAGATGAAACTACCAAATCCAGTAACTTTTACCATTTGGCTTGAAAACAGCAAGCGTCCAATAAGATGCAGTCCCACTGATGTGCACTGACATAAGAGGACATTACGTATACGCAGCTGTCCATATATCCCACCAGCAAATTAATTTTATTCCAACAATCCAACTCCCTTAATATATTGTCTTCCCCATTCATTACTCCTTCAAGTATTTCCTTGCCCACCATTTAATTTTTTTTCCCCAGATTCACTCAGCCTTAATCAGTCTGCTCATCACTGGCATTCCCAAACTTTTTCTCTCACAGGATTTTCCTATGGGTTGACTCGTCTCTCCCAAACTCTCTGGTTGGACTTGTTCTCATTCACGGGAAAAGAGTTCCAAGCTTAATTTTCATACTGGGCTGGAAATTAGGCTCTAATTTGTGGAAAACACTGGGAAAGATTTTTTGGGAAATACCAAATTTATAATTGATATCCCTTCACCAGCCCTTAACCATGATGGTTCCAATCTGCTACTGCAGTCATCAAGGCTTATTGATCCAGTTCTGGAAATCACAGTCTAACAAGTCTCCGTCTTTATGTTATCTTTCGTACAGTGTATTATGTCTACTATTTTTTAGGTTGATAGAGTGTTAACACGTATGCATTGTACTATGTCACTATGTACTGTGTTATACTCTTGGTAGGAAGACACTAAAAGAAATAATCAAAAATTCCTTGGTAACATCTCCCAATGGGAACCTCGTAAGAAAAGTCTTAGGAAATGCTAACAAGCTCAATCATTATACGAATGCAATCAGAAGAATTGCAGTGAAACTTGCACCAAGACCTGATCGAGTTTTTACAAGTTGTTAAGTATGCAACTGGGACTTGAAAGTGAAGATACTAATGTTCCAGAACTGCTAATGCATCAGGTGACGTGTGTGTGCATACGAGATTTGGAAAAGGTTTACATTGTATCTTGTATGCTCCGATGGTTGGATCATGGATCTAGTTTAGCTTCCTTCAATTTATGCATCTGAGCTATGTATGTATGTGTTTAAGACAGTGTTTACGAATGTACTTACCAGAAAGAGGACATACACTGATTCCCGATATTAGCCACACTGTTAATAGTGTATCATTGAATTTCCTGAGCATGAAGGCTATGTCAGTACGACAACGACCCTATAGGAAATTTCGTTACATCCACGAAATATTTTCGTGGCACTTGCTTATCTCGGAAATGAATCGCAAATGCATTGACGAGAAGTCAGAAAACACGTTTCCTTTTTAACGAGACTCATCGCAAGGTATCCATCCGTCTTCAGGGTAAAAGTGGGGTCCGAAAGCTATGACTTTCGACAGAGTCTCACTCGGTACTCACTCCTCATTATTTTAATCTCTCTGTTCGCATCTGAAAGACAAAATGAAACGTCTGTCCCTTCAACTATATGCACTGAACCTGGTGTGGAGCATGTGTATGTGAATGGACACAATTTCTCTTCCCTTATCCTTTAGAGATATAACCTCTCAGTTTTCACTAGTCTCACATTGCACAAGAAACATTTAATTTTCTTGAATTCCTTCCTTTGTAATAATGTAACCTCGTTTTTTATTGTATTTCCCTCACAATTTTATTTTATCTTTGCTCATCTCTTCAGCAAGTTTACTCGTCCTCAAAATAATTTATAGCGTCAACTTTGGCTATACATGTCATGGGGAATCATATTGGAGATTCTTCCACATTTCCCTACCTTGTTTGTCTCTTTACTGCCTACCGTTTTGTTCTACTGGTGACCTAACTGTTCATGTAATTTTAACAGGCCCTACCGAAATAAGTCACGTCAGGCTCATTGTCAGTTGTGACAAGTGTGTGTGGTGTTCTGTACTATTATAGACTCAAGTAAGCTTAGCTTTTGTTACCCAGGAAGGTATACATTTAGTTTTTAATGCACAGCTTCATGGAAAAGTGTAGAATTGTGTGCATACCTCTTCGGTATGAAAAAATAATCAAGTTAATCCTACATGTCCCAAAGTGAAACCCCAAAAGAAGCTCCACTTCCGATTCTCAAGTTCCCACGCATAAACAAGCCAGAAAAGAAACAACCAACTGACAGCCTCTGACAGGGCCAAACTATGCCTCAAAAAATGGTCCTAACATTACTGCACAACAATGACGAGTACTGTATGGATACAAATGACATTTTAGCGGGTGCATTTCCAGCTCCCATATAATTTTGTATTCTACATTACAGTCCAAATAGAAATAATCTCATAACAAAACATGGAACAGGGAATATGGCAGATGGCAACGAATTCTTTGAAATAGAAGTGTATCTGAAGCAAGGGTCAAAAATGAATTTTCAAACACCCTGGACTGAACCGGACGGATGGATTAGACTTTTGTAAGAAACATAATTACTAGCGAAATAAAAATTCCTTGTAGTTTCTCACATTCTCAATATGTATTAATATGCCTTGTTTGTAAATGAAGGCTACACGAATATGTTATAATGGGTTTCCCAGACTTGCAAGTCTTTAGAACCAAAGCCATGATAAAAAAAATGACTAGGACTCAGGACTTTTGTTTGTGTTCATCAAAGTTAGATACATAAGTTACATACGGAATAAATTTCCTCCACCTCGGAGTATACTAGCTACCTGAGTCTTTACAAGTTGGATCGGTAGGAAATTATTACGAGCCAAAATTCACAACCGTAACATTTTACAGCCAATTATTTTGATTTGGTTATGATCAATAAAAGTGGCAGTACATGTGCATCTAGCGCCAAGACATTTTTAACTGGTTGTGCATATAATAAGACATAAGGCTGGGGCTTCTGGTTGGCCATTTTAATTTACAGAAAGCTGCAACTTGGAGATAAGAGACTGGCAGCAATGGACAACATAATTAGCTCCTTGTTTTGTTTACCAATCTGACGTTGGATAAGGATGGTTCACAAATTAAAGGAGTAAGTTAGCACTTGTTGAGGATAAATCAGTGTGAGAACACGGGGAACTTTGCAAGGGCGGTTTGTGTCTCCTACAGAGCTAATGCAGTCCACAAGAATTCTATGCAGTCGGCTACACACTCATGTTCACTTGCATTTATGTCGGAAATCAAATTTTACAGGGGAGACGTGACTCGACGTGGAGATTGAATATTAACGCATTCCATGTTCATGACTTGTTTCATTTTTTTTTGTACTGAAACCGTTTTTGTTGTGCAAAAATGATTTACTTACTGATCATTATCTGGAGGTCTTCCTTCATTCAAGTTATTTTGGAATAGACAGTCTGCCTACGATGTTTTGTCCATTTATTACTCATAGTACCTTCTACAGCATGTTACAATGGACCATATTTTTACACAACAGAGCTGTGATGATCCCCAAGAAAATATACCCTTGTGTTGATCTTAATGCTACTTAAGGCGTCTCAACGTGCATTGATCAGGAGTTTTATTCCTTGTTTATCCGCCTCTGTGACAACAAATAAGTAGTTTATGTTCTTGATTTGTGCGCAGGATTACTTCCAGGACTGTAATAACAATAAGGTTTCGTTAGGCATGTCATGGGAAGATATGAACAGGACGAGGATGTGAGGGACGAAACACAATATTAAAGATATGGGACGTACATATGTACATATATACAGCTTCATCGCTAAAAGCTAAATTTTTGAAAAGCTTGCAATGCCAAGATACAACTCCTTATGTTCTTCATTGATAACTCCTCTGAAACATTAAGTGCGTAAGTGTGTATCCTTGTAGTTCTGTAACTGCATCAGATATTACCAGAGCATTAATTCATTTTAAACTTAATCCTAAGATGCTGAACCTAACCAGCTGAGTGCAATGGTCAGATCTTTATGACATGGATGTTTCTATCGACTCGAAGTGGAAATATTGACACAATTATCAGAATTATGATAAATTCTTGAATCCAAATGTAACGTGACCTAAATTGATGCATACTCCTGAAAGCCTGGAATATATAATTACCTCGTGTGGATTCGTAACAATAGAGCAAATCTTTAAATATTTTCATCAGTTCATGTTTTGGTCAATTTTGAAGGCTTGTCATAGGATTTAGTATAATAATGAGATAATACAAAGTTTCTTTTTTAGTTTCGTAAAACCTATCAGCTTTGGTGGTACTTCTGGATCAACCAGATTTAATACAGAAAACCTGGTGGAATATGGAAATCCATTATTATTTTAATTTCTACACCAATTTTACTTTCAACACTGTTCTACAAAATAATTAGATATGAGGACGTGAGATGCAAAATAATAAAAAATTTGCAAGGAGAAAGGAAAAAATTCTCAGTTCCAAACGATTGAGAATTATTATATTTAAATTGAAGAACAGTGACATGCTGTATTGTTACACATTTACTAAAATTCCCGATTTATACTTGGGCAGAAATAAAAATTTGCATGTTTGGAAAACCTGGTCTTATTCCGTTTAAAAAAAAAACATATTATATTAATGCTCTCCTGAGCCAGTAAAATTAGGTAGCGTAAATAATAATTATTATTATTATAAAATTATTATCTTTTAAATAATTATCTATCCATATGTGTGTCCTGCTGTATAAAAGTAATTACAGATATTGGAAAAATATTTATTTTCGAACAATTGAATGACATGATCTATGGAATCTATATATATAAGTATATATAATAGTTGTACCCGCTTCCAGTGACCTTGTTTTTACTTTGAAGATTTTAATCATGAATGGTCCTTGCTTTGGAGTACTTTATTGTGAAATAAAAACGAATTTAGAAAAAAAATAAACAAAAAAATTCATGTATCTATAGATACTATTTAGTTGAATTAATAATTTCTTGGAGAATTCAAGCGCCGAGATTAAAAAGTGCTTTTCGGTTCTTTTGAATGCAAGTACATACCTGCACCCTGCAACAGCAGGATCTTAAAGTTGACAAAAAGAAACAATAAGAGAATTTCCGCAGTAATCAGGCATGCAATTTTCCTGCACCTATGCCTGCTTGCACGTTACAAAGTCCAAACAGGCTTGAAGAAATTCAAGAAAAAAAAGACCCGCAGTGAAATAATAGATAATATACTCGTGGTTTACAACTTGTTTCGCTTGTCATAAAACTCATAAAAACTCATAATTACACTTGATTTTCATTTGCAGAATGCATACGATCACATTCATATTTACTAGATTACTTGCCATTACAATGATGGAAAAAAACAGTTGTCTCAAATGACAGCTGTGTGCAGTTCCTGAAGGAGCATGACTGTTTCTATTACCTAGTCAGCCATGAGGCACCTTCCCATTGTATTTAATACTAATTTATGGACTGGCTTCATGACTCCACGAGAGCATAAGTACTTGTGTTTCTCAGAAATTGGAAGGCATTAAAAAAAATAATGATTGAATATCTAAGTTTCTTAATTTAAAATAGTTCCTTGGCCTACAATTTCGTTGAAAAATTGTCTGCAAATACTTGAAGTTGTTGTTAAAAACCAGAAAGGCTTTGCAAATAAATAATCCTGTTCTTACATGAACTACATTTAGAAAGACGGCACGGGCGTGAAAGTATGGTAGGAATTTCAATTAGGTTATATTACGCCTAATATTATAAGAATCAGTATGTTTTTAACAGAGGGAGGAAACTCATCAAATGATTAATTACTCGATATGTTTTAAGAAATTTTTAGTGATGAAAGTTAAGGTTTGGGAGAAAAGGAAAAATTAGAGGTTTTTATACATTACACGGATACATTTTGAGGTGTACGCTGAAGGCGTATGTATGTGCTGAAAGGCGTAAAGCTTTACAAGTTGGGTCATTCATTTTTGTCAGTCTAGTTTTTACAAGGAGAATCAGCGATATTCCATTTCATGGAAGGAAACCCCTTTGTTTTGCCGCTTGATGGGCTTTTCAGGAGGTGAAGATTATTAATTAAAGGTGAGGCTCGAGCGGCACTGGACTTGTAATTTCAAGAGGACGATTTGCGTTTTTGATCGTTTTTAATTTCTTGGACGCATATGAAATTAGGTGGGCTAACCCCAGTCCACTGATGGCTCTACCTGGTTAACACACAATGTGAAATGACTTCTTAACAAATTATGAAAACGACGGTTACTTACGTGCTACTAGCCTGTGTGCCTACAACATTTGTCTACCATAACTACCACCCAAACAAGTCTTTAAAAGCTGAGCAAATCGTCCTGGCAAGGTAGAAAAGCTGAGCGCTGAAAAGCTCTCCAACATGGCACTTGTAAATATGCGTACCACCAGAGCATGTATGTACATAAGCATACTTATTAGAGTGGAAAAGTAAGAGAAAAAAAAGTGTGTGTGGTATAGTAACGCGTTAAGGATTCCTAACAGGTAGTAAGTGTTTTTTCCCCGACAGACGTTGTTGCACCGCCAATTAATTTCCACTCCCTCTTCGTCACTTGCGTTCCCAATCAAGGGAAAAAGAATAACAAATAAACTCATTAACCATTCCCAACCTCCTGGTGAAACTTTAAGTGCAAATCTCACTTTTTCCCTTGGATTTTAATAACCACAATATTTATTCATACTCCTTCTCCGACTCTACGGGCCTTTGAATATGCATATTCTTCCTCACTATAGGACTCTCCGCAACATTTATTACAAATATTTTAGAGGCAGAAAGTACGTTCCGTACCTTTCCTTCCCAGTTGTGATGAAAGACTACTTTTTTGGTTCAAAAACTCAAACCATTTTGTATTCCAAACGAGAGTGACAAGTTTAATGAGTGTTAGAAATATGAGACTGAGCATATACACATTTAATAAGTCAAACTTTAAAACACCTTCCAGTTTGAAAGTTAAGGAACAATTTTACTACGTGGGTTCTCGGAATTGAGACGCCCTGTTCTTCATTTTGAACTTGAGACTCTCCGTACAACAAACTTTTTTATGACTGTCACATTCAGTATTCCATTTGATGTTATTGAATTGCTTGCAGTCCTTCTTCGCCATACAATTTCCATTGTAGATCACACAATGCGTTTTCAGATGTTTCTTCCTTTCCATGCCTAATTGAACAAAAGCATTATATTTTGAAAAAGATTTGCGAATAAATGAATTTTCATACTTTAAAAATAAAGATGTAGTGACAATGCGTGGACGTACAAGACTAATAGTAATTCAATCAAATTTTCTCCTTTCCCTGTAAACTTACTCTCGTATGTTTCATTCCTGCCTCTTTTAACGCCAGGTTCTTGTGCAGAACAGGACTTGCTCCAATAACCCACAGCAATTGCAATTAAAAGTATGAATAAGAAATGTACAGTAAATACTTTCATACTAATTCGAGAGTGAGACGTTGAATAATGGCTCCCGATTTTTTGTTTCTATGATAAAGTTGAATTTAAACGGATTTTATAAGGCGATTTCAACAGTTGGGACCTGTAGTAGTCAATTGTTGGTACTTGATTCATCTCCTGCTCAAAACACGTAAGACCTTGGACCAAGCTCACGTCCCAAGACATGTACAGTGTTAGCTCAACGTAATTAATCTATTCATTAATAGTATAAATAACCTCTCAAATAAATAAATAAAGTTACTGTAAAGCCTCAATTGAATTCTCAAGTACTCATTAAAATAACAATTGATTTTGTTTAATTAGCAATAACAATTATTCACATGGAAGGAAATTATCATTAACAAGCCCAGCCTTTGTAACGTCAGAGCAGCAACGTTTCTTGGGAGGAAAATGCTGGTAAATAAGTATGGAAGGAAGGGCTCCGTGGCAAGACATGTTTGTACGGAGTAGATCTTATAGTTTTGACAACCACTACTGTTTGGAATTTAAAGCAGAAGATGCCACGTAAGTCGTGGGCAAGACGCACTGACTAGGAAAAAGTTGTGGGTTGGAAACGGGAGAAGCCCTGCTCGTATTTCCAGCAAAAACTCATGCTTCGAGGTCCTCAGTTTTATCCGGAGATGAAACCAAATAAAAAATTCAGTGCATATTTCCAAATTAAATTAGAGCATTTACAATGTTAACCTAGTTTGGGGAGATTTGCACTTCAAATTGAAAAGGAAATGGAATTTTTAATTTGTTTAAATTAGTTTATCTTTCCGTTTCCGTGGTTTCAGGTTTCATGCTCACACGCACTCTCACTCAGGAGTGGAGAAAAAAATATGAGTGCGAGTGCTGTCTCAAGAACTCATGATCTCAAAAAAGAGTGCGAGTCCAGCACATCCTTGTACATTTTAATGAGTAATCAGCAATGAGACACTCTGCAGTGAGATCCCATTAATTAATTGACATTAATACAACAGCAGATAGAAATAGTAACTACATTATTTAAGACAATCGTTGGGACAAAGTTCCGTGAATATTTACTTGCTGCTTATGTTATTTAAGTCCTTTTTTGGGTTAACTCAACTGCCAAATATTATTTTGCTCTGATTACAACTTCATATGCTTACATCGCTAGTAATAAAAAATATATATAAAAAATATACCAAAAATATGTCTTGAATGAGAAGTAAAGTGGATAAGGTAACTTAAATATAATGGAAGGCAAAACTATTTATAGGTATTTTCACAAAATGTAAATCCTAGAAATATTTTAAGCGTAAGAATATATACATAATTAGGTATGCATGTTACATAAGTACCAACTTTAAAAAATAAAATTGCTGCGACAATTGATGCGATTGTATTAAAGGGAGATTGCAAATTGTTTATATTGTCACTAGCTAGCAATATGTCTAAAGGCAGGTTCGTGGTGATCTGGGGAATCTGGGGAGCTACTGTAAGCAAATGACTCACAAAATATTTAATTTCCCGAAGTTTGTAGCCAATTTAATTCTAGATTTTCTAGTATTTCCTTCACTGATCCAGGCCAATTTTTACGGTCACAAGGGTCATGTAAGGAAACATGAATTAAGGCCAGAATGTTTGACTATTTCAAACTAAACTATATTTTGTTCCCACCAATTTTTTGTAGTAATATGCTTGATGTCTATTTGTAGGAAATATGGGCTTTTAAGGAACTATCTAACGCTTTCCCTGAGAATTATGAACAAGACCCGTAGAAATAGGGGTCAAGGATGGATTTGGCGGAAATTCAGCCTCAGGAGCGAAAACAGGACGGTGTAAAGAATAATCTTTTAATCCTGTCATTTTATCATGGATGAAATGAGCATTGTAAGATTATTTCTGAGCACAAAATTATTTTTAAAAGTTTTCAGTTTGAGTAATATTTTTTGAATTATTTAAACCATGAGTCTTATTTTTTGTGCCGAAATGACCTCAATTAATTTTGAATTGAGGGAAATGAAATGAATAGATACATATAAAAATTTCTACAAATATTTTTACAACACTCAAGTAATCCATGAAAACAATGGTAAGATTAGAAATTTCTACCTCATGTCTTCATTTAGTTCCTGTGACTGTATTCCCTCAACCCTGCCCCTTGTTTTTACCAGTCATCCAAAATAATCAACGGAAGCTCCCAGAAAGCTCTCTGGAAAGTCTATAAAGCAATTCTTAGAACAATTTGACATAGAGGATAAAACATTTCAATTTGAGAAAACCAAAAATTTCAGTCTTTGCATCACGTCTGTGACCCTTAAATATTGACTTGGGTGATTGATTAAAATATTAGATAATCTAGAAATTTTGCTACAGACTATGGGAATAAGACAGGGGAATAAACCATTTTTTGAGCTACTTCGTTATATGGAGATTATCCCGATTATCCCAGTTACGATTTGATATTAGTACTTTTAATTTGGAAAACAAAAATCCATATTCATATTCTTTCACCCCATATACATATGTATATGTCAAAATTGCTCAACTCAGTGCTGATTTTGAAGTCAGTAAAATTTGCTTTAAAGTAACCGTTGTTTTCAACATTCATGTTGAAAATAAATTAAGATAAGTATTTTCCAATACAAATATAGACTTTGCCGCTCACATTTGATCACCCTGACATTCAACTTTGGGTTGTGTTTGCTCAATCCATGGCATTTTGAAGAATCCACAGATATGTTCTACTCAACATGAGGAGATCGAAAATATTTTACACCCCTGACTACTGGCCAGTGGAAGAATTGATAAGTAGTACCCTGTATATTATATAATTACATTTGTTCAATGGATTGGCGCTGGAAGTGCAAGTAATTATTTTAAAATGCACTCCCAAAAGCGAGTGCAGAATGCCGTTAATTTAGAATTGAGTCCCTGATCTTCGTAAGACAGCACTCCTGAGCGAAGTGCAAGTGAGAAATTAATGACCATCAGTGCTACCACCGACAATTATTTGATTACCATTATTTACACGCTGCATATAGTATGCAATGATTTACTCTCACTAACCCCTAAACACAGTAGTTTCTCTACCTATTGGGTCGGTAAAACCTCATTATTCCCACAGCACTAACAACTGACTTAACCTAAGTTGTGGTAATTATTGTATTTACCTGAAAAATGGTACGTTACTGGAAACTGAACAAACAGTTATATGTACATACATATTGATTCCAAGGCATTTACTGCATTGTTTTTTAAATTATTTATGCTACACTATTTCTTGCAAATTCTAACCCTCGAACCTCGAGCTTCAAAGACACTTCCATAGACAGGCGTTGCATTAAAAAGTAGTGTGATTCTAAAAGATTCTTTATATAAATCTGTATATACAAAAACTATTTTATATGCTTAATTTAATTTTCAATTAATAATACGTAACTGGAGGTCATTTATTAACTCCCTTGCTTTTATTATTCACACTGTAATGTATTTTTGTGCTCACAAGAATAAAAAACAGTTAAATTCAGTCTAAAATAAAATCTATTCAACTCTTTTCCTATATAGGAAAAATAATATAGGATGCTTCAAAAATTATAACAAAGATTTAGAAATTATTTACACAAAAACTACTACCAAAGTCTCTCCTACCATTCTGGAGCAATTTCATATTGGTTATTCATCCCGGATACTATTGAAATAAAAACCGTTGTTAATGAAATGACTCTAAAATTACATTTCTTTCAAATTAAAACAATAGATTAATTTTCGTAATGAATTTCAAATTAAATACAAAATTTTACAAACTATGACACGTTGTTCTGGTTCACCCCGGTGGGCCTATTCATTTTGAAGCCTGCATCTTTGATCAAAGATCGAACAGCATGACGGGAAATCCCGGTCTCTCTAACTAGTTGTCTTGCGGAGGTGTCAGGTCTATTCTCGAGAATTTCTGTAATTATCTCACGGTTTTCCTCGGTTCTTGCTGTTCGTGGCCGGCCCTTTGATTTGTAATTACAAAGGGATGCATGTTGTCTGAAATGCTGTATTTGGCGCAAAATTGTTCTCCGGCATGGAACTTGGGCTGATAAATAATGCTTTCGATAATCTTCCTGCACTTCCTTAACAATATCCTGAATGGATTTTACACGTCCATCCTCCCTACGAGTTCCCTCTCTTACAATATACCATTCTATAATCTTCACCCGTGCCTTCTTGTTGTACTGGTTTTTCTCATTGAGAGCCATTATTGTGAATTGTGATCTGTATTGTTAAGATGACAAGGCAAGAGTGACAAGAGAAGTGACGTAAGAGGAAAAGGTGCTGTAACTTGGTGCTGTCTGCTGTTATTTAAAACTGTATTTAATCTCATAACAATGAATTGAACATTTCAAAAACTATGTAATAATTATTACAAAAAGTTTAAAAAGTAGTGACTGAATGACTTATAATAACCATGAGAATTCTTCCACCCAACAAAAATAAATTATTTAAAATAAAAACAAACGAAAGCATAAAGCAAAATACGTAAATGTGCAATTCCATTGCAATGAGACTTGTCTTTGTCATTTAATGTAATGCACTTCATTGCAGGAGGATTTTTGGTGATGATGTAAGATTTTTACTGCTCGAGCAATTAGAATAATTAAAAAAGCTTAGGATGTGATCTAGTTTGAATTAGAGAACAATGGATAAGAAAGCTCATTGGACGCGAAACTACAACATGTATGGTAAACGGTGAAAGCGAAAAACCACGTCGAACATCCCTGTATACAGGGAAATCCAAGGTTGGATTACGTTGATGTTTCCCTTCCAAAGAGATTTTAAAATATTGTTAAAATTTTCATCAAAATGAGTTTATGGGAAGACTTTTAAACAAGTTTTAACGTAGTGTTGCAGGTTCATAAATCCACATGAATAATTTTGTGGAAAAGGTGATGTTGGATTGGATAGTTCAAAAAATGTTAACTCCCGGAATTTGAAGTATAATCTGGAAGTTACCCCACATTCTGCATTTCTACGCGTCCACAAAAATGAAACCTAGTTTGTTATTTGGAAGCAAATTTACAAGAGTTAAAAATTCTAAAGCTTGCGATTTGAGAAAACATTTTCATAAATACGTTCCAAATATATTGCTTTCCGAAACCAGTATTGCAGATTGCAGCTCATCTGTACTGGTCTATGACCAGTAGATTGCCGTAATCGGGGGCAAAAAAGAGTATTTTTAAGTAATTATCCAAACCCTTGTGTGACATCTACGAAACTTTTTAAATGGTTTTGTATTACACTTAATTAACCACTGTGGACAATTAGAATCGATGTAGGGGAAGACTCTTTCTGCAATGCTTTCGAATGATACTCAGAAGCAATCACTTAGTTTACCTATAACCGAATCTGTCCCAACAAGTTACTGGATTATATAGACCTCTCAGAACCCTTCAAGATTATGTCTAGGAAAACAATTGAGTCTTTTAGTCTCGAGTTTCCTTTAAATCCATGACCTCGAAGATTCCTTACACAATCAAAAGTGATCGCAAATGTTAGTTTTTAGAGAAGATTTGTTCCAGGGTAGTGTCCTTTTATCAAATTAACAATATTCAATACACAGATGACTCAAATATATCTACAATTCTAAATAATTGCTTTACTTCATCAAAACCTTCAACTTCGCATAGGTATAGTTAAGTATACGAAACATTTGCTAAAATCTACAAGAATGGTAGTTTAATCAGGAGATCAACATACTCACGACAATGGACGACAAGGAGACGATAAGAGCGCTTGACGATAGTACCAAAGGATTTTTCCCATCGTAGCTAAAATCCACAACCAAACTGTTACAAAAATCTGTGAAGCAGACGCAAGACTTGACAATACGGAATTTTTTTAATTTCACGCCCCAGGCGTAAATGCCTGGGGGTGCTGCTCTCAGAGAGTCGCAATTTGCATCGTCCGGGAAGTAGTTGTCCATCCCCACTTTCGTGGTTGCATTTCTTGACAATCCTTGTAAAGTTCCTGATCCGGTCTCTTCGTATACAATAATTGCACATGCCTCTTGTATCTTTTTGGTACTGGAACTAGGAGACTGCATTAATGCATCTAAATGCAACAAGATAGATACATCAGAATCATTACACGATTCAGCACGCTATTTTAGAATTCTGCTAAGTTTGAACCTGTTACTTGTGGAGACCACAAATGGTTCACCGTTGTAAATTGTTCCACAGTACGACTTCGGCCAGTGCAACTTCCGAAGTTGGGATCGGTGTCACAAGGGCACCTATCATCCACTCCTGGCATAACTCTGCATTGGTGACATTTCAAGCCTTTATAGGTGAGGTAGAATCAGAAACATTTTTTAATAACTATATCTGCAATTTTGAAACTGATCTACGATTTCGGTCAATAATGAAAAGGGGGCCAAATATGGAGTTCAATAAATATATTATTTTAGTAAGGGATGCATTACAATAAGTATCTCATAAAAATAATCGTAGTTGGATTTATAAATGACAACCTGAAATAAGCACATGTTGCGGGGAAATGACAAATAAAATTAGTACGAGCAGACGGATTTTCATCTTTATCTGAAGGATAAATTCAGTTAGAGCCCGGACTCCTTTCAAAATAGAGCAACAGTAAATATTCCTATGTTTCCTCCCGTCGATTCGGTTGTTTTAAGATTCTTCAGACAACATTAACCGGAATAATTCGGAGTCTTAGGTAACACATTTTCACACAATTCTGCAGTCTTGTGGAGTCATCACCATTTTAAGTATATAGCAGAAGTGAGAAACTACATAAGTGAAAATCCAGTTCAGAAGGACGGGTAATAGGCTGGTTTAAAAAGCAAAAATGAAGATGGTTTTAAAAAGTGCACTAAAAAGTAAAAAAAACAAGGTATATACATATATACACAATTATTCCAGTTTTTATTATGCTTAATTTAAATTGTAAACAAAATGAACTCAGAATGTAAGATCATCTTGAGCTATTCGGAAATGCTTATTAATATTACTTCCTATATCACTTACTTTATAATACCATGAATGTCTCCGAAACTTATTTGGTACTACGAATGTAGTAAAATCTTGCTATAACGGTTGTCTATGTAGCAGAAATTCATTTCACGAAATGTCTGTAGCATTTTAGAATTTCACAAGCATTAATGAGACTATATTTACACGTACAGATATAGCAATTAATTATAAAGGAATAAAATTATAATTGTTACATACGTACCCATGAGTATTTAGATTTAAATGTATTCTAACCATTGTTCATCAATTTTAATGCAAAGGAACAGAATTTTGTCTAGAAAGAGATTGTTAAGTTCTATATTTTTTTAAAGAGAGCAATACACATCTTTCCCTAATGGACGTGTATATGTTACTACTCTATATTTGCATTAATAAAATGCTTAAGGAGATTGCCTATAGGCATATAGTGGTTATCATACTGGATTATTAATATTCTGTAGCTTTCACAATGAACGTGGAGCGCAAGATGATACTACATTGAGTAAATTTTGTCTAAAATTTAAATTCAGCATAATGAAAACTGGAATAATAATTATTTATCTACCTCGTTTTTTACTTTTTAAAACCATCTTCATATTTTCTTTTAAACCAGTTTATTTCAATACTTCTGCATACAGACGTAGTTGAGCTTTGTTAATTATTTAAAAAATCGTCAATAATTTAATTTATAAACAAAATTTTTATCAATAGATAGTTTTTCGTTTTAACGAACGTATACTAACTTTTCCTGTTTTTGCGTTCCAAAGTCCCAATGTTTAAATTTGAATAACATCCAAACCTTCACCGGTTTGACGCTGGACGTTTTTTTATTACCCTGGTATACTTTGACCACGCAAATTTAAAAAAAAGTTGTTCGGTGGGAAGTGGGAACATCAAGATATTTTTGGTGACTCATATTTGGATATGGTGGGGTGTCGGGGGGGGCTGCAAAAATTCCACGTAACGTAGTTTGGTCTTGCATCGACTTTACGCGTTAGATTACCACAATCGGTTACATAAATATCGTTTTTGAAGGGTCCGGTATGTGTATGAATACATAGGTAATTTTTTCACTCCACAAACGTTGCTCATCGAAGTAAAACCATCTTCATAAAAATGCATAAAGCTTTTATATTAAACTTGTAAAATTTAACTAAACGCTGCCCAAACTTATTATAGTAACAATATTGATCACACTAATTTATGTATTTTGCTAGTATTATATTAGTACATGGTATTGTGATAAATGGAAACAACAAAAAATTCTGGTGGATTTTATATAAAATGTTATCCATTTTTATCCAGTAAAATGGTAGCGTCAAAATCCTGAAATTAAATACTCAACTCATTCCTCATTTGGTACTATTTTAGTATAATAATTCCCTTCGTTCCCGTAATGATTCAGTACAAAAAAAATGGACAGGCCGACAAGAAAAAGTTCTAGATTTTATATTTTGCTGGGAATGAAAATGTATGTAATTATATATGTATGCTACAAGGTGCTTTTATTTTGCATTTCTACAAGTTGAGTATACAATCGAAAATGTAGTTTGATATTTTTGCATACTACATACATATGTTAGGTCATAGATTAATTCATCCTGTTTTTTAAATTTTTATTTCAAACTTTTGAGATATATGCCTGTAATCTTATTTATATTGCTGTTGAATTATAATAGCTCTTAATGATTTTTTCTACTACAATGCATTTTAGTCTTATTTATAACGACTTTAATGACGCAAAGTCCCATCATTAAATTTTGTGTAGGGTCTGAGAGCCCAAGCGTCTTTATAAATTCCAAATATAACCCCACTTGACAGCTGCGTTTATGAAGCAAACACAGTAAAAACCAGTAAAATTACTTCTCAAAGACAAGGACAAGCTTCTTTTTTTCCCACTTGATTCGGTTGTTTATGCTGGCCTAGGAGTGTTAATTAAAAGTGTGTTTTGAGCATCACTCCATAAGTGAGTCCGCTCGCGCTTTATGTCCAAGTTTTTAATTTGCTTAGGACCTATGACAAGACGTAGACTAACTCAAGCCTTTCACTACTGGGTAGTTTCTTTATAGTCAAACCAAGGGTATTTGCACATACGTCCACAGGGGAAGATAGCAAAAAAATAATCTTAGTGCAGCTTTAAGCATTAGGATGTAGTAGGTGTAAGCTTCAGGATCGTCAATTAATTTCCACTCCCTCTACAACTTCTGCTTCCCAATCAACAGATAGGAATGACAAATAAACTCATTAAGCATTCCCAACCTCCTGATGAAACTTAAAGGGCAAATCCCTTTTTTTTCCTTTGACTTGATTTAATAACCACAATTTAATCCTACTCCCAGACTATGTTAGCCGTTTAATATGCACCTCCCTCCCTAGCAATTATCGTCATGTCATTCATTAAAAATTATTTTACATACAGTGTGTACTATGCCTCCCGCTTGGACTACATCCCAAAACTAATATTTGTACTTCATTATTATTTGGTGAATTTCCTCATGTCTTTATTCACAGGCTCTAGCGACGCCCCTGGTACTACTGTAGTTGATTGGTTTTTAAATGGGAAATTACGAGTAAAAATATTTGAATGAAAATATTCTGAACATTGTACTTAATGAGGTAGGGGATCGAAAAGTAGTAAAAAAAAAAAATAAAGGAAGATTTATTGTTCCTCCGAGTTCCATACAGGTGCTGAAGTTACACTTACACATAGGTGTGGTAAAATCTGAAACACGCTGGGAAGCTACTATTTATTAATTGACTTATTTTATTTCGCGTACAGAAAAGTTATTTATATTTTATTATGATTTTACGAGGCTTGTTGTTGAAGCTTCAGCTATTTCTGTGAGGACATGTAACCTCATGGCATTTGTAAATATAATTTAGCATTTTCTATGCAAATTTTTTTAATTATGCGCCTACATTATTTGATATGGGCTAGGTATGTTTGTATTATTTATAAACGAATAAATTAAGTTAGTACAAAATACCTGGTGTGAAGTCATTTCAGGAGAAGAGAGACTTCCACTGATGTTTAGACTGGATTTTAATTCCTGGTAGTGTCTAAATTCCCTTCTTAGTGTGATTAATGGTGTTAGGCTGGGAAAAAGAAATTTTTCTGTCATCAGCCTTGTTCATCTATCAGTATTGTGGCCGTTGTTTACGTAGTAAGTGTAAAATGTACTCTTTATTTTTCTAGCTCACGAAAGTACATCGTGATTGTGTAGATTCCGGCTCGTTACTGTGTGCATCCTGTCATTCAACAAACACTCATATATCACTCGGATCACCCAAAAAATGCATGGATTCTGTCTTCAAGGAGATTTTTTATCATGTTAAATGATGTTTTGTTACATGTTATATCTGTTTAAGAATTAAATTGGATTTACTTGTATTTAAAATTCTGAAATTAACTTATGCCGCCTGCATGGAGTCCTTAAGTGACACTTTTTCTGTACTGTCACTGTTAAAATCTGTATAGTCAGTTGATTGAGATTATTCATAAAAAAATGTACAAACAGTACGTCATAATTTGGTGTTGCAAGGCTTGAGGAATGTTTATTTTGTAAAGGGCTCTCCAGTGATTATAAAATACTTACAATAATGTCTTAAAATAGGAAGTCGAAATAAAGGATGTACATATGTATGTACATATAATAATTATTATAAATGGATTCATGCCTTGAAATGCTCAAGTCCTGTGTGTACTTGAAGTGTATACAGAAACATAAGTAGAGTCACATATGTATGTATCTACATATGATGGAAGTATCAGTATCGTAACTAACCATGGCTGGGAATCAACATGCAATTTTCCACAAGCTGAACCTGAAAATGCCACAAATGTTTTTTTCTAACTCCCCCTTCCTTTTCAATGCCTTCAACTCAACTCTCGATATTTTTGAGTAAATATTTGGACTTTCTCCTGTCCCGAGTCTCACTGTGAATCTATGTATATACTCAGCAGCTAACTCTTCACCAGTCATATGTAGAAAATGTTCACCCCTTAAGTATGCCCATATGTACGTCCGTGTTTAGTTGAACATCAAATTTTTTGTTATCCCGAGGTTACTCTTTATCTTCCTCACCATACACTTTTGTGTGAGGTGTATGACTGTGGACGCAAACTACACTTGAACAACTCAAAACTCAATGAATGACTTGGTGAAAAGTTTCGGAAATATTTCCCGTCCTGATTGTGGTACTTACATTTTAGAGTGTGTTTGTGAGCAGGAACATGGAATCCTCAGACATAAAAATCATGCCACCCACGATTATTCAATGACCCTTATTACTACAAACAGCCCAAAGATTCCGTGTATAGCTGTAGACCTTAGAAACTGGAACTCTGGTACACATCCAAAGCTCATCATAGTTAACATGAATTCATGATCCGTTTATATTAAGTGGAGGGTACTCATCCCCTGTGCCTCAAGGTATGCTCCAACCGTAACCTTCATGTAATTTTTAACTTATTATCATCCATTTAGAGTACATTGCAATAATTCTTCGACAAATATCTACACTTAATGGAGCATTTGTAGGCATAATGGTATCCCTCACAAGATGCTATCCTCACGCGAACTGCCCTCTTTCATAATTTCCCAATGATGATTTGATAATAACCATGGGCTTTAACAAGGAGCTCGAAGCTACAACCCAAACCGGATTTTTTTATATCCGTACCATACTGCATGACCACGAATTAATGAGATTAATAGGTCAATTTAATGGATAATTGGTATCTCCTTACTCTCGCTATCAGCATGAATTGAAGGGTAAAAAAATCAAACAAATAAAAAAACAGTTTATGGTTTCAAAAGAACGCTCCATGCATTCACTCCGCTCGTACTTACCTGTTGATGCCAGGTCATAAGCAACGTGGAAGATATGTTCACAAGTATAGTAGATACCCAAATAAGAAATCAGTTTTATCAGGATTACATAATTTAAAGACTAAGAGCCTTAATCTTAGCTACAGATAGCATGCGAACTGTCCTGACATAATCCCTTGATTTCTGAAGGTGGGAATCCTTCAGTAATCAAATTCAAGTGGCAGGTTTGTACCCTCCATTAAGTCTCACATTATCAAGGGGAAAATGCACCCAAACTACATCGTTTCCAAGTCTGTCACAAGAAAAGAGGACAATTTACTGTCTCCCATTTACGGCCATGAGTCGATACCTCTTGACGAACATTGCTCCTACTCAATTCTCTTACATCGGGCTGGATAGATTATTGAAATAAAAGAGACTGAAAACCGAAGCTTATACCTTCACAATATCAGTTCTTCGACTGTTCTTTATTAACAACTAAACACATATTTATAAGGTACAGAAATGTCATGGTATTATTATATTATTGACCAACGGTCATAATTTCATAATCACCCTAATGTAGTACATACATACATTCTTGACTATTTCATAATCATAAGTAAAGGTTAAATGTTTATTACCCAATAACATCATGCCCGGATTTCAACACAAGGTGTGAAATCCCCTTTACATCTTAACTATGGAATCTGCTGTGTGTGCACATCCTGTCACGGAGTGCTGATACTGAGCTACTGCCCGAGCATCTCACAATCACACAGAGATGTAATCAATACTTATTATTACTCAACGGAACATTACTGAAAGTGCATGGTCAGACATAACTCTGCCATGACTTAACTTTCAACACCCTCCTTAATGTAAGTTGCTGTAAAATAAAATTGATTAAAACATACACAGAATTATTAAAGAACCCAAAATATTAAGTAATTCTTAACCTATGGAAATTTCTTCAACATGATGAAATTTCTTTGTTGCTGACGGGACGTCTTCACTGATGTCCTCGTCCCCAATCTGCTCCAGCTCGATCATTTCAGTTTCCGGTGTAGATTCAACCTTGGGATGTCTTCTCTTGGCCCTCCTTAATTTTCGTGGCTTCAGCACCTTCTTGCACTTTTTGTATCCTATAAAAGCGCCGATGATTCCAGCCAGAAATAGTACCAAGCTTATCAGCATCCAGGATCCAGCACCATACATCTCGTCTCCAGTTTGACGGGTCCAGTGATTTTTGTCCAAGGGCTCCAGTATCGGGAACGTCTCGTTCAAATCATCCCATTTAACGACCGGGGAGAGATGCCACTCAATCTTCTCGTGGAGCAAAGGGTCCTCTTTCTCATTATAGATCAAGTTTAAAATATCTCCTCGATAAGTTAAATTGTCTATTGAAAAAGTAGCTGTGAGGGGCAAAGTGAACACCTTGCTTGGGCATTTCACTTTATTCTTATCGCCGCCTCTAACATACTCCCTTCCAGGGCAGTATATATAGAATTTGTTGTTATGTGTCTTAACTTGAACAAATTCTTTCTCGTCTCCAGGTTTGCTCGGAAGGCAGCGCAGGGTCTTATAAAATTTGCCCTCGTCCTTGGCCATATCCAGTTCCATACACTCAGTTGAGCGGGAGGCAAACAGCTGAGTTGAGGATTCCCTCCTCATATCTACAGCTCGGAGACAGTCCTCTTCAGGTGAGAGAAGAGCATTTTCAGGGCCAATGTATTCCAATTTACATGTCTGATCCTTATCCTTAAGCATTAGGAAGAAGGGGTCGGCCTCTAAAACTGTCATGTTACTCATAACAGGTACCGCAAAAAGTAGTTCCAGTTCGGAATCTTCTCGATCCAACGAACATCTACGGAATTCTGCGTATTCGATGGGGCATTCCTGACCGCACGGGAGGGAGACGTTCATGAAGTCAAAGAAGTTATTGTCCATCTTCTTTTTATTCCAGAGCCGTCTTGTTTCTTGTACTACCCCCCGTCCTACTAACAATCTTGAAGTTATGTAGGATACAAGATAATTAATCTCAATCACTTTTTCTTGGAATAAATGAACGTCATTGATTAAATTGTTAATCGTCTGAGCCATTTTATCCACCTCGAACTTTAATTTGGCCAAGTTGACGCTGTTGATCTTTACTTTTTCCTCCAGGTCATCCATAGTTCTCTCAATTTCCAGTTGAGTGATTTCCAATTTATCGATCTTGTGTAATGCATAAAGTCCAATGCCGATCCCGGCGCTTGCCGTACATACCACTATTATTAAAAATATTAGGGTAAGGAGTTCCCGTTTGTCCCTCTGAAGCCGAGTGTCCTTTGGTGGACATGCCATCCGCAATTCTTCCAAGAATAATTTCTCATATTGATTCTCGCATTGCTTCATTATTCTCTCCGCGGCCATTGTGGTCAGGCCTTCCGTCGGGAGAAATTTGCATGGCGAAATTAAGCTAATTCTCATAGCTACAGAGTTATAGCCTTCAATGGCTGGGGTGAGGCTCCGTCTCCAAATCACAGCATTTCCCTCCTGGAATTTTTGGCAAAATACCAGAGGAAAGAAAAGCATGAACAGTATCACGTTCCACAGTGATGACAGTGCACATACCCTCTTTACTGCTTGTGAGCTGGTTTGAGGCTGGTCAGGTTCCTTTACGTCTACCGTCAGTTTCCGAGTGAGGGAGAGTAATTCCATTTTGGGCTCGAATTGTTGTCGACCCAGTGGCTTCGTTAGTATATCGGCCACTAACCTTCCAGTTTGTAAGTATTTGATTTCTACTTGCCCCGTTTCCACTAACCATCGGATGTAGTGGTGTCGCACATCAATGTGCTTCGTCCGGTCATGAAATTCCGGATTTGCCGCTAATTTCATACTGCTCTGATTATCAGTAAAAATTGTGAATGGCAGGGTGACATTGTATATGTCAATGTCAGCTAACAGGTTCCTGAGCCATTCCCCCATTTTGCTAGCTTCGCTCAATGCAACGTACTCAGCTTCCGTGGAGGAGTGAGCGATGAGAGTTTGCCTCTGACTTTTCCAGTGCAGAGGTGAGTCATTAAGAGTGAAGATAATGCCTGAGGTAGACTTCCGAGTCTTTTTATCCCCAGCATAATCGGAATCACTGTATCCTTTAAGACTCGTTTCCGCCAAGCGAGTGTAACAGAGTCCTAGCTTTTTAGTAGTTACTAGGTACCGCAATACCCTTTTGGCTGCCTCCCAGTGTTTTCTCTCGTAACATTGAAAGTAGCGGGACAGTTTACCCACGGCAAAGGAAATGTCCGGTCTAGTACATCTTGATATGAATAGTAGAGCTCCTACTAACTCCTGGTATGGTAGTGATGGGTCATGATCTTTTGAGAACATGTCTACATCTAAATCCGGATTAGCGGCCATTGGTATGCTGGAAGTTTCACACTTCTCCATACTAAACCGTTTTGCAACTTCCATTATGTACGTTTCTTGATGTAGCATAACTTGTGTGTCCGTGATGATGACTTCCATTCCCAAGAATTTCCTCACGTCTTCTGTTGACGTCATCTTATAGGTGGCTCGTAATTCTTTCAATATAAGGTCCATTGAGGATTTACTGTTTCCTGCAAGGAGACCGTCATCTACATACAGTGCGAGTATCATTCGTGTATTTCCACTGTTGTAGGTGAAGAGGCAGGAGTCATAGGCTGACTTTACAAATCCGAGGGAGATGAGTTTAGCCTTTATGAGTTTGTGCCAGTTCCGAGGGCTTTGTTTTAGTCCATATAAACCCTTCTCAAGTTTACAGACATACCCTCCTGAAACTTCATAGCCTTCCGGCTGTTCCATATAAACCTCCTCGTCTAGAGGAGCGTTCAGGAAAGCTGTACTCACGTCAAATTGAATGACTTGTAAGTTCTGCTGAGCTATGGCAAAAAATACTGCTCGCACTGTTTCATATCTCACAACAGGTGCGAAAGTTTCATGAAAATCTATCTCAGGTCGCTGACCATATCCTTTGACGACTAAGCGAGCTTTTCTGCGAATCCCCCCGTCAGGTAACTTTTTCTCTACAAAAATCCACCGATTTCTGAGTAGTTTTGCATTGTGGGGACGTTTGACTAATTTCCAAGTCCTGTTTTCAATGAGGCTGCAATGTTCTTGGTCCATAGCTTCCTCCCACTCAAATTTAAACCGATTACGGCGTACGTCTTTGAATGATTTTGGAACTTTGTAATTGTCAGGAATTTTTTCCGGAGGGCAATTTCCAACTGCATGAAAACAATCCACTCCGACATAAAATCCGGCCTGAAATTTGGGTCCGGGTACTCCTGCTGTAGTCCTGGTCGTTCGTCTGAGAGCTGATTGAGGCTGAGTATCCCCGCTGCTCCGTCCTGGAGTTGGAGGAGGAGATTGTACTTGTGGAATTACTACTGTATCCCTGGAGGCATCAGCTAATTCTTCCTCAATTGATTGTTCCAACTGGTCATTCCATGAAACTTGAGGAATACTTTGTGTGGAGTCTAGATTTGCTGACTGAAATTCTTCATCAGAATCTGTTTCCGAGTCAAGACTGCCACTTCCAGCGTCAATAACTAGTGCATCACTATCTGATTCAACTGCTGGATCATCATTTTGTACTTGGGCCGGGGCTGATGGCCGAGTACTACACCCTGGAATGGGTGATTCTGGTCTGGGTGGTTCCTCCGGAGCTAAAGTATCAAGGAGCGAAGGGCTTCTCGCCTTTAATGTCTCCTTATATTTTTTAGAAATTCCTGCCGGATGAATCGTCGTCCTTTTTACGGGAGTGGATGTCAGTCTCGGAGTGAACACGGGCTGAGGGCTCGGAGGAGCTGGAATTTGGGCCGGCATTTGAGGAGTATGAAGAGGATTTGGCACAAATTGAACTTGCTTCACAATTGTGATGTCCTCAGGTTCTTCATCTGATGAGATGGTTTCAACCTCCTGAACTGAGCTTTCCGGGAGTTGGTTGAGAAAAATCTTTCCAGGATTTTTTCCCACTCCTGCATCAGGTGTCATTACTTCCTCATAAAAGAGTGCATGTCGGGTGTAAAAATATTCCTTTTTTACAGTATCCCACATTTTATACTGCTTTGTATCTGGGACATTTGCTACATAAAGACCCTTGCGTCCTTGTTTGCCCCATTTTGCCGGATCCTTTTGCTTGCCGCTAATGGCAGGGCATCCAAAAATCCTTAGATGGGAAAGATTCGGTTTCTTTCCAGTCACCATCTCTATAGGTGACATTTTTGTGTTGGTTGTACTTAAAACTCGGTTGAGTAAGTACACAGCCATAGCTACTGCATCTTGCCAGTGATTCTCTCCAAGACCTGCTTCCACTAACATCGCCCGAGCCATTTTGGTGATGGTCTGGACCTCCCGTTCAATCTTTCCATTTGATTGAGGATTGTAAGCAGGGGTAAACTCATGAGCAATTCCTCTCTGTGAGCAGAATGTGGCCCATTTGGAGTTTTTAAATTCCGTCCCATTATCAGACTTAAATCGCCTCACGGGATTTTTTGTCTGAGTGGAAATAAAGTTCACTGCATCAATGAGGTTGATGACTGTACTATCAGCTGTTTTATCCACTTGAAAGTATCCCAGCCTGTAGTTTGAGGCATGATCTTTCACAAGTAAATAATACTTGCATCTCTGGTTGGAAGTAGCTGCTGCATGTACAAGGTCAGCATGTAACAGTTCTCCTGTCTCATACTGCTTGTCATGGGTTTGAGTTTTGAATGACTCATTGTTCATCTTGGTGATGGCACATATCTCACACTTATACTTCTTCTCTATGCGGTCGTCCTCTCTGAGGTGTGCCGCGCCATCTTTGAAGGTTTTGTGGAGGAACTCAAAGTTCATGTGGCCCATCCTTTCATGCCAGCGTTGACTTATTGGCCTTGAAATACCGATGACTGCGAGTGCCCTGGGAAAACTTGTTGGTAGTCGGAAGTTCATAATGTGAATCTTATCATGCACTTCAGTTGCATTGATAGTTTCCTCTCCCGTAGCCTTGTTGATAAACACAGACTGTGTACCATCCATCATGTATCTGTATCCCAACCTGTTGTAGGTTCCGACGGAGAACAGATTTATTCCTCCTGGGTAATAGATGACATCATCCAAAACCAGAGGTTCCCAGCGACCACGGACTTTTGCTTCAAGCACTATGGTTCCCCTTCCCGGGCAATCCACAGGCCTGTCGCTTACCGCCATGAGCTTCCAAGGTTCAGCAAATTCTTCAAAAGTTGAGAACCAGTCCTTTTGGCCGCACAAATGAACTGAGGCCCCTGTGTCGCATACCCATTGGAATGCGGAGCGCCTAATTCTTCCTGTTGAGGGCTTGAAGTGTGTTGAGCTGAGGGCAATTGTCTTCCCGGGAGTGTAAATAGGCCTTAACATACAGGCTCTAATTTCTTGAGGTTGCTTGGGCTTTTGGGATTTCTCATCCTTATTGCCCTCCTGCTTTTGCTCTTTCGGGGCTTGCTCCTTACGCTCTTTTTTCTCTGAGCGGCATTCTGCTTTCCAGTGCCCTTTCTTCCCACAGTTGTGGCAGGTGCCTGGTTTCTTCTTCGCCTTCCCATTGTTGGCATTGTTCCCATTGGCTTTGGGATTCCCTCCCTGTGCCTTTGGGTGCCCGGCGAACATTGCACGTTCTGATGGTGCATCAGACTGTTTATGTGTGATAAACAGACGCAACTGGGATTGAAAATTTCCCATGGTTCGTTCAACCTCAGGTTGCCCCCTCCACATGGTGACGAAACTTTCATAGTATCCGCCCTTCATTGCATGGATGCATTGGCTGATGACATCGTCTTCGTCTAGGGGACCCTTCCCGGGTTTTAGTTGGCTGTTAATTAAGCCTTGCAAATCCTGAAGTTTTTCCAAAACTTCCATTGCATTACAATCCGGGGTGACTTTTAATTCCCGGAATTGATCCTTGAGGTCTTCCAATGATAAGGAATTTGACGCTCCATAAGCTGATTTCAGCTTGTTCCACATTTCAGCGGAAGTTCTGCAAGACCGCGTGAGGATAGTTGCTTTATTATCCAAGGCCATAAGGATAATTCCATAAGCTGCCATATCCGTGCGTTGCCATTCTTTCTTATCTTCATCTGATCCGGTTGAAGGATAAGGAGTAGTTCCATATACTACATCTTGCATATCTGCTCCACAAAAAACTGCGTGGAGAGCCCTGCGCCAGTCGAGGTAGTTATGTGCCCCCGCCAGCTTCTGGTATTTTGACGAATCCAATTTGTACGTACGATGTACAGTTTGATTTGCCATGACTGGAATAGCGTTAGCTGCTGCTCCTTGATTCTGAGCTTGAGCTTGAGCTCGCTTTTTCACTTGGGATGGACTATTCGGATTAGATCCTTGTCCTGACATATAATGTTATTAATTCTTAAATTCTTCTCGAATTTATAGAACGCTTAACAAAAAAATGTTGAGTTCACTTTGACAACCACAACTTTCCAAATTCTGAACCTTAACTGCAACCTTCTCGGAAGCTAGTAATTTTCCAGGAATTTTTCGTAATAAAAGTTGGTTTCTAAAGGTCGAGGTTGGGGTGTTGTGAGAGAGTAGGCTTGTAGTCTTTTTCCACACACTGATTGTGATGAATTCACGGAGTCAATATTAATAATGATAACCTTCTCAGTTATACATAAAAATAATTGACTGTAGTTTAAACGAATACTCACACTTTAGGAAAAAAAAACTTTGATAGACTGTTTCTCCTCGCACTTCTAAACTTTTTCCCCCCGTAGTCTGAAATTACTGTACTTTTCGAGACTGTTCCTTCACTAACTTGAAAATATTTTCCAAAAAACTTTTCTGTTTCAGTGACTGGATTAACTCAGAACTTGTACTGTGATAAATTTCTAATCTATTCACAGGCAAGTTTGAGCGTGTTGATAACGTATTGAAATAAAAGAGACTGAAAACCGAAGCTTATACCTTCACAATATCAGTTCTTCGACTGTTCTTTATTAACAACTAAACACATATTTATAAGGTACAGAAATGTCATGGTATTATTATATTATTGACCAACGGTCATAATTTCATAATCACCCTAATGTAGTACATACATACATTCTTGACTATTTCATAATCATAAGTAAAGGTTAAATGTTTATTACCCAATAACATCATGCCCGGATTTCAACACAAGGTGTGAAATCCCCTTTACATCTTAACTATGGAATCTGCTGTGTGTGCACATCCTGTCACGGAGTGCTGATACTGAGCTACTGCCCGAGCATCTCACAATCACACAGAGATGTAATCAATACTTATTATTACTCAACGGAACATTACTGAAAGTGCATGGTCAGACATAACTCTGCCATGACTTAACTTTCAACATAGATGTAATTATGTGGGGATCTATATATAATTATACATATATGTTTACATACTGACGCAAGGTAATTTTGTTCCCGTGAAATTGTGAGTCTTGTGATGCCCTTTGACAACGAAGCAAGTCCAAGGAGAACAAGCCCTTCAAGTTCAGATTTGTTATGCCTGGACGAACACTGTATGGCTTTTAAGTGGACAATGTTACTCCGTAACTGTGTCATTTCTGTAAATGCAAGAGCACAATTATTACTTCCACCAGGGTAATATCGGTACATGTTTGGCTTGAGCTCTCTGTGCAGTACTGAATGGAAGGAATTCCTCTGGTATTCACATCCCGCACCTGGATGTGAATACTGACAATCCAGGATTTGGGCAAGAGTCATCTTAGGGTTAAAAAAAAAAGTCTTGTCTAATTTACATTTTGGTACAGAAAGCCCACCCTTTACCAAAAGTTGGAGGTATCCTGTCCTAAAAGCCCAGGGTTGAATTGAGTGTAGGGGAGGTATAGCGACAGGGTAAAATCGAAATTTGGTCTGAAACTGCTGGTTTTTCCTCAAGAAAAATAATGAATGATCCAGTGTGTCCTTCTAAGTCTGTTTCCATATAGGAAGGAGCTTAAAAAAAAATGGATACTGGATTTCCCTGGATCACTCACAATCAGTCAATCAGCAAAACTATGTATAAGGATGTTTGAAAGAAAACTAGAAGTTATGTCCCAGCATAAATTCTTCTCTGCACGAAATGTTTGTAGTTTGAAAAAGATATGCGGGATTTAAGAAGAGAGATCAAACAAGTAAAGTTAGCGCTCATGTTTTTTTTCTTCAAGGGGAAAAAGGTAGACTGGAAGCAATGGATATCAGCAATATATTTTTGATCTCACGGGAAGCTGAAGTTTTCGGCATGTTCTCTGACGTGACTCCCTGGAGAGACATGCGATCGTTTTTCCTCCTTATTTTGACTCCTTCTTCTCCTGACAGATTTGTGAAATGCTCTCTTCGATTGCGACGACTTAAATTGCTCAAATGGCTCTAACCTATCATCTCCAAACACACACACACACACAGAGTCTCGTGAGGAGCTCCTGCTTCCTGCAACGAGGGAGTGCAAACCATATCTAAAAATCCAGCAAAACATACAAACTGGTTGGGAGATCATTGAGAAGAATACTTTCCTCAACTCTACAGGAATCCTGGCTTCTGGCTTCTACCCTTCTAGCTCCACCGGAAGCATTCATATCACTTACAAATCCATCCATCCATTTATTTAACTGCATCTAAAACATTCTCATTTCAAACCTTCACTATTATACGTTTTCATCCTGTAAAATTTCAAACTTGAGTGTATTAGGCACTTTTAGGAGTTGTAGTGGGTCTAAAATGCTCCCCACTCTAATGCCGTTACTACCATGTTATTACCCTCCCTGTATGTATTAATAGCATCGTATCCTACAAAGCCTTGTTAGCACATGTATTTAGTGGGTTCGATGCGAGTCCCCACGCCCGCACATTCAAATATTTATGTTCGGATATTGCCTAATAAGTTTCATGTGATAAAGTTGTTACGTTCTAAAATATTCGTATCCTTATCCGTCATCTTAACCTCGATCTACATCTTGCTGTATACTCACGTTGGTTCCCGTAAGTCCCCAGTCTAATCATAACTTGTGGCATAATATTTTTCAGTGACCATTAACTCAACTATCATTCCTTCAGAATTGCCGATATGCATGTATATGAGAAACTAGAGAGGTCTACTATGAGGACTAGTTTAATCATATGTATCTTTATTTGGAATTTGCTTGTTTGAGTATATTTGAGGAGCGTACATATATTTGATGATAGACGCGCAGTTACCCATGCGACTGCTGGATTCAAATTTAAAGTTATGACACTTCGCAAGGATGTTTTTAAGACTCGAAAGGTTCCCTTTCCCCCCGACTTGGAAACACATGGAACTGCTTTCCATTCTGTATAAGGCCAAACGGGAGAAATTGTAACCTGAAGCTGGAAGTTTTCTGGCTTGATAGGTAGATATGTCTGAGACTCTCAAAGGAGAGGCACAGGAGGCAAAGGAGTGTTAGCTAAATTCTTGGGGTTCATAATAAAAGAGGCAATACTCACACGACGTCTCCCTCCCTGGAGTCTTATTACACTCAATCAATAATAATGAGAATTTTATTCTGAGGTCCTGTGACACAGATGTAAACTCCTGTGCGGGTTTATACACTCACTATCTTATTCTACATTCCACCTACTTTATTATGCTTTCATGAGTGTGAAGAACCAACATTACGTACGCAAGAGTCGTGCCTTTGAAAATGTACACTTACCAAGGGAAGAAGCAACGTGTACAGAAAGGAGCAACCGTGAGTGAAAAAAAAAATCCACCCCGAGACAACAGCCCTACCGTACGCACAAAACACATCCAACCTCACAACTATCTTGAACTTCACACGAGAAATAATAATACATGTGAATGGTAATGCAATGCATTTTATTTATGTGCTGACAGGAAGCTGAAACCACTAAATAATCCTAACGACTCCGACTATTGTCCGTGTGCGTCTCCGTGGACGAAACAAGAGAGACCAGGAAAATTTGCGTAGAGAGACGTACTTCTAAAAATTACATGCTATGAATTAATTAGTATAGCTTATACATACATAATTTCATAGAATCCAACACTGAAAGGGACTATATGCAGATGTTGCGAAATTATTTAGGAATAATTTAAAAGGATGAAATTGTAAAACTGGTCCAGAATTGAAAGTGAAATAATACTGGGACAGTACTGAATTTGTAATACTGTTACAATAAATAAATACAATAGCAGATGAGAAAGTCTGAGGGAAGCTTGTATGTAGGTATTATTAATGTGTTGATGTCCGGAGTTGAGCAGAAAGCTCATGGATGACAAAAGATGAGGACGGGGAAAAAAATTGAATAAGTTTCACAGCCAGCCGTGTGGCCGCTTAACTTTGTATATAGTACTTGTGGTGTTTCAGGGGAAACTTTTCCTATTAAAATTTTAATGAAGTTAACCGAATTAACAGGATGAGCGCTGAGAAATTGTCGGCTGCAACAACATGGCAACAGGAACGCCATGGCAGACAAAGCTGTGGGTGTTTTCTCTTTTGTGTGTATAATTTTGCCAAGGTATCCGTCTTCCCCCAAAGAAATTCTATTAATCCATTTTCTCTCATGCACTGGAATATGTGCAATGTACACATACGCATACCTTCACCCACGAAATAATGTTTTCCTTGAGACTCTCAGAGTGCTCAACAAACCCTTTTTGTCCGTATGTACACAAGAGGAGGTTGGGAGTCCACAATTTGTCTTGAGATCCTGGAAGTTCTCTTATGTGGAGGAGCAGCCTGAGTGTGTACACTTTTCCTGTTCCTCTTGTTTTATATTTATTGCGTAAAACTTGTGTGGTTTCTGTTTACATGGTCCAGTTTTTCTCGTTAGAAAAAAAAAGTGTCATTTTGCTTGCACCAGCACGTAGCTGCTGGATTGAGAGAAAAACTTTAAATAAATAATTCATAGTAAGAAACAAGTCCTGGAAGTGAGGGCTACATACGTATGTACATACATACGTGAAGGCAAGGACGCGATCATGCATACCAGAGAAGGTACTATGTATGTATGCTAAGGGAAAGGAATTACGATTGGAGGAAGAGGGATTATAGATTTTTACATCCGTAACGTTCCCAACTCCAGCAATACTTTATTTGACGTGTTAAACGCAAAGAAATAACATTGAAAATAATAGTTGTACTAGGCGTAATAGAATGCGACAGGGAGACACTTGGTATCGTTGAGAAGTGCGTGTCTGTGTATGTTTTCAAGGAAGAATTTTCGTATAAGTTGAAGACATGACAAGGGAGTCTGTCTTTCATGTGTTCTTATGTAAACTCTCGGAAGATGGGGAAAAAGAATGGATGAAACTGTAGTTTATTTGCACTGTGTACAAGTACAGATAGGGTGAAGATGAGTGAGGTTCCTTGTTGTTTTTTTTTGTGGCCAGGCCGAGTATAGCGGCTTGGTGGTGGTGGGTTCTTCAGGAGAGGCGTGATTTAGCTCCTTGAGTTACTCCATGGGGTTCCTTCCTGCCTCAAATTTTGATAAACTTCACCCAATATTGTCTACGAAAATAAAGAAATTGATGTTATCCATGAGCGTTATAAATTATCATCATCCTGACGACCACCGAACTTCAAGGGAAAATAAAAACGTGTTTGTATAATACAGATACCGCTTTCTCAAGGCTCCTTCTCCTTCTGCCTGCACTAATTTCGGACTAAGTAATAACATACTCTCTACCTCATATTTAATTCCAATAGACAGGAGCATTACAGGATTACACTCACTCTGATCAGATAATCAACAAGCTTTGACTATCGAATTAACGGGGGACATATGAAGTCCAAACTTTATTATTGTCAGATTTTACTATAAGACAGAGTCGCCCGGGTAGACGGATATCCGCAGGAGTCAACACCAGCTTGAAACCGGGAAATTCAACCGTAAAAATCTTGTTAGTCATGTTGGATTAGTGAGATGTCGATGAATGATACGATGTGGCATGTTTAGTTCCACTCTGTAGGTGCCTATTTACTTACCTGTTTCTTCCTTTGTTTCTGTACCATTTTGTTTCACTAATTGCCCTGACGCTCCTCTCTTTCTTTTTTTTTATTATCGCTATCATTATATTATCCGATTGTATCAGACTCTCTCATTACAATTGCCACCACATGGTGTGGGCGATAACATTGAGAGAGTACAAATCCGACAGGTCCCCTGTCCAAGTCAAGAGAGAGCAATTATGGAGCTAATCTACTGCAAAGGGAACTAGGAACTATGTACATTGTTAATGAAACAATTGCGAAATCCAGCGGGATCAATATAAGAATTTAGTCAGGAGGCGTGTCAGGAATAAATAAACTACTTGGAAATGTTCGGATTGTTCGAACTGGACATATCATGCATGAAGTTATGATTTCAAACATTATTGGTAATTTAAGAAGGTACGAAGACTCTCTAGTAAATAATTTACTTGTAAATGATGGCTAGTGTGAGGAGCCCATAGTTTAAATTTAATAATCTCTTAAGTGCTTGTTGTGAGATGTGCATGTCAAACTTGACATTACCACAATTTTTCGTGCTTCTTAAGAAATTTGAGTCGAATTTGAGGATAAGCAAGTGAGTACATACTTGATTCCTTGGGACTCATGCAGGTCAGCTTCTTACCTCTGTGGAAACTCAGCACGAGCAAATCAGTCGTCAATAATGTTGACCTGTCAACCATATAGGCAATCTAAGCTTACATAATTTTACGAGTCTCGTGTTAGTCATAACTGGTAGATGCATAATCATCTATGTATGAGGTGGATGTTTGTAAGGAAGAGCAAACAAACTTGTTTCACCTTTTTAACTCCTGGCTTTTTCCTCCTTTGCTGCCTACAGTATTACAATATCCAACTTGACATTTCTTTGTGGCTTGATTAATTTACACCCCTATTTTACTATTTTGGAAATAAACTTCAATGTAATGTATTCCCGTACCGGAGGCACCCTTCCTTGTAATGACTTCTATTGGTGTTTGTTATTTACTCCTTGGACTCTCCCATTGATAAAGGTTCGGAGCAGCCTGGCTGGAAGTTGTGGGACGTTGGGAAACGGACGGATTCGGCGAGTTTTAAGTGCCCCATCATAATAATTTTAATATGATATTGTGAATCTACTCATGAATCTAAGGTTTACATTGTAAATATTTCCAACAGGAACAGTAATGACGCAGAGGCGTCAATGATAACTAGCACATTTTACGAGTCTCTCACCACAAGGGACATGCAGCGAATTTTAATTTTGTTTTCTCGGTCACTCTCTGGTAACGAGCATGGTGCTGGCTGGCAGGTGTATTTTGTCCTGCACTTATTATGCAATCAGAGATAATCCTGATGGTTCATTACGGGATGAAAAGGTAAAGTAGTAATAACAAAATGGACAACCAGAACATATATTCCCTTGCCAATCCCCCCGTCGATTTAGAATTTCAATATTTATTCACCAGGAACCCTTTTGCTCGGCTCAGTCAAGGATTCTCTCTTCTCCCTCACACTCGTATTTCCTTCACTTGAAAGACAACAATGGGACTCAGGACAACAATAATTGATATAGGTACACAAGGAAACCTGCAGCATCTAAGGGTAGGCTGTTATGATTACTATTAACTATTACATATTGTTCTGTCAGATGTTCTCATACTACCTTCGAGATATCCACGGTCTCCATGGGTGTGCTTTTCAGTCTCAGAAATATGCCCCATGATATCTCATCCGCTTGGTGTAATACTTTCCTTTAAGTCAAATAATGTCTACTGCCTCAGAGTCCATTCTTTTTATCAACCCTTTGAGTATTTGTATATTGTAGTTACCTCCCTTTGTATTTTAAAATTTCTGAAAGACATTCCCAAGCATTTTACATTTTATTACCAAGGACTCACACTACAGCCAAAATAGTTACACTTTACGGCTTCAACAGCTAGGATTCATAAACTGTAAAAAAAAACAAGCTCATTGCATGGTTACTAATATTTCACGTTATATATTTTTTTTTCACAAATGGGCCATTCAAGAGATGATAAGTAGAAATAAACAGCACGCAAATTCTTTCCAATGTCAGATTTGATGGTTCTGGAAATTTGTGGCATCGTTAGGAGTAACTCTTTTAGATGAGGATTTCAAACTATTTTGCGTGATTATTGGCAGATGTTAGTAAACAGATAAATTTGAAATGGTACGTAGCAGGTGCATTTATTACACACTTAGGATAAGTGCACTTGTAAATGACATTGTCATATTAAATTTTCTACCAGAGGTGCTTTTGTAAGTTTCCGACACTCATAATGTTAAGGTAACCGACCCAGATATTTCGTACTTGGAAACTATTTCTGGTTCGGAATGTATCCGGGTTATAACCCTTTCATTTGGATTTTTCTCTGTTTTATTTACCTTTGTCAGCATTGGAGATAAAATATTCAAAAATACATGATTTCTGGTTGTCAACTTCTGTATACTCATTAATTCCTTTCGAAATTGATGCCTCTTTCAGAAATTCAGAACTAGTTGAGGAGCAATGGGACGGAGTAGTTAATAAGGGAATATAATTCTTATACAGCTATGTACATACATCCTCTTGCCATTCCTCTGGTAAACAAGAAGTTTCACATCTTCAGAGTCAAGTATGTAGATAGGCAAAAATACCAATGTCTCTGCTGGGCAGTACTGCTCCTTTGGGTTCGTCAGAACTTGAAAATGTTGTCTGCAGGTCTATAAACCATGAGGAGTCTAGCTTTAGTGGAGACGAAGGTGAGTGTGGTTGTATGACTATATACATATTGTTTTGCGGGCTTTCGAGTAAGGGACCGGTGTGAAAAGAGTAGTTGGCTGCAGTTGTCGGCACTTGAGGGAAATATTGCAAGAACTATGGAATTATAGTGTGTGTTTCGATCTTCAATAAAAGGAAAACACAGCAAAAAAGCGGCATTTCAATTGTAGCAATGTGTACAAGTGGAGACTAAAAGTTTACAAAAAAAATTGCTTAAGTAGATTACCATATGTACATGGGAGAGTATCTTTACATTCTGGCATACCTCATGTTTAGATCTGCCACCTCTTTTCGATATCTTGTTTTCACATTACAGTAGGGCAGTCTGACTTGACTCTGTCAAAGAGTAGGTATAGAAAGGGAGTACATACAAGAAGAAATACTTATCCACTATGGTGGCACAATTGTATCAACAGTAATAAAATTGTAATAGTATTCGTGACAAAAAGTAGGGACAGAACGTAAGATGAGGAGGAAGCAGTACAAAGCCCTGGCGTCACAAAGCAAATAGTATGCTGTAAAATTGTCAGGTTTTAACATTAGTAAATCAAGTGATACGGGGCTCAGACTAATAAACCGTGTAAGACAATGAAGCGTCCATTACACTTTACTGCATTCTTGCATTATCTCAACGGAGAACATGCTTGTAGTGACTTCAATTTCAGAGGTGGTTAGCTATCTGTGGCAGCGTAATATACAGTAATGTCATACCCAGTAGTAACCAGGGAGGAAAAAAAATAAGAAAACAAGTTCAGTTCACCACATAAAATTCAAATAAAAATCAACACATCTTTTCTATGAGCTATGCAATCCGATCAATGACGACCTGACGACCACATGTCCACTCTGTCTGATAACCCTCCTGACACTGGTGTGTGAGACCTGGGTTGCGTAAACTGAGCCCACACTCACGACATGTCTCAACTCTTGGGAAATCCGTGAGTCAAACAATGCTTATCACCCGGAGTTCCCTCGGAACGTGCACCTGTAGTAATTACAATAACAATAATACTCCCTCTCTGCTCCTCCAAAAGTCGTGCTCAACAATGTTAATTCCAAGTTTCCGTCCAAACTGAGCCTCACATATGATCCACTAACCCAATCCGGTCTTCATCAGAGTGTATCTGTATTCTCTGAACTGATATAGTTGTAGACAATTATGACAAGTGCACTCTGATGTTTCCTGTTTGACCTCCATTCCGTTTTTTATATGGTTAGAACCTTTGACAGTAATGCACATATGTAGGTCCGAATAAAATATTAGGATTTTTAAATATCTACTTAAAATGTTTTCGAAATTTTTTTCCGTTCTTAACAATGTTCAATTTTTAGTGGAGTTAAAAAGAGTGCCTAGAGCTTGTATTAGAATAGAAACCCCAGGTTGGAATCTCCTGCCTTTATATGCATACAATGCTAAACTAAACAAGGATGTTTTTTTTTTGCTACTGTGGAAGAGAAGATGACATTGCTTTCTTCTTGATGGATTCCTGACGTGGTTTCTTGGATTTCCAGTTAATCCTACCATCATCATCCCTCCGTCGTGTTTGGCCATGAGAAAGACTTTATCTAAACTCCATTGCATGTTGAGTCACTTTTATTGGTTTTATTTGTGTATGCTTGATTCATTTACTTCTCCCTGGTTTCTGCTCCAAATGTCCTAATGTGCATATATGTATGGAAAGATGGAAGGATACACATCTGTATTCTTTTGTGTACTCACAAAAACTACGAAGAAATGATGGGAAAAGGATCGAGTCACAACATCTTATGGGTGTGACGTATTCGTATTCACGGTGGCACGACGAGATCATGACCCTTTCTCACCTTCCATCCATAGGAACAACAATAGAACTCTGGCTTGTCTTGTCAGCCTCGGGTGTCATGATGACTATTCCAGTACACATTACCGAGACATTGTACTCCGCTATCAAGGAGTAAGTTCATCTAAAAGTACCAAATTGTGCTTGTTCTCCGGAAAGGAGTAATCTTGGAGCATGTTACTGAAACCATGTCATGGCATTGTGTGGAGAATTCAATGATCCTATTTTTTGCATTATGATCTTTTTTTCATCCTCTTGGTCTAACTTTGTTCCACAAAATGAGGATATTTTCATGGTTGTGAGGATAGGAGAGTGATAAATTATCTGGTTTCATATTTCCCTGATGCTTCCATTATTTCTACCTTGTGAGCGTAGCCCACTCCTGGTTAGTACAACAACACTCTGCGTATTAGTCATCGTCGTAATGTGTGACAAGTGGGGGATATTATTTAACGACCATTAACTCTCCGTTGGTCTCTAGAGCTTCTCTAGTCGAGATAGATTATTCACACACAGAGTACCCCTGTAAACATTGGCTTCAATTGGACACCATAAAAAGCCCCAGATAAAACAGGAGATAATCTCTCAACGACAAATGTAGCATCCATAATCAAAGAGTCAAGCATAATTTTCGTAAATCTAAACCTCATCCTTGTTTGAGTTGTGGAACAAATTGAAGGATAATCGCAACATGGAAATAGCACCCTCAAAACCTGACATTAACACTACTACTCTGCGATAACTACCATCACTCGCTTGTTTACTCGCATACATTTACTCCCAAAGGTCTGGCAACATAATGGACTTCCGAACTACCACTTTGAATTTTTCTTGGTTTACTCTCCAGTACTGCACGACCTTGATAAGAGCTCAGTCCACAGACGGTGTGCTTAACTATATGTAATGATTATTATGTGCACAAAAAGTATTTATATATGTAATTATGCATATGAAAGAACACTTTCTATTTGGAATTCACTTGAACATGTTATGGTGCAATACTTTTGCAGTTTGGAACACAAATGGGCTTTCTCTTACAAGGAAAGTTCTCGGGATGGACTATGGGGATCGAATTGAAACTTTGAAATTCAGAATAACAGATTGAAGTTGATAAAGTGAAGATTGAAATTTAGATAGAATTGAATCAAGATTCAGATAAAATAAGTAAATCAGTTTCACAAATCAGCTATATAAGAGTGCAAATTTTAATCCTGTCAATCTTCCGTGTTTGTCTCATTTTTTAATTTGTCAATTTTTTTTAATTCGATTTATAGAGCTAAGCTGAATTAAACTTATTGTAGTTGAAGTCTATTGAATTCTGTGCTTAAGTATTAAACGCAGAACGTAATTTGGTGCTTGTTGGAAAGCCCCGTAAATTTGCTACAAATAAGAGGCAAATTTATTTCTCTTCATTTCAAAATTCGAGTAAAATCTTTTAATTATTTCAAAAATCAAATTACACTTCTTCCCAAAAATTCCTGACTTTGTCCCGATTTCTTGACCGCTGTACTGAAAGTTTTTTCACCCGCGGGATGAAACAAATTTTAAGATAGATATTGGGAAAAACATTTGGTAGAAAATATGAGGAAATACATATTTTTACCCCAGCCCTTGTCTAGTGTGATACATAAAAGTTTTGTGGGATCCTTTACATAGGGGTTGGGATAGGCTTAAAGGTTCCTTATTTGCAAATATCCACGACGTAGCCATCCTTGGTATCGAGATTTTTCTGTAGAATAGTTACTTTCTAAAGTTGTCTAATTGACTACTGAAAATGTTTGGTCGAAATCCAAAAATTGTCATTTCTAATGGGAATTAACATGCAAAATTTCATCGGAGACAGGTTGTTGAAATATTGAGATTTAGCGACTTCTAGCGGCCGAACCCGACCGATCTGGCACGAGCTTTAATGCGGATCTGGACATTAGGCCAGTTTCCAAAGTTTCAATTTGATTTGCTGTGCCCATCCCAAGAGCATTCCTTGTTAGACAAAAATGTAATAATGGGGTTTAAATAAAAAGATAATTTTTCATATGGGATTTCTTTCATGTAGAAATTACCTTGTTTTATCGTCACTGTAGCACGTAAGGTCAAACATGACTAGAGCTGTGCACTTGTTGAAGGAAATCTATCAAGTCCTAATATGGTCAATAAATTCAAATTATAATTTCAGAAGGATCTTGATTTCTGACATAAAATGTCATAATATTATCTCGTCACATAAAAAGTCATGCAAATTATCAGTAGCACATCAGCCAGCTGTTGAAGATCCTCGTACTGCATGTTCTGTCAAAATTACAAAGGATCCTGTGAAAACTACGAGCAACTTGAGAATTCCTTGTGGGAACAAATTATTTTCAATTTGCATCCTAATCATCTGGACTTGAAAATAACAGAAAATCAGCCACACTACTGTGAGCTTGCATGCACTTCATACACACAAGAGATACTTTGGAGTCTACGAAATGTGCACTCCCAGCATATATCGTTATCTTCTATTTGCTCTCTGAATCAGCATGGTGACTTTAAAACCATCTCTGAAATGAATGACACAAGAGCAAAGGAGAAACAAGTTTGACTTTTGCACACAAAAATCATTTGAAAACCTGCCTGTCTACATTCGACAATCAAGTCGCAAACATAATTATGGACTTGGCTCCGTTCATAAATCTCCGAATATATCAACCACTTAACTTCATGATCTTCATCCCATTTCATTTGAGGAAATATCCTTGTAAAAATGACTTCATAAACTGGATTTATTTTTTGTAGAGTAAGCAGTTTATTTATTGTATACATATAACGCACATAGCTCACAGTCATCCTCTTGTTAGAAATTACCCTTCTTTGAAATTTCCTGAAGCTGAGGAAAATTCCTTCAAATGATATAAATGCAAGTCTTCTTACGGTCATTTACACTCCCAACCCCCGAAATGTTCATTCAATTCCGAGAGGTATTTTTGAAATCAAATAATCACAGGGAGTATAGATAGGACTGATTGAACCCATAAGTATATTTTAAAGTTTCTTTTACTTGACAGAGAAGCCTTTCCCAACTTGCCAGTCATCTAATGCGTTCGGAAATTAATTCAGCTCTTCAGATACCCCCATTTATGGAAAGTGGAATGGTTTATTGGAAGGGTTTTAAAATTGAACTTCTGAGTTAAATACTAGATCAAATACAATTCTTCAGATTGATAGATCAGTAGTGATAAAACATTTTGAATGTAGGCGACAGCACCTTAAAACCCAGGTTTGGTTGGAATTCTTATTAAAAGTAATGACTTTCAATTTACCCTAAATGGTAATCAATATAACTTGTCCAAATCCCTCGAACAAATGTTTACTTTAAGTCGTTGACTTCTCTCTCTCTCTCTCTCTCTCTCTCTAGACTGGAACTAAACTGAAAAATTGACTTAGCTATCTCTCACTCTCTATTTTAAAGAGGTTGTTAATTATAACTAATAGTCAGCAGGCTTTGGTTGTAGTCCACACCCTAGCTGCATGCCAAACATGGTAAAAATTTTGCGGTTGTAGTTTGTGCAAAACTCTTGTGTAATTAATTGACATCAAGGAATACTTTATTGCTTTTCAAAGCAATTAACGCACTTGTCTGAACATGGAAATGCAATTTCTAGGTTTCACACAAATTCAGCTTTCAAATAGCAATAGGGATTTTTATTTCTTATTTTTTCACCCAAAGAAGACATTTTACTGGGTAGGAAAATGAAATGACTGTAGAAAATTAATAGTAAAATTAAATGACCATAAATGTCACCATTATTTTATTTTGGAAGCAAAATGAATGAAATATTTTGTTTGCTCTGACTGTATAAAAGGGCCGTGGGAATAACAAGTTTACTAAAATAAATCAGGCAAAGATTTTTTTTTGTACAGTGTTTACACTTTTGAGCCTTATCCACTAATCAATTGATTATTTATCGAATGAGTGTTCTACACACCTGCAAATTTTCAGGTATGCATGCATAGATAGATACTTGTTACTTTTAGTATCCACTCTTATCCCATCCGTATACTTGAATATGAGTCTTTACTAGCCATTTCACACTGCCATACCACGATCCTCATTGTAATTCAAAATGTGCAACCTATGAATGATAATTTTATGCAAGTGTCTGTCAAGTAAGAATTTTGATTGAATGTCCACAAGTTCGGAAGTTTATGACCAGCGGCGGTTGTAAACTTGAAAAAATGCTCAAATATTTACCTCAAGCTCCATGGAACTATGGATTTTTAAATCAGTGGCCAAGAGTGGGAATAAGTGTATGTAAAAAAGGTTGTCATTTGCAGTAAGAATTACCTTGAAAGTTGTTAGTTATCTTCTTTTGGCATCTCTAGAAGAAAAAAAAATTGATTCTAGTTTAAAATCCAGTAACTTCGCATATTTTCCCTTTTCTGTAAATGCTATTGGGAAAGTTTATTTTCATTAGGGTGAATTACATGCTGTGATTTGCAAGTAGATTGATTTAGGAAGTACATCAGTTGAATGGGTTGGAGTAGTCGTTGAAAAAAGACTTTATTACACACTTTACCTAGATTCCTTCCATTGATGTGTATGCAATTCTACAGGATCAGTATCTATATGAACCAGTCGAGGTTCGGAAGAAAGGATCAGGTTTGGTTGTAGTCACATATGTACATGTGTAAACACAGATCTGCATATGGGAAATAAAACCTTAAGAATGTCCCCATGGATGGGAAATCTAAATTCAATGACTTGACTTTTCCCCTTATTTGGTCCCACAAACTGTAATTTATTTCCTGCCTGTCTCATATCCGTCTACGCAAAAGAAGATTTCACACACAAACCTCCCTCTATAAACAATTAATAAATAACGGTCTGGAAACTCGCAGCCATTCCTTCCGTCTCTATCCTCCCTTCTTTCTCTCTCTCTCTCTCTCTCTCTCTCTCCCCGGTTTTTATTTAATTCTCGCTGGCTTATGGAGACCCAAGGAGTACTTATGGAATAGTATGTATGACTTTTCTAAACAATGATCACTTCCCAAAAGGGATGTACTTTAAATAGCAGGAGTGCCCTCACATAGCACTATGCTCACCAGAAGGAGTCAACCACAGAGATTTGCTTTTTCTCTGGAGAGAGTCTCTAATAAAGTAAGAGCCAGTTGTAAATGTACAGCCCTTGAAAGAAGTAAATAGTCATAAAACATTTTAACACACACATGGCAAGTACATATTAACTCCACCACGTGGAAATTACAAAGAGTTTATACGTGTTTTCCCCATTAGCGCCTATTTAAACGCCTCACTTCACGTAGCCACACAGTCAAGGAGAGAAAGAAAGGGAAGGAAAAACACACAGACTTATGTTTAACCTCAAGTAATTCACTTCTCAACTCTGGCTACCAGCAATGTGCCATAAATTGCGAACGGAGCAATTATCCTCTGACATTATCTGAATGAAAGATAGCTCAACCTTAACGATACTTCACAGGTTCTCCCCTAAATTATCAGGTACAAATTAATTTACAGCATCCTGTATTTATTGAAAATACCCTCCTATCGTTTACTTATTAAAGGTAACTATTTCAAAATTTATTATTTACAAAATCATTCATTACTTTATGTGGCCTTAGGATCGTTTTAATATTCATGTACAGTTTGGATTTGTACACTCCTCTGCTCTTTTTAATCTTCAACTTGGTCTTACAATAATCATTATTAGACTCAACTTCTGCTTGTTTACGTGTATACAATGCTCATATTAATAATTCCATGGCGAAGAATAAATCTAATCAAATCTTCCAAGCACTTGAGCACACTTTGAGCCCACTATTCACAGGGATAATTATTTCATACAAATGCATTCAGCTGCAATCGCAGACACGGAGGATGAATTTTGTAACTGTAGATTCCAGGAGCTCTTTCTATCTGTACATTTGGTTTTGCATGCATGGATTCTCAAGTGTAAAATTAGTGTAATGAACGTGCCTTCCACAGTGTTAATTGCATGACAACTTTTAGCATGACAATCCCAGCCAGTTACTTTGCTTTTCATTTTTCTTCATAACACTGGCTTTGTATCTGTCTCTGGAACCGACTTCCTTTTTGTAGTCAAACTATGCATGTAAAATGTATCTACATACCTACTACCGTAGGGAAGAGTTTCCGAGGTAAATTAATTATTTTAAAGTTACTTTATTCCAATTTTTTATGTAAAAAAAAATTCAAGCGGAGGCTCTACATCTCCCCAAAAACTAATCTTGTGATTGCGAAATAAACCTGGAGAGGTTTATTGGACGTATCCTAGTAAGAACCAGCCATGTATGAACGTGGAAAGAAGGGTGAGGGTGTATTCCTCACAAGGAATCCGTTCTTCCAATGTCTACTGCACTACATACTACTCAGCAAGGGATATGAAGAGCATAAGCAGGAGCTTATTTTGATTTGCTTCGAAGCAGACCTGCCTCATGCCCAAGTATATAAACAGCATATGGAGTGTTTTCATGGACAAACACTGGCTGGAGTTTGGTAGTTGTTGGAGCGAGACTTGAGGCCACAAGAACCATCGTTCGCTCGTGCAGGATCGTTTCAGTTTCACTCAGGTCTTCGTCCAAGCAGGAGGTTATAATTTTTCGTCCTGCTCGTTCCACAACGTTAGATAAAAGTAAATAGCAATCTGTGTACAAAATCAATCCACATTCATTGTACAAACTAATGACTGAATATTTTCTATACCATGAGAGCAATTGACAGTTTCAAGTGATGACTGTAAAATACGAAATTCCATTTGTTCATTAAAGGGGAATACACTCATGATGTAGAAATTGTAGTTCTACTGTGACTGTACTGGTGTCATTGTTCCAAGTTCCAACACAAGTGACATTGCATCTTTCCAATTTAAACAGTTGCTTAAAAAGTTTTCAATTTAAGCATACATACCTTCGGACCACGTATTTCGTGACCTTAACGACTTCACAAAACAAAACAAAAGCTTCCACGTCCACCACATTGTGACTCTGTGACAGCAAGACTAATTGGAAAACAATAGGATCAATATAAGATCGTGTAAGTAAAACGTTTTTTGAATTTTTTGGTCTTAGAGGAACCAAATTTAAATGAAGATTTTGATAAATTATTGTTTGCAATCTGTCATTCTCCTGGCTTTTAATTCTGGGTATACTTTAGCTAGTTGGTCACAGCTTGTACATAGTAGGAGGAATCAGGGCCAGGAAATGATTTTATGGGCCATGTTTCGTAACACTGAGTTCTACAGATGACACAAGCTCTCTCACATACGTTCCTACCTTCGATAGGCACTTTCTGGTGGTTTGGTTGCGGAAGGACGGGGTGATATCATAATTTAATGTTAGCTATGTTCGTGTCTCCCCATATTGCAAAACGTGACTTCGGCTTTTCCAGTAGGAAAGTATTCCTAAGTATTTACAAAGCTTGGATGAGTTTACAGTCACAAGTCAAGTAGTTAATTCAATATTTACAAGGGAGAAAATACAATAAAATCCACACGTGTGGGAGCTGCGGTGGTAGGTTGAGAGGCTGTTGTTGGGAGCAGGAGGATGGTCGGAGTTAGTTTCGTGGTTTACAGGGATGTTAAAAAAGAAGTGGGAAATTAAACCAGGGAGATTTCCCTGCATAAAATTAGGATTAGACCATTTTACTGGGTAAACTAGAGGTAATTTGAGAGGAAAGGTACATCCTCCAAGGAATTTCCTGTAAAGAAAGCCGTAATTTAACTTCATATACTTATTTATATACGAGACAGCTCAACTCTTTGATGTAAACTAATCGGGCATAAGCGCCTTGAAATATTACATTTCTACTGTTGTTCCCCTCATTCGTCTTACGGCATAACTTCAACCAACAGATGCAGTATCTACAGTCTACAGTCTCCTCCACACATAGATACTTATAATGAGCAACACAGTAGCTAGTAAGACCTTTGGAGTTCCTATATACCTGAGCCCGTACCTTCAAAATATTTCCTTGTCTTTAAGTCAGACTCCGAAGGAAAAGTTTATAGTCTATAGTAACATCATCAAATAAACCACGCATGATACCTCAAGACTTCCTCCACTTCTCAACTTGAGGATAAGCGTGTGCAGATCGATTTTCTCTGGGTAAATTACACGGTGTGAAATGTTAATTCACGCTGGTCGCTAATTAGCTCCCGTCTCATCTTTCTCAAAGTTGAAAAACGGAAATACAGCATGGTCTTTGCACCCTCCAATTTCAATCTTACCTTCGATGGCGCTCCATAAACCAACCATAAACTCCAAACTTTCACACATGTACCATTCCTTGGGAAGGAGGACGGATCTAAAACCCACAGTCATTTCATGACCAACGCTCCATTTGCTACCCCAAGGAACCATATACACACAGAGGAGTATTGTGTCTTGATAAAATATTAAATGAATTCTTCAGGCCAAGACCCCGCTTCTTTAAAAGTGCTACTAATTTGAATCAATAAAAATGCGTGTGTTGCTGAATGTAAACTGTAGTATTGAATATTGATGAAGGGGGGAGATTTCTTTATGCCCTCTTTCTATCTTTGTCTGCTCCTCTCTCTCTCTCTCTCTCTCTCTCTCTCTCTCTCTCTCTCTCTCTCTCTCTCTCTCTCTCTCCTGTTCGTGTGAATACAATTTGAGAGCATAGAAAGGGATATCTTTAGACGTAAGAGATTGACATAAATGCAAACAATATTTTTTTATGGTGACGAGCCTGTTAAATTTTAACCATTGTAACTATTTTGACAGGAGGGATTCCGCACGTACACAAGTGAGTACGCTGTCAGTTATTGGAGCTTCCTTTATTTACCAGGAAGGTAGATACAATTAGTGCTACACTTTCTACACTACGACAACCTCAAAACTAGTAGAATCTCTAAATTGAGTCTGAAGCCCCTACTAAAGGCCCGTCCTTTCGGAAGGAAGACGTTACGCCTCTATAAATTTTGTACTTAAAACGGTAACTAGTACTACAGAAAATTCAGCCTCTCGGCTGTCCCCTTCCATCATCTCCATGAACATCTAATCTTGACAATTACGACTCCGCCAAAGTACATCTAATGTACGAACATGAATTAACTAATGAGATGAGATCGCAACATGGGACTGTTATACATTAGAGACATGAGTAGGCTGTGGTTGTTGTAACGTCTCTCACATTATTACAGTCACAGGAACCATCTACGGCTCCAGCTCCTCACGCGACACTGAACTGGGGATATACATAGTTGGACTAAAAGCAACTAAAAGTACTTACCCCGAGATGCATGCCCAGAATTCCATGTAAATTCAAAGGAACTTCTCCGAAGAGTCAAAGTGAGACTGAGGATTCCCAGGAAAAGCTAAAGCCCTCGCTCCCATATACATAGTTTGAACAGTGTTTGTTATCATCAACAGTCATCAACCTGTGAATATTTGACTTCACATTTGGTGCCAAGTCGGTGTTACTAAAAGTACACAGTCTGTCCCATATTGAACAATTCTCGGCGTGTATTTTGCCCATAGCAGGAAATAAATTGAGGAAAATTGCCCTATTGCTTCACCTCTAATCGGACCCGAATTTTCTCCCAACTCCCTCACTCCCAACACACGAACAACTCCATGTGGCTCACTCCAAATAGTTTCTATTTCTAAGGTGAAGTAAATTTTGAGTAGAGATACAACAAACGTGGAAGCAACTAATAAGTAAAGAGTTGCAGGAGAAGAAGGACGGAAGTGCAATAAGAGTTCTTCTTTCTAGGGAAGTGCTTGTCTCAGCTGGATAATGTGATTGGAGCACTTCTGCATCAACTTAACATGGTACTTTGCAAACTATGCTCACACACTTGAGTCTTGTTCCTCGTTCGTAAAACTTGAGCGTCTGCATGTGATTCTCCTCTTTTCTGCCTGTATCATTACATATGTCTTATGCAGTTCTCACCATCAACTCATTTCCCGGCTGAAGATGCGTCTGCCGAGAAGTAACAACTAATTATGTCTAAGGATTCTGCCTTTATTTCTTCAGTCAAGATTCATTGCATTTCCAGCGTTCACCAATGTCATGTAAGTTGCTTTTACACTTTTGAAAACTACCAGAGGAGCTAGTTTATTACGTTACTCATACAATTGAGGACCCGCTCAAATTGATCGTATTTTCTCGGAGTGTCACGCTCCTCCAGATGCGCTCACTGTCATTCCATCTGATTCACAACTAAACATATCCCGGCATTCCCGACGCCCATCTTTAGTCAGTGCATCTTACAAAAATAATTTACGTATCTTTCAACATGGTCTTAAAATGAAGAACATCTTCGCAACTGAATCCCTTCCTATATTACTACAAGCTCCGTTGCGTTACAAATGACAGATGAAAGTCTTACAAGGATAAGAGTAATTAAATTGGAACATAAACTCCATCGATTTCCAAAGATACAATATTAGCAGTAGTTACTTTCTCAAATGAGATTAGTATATAGTGCTAAAATTATACTAGAGATTTTTATTAACAAACAAATGTATACATACCTCCCTTATGTGGACTGGGTTTTTCAAATTGTTGGGGTATGAGACTCACATCTCTATAAACACATGTTACAGGAGCGAAAAAAAATGAGATGTAGTCATGTCCTTAATTTCTCTGTACATCTCGGGGGTTGAAGAAAAATGAAGTGATTTTGAGGAAGAAAAGAAAACTTGGAATTTAGAATTCCCCCCATTTTAGCCCTATTTTAAGTCTGGACTGTTATTATCATAAATGGTTACGGGGGTGGCGAATGAATATAAAAGGGAGGAAAAAATAGAAAATCTCACCGGGGAAAAATTCGAAACCTCAAACAAAAAATGATGAGAGTGTTGATGATGATGATGGTGATAGAGAGGAGAGGGGAAGTGAAAAATTTATTTCATCACTTGATGCCTATGGCACGAGCATTCTGCTGTGGATTTTCTTCGCATCCTAATGCATATAATTCCATTTATGTTTACAAGCTCGTAGCTATCTAGTAGTTCCTTGTACATATGTGCATACGGAGATACAATATAATTACATAGTCCCGTGAACTGAGATACTAACAATAAGCTCCTAGCCCCTGTAAGTTACGATATTTGTGTAAGGACTCCAGTACATAAATATATATAGTACATTCTACGTCTGTACAAACTCTAGCATAAGATTGGAAAATATATAAGTATACACTTTCATATTATATGTTGCTTCAGACCTGTGGTCGTCTGGAGTGTTTTTTTTCGCCGGGAAATGTCATTGCCGTCCTTTCATCATCACAGGCCGGGTGAATATTGTAGGCATCATAGAGATAATAGTACAACATATTTTCCGAGCTACATTTTCTCAAAGAGCTTTCTATCTTGACGTTTTTTTGAAAGCATGGGAAAAAACACCGTTGTCTGGATATGGTCTATGTCCGCAAACTTTACCTCTCTCTTAGGGCCCTGGCACAAATAGCTACATAAGAGACAGTAAACTCGTAAGTTCCTGCGTGATTTTTACTATGAACTGTACATTCTCTACTTTACGTCCCATTCATGATAATATGAGTTATATGACGTATACTAACATTTAGTTTCTAATAGTAAATAAAGGGCTAAAAATCTCCGGTGGGTAACGACTCCCTCTCCCTTTCAAGACATGTATGTAGTAATCAAAAAAAGCCCGGTATATGCTCATCGTCAGATTCCGTTGTTCAGTTCTTTTTGAGTCCCAGAGTTCTTCTCTACGTATAAGATAGTAATAAAGGTATGAATAGAGTGTCGTATTTTGGCAAGACTGTAGATATTGTTAAACCGGAAGAAATCCGTAATTCTTCCAGCTCAACTTTTTCAACTTCCTTTTCCTTCTATCTTCCTGCCTTACTCCCTCAAGCCCGCTCTAAATGGAAGTAAATAGGAAAATAAACTTATCTTTAATGTACAGCTTTGTAGAAGCTCACTTTTTCCAATTTCTTCAACTACTTCAAACTTTCCTGTATATGTCTAATTTCCGAGCTGTACATCTCGGGCTCATATTTGTACATGTACATATGTATGTACGTATTTGTTCCGCGCTGTGATCATATCAACTTAATAATCAGTCTCAGCTAGGGTAGTGATTTGACAACAGAGAAACTAATTCCACTGATCCAACTCTTTCATAATTCCTATCCTGTCATAACCCAAGCATAAAAACTCCTGATTGAACTTTTTTTTTCCCCCAGTTTTTTTCCAACTCCATTCCCAACCCTAAAACATCAAATAAAGACTTGCAAAATATCTCGAAACTTTTTGTATTTATTCAAGAGCACTACAGTTATACTTAGTTCTCCCAGTAGGACCAGCGTTTGTTTAATTATTCATGGGAGTTGCATTTGATGTAAAGAACTGTATATATAAAACATGCTTATGTATCTATCTACTAGTAGTCTATTTTACTGTAAGGGGATAGTTCATGGAATGAATTTGAGAACTACTGTACTCGAGTCCTAGATATTTGATCATATAGGTTGGTGTAGTCATAAAATGGAAGGATCTTGAGAAAACAGTACAAGAAAGAATTTAGGAGCTAAAATCGAATAGGTATCAGGATTTTGCCTGCGTGGAAGAGATAACAACATTTATAGTTCCTCTTCGTTGAAATATAAAATGTTCTTAAATTCGCACAGGGGTTTTGATTGCTCCGCTATTTCCTCTATGACATCCCCCGATGGAATATATACATTCATACTTTGTCAAGGCAAGACGAATTTGATCCTTTTCACAGGAAAAAGTTTAGCTCTGTACAAGTAGGACTGAGTCCTTGGGGAAAGAGATGGATAAAATGAAACGGAATTTAAACTGTGGAAGGTACAGAGAGAGCCAAGGTTTTATTCCTTTACACAGACTCCATAGAATAAGGAAATATTCATAGAAAAAAAAACAGAGAGAAAAAGGCAAAAGTGGAAAGCTGAAGATGCTGCATAAAAAATCCACGAGGGCAATACGTAGGCACGTAGAATAATACATGTCTCTCTTATAAACAAATATAGGGTAGTCAAATATTAATACACGTGCATGCACAAATATTAGACAACCTCCCTTACCGTTGGCTTTTAGTCTGAGTTAGCAGGAGGGTTAGAGAGACGACGAAGGAAGGAAAATATAGAGATGAAAAGTGGAAATGATGAAAGGCAAAAGCTTGTAAGTCCCACAAGCCTCCGTACCTTTAGCTTGACTCCTAGTAATACATCTCCAGATTGCTTGTGTATATTTATTTATGTATGAGAATTCGTAACGTTATCTTCTTATGATCCAATATATATGGAATTACTGAAATCCTCAATGTATCCCCTTCCACCAACTAGAGACGAATTCCCTCTCTTGTTAAGTAACATAACAATATTACTCGAATCTGTCAACAAGCCTTGACTTTGGAATATGGAAATAAACGAAAAGTCAGGGTGCAAATTGCATTCACACTTTAACTATTCCCCTGATTTTCCTACCCACAGCGTTATGCTTACCTGCCCATGGATGGACGCTTGAAAATCATCAAGTTCTCACACGCACCACGTAACTCAAATCAGATCCCAGGGTGTGTTATACCATAGCTTTTGTAAATAAACTCTCAAAATGAGAGGAAAAAACTTGTATCAACTTTTCAAAATCCTCTGGTAGTCAAACTCAAATCCTCGTAGTATCTTCAACTCCTTCCTTTCTTAACTCTAAGCCCGTTCATCGGAGCGGAGTACGAGCAGTGTATTGAGTCGGCTTTCAAAACATTTTACTTTTCCCTACTGTATTGGAAAATATCTAGAAGTGGCTTGAAATTCCTGAAGCTCATTTAGACATCCTTGAGACTCCTGCTTGTTAATCCTTAATATCCTGTGATATCGATACGAGTCGTACTCGGAGAGGAGACTCCCGATAAAATTGTTCACATGATAATTAGGTGAGTCTATATGTATTGCAGACTCACTCGGACTAGGAATTCATTAGGGAAAGTTTACAATCAAGGTTTTATGTTGCATGGGAATGGAGGAAGTGAGAGTTGCTAACTCCTTACTTTTCATGTTTGGAGTTCATATTTCCTGCAACCAACAGCTCCCCAACAGCAAACTAACGAAATGACCATCTAAAACCACACTTTCCTCACCAAGGAATTTCACTATTCCCGACAGATTTTCTGATTTTTCTGGTCGTAACAAATTTTATACCCTAGTGACTATAAGTCCATCATGGAAACTCAAGTTTGTGGTATCCTAATCCGACTCAGCTGGTCATATCATATTATAGGTTACAATTTACCCATGGGTTTGTGTGCGTGTTGGTTGTAATAAGAAACTCCTGTGAAGGCATTCGGGAGAGGGAAACGATCAGACTTGGCTGACTTTTCCAATAATTCTTCCGCCAAATTACTTTTTTTGCAAGGGCTTTCCTCCAAACTGTATTCCGAAAGCTAGCTTGCATGGCGTTTCTTTTAATCAATGCCGGAGCGATTACTTCGTTCCACTCCAACAGTGACCCAGCGCACACATTTGGGATACACTCAACGTTTATTACAGGAAATTACTAACAAATGGATTTGCATGGATGAGGTCAATTAAAGGTGAAAATTTTTGGAGTAAAAACGTTTCGATTCTAAGCTCCGATGCGAAACAGCTGTATCAGTTGAGAATACATTCATGAGGCTACCTTCAGACATGTGAGTACTAGATACAAGAGATTATTAAAGTGGAGAATTCTTAAGGTTCTGTGCCGCTCTCTCTCTCTCTCTCTCTCTCTCTCTCTCTCTCTCGCTGTAGTGCTTCCTTTGGATTGTCATGAATTTTTGATTGTGTGAAAGTCCATTGGCAGATGTACGTTCAATTAGATAGAGGTGCACAAAATTAACATGGGATTAGGCTTGAGTTAGAAGCAGGTTTGAGTCTAGCCGCTAGATAATAAAAGAACCCGACACAATAACTTCTGGCATACTAAAAATGCATGAGCTGTAATCGCTATACATATGTAAGGTGCTATTGCATACGGGCAGGTCACCATGTACTATGTTATACGTAGTATGCATGTATGTATGTACACGCGTATAATAAAAGAAGTGAAGATAAGAACAGCAAGTTCTGTTTTAAATCCCATGTTATATGCTTATCATCATAATACATGACAGCCATTACCATTCTTCCGGACAAGGAAAGAAAAAACATTTTTGCCGACAACGTGCACAGAAGGTACTATTAAGCAAGATAAAATCCTCAATGAAATGTTTCGGTTCGTGCATTTTGCCATATTATAGGAAAAGTCATGTGAGTATGTCGGATATCAAAGCAAATGTTTGTCTTAATGTTGTAATACCCTACGAGTCCGGAGTATATAGGTTGAGTCTGTAAGTGTGTGTGTGTGTGTGTGTGACTACATGAAACTAGTCTTATCCCAGAAGCATACGGGATTGTGACAATTTTTCGCAGTAAAGTGGAGAAACGTGAGTTTTAACTATTAAGCTGTAAAACATCAATTTGAGTCCTTTATGATGCTTATTACGGTGGAGCGCTTCTTTCTGATGAACATAGAGCCGCTGAGTTAATTTTGGGAAAAACTTTTCACGACAAACTTGTGATAATGACATTCCTCCACACTCATGTCTAGTTCACATTCACATCCAACTACTATTGTAAACCCAAGTTTTTCCTCCTCCCTGAGTTGGATAATACCCGAGCGTTCTTGTACATGCACTTTCTATAGATACCCGTGGGTATCTATACAGTGGAATTATGTAGATATAGGGCTCAAATATAAGCCATTGAGCAAGCCTTGTAATGTAATCAAGACGAAATTCTACACTAGTTAAGCTCCGTGTGTTTTTACTCTTTCCTCATTTGAAAATCCTATCAAGATTTCATGTCTTTCACTCCACTGGGCCTTTCCTTGTCAACTGTTTACATCGATTTGGCAAGCCAAGTCATCCCATTAGTACCGTTCCCTTCCAAGTATACTGTACGTATCTATCAATGTGTTCTCACACGAGATTCTCTAATCTCAGTAATTTCAAAGAGAAATTGCTTGTTTTTGTCTCATTAGCTTCAATGACAAAATCACTTGGTTTATAATTTTGACAACCTTAAAAGTGTAGATGATGTTCATTATAATGGATTTTTCAGATTTTCCCAGTATAATTTTTTGACACATGATTTTTAAATGTACTCACTCCTGGTCAAACTTTCACTATTTTTATGTCCCCTTTGAACGAAGTCTCAATTAAAGTTATTTAATCGTAAAGATTGTCAATCTGTAAACTGAAGATAACGTATTGTTCTTGTGACTCCAAAGGTAGCTTAAAAAGGCATTTTTGGGTTGAAGCCAAACGTTACTCGAGAGCGTCATAAAAAATGAAAATTATTACACCCTCTGCCAGTTACCTGTCAGAATCTTTATCAATTTACCAAAAATATCCCTTTTGTATTTCTTGTCTAGGAAAACCGGTAACCTTATTGGTTTGTCGACTTGTATTTTTTCTGAGACATGAATCTACTCATGTCACTCTCTTGTGGTTACATTCGTTTGTTATGTGTCCCAAATGAGACCCTTCAAAAATCAATGAATTTGCAGCTGAATGAATTTAAAGCCAATTAGTACTGATTGCCAAAAAGTATGATAGTGATGAATTTGGTTGAAATTACAAGTCCTCTCGTGTGATGATGTTATGAATCAACTTGGAAATTTTTAGCAGATCATTCATGCCAAGTAATCTCAAGGCTGGAAAACTACTCTGATGGTTGAAAGCATGAGCAGAGCGTGAAAATGAGGGTGAGTGAAGGTAGGAAGGTTTTATGCGGAGCTTTTTGTACACATCTATAGATACAGATACATAGGAGGATCGTTGAGGGAAAAGTGATGAGGACAGAACCCATCCGGTGTTGATAATTTGACAGACGAGTTTGTTCCGACAGGCAGACGCAAAATTGTCATGATTATTATTATATTCTTCTCCACTTCCATTCTCTTCCTAATTGGAAAAATGACACTGTGTCTATATATCCCAGGAGTTGGAAGGAAGCACTCTCCGCACGAACTAGTGCTATTTAATGCCTCCCCGCAAGTGTTATGTATGTATTTGCATGGATTTAAATAAGGTATTACTTTCTGAGTACATAGTTTATCCGAGTCTCCCATACACACATGCATAAGCTTGGGAATTATTCCCAAGTCTTTCCTTCCTGGACGAACTCATACTCCCGAGCTACTAGTATGGATTGTGCCTTCATTAGTTCACCACTTTACTGCAAGCTTTTATTATTTCCCTTTGTAAAATGTGTGATAGGTTGACTGGTTTCATGTAGGTATTCAATTGTTAATAACTTTGGTAGGGAAAGGGTGACTCTGTCTAATACATCCAATGTAATGGTAGCAAGTAGGACGCGAGGAGCTCAGCGATACGGAAAATTTAGTAAATACTTTGACAAGATCAAATTCTGATTCTATTTTCAATATCAAATGAGCAACTGGCTCCCGCGTACTCCCATCATCTACATACATACATATCTAGATACACATGAGCCCCCCGCGTAGCTCAATAATGACATGCCATCCAGTACCAATGTCCTCACAGAGGCTCACAGGAACACTCACTATACTTGAGTGTACACAGACTTCACCTCTTTTTTTTTATGTTACAACAATTTGCTGAGGTCGAGGAGGAACGGAAATGTTGAATATTTATAAAATAGCTCTGCTCTCTTTCCCAAAACTGGCTAATGGATCCCTAAAGGTTCCGGTACATTCTCCTGTCTAATTTTCCACATGAATGGTTTTATGAAACAAACACAATTGGGAATATTGTTGTTGAGTACAGTGCAGGGAAAAAGAGTTGATGTTGCATGAGATTCTATTACAATCGTAAATATAACTCATGTAAATGCTAACGACTGGAAATAGCACTCCCTGAACAATTCCTTTGAATATTTCCAAGGAACATTAGAACGAAAGCAAGTTCATTGCAGATTTGATTTTTTCCCTTCATCCTATGCACCATTTGGTGGAGCTATTGTAACAAAAGGAGGTAGCGTTCGATAGACCTGTAATGATATGATACTCATTAGGAACTGAACATATCCCATGTGCATGTTATCACAGGCAAAGAAATTTTAATCCAATGGGAAAAAAAAATCCATGTTGGCAATGACTGTATGAGACTTACTCGAGCAAATTCAGTTGAGCAACATGATCCTGAGACAGAGGGAATATCCGAGGACAAGTTCAATTAGGATGCCTCGGGTAGATGGAAACTGATGGATATGAAACACAACCACTCTCGCTCGACTTCACCAACGATTTGTGAAGAGTTGGCTGGAACGACAGTCATTTAACATGGAGTGGCGAAACTACAAGTCATGTGTATTCATGGGAAATTTTCTGTGTAATTTAAAGTATCTATAGTCTGATTATTTCCCGTCTGCTCTGGGCTAAGGTATTTGTTAATAAATTTGAAATCATTCTTCTGTTTGTTGTTATTCTGGCGTAACAAACGAAATGGCCAAAGGGACTTTAATTCATTAAGCATTCCCGTAATTACTTTCATTTCACCATTTTATAAACTTGTCTTTCCAGTGAAAAAATGCCGTGTCAGTCGATGTGATTTCGATTTACTACCCAAGTAGGCAATTTGTTTTTTCTTTCACATTTATCCCCAACTCATCTCTTTGAAGCTCCTTTCAAATGCACATCTGTCCATAGTACATCTCTCCCCTCCCCCTGCACCTATATCTTTATCTAGGTACATGTAAACAATTAAAATGACACGAAGTTACCAATACCTTTAGCAATAATCAACCGCCAGAACTAGCTCAAAGAAAATTCGGCAAGTGTAGATATCTATTGATATGAAGACTTGTTCGGAGATATCTACATACATACATACATACATAGATCGATAAAATTATTATTTGTTCACATCAAATAGTATGATCCAGATTTTATCTGCAGATACTGCATCTGCTTTTGCAAATCGATAACATTGTTTCCATGGGATGTTACAAACGAACATTCTGGGAGTTAGGCTAGGCTTTCCTTTTTTTTTCCTTTTTTTTTTTTGCATATCCTGGGAGTCAATGAGAGACCTGTCTAATCCGAGCTAACAAGCAACTGGAAGGGAAGTCATGACGTCGAGTCCACTGTGAGGAGATTGGATTTGTATTTCAGTTCACAGCGTGTTCCCTCCTTTTGCTTGACTCTCCCTTGGTAATTATACGTGTGACACTGCTGTCTCTTTAGCTTTCCCGTGACTATAGTCTCCTTATTCGTAAATTGTGGGAACACCTACATAAGGGAACGATACCCGTTCCCCGCGAAACTCACGCTATAATGAAAGGCAGCAGTTGACAAAGGTGGATACAAGTAAGATCCAGACCTCGGGGTTTGTTGTAGTTGTAGGTATATATCTATAAACCCTAGTCCCTTTGATGAACCCGTGAAAGCTTGATGCTCTGAGCAAGTCCAAGTGAACAAGGAAAAGGAAGTTTTTCCCTTCATCTCAGTATCCAGACAATATCCGAGGATTTCATTAGATTCCAACTGCGGGAGTCACCACAAGAAAATACATACAAGTACTGAGAGAAGGAACAAGTGAGTGGGAGAGAGAGAGAGAGAGAGAGAGAGAGAGAGAGAGAGAGAGAGACGACACTGAAAGAGAAAACTGACTGAGCTTGACTTCAATCAAATAGTTTTAATCAAGAGCGCCAGCATTCTAGTCTTAAGGCTTTATATTGAAATGAAATCCGGACTTTAATGGTAAGCAACCATGAGGAATCAAGTATGTCATAGTCAAAGGGAAATTCAATGTAATCTAAACACTGCCAGAGTCCTCTCACACGTTAAACTTTTCCCCGGAGTATTTGCATGCGCTTATGTATTCTATTTATACATGCGTATGTAAGTGTATTTGTGATACTCCACGTTTTGTGTAGACGTTATTTATATGTTTGCATCAATTTAGTTCCATACGTAAATATCTACGGGCATGCTCTGGCATCCCCACAGTATATTTATCTCTACGTGGGCACTATGTATGCATACGGGGTAAAAGGTAAGAGGATTTCAGTTCCCTGCATATGAAAGGCCTATTTGGAAGAAAAGAGTCCAAGATTTCCGGTTTCTTGGAGTCACTTAAGTTCTTGAGATGCAAAAGACTTGGAATTCTCTAGATTTCAACTTACGACGACAGCCTTTGGAAGAGGAATAAAGGGAAGCGAGCAAGCAACAGACGCGATAAGCGTCTCATTTAATTTACAGTACAATTGGACCGATGAGTTTCTTTTACGAATTCAAACACTCCACGCATTCAAGAAACCTCCCGCATATCTCCGCAGATTAAACATTGACAAATCTGAGTGGAAATACTTGAACCAGTAAATTAGAATTGCGGAGGAGAGCTTGACAAATTATTTTTTTCATTATTTAATTATGACTCTCATTTGGAGAGATCAATTTGGCTGACAAAGCACGGCTCTGTTATCAGGTGGGGAGCTCGGGAAAATCTCTCCCTTTCGAGCGTCCTTTGGATTTTGCATGTTAAAAATGTGGGGTTCCTGTGGGAGCCAAGTTAGGTAATAACAGAAAACTTCATTACATTTACACATGTACCTACATTTGATTTACATGACAACTTGGATACAGAGGCAAGATCGTCAGATACAAACACTCTGGACAGAATCTCCTACACAGCACACTGACCAGCAGCCTATGCCATAAGCAAAACATCAGCCTCCACTCCGAATAAGCTAAGAAAAAGAAGCAAAAGTTACATGTTGAAAAAAAAAATGGCTGGAAATCCTAGTTGACAAGTAGATTCAAAGGAAATACGCAAAGGAGAAACTTGATGGTATTCGGCATCCACCTTATCTCATCCAATGACGATAGTTTTACATTCTCCTCACATAAAGCTGAGCATAACCGACAAGGAGGAACAAACCATCAACAAAATTCAACAAATGCTACCTCATTGAAATTCTCTCCCTCACCCTGCATAAAAATCTCACACACAGAAAACCACCTTTGTATATTTTCTATGACAAGAGCTGTCTCACACTGTACAATTTGAAATCATATTGATGTCTTCCCTTACGTCTTCAAAGCACCTTCTGGGTGAACATCAACACCCAAACAAAAGATTTTGTGGGACAAGCACATTTTTTGAACCATTATTTATTTCCTAGATAATTTCCAGAATTTAAATTCATTTCAAACTCACCAATTAATTTTACAGCCTAATTTTATTCATAAATACTTTGACAGGTTAATGTTTTACTTTGCAAAGTTACCACTGGTAGTTGGACTTGGCAAATTCTCATTTGAAAGTTGTTTTGCTCAGGAGCTATTGTGAGTTGTGATTTGTGATGGGATTGATTGCTGTACGACTCCCTTCACATGTTCAGTGCATACCAATGTCTCATCTTAAGTGAGTACAATTCCATTGAGATGCATGATTTGAGGTTGTGATTTTGCCAATCGTTGTTGTGATGTAACTACCAACAAATCAAATCTTTCTAAATGATTTTTATCAGAATTCTACGAATTTCTAATGTTTATTTCCAGTCTATTGTCAAATGAGCAGAGGTATGTAGCCCCACGTTTCCTTCAGCATTTTCCTGTTAGCGTACCTTGTTGAACACAAGTTGAATCATCAGACGGTGTTGTACCCTGCATAATTCTTCAATGAAATTTTTCCACAAACGACGTAAATATTTGTGGGAATAAATTCAATGAATATTTCCCGACAAACGTGGATATTTTCTCTTTGATCAGTATGTAAGTGAAGTAGGAAACCTTGGACAGAAAACATAATGACTCAATATTATAATATACTCTTGCACGCAATTGAATACATAAGATACAAAGGCACCAACATGGATGTGGCATGAATGGCTGGCACTTCGTTCAGTCTCTTATGACTCTATCCTTTATGATATCTTTTACGTTCAAATGGAAATTAACATGTTCAAAGATTTATCATTTGCTAAATGGTGACCTTTTTCCCCAAGTCTCCATACGTTTGTCTGTCTGTTTGCTAGAAAAAAGTAAAAGCTGTCAGATTTACTAATTTATAGCAGGATTACAAAATGAAAGCTTTGGCTACAAGTCTCAAACCCTCTGTGTGTTTTAGAGATATGCTTGGGATCCTTTTTGCATTTAAGGCTCAAAGTTATTTTTCCATGGTCTTTTTTTTTTCTTCCTGCTCGAAATGCACTTTGAACACATAAATAATCAGCCCTAAGGACAGGGATTTACAGTGTTGAAAGTCTGAGGTTTGGGCCTAAAATTCTAGCCCGGCCATGGACTCATGTACATACCTTCAGTTATGCATACAAGATTTGCGTTTGAGGAAACTCTACAAGTACATATTTGACGTATTGATAATTAATTACTATTTGTAGTCCGGACCGAGCCTATTAATTCTGCTTGTTAGCGTAATTAATTATAATTTCCAAGCAGATGGAGCATGTTTTTTCCAAACAATTCCCCCATTTTATTCGCATTGTATGAGTGTCAGAAACCAATTTTAAAGTTTTATTTTCATGGTGATAGCTTTATTTTACGTAGATTTATGGCTTTCCTGATAAAAACATCCATTTCACCATTAATTCATTTACGTTTCTATAAATATCTCTGTGGAGATAACCATGTATGAGGGAAGTGCCAGTTTGGAGGAGTCTGCCATCCCTATTATTAATTTTTCCATGTTCTCCATATCCATTCTGGTTACTTGAACATGGAGCACAAAAATAAACTATGAACAAAATATTGCATATTATGCAAAACAAACATTTAAGTTTTCCCATACTTCCTGTTCTCTCTCCTCATAACAACAAGTAGTATATTTGCTTTGACTCTCGTCAAAATCTATTTACTCATTTGCTCTGCAATAAGTTCTGTAGCTATGGGTTTGGTATCCGTAGCAGGAGGGGTAGGTTTGCTTGAGACTAAATTGGATTCAAATTACATCCTCTTGTTGATACCTGGGAGGCTCATCAAATATTTGAAACTAATAACAGAGGAAACTTCCCTCGTATTATTAGTTTCACTATAAAGAATACCTTCCGGCGACAACTTTGTCAGCTCCTGCTAATAACTTAATGTTTAACAAATAAAGTTTTATATTCATTATGAGAGTTGTATTTTATAAGGAGGAATTTTATGACTGGGAGAGGGTCCTCTTTCATGCAATGCAAGTTTTTGTAACCATACGTGCACAGATTTTGTCAGTTGTGTTTGAGCCAAGTACAGGAAATCTGTTGAAATGTTGGGGAGTCCCAGGGACGAGAGTTGGAAGAACAACATGGTAAACATAGGCCGGGTATTCCTCGTACATTCTTTTGCTTATAATTATCAACTGGAACTGTTCTGGAACAGCGTGATGTAGTGCTGAGCGTTGTGTGAGGTCCAGTCAACTCCCTCGATGCGAATCATTTGCTTGATGATGATGATTGATGTGAAGAGTTTAGCGTGTTACTTGTACACACTCATTACAATTAGAATTAGTTATACATGCCGGAAAAAATCTATAGCTTCCAATGGGACATACACTCCCTTCCTGGGGCCCACGCAGTATTTCACCAATGCACGTAATTACAACGTTCTATGGATACTTACTCCTCCAGCATCCTAGAGAGAGCTAAACCAAATAGACAGAGAAGTTAGGAAAGGGTTTCAAGGTACTGTTAAGCAGGCAACCCTTTCCTCCCTTATGTATCCACACGTTCAATTTATTAACGCACTCTCTGTTACTGAGCAGGCCACAATAGCAATCACATATGGTGAACGTGTACTGGGAAACTTCTTCAGTCATCATCAATGTACTTATGTAAAGTAAACACAAGCCAAGACCAGCCATGCAGATATTACCCTAATTCCATTTTTCTAGCACACATTTCTAGATGTCAGTACCCTTTGGATGGCTTAAACTAACTTTGCTTGAGCCCTACTACCAAAAAAAAAGTAGAATTAACACATGAAGTTATTTTTAGGAAGGACTTATACTTTACTATTTGCTTATGTATACATTTTTATTTTATAGTGCTCAAACCAGAACTAACGTTTAGAATTGCTCATGCATAATTGAATTCATGAGGAAATGTAAGCAGAGGGAATTCATCCTCCAGCCCATGAGAACATGTACCTGTCAATAAGTGTAGCTATATATTACGAGAATAAATTAAGGGTTGGCAATTTTTTGGAACAATTTTTGGTCACAGATTTGCTCTTTTGAAATGATTGATGTGATAGTAGCACATTTAATAAAAACCGTCCTAAAGTAGATTTTTAAAATAAAAAATCTCTCAGCTCAAAATAAACGATTGAAAATGAAGGATGCAGTGCACACGTGCGACGCCAAATGAATATAGATGCGATTCTTAAGTAAACTGAACGCCGGTAGTGCATCATGCCTACGTACTTCTTAGGGCTAGACCTCTCGTGTGATTAAAAAGATGCTGAGAAATCTTGCTGCAGTTCCAAAGCCATGTGTACATACTGGAAGGGTAAAGCAGTGGCAGTGCTCTCGGCAACTGCATTTTTTTCTGTATTGGGTGTATTTCATGTGCATTGGTGTATATACATAGGTATCTACATATCTATCATAGTCTTCACTTTTGTTTCTGGCTCAACTTGGACTGAGGTATGCTTGAAGCTTGCGAAAGAACTTTCTGTATGTAGTACCGTATGGACGTCTATTGGGAGGGAAAGAGGAGCAGTTATCTGAACAAATATGTACATAACTAGAGTTTGTTCATTTAATGCTAATGGAATGAAAGGGATGACGAGAAGAAGATGGTTGAGGAAAAGCTGGGAGGCATGATGAATTAATTTTGAGCTTTTATCTGATACGCAAGTAATGATGGGGGCTGGCATCAACTGTCAAAGAAAAATAACAATTAATTTTCTCCATACCTCTTGCTCATCTCTCGTCACGGAGTTTCTGTTTGCTTCAATACTTTCTGTTCCTCTCCTCCTTCACTTCTTTCCTCTTGTTATGCTCTTCCTTCGACGTGGGCAACTATGGAATATGGAAGGGCGACCGAGAGAGAGAGAGAGAGAGAGAGAGAGAGAGAGATCCTCAACGCAAACTGGATAGTTTACTGTTCCACATCCCTATCATTATCATCTTCTCAAGTATTTCCCCTCTCGGGTTTTTTCACGTCTCAAACTCTCAGACTAGAGTTCACTTTCCGTCGGAACACTGACTAATAAGCCGTCCTTTGACGACGTACATATTTTACGTGCATGTGCCCAGGAGTAGTCATTTTTCATAAGATAAACCTGAGGAGGCATGCATAACAACTTCAGAGTATATTTGTGCACTTTTGTTTTTATAAATGAAGTCCCCTGTGATGATGTGCCAGGCTTCATGCTACGCCAGTGCATGTTTTGCGTATATCCTCAAATTTCCGGTAATAAGCCTTCAAACTAATGTTGTGCAAGGGAGGAGGAACTTTTAAAGTGCCTTGGTGATTGAACGCGTAGTGAAAATCAGCTTATTTTTCAAAAATGAAATTTACGCTGCCTATACCAATCTAAACAGTTTAGATTGATATAGTCGGCGTAAATTGTATTGTTATAAATTTTAATGGGACTTTTACTGTTAAAAAAATCATCCCTTATTTAATTCAGCTATTACAGGCTGACAATAATGATCCAACACCGAGGAATTTATGATTCAGAATGAACTTTAATTCTTTAAATGCGTCAAGAGCAACACCCTGCACTTGCTACTGTATTTCCTTTTGGCTTGGATTCGTCCCTATATGTAATATACTTATACGGGGAAATCTCTGAGAATAAACGTCCGAGGACCGGGCCATTAAATCTGATAATGCTGGAATGAATCTCATAACATGAGATTTAGTGTGTTACCCAAGTTTAGTGGTTAGGCGGGAAAGCATAATTAATTGTCGCAATGGTTCTATTAAAAACATTGATAAATTTATGGGCTCATGGAATTAATTATGTATATTATGGGCATGGATGTCTATTTAGCTCATCTACTTCATTCACTTCGCTGTTATCATCAGCTTAATTCCATGCTGCGTCGAGATTATATACGAGTAGATACTGTTATTTTCTATACAATTACTGGAGCCTCCTGCTTATCCTTTCCCTTCTTTTATTACGAACATGTGAGGGACGCTGGGTCCTCGGATTTTTCTGGAGTTGTATTCAATTATTACTGAGTCTATCTGAATTTGGTTTATGTAATTTTGAACCTAATTGTTATGTAATTTTAGAACGCTTGCCAATAAAGGTTAAGTAAAGTTGAACTCAGTTTGTTTTGGAACTGGAATAAAAAATAACAGTCACATGCATGTAATACCATATTGTAATAATTCATGATATTTATTTAGCATTACACAATGCTGAATTTTTTATCAAAGTCAAATGTGAGCTTGGAGTTAGCTTGTATTTATTTTAGATCCACTTTAGTATTATCTTGTTTGGAGGAGCTACAAATTGTAGTCTTCAAAAGTGAATTATTGATGTTTCCTTTCTGCTATTCCACACACAGGTCTGATTTGAGCTAAGTGGCTCTACTTCATATCCATTAGAATCTCCATACATTTCTGAAAGTCAATTAGGGGGTTGAGTTATAACAATAATTAATAATATATTACAATAAGTACGCAGTTCAAAGCACGCTCCTTCAATCTTATATGAAAATATGGAACTTGCTCTGTAAGTCAGGCAACAGACGTGAGGAACTGGAACGGCCGATATAGATAATACAAAAATACCTGCCGCATCTTTCCTTATAGACTCCAGATATACTTACGACTCTACATCTAAAAGCTAACACCTACAGTCACTTCAAAGGGAATTCAGCGTGACTTCAAACTTAAGCAATGACTCCGATTTTCTCCATTTAATCTCAGAGAATCATGATGAGTAACCTTGTCTCACATAGGAGAGGAGCATGAAATGCTCATTATGTATATTTTAACTTTCCGTTGAATCTACAATAAGTGACTTAGCTCTTCCCTGAGTATAATAATGCTCATTCAGGGATGCATATCCAGATAGACAGTACTCGAAAAAAAAGGACGGAGAGCATGTAGTCAGTGGAATATTAGAAATGATGCAATTATCTTGTTTACTTGTTTGTTATTTTGACGGTGCCGGTGACCAATTTCCTGAGCTTGAATAATTTTTCAATAAATTTAGGGCGAGCCATAGCGCAAGGCTTGTCATTCCCATATTTGAGCTCCTCTCAACTCACACAGTTTACATTTAGACCAATTGTAATTCCATTTAAATAATTTATGTTCTTATTAGGGACTCGTATGTGCGCACGTTATTACTCCGCTCTGGCATCAGCCTTGTTTGCAGTCGGCAAAAGCTCATTTAATTGCATTCTTTGTCCAAGCCATTTGTTTCACCCTTCCCGTTCATTTTCCAAGATTCCAGAAGAGATTGCAATTTACAGACAGAGTCTCACATCAAAAACTCTCTTATTTTCCCACCATTTTCTAAATCCAGTTTATTAAATTTTTATCATTTCCAGCCAAGTTTGATTCCCTCAAAGGTTTTTCCCTTCAGATTGTATTTCTGTTTTTTTTATACTTTTACCCTTGTAAAAAAAAAACCTTTAGAACTTTAGAGACTTCTTAAGAAATAAATTGTTACTTAAATGTTAATAGGTAATAACTTGGAAACCGTAATTATGCTTGGGATGCTCATTGGAGTAAGGGCTACAGTATTTAAAGTTAATTAAGGTATTGGGAAAATGTTTCTCTTGACATTTTACTGTATTTGAGGGAATTTCTTGTAGGGATTCGGATTGTACAATCACTGGTAGATGGGGAAATGTTTGAATGTGAAGGAACTCTAGGAATATGGAAGTTTACGCTGTTGTGAGAAGAGACAGTGAAACCGAAGTAAACCACTAACGATGTGTGCTTACATATTGGGAGGGAAATCCGGCTCTGAAATAACTCTAGGAGTAGAAAACACAACAAGAAATCCAAATATCATTGAAGGCAAGAGAGACACATGACACATATATATTTTGAGGTATGTACGACAGTAAATGTTCCCTGTGTGCGTGTCTGTTCATCTTCCCCACGTTGAGTGAATGAATGGGGGGTCGAAGCCAGAAGAGTAACTTATTATACATAACTAACAGATTTCACGTTCAAGTTTACAAGTCAAAAGTCGCCTCGTTACATGTACTTACTCAAAGTGAGGATTTTCCTTTCCTTGTGTAATGTATAAATTCTTGTCGTAATAATAATGTAGGCACGTAAAGAGTCAGCGGACGGAGGATCTACAACAGCATGAAATGTGAATGTGAAGCACTTGCGATATTTACATAGTTTTCCCATCATGTTTCCCTTTTGTTTAATGATTCAGCGGGCTGTAAATAGATCCAAGGAACATTCTTTTCATACATTTCCCCGCAGAAAAATGCTGGAGTTTATAGCTATTAACGCCATTTACTCCTTTGATTATGACCAACTAAGAAAGTGTCAATTCTAACCCGAATGGTTCTTTCCCGATGCGTAGGAGCAGTCAACACACCCAGTCAGAGTAGTTCGTAAAAAGCATAAGCATATGTGTTCCTTTTCCCTTACTATGATGCTCATCGCTCAGCCTCTATCATTATTCGGGTCAAAAAAGGAAGACAACTTTTGTTAAACACTATCGGATTTTCCCAACATCACAAAGGAAAAGTTGGCTTGCTGAGTCGGAATAAAAGTTCAGTCAAATTATTACACAGTACAGGGGAAATACTGCATGGGAAGTGCCCAAGCTTTTGAGTCAAAGTTATGTTTTACTTGTAATCCCTATGAGGCCCTTCCTCAACGACTCCCTTCGCATACATTAGCCGTCTCAGACCCTGTAGGGCTCCTGTGCTTCCCTTTAAATTCTCAGTTTTTGAAATATTAAATAATTTTGGAAAGAACATTGAGCATGAATTAAGTCTTACTGGGGATGGGGCCCAGTCCCTCCAGCCCTGTATACCTATTACTAATGAATCATCACAACGTGCTTGGGATTCTTGGGTAGAATGTGGCACACATGAGTGTATCTCCGAGTGTAATAGCATTTATACGCATAATTATAGAAATAGTATGTGTCAAGGAGGCTGCCGTCCAGGCTTGTTAAGGGCTGGGGAAACCTCACTAATCACCAAAAATAATCACTTGAGTGGAAGTGACATTAGTTCGTCTTTAATAAATGTGGCTCCATCCTTCTGCTGATTTGCTCCTTCGATTCCCTTACCCTATTGAGAGTGTTCTACTCCGTCTAATTAGATTGGGAGAAAACGGCGTCAAGTAATAATCCCGGCATGAAGGGATGCTCCACATGAATTACACTACACTTTTTAAGTAGGGATGCACTACACTTACTTTTACTTCTCTGGGCATGTTCACTCTCTGCATATACTTAGGGTTATGTCTGTTGTATGACTTACATTACGAACATACATATACGAAGGGACATACAGTTTCTCAGGTTTTATCACTGCTACTATTTACATCTGTAAAAAAAAAGTGAAGAGCCATAGGGGAAGTGTTTAAGGAGGGAGAGAGAGTGACATGGTACTGTAATGGTTGGTAAGCACTGTGTGCATGTCCATGAGGACGGGTGGATAAAAGGTGAACCGCTAGCACTAAATAAAAGAGAAACCAGGAACCACAAGAGTTGTTCCCCAGTTCCGCATATAATTCAGTGGAATCAAATGATAAGCCGGTTAAGGAAAACTGTTTCCAAGGGTTTGAACCACATTAGCGTCGTCGTACATATTACTTGTGAAGGCACTGATTAATGTTCTTGTTCCAATATTTCAGATACTGTTGCCATGAAGCCCTTTGTCTTGCTCCTCGTCGTCGTGTGCTTTCCATCATCCATCCTCACTGACGCGGGACTCAACGGTACTAAACGGATACGTTTATACTTGCTAAACAAGCCTTTAAAACACTCATTCTTCATTTCTCATTCAAACTCGACCTCCGTCTTTCTTCTTTCCCTGCCTCGTCTCACGTACATATATACTTAAAATGCATGTGTAAGCATTATGCTTGAGCATCTGTGTAATCAGAATGTGTATACTGTAGATACTACTACCTTTGCCATAGATATGCATACTATTTCCACAATCCACAAGTCTCTGTATACATTTTTTGAGCATTGCATGTGCATTGTGTAAGCATACGGTGTGCTCACATTGAGAACGTACAATGTGTAGAAATATTTTATGAGCATGAGTGTACAGGTAGGCACAATGTAATTTCTGCCCCTGCCCCCCTGTTTGAATTCTGTATTTGTAGCAATCCTTCCCTGAACACTTCTTCAACAATTAATGCAACGTGTGTGCTGTGGTGGTATTGCAATGGGTGTTCAAAACTTCATTCTTAAGAATTCATTAGGAGGTGTACATTTGGGAAATTATTGGTTAGAAATTATTTTAAAAATACAGTCGTGTGGGAAAAAAGTTTAAATCAAGTTGGGAAAAAAATTGTGGAAACATTTTGCGAGGCAGAAGGTCACACTTTGTATAAAAATGTTACGTCCGTAGACTTTCCAAACGTCTGTTAGCTTCACTTTATGTACACATTTTGAGGATTTTCCCCTTTGTCTGGAAACCAATAAGGCAGGGATTGTATAATTTGCAGCTTTTACTGGTCTTCTTTCAACAGGATAAAAAACACATGGTTTCATTTTTCTGTAGGGTAACATGTGCTTTGGCTGATATGCCTGTATTTTGAAAATTGATTCTATTGGTTTTGGTTGGGGTTAATTTAAGGAATTATAGTGTGTGATTGTTAGTCTGAAGGGTATTAACGGACTCTGAGGAGAACAACGTCTGATTTCCATAATCAATGCTGGGGCATGACCTGTGAACTGTTCCGTTTGCGAGTAATTCATGCATTATGGAAATGACTAGTGAAGGCGAGACAATTAATATTTTAGCAGAAACATTTGTTGTGCCCACCTTCGCTGTCATAGCTTGAGCTCCTTCTTGTCCCTGGATTCAGCGGGGGGATGCGTGAATATGTGGACAGTATGAATACTTATAAAGTATTAGTGTGAGTGGACGGAGAGAGAGAGAGAGAGAGAGAAAAAAATGAAGTCATTACCAACAACTGAGCTCTGGGCGTACCTTGACGCGCCCTTCTTCAAACACATCTTTCACGCCACCGCAATTTAATGCGTCTTCATTGATACCAAAGGGTTGTGGGATATGTCAGGAGTGCGTTTTCCCCATTGCACCTCCAATCCCACAGTTTACAACTTGAATCATAAAGGGAATATGGACTTCTTCTGCATACATGAGCATATCGTGCCAAGCTCTGGCGGTTAAGTAATGAATTTACATTTACTCGGAGAACCATGGACCATGGGCATGGTATTGTACGGAGTTCGTCTCCTTAGCAAGTCGTTGTGGTGTAGATTTTTACCAAAGATAACACTGGTTAACAAATTAACCAGGAAGCTCAGGCATCCTCTGGTGTTATGGCTTCATTCACTTCCCATACTTCCCTGGATTTTTTTTTTGGCTACTGCCATAAGTCAGCTTGGAGTTTCCACTTTTTTCTAGCCTTTCCCTGAAACTTGATTCAGAATAAAGTCAGGATTTAGCCGGGGTGTGTATCGAATGCTAAAAATTTAATATCAATGTATGAGTAAGGCAAGCTGCTCAAAAGCATTTATTTACCGTTCCTCATATGTAAACATCAATTTAGTAACGTTTCTGGTGTACATTGCACTGTCATCTGAGAATTGTAGGGCTGGATGGGGCAAAGGGCTGACTAGGGCGGAGGGTCAGGTTATTTGTCATTACGGGCGCACGTGTGTGTTTTAGCTATCCTTTACACGGTCTTTTGGTGGACCCTCCGTTATTATTGTGTACTTGTTCAACATTAGCTTTAGACTGAGGATGAAATAGGATGTGTAATTTGAGCAATTCTTTTCTTATTTATTAGTGAGACATATTTATTTACTACTAGCTAGTCCGTTAGTGAGGCTAATGACTTGTTTGGAAATTTGTACACACACACCCCGTAACATGATGTCTCTGCATGAAGAGAAAAACATTGATTGTTTGATTATCAAATTGGTATCAAATCAACCAAAGACACACACCGGGCACGCACGCTGGCAGATGCCTTTGTATCAATAATGACATTGTATGAATAATACAAGTCCTGTCATTTACATTCAGATAACTTAAGTGGGGGCTTGGATATTTTCCGTCAACAAAAATTTCATTTCCTACTTCCCAGCGCAAGTAAACATGTAGACGAATGCGAGACATTGAGACATACGTATACTATTTAACCCTACATAGTCATACGTGTGTTCAATGTGCTCAACTAAATGTGACCAGGCGTGTGCTCTATTTCCGTCTCTCTGATTTCCTGCCTTGTATATACGCTCAAGAAGAGAAGGAGAGGCAAAATTATTGATTTACATACCTTTGATAACGGAACTTAGGGTGTATGAAAAGGATAGTACATATGTGCATAGCAATTATTGTAAGTACAAACCTAAATAGGCACAATATAGTAATTACTCTGCACAATGTGTTGATATTTACAGAGGGGTTATATTTTGCCTACAGAATTTATTATACATGCATGTACTGTAATCACTCACACTGCATGTCTTATTTTATCAGCGAAATTAAGAATGTAATGTTGAATGTGGCATTGTTGGAGGCAGATTGCAGTTTCCACATGCCTCAAAGATACACAAGTACTTTTGAATGGAAGGTCTGAGTAGTGAGTAGAGGTGAATGAAGATGCGGAGCAGGAAGGTTGTGAGAAAATGTTCTATTTTGGTATTATTTCCTTTACTTGGGATGGAACTGGGTGGACTTGGTCGTGTAAGGCTGAAAGGAGAGACAAATATGTTTCACACGTTGATAAGTAAATACATGGGATAGTCAGGGAAGACTCGCTTTGCATTAATGGTATGAAAAGACAGACAGACGGGGACATGTTCTATCACTAGACTTCCATGAAATGTGTGGGTACTTGACACTTTGGAACATTCTCCTGAGTACACTCCAACGAGAGGACTACATACTTGCAGGCTGCAGAGCGGACTCGTCCTCCTCTCTCGATAATTTGGGAAACAGACGTGCACTTGAGTCGACACTTGAAAAAATATGAAATTTGTTTGGTTCTAGCCGACTTCATTTTTGTCCATTTTCCATTTTACTCAAGCGTAGGCACACAACATTACATGAAGAACACATCCTACCCCACACTCACACAAACACGCGACACGACCACCTAAAAGCTTGAATAAATATTTTAGCTGTCACTTGAAACTTGAGATTCGACACAGTTGACATACCCTACCTGGCTTGAGTAATTGGTCATATGAAGCAGTACAGCCAGCTCAATTCTTTCCCTCATTTGTACTACCTTTGGTCTGGGGCTGGATGTTATAGCACACTCAAAAGACCATGTTAATACACGGTGTGACAATATGTAGCTGTCCTATGTCCCAAGTACATTTCCCTATTTGTTACATTCATCGACACAGAGGAAATTATTCTCATTTTTCATTTCAAGTGTGAACAGATTAGGAAAAATTTGAAGAAAGTATGCAGAGTATTTTCATGTTGAATACATAATGTTCCTCACTTGGGACTACATATCACTGGAGCCTGCCTCTTTCAAGCTGTCTCTCTCAAGTGGGTTTGTGTGTATGTATTTGTAGGGCTTTATCAGTTCTGATCAGTGGGAAATCCTTGGTGAATGGGAAGTTACCGAACAAAAGAATTCAATTCGGAGCTAAAATGGGAGTGGGAAAATAAGATAATAATCGGAGTTGGAAAATTGATAAAGAATGCATGATTCCAGGGAAGATTTCCATACACGAGTTGAAAGTCGGGGCTGAGAGGATGACAAATCTATTTTTGATACTCTGATTGGTTTACTATACAGCTCGGCGACGGGGTACGTGTGCGATGAACCGTTTCCCCTTATTTGTTCTGGAGAGGAGACTGAGCAGACTTGGTTCGTGTGCCTCCATCGAATCTTCAATCCACACATTCACCATCATATTATCCATGTATGGTTGGAAAATGTATTGATATTTTTTTTGATGGATGAGAGGCTCTTGGTAGAAGTTGCTACGCTAAAGTCTACAAAGTTACCATATGAAAACATGAGAGGGGATGAAACATTTTGGAATTCAGGAGATTATCAAAGCATTATTTTCGCTTGGGAAGTGTATGTAGATATGTACTCCCATGTAATAGCTACATATGTACAAAAGTATAAGTAAAACAGCGTAGCTCCTACCCAGCGTTACACTCCCAGCAAATAATTCTCCCTTTCATAAAGGCTATCATATCCGCTTCACCCCTTGCATTCACACTATAAGAGAAATTTTTAATTATTTCCTGAAGATTAGACTGCCAAAAAGTTCTCAATCAACGATGGATTACTTGGTTTGGTGCTTGGCTTGCAAAAGCAGGAGGAAGCAACTCCAGGACATAGGTGTCTAAATGGCAAGAGCAGACTTGATAAAGTTATTCTTTCACTCAACGTTTCAAATCCAGATCCATTAGTAAGGTATTTAGCTTACACAGGAAAGATTTATCATCTTGTCGGGATTATGAAGCACGTGGTTCTGCATACGTTTCCCCACAAATATCAGCTTCCGTATAGAGTTAAAGGAGCAAACTAAAGGATTTGATTCCATTCAAATGCATATCTATATTTACATGAGGATACGCACACGCTTGAAAAATTACTGGATGGGGTTGAAATGTGTACATATAGATACAGGAGGGCCTTGGAGCTCAGATCATCCAGTTAGCCATATATGCAGTAGTCAGACATTAAATTAGAGCATTATGCAAGTCCAGGAATCCCATTTACCTCCAACTTGTGGCTTGGTGAAGAGAAGAGAAGTGAGTGTGAGTCATGTCATGACAGATTGAATAGACTGGCGATGGATCTCGGAAGTAGGCTTATTAAATAGGCTGGAGGATAAAGTGACAGAGTAGAAAACCGTGAAGGATTCCACCAAAGGATTGCCACTATAGTATCAGTCCAACCAAGACCAGGACGTTATATGCTTTTTGTTGATCCTATACGAATCTCTGGTTGTTGATGCTAATGAAAACACCGAGTTTTTCAATTTTTTTTCACGCAACCTGAGCACGTGCTACGAGACAACGACGACCGAGACATACAAATGTGCATTCCCCACTACCCTATTTAAGTTACTCCTGGAGCCTCGGAAAGGCAAAGGATGTAATAAATAAGGTATTTCGCATCGTTAGCCAGTCATGAACTGGAACCACTCACAAGTCCATTCGAGGGCTATGTGCATACTTTACTTTGACTGTATTATCATCAGGGACTTTCAAGACACTGTACTGACTGTATACTGGGCATGTATGTAAGTATAGGAAGCAACAGTGCAGTTCCTACTCATTCCGTAACATGTAATTGCTGCTCAGATTAAATGACCCGTCCAATGTCTCCTTGTTCTACCACTAGTAATACAAGGTTTACTTCAAGGCTGTACAATATCACGTTTACGGACATGACTGTAGTTGCATAACTTAGGGTTCCTAAATGTATAGATAGAGATATGCATGGCTTGTGTAGACTAGACTCTCAAAGCTGCTGTGTTAATACCTTTCAGCTGTAGAGGCAGCACTAATTGCCAAAAAGGAACACTCACCTTCCAAGCTGTTCTCACTTCATGCTTTACTAATTTGTCCGAATTTTGGATCTATAGTATGGAGCTAAATTTATGAATTTAACACTTATTTTCCTATAAATATGCAGGTCCACCGCACATCAGTGGCGAGGTCCCTCCTAAGTACGAGTCCAAAGTGGGAGAGGTAGTCAAAATTGAGTGTCCTATTGACGGACCCCTCCAGGTCATGTACGAGTGGTACAAGGTAAGAAAAACTTTCTTGTCCTAAGGGAACTAAAAATATCAATGTATTTATTATTCGAATTCGAACCTTTCATTCAGAGTCACAGGGGTTGTTAGATTTCAAAAAATTGTTTTCAAATTTCGTAAAGCATGGTTCTTTCTAGAATTCTACAGATATCCGCTTTTAGGAATTGTTCTAAAAATAACCAAGTCAGAAGACAAGCTTCATACTATACCACGTTCTCTCTATCTTTTTAGTATCAAGCAAACCAAGATACTCGGGGTGCGTTGGTGTGTATCCGTTGAATGTTTTAGTAATGAAGGTAGAAGATCTTGACAGAGTTTAACTATACCCTGTAGGAAGTAAAGATACTCTGTACGTAGTTTCCAGTTAATCAAGTCTTACTCCAGCCACTGCCTATAGAGTTGGTAAGCTGGGAGCCACATCAAAAAGAATAATTTGAAGGAGCTGGTATCTCTTAGGGTATTTGTCCTTCCGTATATTACATCCGAGGAAAATCAAATAAGAGCAGAGTCCTTCCGATACACCGCAAAGGGCAAGCTCACCCGAGGTTTTTGTCTCACCAGAGAAAAGGAAAGGACATGGAGCCTTTTGCCCATGATTTCAACAACAACGGTTGAGCTCCTACTAGTACTTTGGACGAACAGTCCGGAGCAGTTGTTAGAGAAAACACACTAAAAGTTGTTGAAACAGACAAATCTGGAGGGCTGCTCGCTACACGGACAGTATCCTCATCAAATCCTTTAATCAAAGCGAATGCACTGTAATGGAGTCCAGCTCAAAGGCAAGGTAATGTCGGAGTCTGAACTTGATGAGTTGTAGTGGTTGTGTAACGGACTGAACATACGAACCCACAAGCTCACATTTTGCGTGGAGTAGATGAAAGCCAGGGGAACAGGAGAAAGCTTTTGTTTGTTTTGCCCCATCTTAAGTGACTACATTTACTCTGTCGATGGTCCTCATGAAAACTCTTTATGATATACAAATATAAGGGAGAAACGTTTGTTATCTCTACTTCTCTGCCTACCAACGGAAGCCCACCGAGCAGTCCCATAGAAATATACTAACTGTCCAAGTTACACAGGAGAATTTAAGAGACTTGAGACTTGAGAGTTGTCAAACAAAAAAAACTAATGGAATGAATCAAATAAAATTTGAAAAACTTTGTCATATTAGTGTCTTCTTATTTCACGTCTTAAATTACAACATTCTTTGACGTTCTTTTCTGTGTCCGGGTATGGTTTATTACATTTTTGTCATTCAGGCGCAAGGAGCTTTAAAAAAAATGCTACAAAAGGAACTGAATCCTCATGGAAGTAGTTAGACAAAACTTTTATTTGAAAGGCTCGGTAAGGGAGCGAGACTCCTTGTACATATTATAATGATTTTCTCTCGAGCCCTGAGAAAAGATATGCTATTTTGGTTACAAACAAAGTGCAGGTTATACAAAGTTGATTCCATCCCAGGGAAAATACTTGGTGGAAAAACATTTTCACATGAGAAAGCAAAAGAAGCTCATGTCAGCCCAGTCATTGAGAAGATGAGAGTGAGAGTTAGTTTCCCAAGAATGTTCACTCTACGTCTACGAGTACTAGAATTGTTGGGAGTCTCCTGGAGGAAGAGTAAAGACAATATTGATTCAGATGAGTCCGAGAGTGAATCGGTAGCTATAGGTAGTTCCCCTGTGTACAGCTCCTCATGTCAAGTTCGTCTCCCTCCTTCGATATTCTTTGAGAAAATGTCTGTTCAATAATACACTTCTCTCATAGCCTCTCACATCCATTGTACTCACCAGTGCTCACCCCGACTCTGACGAGACACTTTCAGTCCCTATATATAAGTAAAGCATATGTAGTTCAGCGGAAGGATATTCAGGAAGAAAAGCTTTACGAATCCCAATTTTCCACACATTTAATCCACATTTTGGTCCTCGAATTTCCTCCCCTGAACATGTGATCAAATTTCATGTCCATCCTGAGTCAGCATTTGAGCATCAAAACACCAAATTTCATTTATTTCTTCTTCAGATGTAATAACAGCTACGCTCCGTATTTCCTCTCTCTCTCTCTCTCTCTCTCTCTCTCTCTATTCCTTTCCGTAACATTGTTCAACTTCCGAGGCCACATAATTATCTAGACCTATGCATGCAGAAAGAATGGACCGTATCTGTGTAACAGATTCCAGCGTAATTATCTTGTGACAAATATGCGTTCGGAGAGGTCATCAAAATCGTAAAATCTAGGCAGTAAAAATGTAAATTGTACTAATAACATTGGTGCTGAAAGGATGTAGTCTTTAATAGGTTTCACTTGGGACACTTTAAAACCAAATGACACAATTGAGAAAAGCTGTGGCGGGATCTGTTCTGTAAAAAATGTTTTATTTTTTAAATTTGTCAGGATCGAGAAGCCATCACGGGAACTTGGGATCGTTTTCGTGTCAGTAAGAAGAAATTGCGGATCATAAATGTTAGTCCAGAAGACGGGGGAGTCTATGTTTGCAAAGCTGTCAATGGCTTTGGCAGCAAAGAAATCTCAACACGACTCATCGTCTATGGTAAGGGGAAAAATTATTACGAGACTTGATCTGTAACTAAATACATCTCCTTGGTAGTAATAAGAGAGACTCACAGTCTTGCTTCACTTTTTTCACATTACTTTTGGTCTATGAACGGGGATAATAGACTCCGCAGCTGTATATGCAGTGCATATGCAGGGCACAGGGGAATGAGGAATGAGTATTTGCTCCGTACATCATTGTACATATTATTTGGAACAAATTTCTAACGACCAGAAGTGAAAGACAAAAACACCCTGGTAAATGTAATGTGTGAAAAAGCAAATTTGAACATGCTCTAGTGTTAATTGCTGTCAAAATTGACAAATGAATAATCTTGAAGATGAAATATGCATTGATACTATTCCATCATTAAAACAATAAAACCTGTGATTTTTATTTTATTTTAAAATTTTCAGGTACTCACTTTTGCCCCAATGATTTTAGTTATGTGTTTATCTCTCATACAATGGTATTTATATCTAAATTTAGGCGTAATTTTCATGCATGCAGCTGCCCATTAATGTATGCAAGAAGGAATTCCTCCTTGCGAAGGGAAAAGCTTCAGCAAATGTGAGCAAACCGTCGTAAAGTGCAGATGTTTAATTATACGTCCGTAATCTTGCACTTTGATGATTCCTATTCTCACCACACACATGTACGTAGATTTGAAGAAACTCTCGAATTTTAACATTCCTCGAAATGAAAATGAAATTCCCTGGAATGGTATTTCTGTTACCAGTTATAGTACCTACCACATATGTATGCGCATACATTTATAAAAACTAGTTGTTCGCATTATACAGTACTCTCCGGATTTCTTTCTCTATGACTGTGAAATAATACGTTAAAGAATGTATTAATTCGATTTTTACTTATTGCTTGGAAGAAATTCCTCATTCAAAGTAGGTTCGTAAAGTAGCTCCTTCAAAGATCAGCTTGACATTCTGAATTTTTTCTTGAGTACCTCAGTAAACTTTTTCTGGCTTCTGATTGAAATTTGAATGTCCTATTCTAGAGTGACTATTGTACAGTAAAGTCTGCAATTCCTGGAGTTTATTTTCAATTTTCTTACCCTAGATTCGTCCCCGTGAACAAACATTGACAAAATAGTTCTAAATTCTTTGACAACAGTTGCTAAAATCAAATATGAAAACATGGACTCAGGCCATAGTTTTTTTCCCTAAATGTCAACAAAAGGCAGGGCTTTTGTCCAAGAAACGAAATTCGAGTAGTGGAAGTGAGTTTCGTAAAGTGGCAAGTGCACAAGCACGGAGATTTGGAAATAGAAATTGTGATATAGTGTATAGGCTATAATCAGTTGACACACTGTCTCAAGTAGTTGGAGTCACATTTGGGAAAATTGACTTGGCATATAGCCGTCGTGAAGAGAGGAATTTGCAAGCCAAGTATGAAGGAGAGAGGACTGAATGCTCAAAAATAAAATCTCAAGGGACATTTAAGGCATTGGGATTCTGCTCACACGACTTGTTGTTTTCTCCATAAATTTATTAGACAACAGTTGCTCCTACTTCGTCTGACATGTTAGTATGGATGCTTTGTTCCTACTGTCTTCCAAGTTCCAGAATGATTCCTGGGCGTAATTATGCGTACACTACAGTGTGGAACCAAATACCATAGTGTTTAACCACCAAAGCCCAACAGTACAGTTAACTTAATAAGAAAAAAAAACATGGAGTAACCGGATTCTCAAAAAAGTCAACTTTCTTTAGCGATCTCCCCAACTGACAAGATTTTCGGTTCCATCAGTGAAATTCTAAGCTGAGAACAAGCCCGATATTTTCGTAAACTCTACTAATCGATGACATATTTGAGAGTACTGACTTCTCTCGTTGCTAAATGCATGTGTACAGTTACAATATTTCCAGTTATGACTCTACCCTAATTGGGTATTTACAGAGAGTGCGGTGGTACAGGGCTAAACATCTGGAAGCACTTTGGTCTGTACTTGTTTCAAAACATTGTTTGTTGAGGGTTCAAAGAGTACAAAAAACTATAATAATTTTACTCATCATTTAGGAAGGACATGACTGCAAACTGTCAAGCTTTCCACTCCTTAGTGTGTGACTCATCCTGCTCTTCGTAACCAGGCTCCATTCAATTGAACTGACAAACTTTCAGTAGAGACTCTTGAGATCACGTAATTCCTTTGAGTACGAATCACATATATCTATGTATATGGAGACTCATGGAATTGTAGATACACATTGGTTTACGTTTATCATACTTACCAAACCTGCCCTCGTGGTTATGCCCATATCACACTCAATTCAGTGTGCATTAAACTTTTAGCATGAAATATCAGGGCTGCCAGGGTATGTAAACAGAACACCGGTGAAGATGCCAGGGCATGTCTCAACCCTGTACAAAGTTTACACACTGCGAGAATAGCAGCATTAGTATCTCAGTTATTTCTCAAGATTTGCTCAACTGCTCAACACGCCTCAAAAATCCTTGTAAAGTTTTTGATAGGACAACGTGACTTGGACAATGCCAAGAAGATTTCCTCCGTGTATGGTTTCCATCATCCTACTACACTAATGTTTTTGTAATACTTACTAAGAGCCAAAGAAAGTAAGGGTAAGTATGTTGTTGTCTGAAAAAAAAAGTAACGAAACTAAAAGTATTCCTCTATTTTTTCCTAGGGTATCATATTTGTCTACTGGCTTCAAACTTGGTGCCCGGTGTGAAACTAGGAGCCATTTGAATTTAAGGAGCTATATATTCTAATCTAACTCAATGGTAATTATCACTTTGAGAAAATTACCTATTATCTGTACATGGTAATGTTTATGTAATTACCTATAAATCTCTTATTTTATTTTAAAATATTTGAAGGAATAAATATTACTGTATTATCATATTATTTACATACATAATTATAATCAATATTAAAGGGATTTATCAAGAAGTATATGCAATGTCAGGCGGTGTGTCGTTATATACTTTTGCTTTAAATATTGAATTCACAAACAGAATAAGGAGAGTATGAAACATAGCTTTATGGTTTATTGTAATATCCAAAAGCTCAATGATCGTCCGTTTGTCATGTGCGTTCTGGAATAATTGCTTTTAATGCCACATTTGTGGGACCGGTTTAAATGTTCAGCAACATTGGCTACCAGTGGATATCACGGAAGCATTTATTCGCAACGGTCCACCAACCCTTCTGACTGCCCCAAAGAAAGTAGCAAATTTTGTTACTTTGGGACAAATAGAGTAATTTTATTTTTGTTACTTGCCCTATTTTGGTAGCCCATATAAGCACTTGCGTTCGTCTTATACCCTTAGAAGATACTAGAAGCTATTTCAACACAATTTATTATCATCAGCATTGCATGTATACTGAAGAAATTACATGTACCAAAATAGCACGACGTCCGTATACTACTGTAATGTTGGATATGAACCGTAGGAACTTTAAGCTCACATGGTTCCTTCCCAAAGAAAATACAATGTACGGAAATACCATAACATACAACGTGCTGACATCACTTGGCATATATGAATTGAAGTTGGCAAAAGAGATGCGAATAAAAAAGGTAGTTTGTCTCTGAATGCATGTAATTACATTTACAACTACCATTATTTACATGGTCTGGGTAGAACGTCGGAAAATGTTCGCACAATGCCCATAGAATTTTATGGAAAAGGCAAAATTGAACTTTGAAGGAAGGAAGAATTAAATCGTGTGTAATTAAACATTTGCTTGTCGCCCCTGTTCCGACAGAAAGTGATAGTCTTATGTTTCCCTAATAACATGTTACATTTCCTCCTACAAGGAAATGCAATGCTTATTTTATATGTAAGGGGAAAGCCCTTGGATCTAAAGTTTGAACCGGAAAATTGAAGCAAATGTTTTTATTCGTTTGGAAATAATCCCCAGATTTAGTCATAATCATTTAGCGTACCCGCACGATTTGATTTAATTTTCTAAAGTAGTTCCCTTCAGGAGAGTCAGAGCGGAAGATAGGAATGGGATTCCAAAGGAATTCCCCAATTCTTCCATGTCGGCGGGGAAGGAAGAGGAAATGGAGAGTTGAGATCTTGGGGAAAGGCGGGGAGTAATAATATCCCGAGAATTATAGAGTCGAGACAAAATATCTATTGAAATCCATAGGAAGAAACTACAGTCGCCAAAACAGACAGGCAATAACACTTGGACTGTTTATGTGTAGAAATCCTTTCACTATTATTGATGATAAGATGAGGGGAAATATTCACAAGGTCTCGGGTCCGCATGTGTATGCGTATCTACATATAGACACTTACGTGGGAGCCTCCAGAAAAGCCAGTTGGGACGCACTTGGACTTTATACCAGAGAAAGTTTTAACTGAAACGTAGCCGTTACATTTGGTTCCAGCAGCCACAGAGTAAAAGGCTGGGTCCAAATGAGTTGTCATATGACGGAACAGGATGTATCTCAATGTCCTCCATGGCATTGTTATTACTTACTGCTTTTATTGTAGTCTCTGACAAACTTGTATTCTTTGCAATTCCTCAGTTGTTATTTGTTAGAGAATTGTTTGAGAGGCCAGAATCGTCACTCTCGCATGCTATTATTATACGTACGAACTTACTCTAGCCAGTTCTGGAAGAAATAATAAGGAAAGTATGCAGTCATGTTCGGCTTTTCCCACTGCCTCGAAACAAGGTTAGTTTCACCGGAAAGGAAGATGAGGATCTCATAAAATTCTCCGTGGTATGCACGTACATACAGTATATTCCATATGAGGTTGTCCTTATGCTGTTTAACCAATATGTCGAAGGGACCTATAGACAGGAAGAATCTGAGACTTCACGCATATAGTATCTCACATATGTAGATACATACATATGTAGACCTGTATATTGTAGTGGGTGGGACAGAAGTAAATAGCAGCGTAATGTACATACACTCAGAAAACTGCACATATAAAAAAAGAAGAGTTTCTATCCTAACAAGAGTTATTGTAATACGATTGTGCTCTGTTTCCCTCTGAGCTTGTTTTACGTACACATGATTTCCTTGGAAATTCGGCAATATTAGTGACAATAATACTAGTCGGAGCTTTGGGTGAGATAAACATATAAATGTATGCTTCCTATTCCTGTAAGATTCTATGATGTTGTTAACTCTTCCACTCCCCAGCATCGAGCTCTCTCATAGACTCATACTGCAGTCGGGATTGCTATTAGAGAGTAAAAATCCTGGGACTGTGTAGTGCATAATGGGAAGTGCTTGGCGTAGATTCTGTATACTTTTGAATGGAGGTGGTGGTGGAATAGGCCAACAACAAAAAGATCTTGGAAGAGCCTCTTTGTATACACACAACACCCAACACCCAAGCTACTGTATTTTGAGCGTGTAAAGACAAGCACCCTGTGCATAACTACAGATGCATGAGGTTGGATGTAGAAGGGCTAAAAGCAGCCACAGCGGGGTAGTAGAAATGAAATGCGTGCATAAAATATAATGCGTGTAGTTTACTATCTTATTTTCTCTTGCGTTTGCAGAAAAAAAGACAGATGAAATAGCTTAGTATGTTACTTGCAGTCGGAGGACATTGATATATAAGGAATCACTTTTACTTTTCCTCCAGTCACGCAGATGCCCAAGTTCCCACACCGAGACACTCAACTATGTCATTTGTATGTGCACCATAGTCTCTGAACGGGAGGGATTGGTGATTGCATCAATGTGTATCTTCCGAGCGTACGCCCATAGTTACTTTGCTGCATAGATACATTTAAGTATGCATGTACATATTCCGCACTTATAACACCCATGGAATATGTACATAATCGGAAGACCAAAGTAGATTTTTTGACTGTGGATTTTAAAGCCGCCATGCAGTGTCAAGTGAAAATTTTCCAGGATGATTAATGACGACTCTATCGCATTCTTTACCCATGTACTTTTTTCCCCCGGCACACTTTCTTATCCCTACTATTACCATACAGTGGGGAGTAATATCCTTTGAGGAGCTCCCACTAAATGTCACTGTCAAGCCCATTCAGAATTATTGGCATATATCTGTAGTACAACGAATCTGTTGGGTTATTTTTGGAAAAAAAATTGCAAATTCCATATGTGAATGCTGCCGATGAGCCCTAGTTCACGTCCTTGTCACTTCTTCCTCTTCCACATTACAATCACTGCATTCATAATTCTAATGGGATTTACCGTTCAGTACGCTCTAGACTCTTGTGTTGCACTTATGCACCAAAGTATGTACATTTGATATTTTCACAGGGGCCTAAGTTTCTTAAATGCAATTGGGGAAAATACTATCTACAATGCAAATATATGTACATAGCATATATTGATGTGCACACCCATGCATATGGATAGATACAAAGAACTCCGAGGGGAAGTCCTATTGAAGAGTGTGGGGAAAAGTATATATGTAGTACTGTGTAAGACATGGAGTCTCTTAAGGATTTATATTTCTTAACGGGGACATGATGGGTAAAAAGCGGAAGCAATCGAAATCATAAAGACCGCATCTCTCTCACTCTCACAATTCGCACATGGAACTGTGAGTGACTTTTTTCATTTTTTTTATTCAATCCTTTCACACTCATAAAAGCTGACGGAAGTAGCTCAATCATTTGTATAGTGGTGTGGAAATGCAGGGAGCCTTCAGGCCTGGAGCAATGCTACTTTATCCATATCTATATGAATGCATGAACTTGGAATAAATATTCGTCTCTCTTTTTTTATTTTTACATCATGCTATATGTTGTCAGAATGGGGATAGGATCCTGTTTTATTGAAAAATGAGGGAAAATGATACTGGCATGGAGGTAGTATCTGAAACAGTGGTTATTTTGGGATATGATCAGACTCGGAGACATTGATTGGAATAGTAGTTGGCATTTTCAGCTCTTCCTACAAATTGTTTCATTTTGCCTAAGTGTTGCAAACAGGGCAATGAGAGTGACTACCCGCTTTTTATTTTCCTCTGGTTCCCTTCGGGTTGCCCAAAGTTCAACTCAAGGTGAATTTCCCGCCCGCCTTTTCGGATTAGGAAAATTGTTAGTGGAAAGAAAGACTTTTTAGCCTTTAGGGAGGGAGTGGATGATCATATAACTCAAGTCTATGTACATTTATGTGCAGTTGTTCTAGCCCAGAGAGTTTAGCTTCTTAAATATTCATGCAGACTTTTTCTCCTCTCCTATCCTCACGCTTTTGTTTTGTCTTCTCCAATCCTCACTTTCCGTGAGTGCATATGAATGTGTGTGTGTGTCTGAGAGAGAGAGAGAGAGAGAGAGAGAGAGAGAGAGAGAGAGAGAGAGAGAAAGAGAGAGTGTACGCCAAGTCGTTCCAGAATTTCCATCTCCGGGTTTTCTCCTTTACAAGGGAACCCTTCAAAGTTTGAGGGTTGGCGTTTGACTACATCAAGCTTTTCCCTCCTTTTAATCCTCAGATATAAGATGATAGTGTATAAGAAATGCAAATATGGAATGAACAAACAAGTTGAGGGAAAGGGAAGAGAGAGTGAAGAGAGCGTCATGTGTTTTATGTGCGATCTCCTTTCACGTTCATTACCAACGTTCTGAAGGTGAAGGGCACAAGTTGTGAGGTTATAAGTCGATTACGCAATGTTTAACAAGATGATACTTTCCTATATGCTAGCTTTTTTGCATAAGTTCCTTCCCTTTGAATGGCTACTCGTAACTTTGAGTCGTTAAGAGCTCAGATGGGTATATGGCAGAAGCCAGTTTGATTATGTGCACTTATGTAATGCTCATCACATTGGGTTTGAGTAATTTCTTTTATGATAATACTTGCAGTGAGAAGAGCAGGTTCTCAATGTAACATTCTGGCCTGTCGAAAATAATTTCTAGAATTAATTTCCAGTCTATTACCATTTTCTTTCGATCCAATCCGACCCTCGTACCCTGACCATTACTCACATTACCTACACTACAATTCGGAGCTTCGCAATAAGTTCACCCCCCCCCCCACCCTCAAACTTTCTTCCAAAAGACTCCAGGGTGTTTTTGCAAGAAGAATTTAATTCCAGAAAATTTCTCTTTCATTTCTTTAGACCATGACCATTTTTTTTATATTTTTGCATTGCCCAATTTCTAATTGTAGATATTTATAAATCATGAGAGCAAGTACATATTTGCTAGGCAACTGTACACCAACTAGTACACAAACATTCGTTTGAAGTCAGCCAAGAGAAACTTGTTGTGCAGAGGGATAATAGTTGTGGAAGGGAAATATGCATTTTTAGGTCTTGGCTCTTCTGGAGGCAATAGCAGTATGGAAGTTTGCTGAGAATCCCTTCCTATCCAGGCACCTTGTTAGTTGTAGTAATGAAAATTTGAGGAAGGAATACAGGGTAAAAATTGACGGGATGGTGGATGGATTCCTTGCATGCACATAGTTTTCGCCAAAGAAAGCGGGTAAAAATCCAGGAATTTCCCCTTTGAGAAGAACAGTACAGCTTGAGGGTATTTTATTCAATTTTCCAGACGTCATTTCACCCCCACTTACTTTTACTTTGAACTTTCGACTTGCATGTGACATTCGGAAATATTGACGGGTGCATATAAGTCAGGGGTCTAGGGCAGGATATATGTATGTATGTTAGGTGTAACTTGCATATGACAAGGAACTGGGAGTTAACTCGATGAGTCCTGGGAAGGTAGTGAGTGTGTACAGGAGGGTTTGAGAAAGAGGAGATGTTTACCGCCACACTCCCCTTTGTTCTAGCTGTATATAGTTCCTTCTCAATCTCGAATTTTCGGTGGAACGTTATTTGAGGGTGGTATGATTGTATCTGACAATATTAGAAAATATTTTTTAAATCCTCTCTTGAACATGAGAGCGGATGGAAGTTGAAATGGAATTTAATATTTTAAATGGAATCAGCGGAAGTTATTCGCTTGGTTTCTTCCCTACTCTTCTGAGTACACTTTTAGTCGAGTGGGGCCTTGCATATGTGTTTACTCTTTCGAGGGAAAGGGACAATGGGGAGGATGGTATGCGGATTAAAAAAAATTTTGTATTACGGAATAAGGCAAATAAGCGGAGTTTTTACTCCACAATTCCTCATTTCCCTCAGAATTATGTCCTAACGTTATGAAATAAATAATTTGCTAGAAATTAACGACGTACTTTGGCTTCCCACTGTATCTGGAACTGGAGCGTCTGACACAGCCGAGCATTCAGTTCTATCCACTGCACATGTGTTCTTTGGGAGAGACGGAAAGCAGGGAGGAAGTGCCATGAGAAAAAAAAATCATCGGATTGTGAAACAAATTCCACAAACTACGGAACAATCTTTGCTTAATCCAGGAGGGCTTGAAATTAGATTCTCCGAGTATTACAGAACACGGATGTACTTTAATACAATTGCTCTTATACATCCAGGATTTTGTGTATGTAGTACCTAAGTCGGGATGGTTGTGGATAAAGAGATGGTATTGTTAGAAAAGCAAAGTCTGCTGCCTTTTGCATGAAAAAAAAACGTACTAATTCTCTGCACCGAAAGCTCCAACACTATATATATGATGGCAGTATGCATAAACCCAGGGTGTGCAGGCCACAATTTAATTATATGCACAATATTATAATGGTAAGTTGGGTGAAGGGGAAGCAATAAAATTATTTCTAGCTTCAAGCCCGAACTTACATTTTTAATTCAATGTGAGGGAATGTGTCTGGCAAGAGAGTCTCATCTTGAATTTTGTATCTACTATCTGTATAATGCAAATATGGAATAAATGCTACCCGGATACTTTTTTTTGTCGGACGCACGTACAGTATCCAAGATAACATGACATGAAGAACAATGTTGGCACTGCCAGTTGCGAAAGTGAGAGGAATTTTCAGGGTTTTATAATTACGGAGGAGCTACATACATAATTATATGTATCCCCAGGAAATCAAGTTGGATGGAGATGCACGTACTCCGTCTTACTTAACTTCTCTCTCGGTGTGAAGACTCTCCGACATGAGGCCGTTCACTGGGCTTGATATTATGCAATGTTTGGGTACGCAGGCCTCTACTGGAGCCTCTAAGGTTTTGTGACTCTGGAACTGCGGCCACAGTATGTATGAATTCGTAGGGGAAGAAAATTGAACGAGGATTGTTACTGTTACTGCTGGAACTACTACGGCTCGTACTGCACGACTGTTGTCTGAATTTGAGATACGAAATGAATTTCTGTCGAGCTGCTGAGTTCCCTTTGATGGTAGCAATAAATCGTTCAATTATTATGGCTTGTTCATTCTTCCAAGACTTCTCACTCTCTGGCTTAATTCAGTATACGTATGCACTCACGTGTTGTGGGGAGTCACCCTGCCTCTATTTTCTTGTTACATTCCTTATTACACGTCAGTATCTTGCCCATACCTAGCAGGAGCGTGGAACATGGGTTGGGTTGGACTTGACTTGCTCTCAAGCATTGGATGGAGGAAGTCTGGTAATGGCAGGAGTAGAAAGCTGGGAAACCACCTTGTCCTATCTTGAACACACTGTATAAAGGCGCTCAACCATTGTGGTTAAAATGTATGACCAAGAGTATCCACATTCTACCCGTGTGAACAAAAGAAGGACCAGGGAGTATTCCAGATTCCATGAAAATTATCTCCCTGCTATGGAAGTCATTTCCAGTGGTCCAAACTGTCAGAAAAATAGTACGCACTTATTCCAAAGTATACAATAAAGATATGAGATCCTTCCTGAGAATCGCCTTGTGATTTTCCTAAAATGCTTTCATCGTCCTTTTGTATGCGTTGAGGAAGCCACCTATGTAGGTCTGGATCCTCAATGAGACTTGTGCAGTTTTCTTTACATTACGCATGCATGTGTCTGGAGGCAGACTGGAAGAAAGTTCCGTAAAATTGTGTGCAGCTTGAAAATCCATTGATGTTGGATTACAGCATTTGGGAACAATGGCTGGAGAAGTGCACAGGGTGATGTGAAGACGATAAGGGAAACCAAAAGGAAGAAAGTGAAACGGAGGAGAGAGTCAGCTAGAAAAATAGGGAAGGGAAGAATTATCTTTAATAAATCTGACCAAATTAGACGTGAAGTTATTTTGGGGGTCGTGGATCAATTCATTTCTATTCTCATCTCTTAAGACTATTAACTCATGCCAAGTGTGGCGACAAGTCAAGTAAACCCGTGACAATTTACGAGGGAATTCAATTCACCAGATTGAGGTCATATTGTGTGCTCGTATACTTGAGTTGGTTATAAAGCATGTATAAGCGTGCATCCTTGACTCAACCAATGGAGCAGAATATACGCTCATCTCTTTTGTTTATATACCCAGGGAAAAAAACGCGAGGAAGCTGATTCTTTTCGAGATTCTCAGGAAAAGGTTCGTAACGACCTGAAATGACTTAAGTTTCGTATCGATGAATTGTTTCTATGAAAAATTCTTTCTTCTGTGAGTACTGGATGATCAAATCTTTAGTAAAGATAGGATTTTTAGGGCGCCTTTTCTCTCCCCTATCTCTTTATCTCCCTACTCTCTATTCTGCTTTGCCGTTGGGTTTATTGTATATTTATTTGCTATTGACAAGGTACTTGAAAAAAAAAATCTGAGACGAAGCTCAGGAACATGACGTTCAATACTTTTCCTAACATTTTCAAAAAAATACATAAAGTGTTGAGTCCCTAGTCCCATGGAACTGAGCGTCAGGAGTGGTTGATTCCTCTGTATTTCAATATTTTGCAATGTAATGGATGCGAGTGATTACAGACGTGTGCGTACATATCTACTGTTGGAAGCTCCGACCAACTTTGAAAAAGTGTTTGTAATGGAAAATACTGAAGGATATGATATGTTTTGCGATTAGAGTTTAACTCGTTTTCAAGTTGTAGGATATCTGATGGTGTGCTCCGAAGCATGTATAATTGGTTTTTACTTTAAAGGGTTAGTTCCAACAGTATGGGACACATGATACGCGATATTTTTGATCCGATATCACTCCTTGACGTTGACAGACTTGAATTGGGAGTGCTGGGTGTCAAACTCTGTAGACAATCGTATGTACAAGAAAATTCTTCCCACTTCCTGGAACTGAATCATAAAGCAGAGACAATTTTCACATCATTGGCAGTCAGTCGCCAAGGACTCATGCATGCACTCACAAAGGGGGGATGAGTAAATCTCTTGATCTCACATCCAATTATGTGTGGACTGGTGCATTTGCAAAACAGAAAGCATTATTGTACATACTACCTCAATACAAATACACGTTACATAGAAAAGAACTAATCAAAAGAGAAATTCACAGACGGTTGAGGGGTTCCGTTTGAGGAAACTTTCCGAAGACTGTGCATAAAGATATGTGAGCCTCGTGTGTATATTCTGCTCTGTACTAGTCCTCTATATTAAGTGCTGTATATAATACCTACATATGTATGTAATTATATGTACTCTATGTAAAACATTGGGGACCCTATATTTTCTTTATTCAGCAAGTACAGCTAACATGGGAAGGGAAATATAGAGAAATCCACTACAGGCTTATACATATGACATGATCGGAAAAAATATCTCCCTTGTTTTTGATTGAGAATGTACGGAATTTAAAATATTGAGATTTTTTCCCTCTCCTGGAATGTACTTTTTCTTGTCTTTCAAGATGAAAACGGAAGCATAGTTGGAGGGATGGATACGGATGACACAGGAGATGAAAACAACAATGAGCCCGATGACATTCTTATGTTAATACCCCGGATTGTTGACATGAGTCGGCCTACAACTGGATCTACATTTCGACCGCAAAAAGGAGAATCAATCAGTCTCTACTGCAAAGTTGAGGGCCAACCCCTCCCTTTGGTATCTTGGTACAAGCTGAAGGTCCGTTTAACTTCCATCCTTTATTTATACACAAGTTTACGTTAAATTTCGAAATCAGTTCTAGAATACCATGTTGGCTAATGTCCGGCATTGTTACAAATTAAAGAGTAGAAATTCAATGCTGAATCTATTCAACTCCTCCATTATGAGCCAAAACAGTGGAAGATTATACTAGTACTGGAATACTCAAATGAATAGATATTTCATGCCGGAATAGCAAGCTGTAGTAATTTTAGACATTGTAATTTATAACAACCTCCTGTACTGATGTAGCATAAAAAGTAATATATGTATCTATATATAGATTTTTATGATTACATATGTACCTCCGTAGTTACTTCCACAAAGGGTATGGCCTGTTAATTCGTAAAATGTTGAGGTGACTGCCTTGTATGGTCAACAATGAATAATCATTGTGATTTCAAACTCACTGGGGCTTCCTTTTGATGGCGGAATGCTGTGTCGTTTTGTCATTTCAGAATGGGCTCCAACAGCTCAAAGTGAGCGGACAACAACAATTGGACTTGACGTCTATCAATTCTGAAGACAGTGGAACTTACATTTGTCTAGCCGTCAATGAGTATGGTCAAGCAAATGCCTCCTTCGTTGTTGAAGTTGTCGGTGAGTGCTCGTCTCCCTTACCTGTCCTTATTCGGGGGATGATACAAGCAAATTCTTTGATTTTAACGGACAAATCCGCATCTTCATTTATTAAGTTACATCTTGACTACTCGTCTTTAATTATTCATGTGCATTTATGTTTCTGTCTTTACTGGCCACGCAATTTCATTCGTTGATTTCTTATTCAGTTTTAATTAGTAATAATCAATTTTCAATCAATTCAAATCAAGTTCACCATCTTAGAACGTAATGTATTCTAATAGTCGGTTATTTTTCTTTTTAAATCAGATTTTAAAATGAAAACTACAAATTTAGAAGGGCCTTTTGAAACTATTCCATTGAGTCAGATGCGCATACTTTGTAAACTGAGATATGAAGATGCAAATGATCCTACATACACGAGTCCAAAGTAAATAAAATTCTTACATCTTCCAAATTTCAGAGGTAGGTTCAGGAACCCCCAGAGGACCTGTAATATTCTCACTGGAGCCATCGAACCTCACAGTGGTACAAGGTCGACTCATTCAATTCCGATGCCATATCAACAGTGACACAATGCCAAAGGTCCAATGGTTACGTGAACTAGACGAGGCTTACAGCAGGAATCGGACGCTAAGTGCAGATGAAGCATTTAAGCAGGTTATTAAGAGACTCTAATTTGGTATCATAAATTACAGTAAAAGCAACCCTTCCCAGCTCATTTTTTTACTGAAGCACTATACATGTATACAGAAGTCCACATATAAATGTGAAGCACAACTATAGATGGATGTACACGTTCGAGAGCAGCACTTCTTTTGTTTACGAATGTGTTTAGACAAGGAGACGAGACATGTGTCAGGTTTACGACGCCTAAACTGTCAACTCCAGATTATTCCTTTGATCCCTCTAGATACATATGTATGTATGTAGAGTGACAGTATTTTTGAGAAATCTAAAACGTTCCCTTGATAACTCCTTTTGAAACCCAACTCATAATTACAGTCATTTAAAAGCGAGAGTGCAGCCATCAGCAGAATAGTATAGACTTGTTCAGATTAGTAGAATACAATCCACACAATTCCAATGAGGATAGAAAGTGCGGGAAAAGAGGTAGATAATGTTTAATTGCAGTTAGTATATCTACATATGCAGAAGAAGGGGAGTAGAGCTGGAGAGAAATGCTGGCCTGGACACTGAACGTGCATCCTCGACAATTTCTAATCTTTAACCTTTGACATAGCCAGATATTTCTCCCGATACGACTTTATAGTGTTAGTTAAATCTTGTTACTTGTGTCAAATTTCTCATAAAAATGTCTTGAAGAAACATTTTATGGACCTTCTTACATGTATTTGTAGCATGTCCCTGGAGGAAGATTTGAGCTTATCAGTACTACCAGTCCAGTGACTCAAATGCGGAACGGATCGTACGTCAGCGAGCTTACATTAAGAACGGATAGCCGGGACTCTGGCTCGTACATCTGTCTTGCCACCAATACAGAGGGTTACGGCATTCACATGTCCTTCCTTAGCATACTACCCCGTAAGTCCTCACCATGGAGTGTATGTTCACACTAGAGCATTAAGATATCTTTATTGAGACTGTTCCTTTGCAGAGCTTTGGGTATTCAGAAGTCAATTTTAAAACCACTCACGAATAAAGATGGCTAAACCGACGAAACTAGGTTAAGTTTTTCCCTGTCTATCTCCCCCGCGTCCATATTTATTACCCGTTGAAATTTTCTCTCCCCTTTTGAGACTTTTGTGGTATAAATACAGCTAGTTGTCCTTGGAGAATTCATGTTAATTTCAACGGAGGGTTGCTAGTCTGGGTGTCAATAGGGATGAACCCTATACGCAAAATCTTTTTCCTAAGCTTCAAATGGAAATGGAAGTGCCCCATGTAATTTTTGTTACTTTAACTCCCCCTCATGACGTGCCTTTCGTTTCATCCTATTTTATCAGGTCTGCTAACTCGGATCGTCCGTAAAATATTTTGATGGATTCTAGACCCTTTGTATTAGTATGTACACAATTATGTATATACATATGCGTAAGAATAAATACTACTTTTAGTAAGGGGTTATCCTTGCTAGTACATAACGGTCTCCCTTAGAAAGCGTCTGCACCCGAGTCGACTTTTGTGGACCAGTTTTACTTAATACATTACTCAGGCCTTTTTATGACTTCACAAATATCAGTAAATATGACGCTTTAAATGCTTTATTCAAAGATTAAGACAAGGGACGTCCTGAGAAATTGTATGCAAAAGAATACATTTTGACAGAACCTGGAGAATACGATTTGTCTTGCATTTGTAGCGCATTTTAAATTTCGTGAATAGTACAAAAATCAATATGTACCATCATTAGATATGTATGTATATTTAACAAACTCAGTGCCTTCAACCCTTTTGATGTTAACTTTATGAATTTGAATGTACGCAGCTTCAGAAAGTGACTCATTCTTGCCCATCGGTGCTCTGTTTGCCATTCCATCAACACTGGTCGTTCTGTTCACTGCCCTCGCTCTAGTCATTTGCTGGGTTCGTCGAGGTCAGAGTGAAGATTCTGGAGGAACCCCAAACCTAACAATAACAACTGCAGCGACATATGCAACCCCACGTGATGTAATTCATGAGCACAGTCACCACCATCATCATCAAAGTGCAGCTTCCCTTCCCTTCTACAAAGGTCGGCCTCAGAATCCCTCGGCTGCCAGGAGTATCCCGTCACATTTCTGCAACCAACAGTACTTCTGTAAGGAGCCTCCCGTGCCCATAGTCAAAAACTCCAGTCATCCCAATAATTCAGCATATGCCAGTGTCCCGATCTGTGACAACGGACCACCGCCACTCCACTCTACTTTTGGCATTACATCCTCTCGAGCACCCCCACTTCCGTCGCGACCAAACTTCCCACCAACTTCACGCGACAGAACAAGTTACAATAATCAAGGTTGAGTATCAACATATTACCTGTACCTTTTTATGTGCACCTCTCATTATATTTGATACTTTCTCCGTCATAGCTGCACTAACACGATTGGCTATGTAAGATTTTTTTTCCCGTCCGTACCTGACCGTAATGCTTTATGTATACTCATCTATTTGTGTGTTTGTGTAACTATAGGGTTGCTAACTCAGCCTTTGCTGACTCAGACAGCATCTTCCTCAGACTCTAGGGACTCACGGCAAAGTGCAACCTACAGAACTGAATTTCCAAATCATCGGCAAATGGAACATTGGGGTAGTTCTGGGGGCAGCGATGCTTCATCTGACAGGAAAAATTCACGCAGTCAGCAAATAAGACTGTAAATTGTAGTAGAACATGTCAAAGTCTATGGATTCGTAACTGACTTGCTTTTCCATTCTAGTAATTAGCTTGGAGAAAGCTCCTGTTGTAATCATTTGTTCATGCATATTCAAAACAAGTGCATGACTTTTCGTTACAAGCAAGTGTAACATAATATACGTATATATATATAACCTCGTTTTTATATCGCGTACAAATATTTAATTACTTCCAACCTTCATGAGAAACTCCAACCCGAATTTTGATTGTGCTAAATGTGTTTTAATGCTTGTAATTATTATAGCATTGAGTAGACCGTAGTTGTAATTGTAGCAACGAATGCTATCCCTTCATGCCAAGCAGTGTCATCTGGATTGACATGATTGTTGCTCTATTGTCATGTTGACACACTTTCCCCCATAAGTGCAATCTCCAGTGTCCAGTGAGGAATCGAGATAATCTAGATTAAGGCTGGTGTGTACATTAGTTCTCAAGTACTTGTTTTGTAATTTTTTACGTACACAAGCGTAGTGGTGGTAGTGACTCAGATTAGTATTTGTTACTCTCGCTTTTGAACGTACTAATTTACAATGGAAATGCATATCTTTGATTTTCTGTAATTCTGACGTGTCTTACATGTATGTATGTGTGTATGTATTGTCGTTTATATGATTCTATTTGTGTCCGTAAACATATGTTACTACCGAGCAGTAAGGAGCTTTTATACTTTGCCAGATTGATATATGAGTCACTAATGGGATGATTCCAAATGTTATGATGTAGATCTGTATGTAAATGTAGAACTTAAAGAGATCTCTGCTTTATTCTTCCGGATATTATTTAGTAATAAAACCATTCTCGAACTGCTACAAGCCGATTATAGACAGCAGTAGAGTTGATGTTAGACATGAGATAATGAGTACATTATGTAAATAAACACAATCAATGTGTAAGTGTGTATAATTATACCTGTAAATGTCTGTTAGCGAGTCTAAGTCTCTCCTCAGAATGTTTAACTAATGGTTTAAATCTAAATCGGTATGTTGTTTCGAAACACCAAAGGTTTTCACCCTGTCCAGTGTACAGTATGTATGACTTGTATTATTTCGAAATAAAATCCAATGGTTACTTACTCAACTCCTATGTGAGTTTACTTATTACGGAACACGTGGTTAAATCTCTTTTTTTTTGTAGATTAGTATATCCATGGCTGAAGGGTGAAACAAAGATATCTTAAGATGAAACGTAAGTTGATGATGACAACAAGATGGTTTGGTCATTTGTAAATATTACAGAGCACGGACATTGACACTAAATCATTGGAGTCACATAACTTCCCATGCATTCAAAGCACATAACATGCACTTAACTTACATGTTTGCATATAAAATCACTCTTCCAAGATTTTTTTTGGCAAGTATCCTGACTTCGTTACTCAATTGCCGAAGTTTGAGAAAAGTTTGAGTTGCTGAATGGGGGGAATTTCATGAACTTGTATGCAGGAAAAGCCCGGACAGGCTGTCACTTGTGAAAGAATTACAAATGGTTTTTCTCGGTCTTACTATTTGGATGAACACGCAAAGTATTTTAGCAGAATGGGTTTAGTTGAGTGATGTGGCCCACTGGGACAGTCCTGAGTATCAAGTTCAACACAGCATCCTTCCTGTCCGCAATCAAATTACTACATCTTCACCCTTCATGTATTATGGATGTTATACAGGGCAAGATAGACGTTCCATCAAGAGTACCGTCGGTCTTCTTTTGTCATCTCCAATGATTTCATCGAATTTAATGAAATTCCATCAAACTTAATCATACTAGTTTCAACGGTGACGTGGAGGACTGACATTTTACAAATAGCAATGGTGGAAGTCTTCTATTTAACATAGTGCATCCATGTATGCAGCTTAAGCATATTTCCATGTATTCCCATTTGGAAGTTGTAATACCACCGGACTTTCACAACCCATTCTGATCCGGGCAAGTAATGGAGTAGGAAGTGGGGTGTGTACATGATACGTAATAATTATTACATATATGTATGTATATCTGGCTATTTGAGATATATTCAAATAATGGAAGTTTATTATTCAGCAGTTTCTGGGGAGTTGCAGAGTTTGCAACACCAGCGCTGAGGTATTTCACAACTGACTTTGAGGCACTGTCAGAAATACAAGATCACACAACAAAGTTATCATAATTAAATCTCTTCATTAAATGTCACGGGATTACAAGTGAAAATGGGTGTCATCTCAATACATACCATTCTAAAATTCTCTATCATATTTGCAGGCGCTCGGATGAAAATTAATTATATCCAAAGAATAAAGCCCTCCTACAAAAACCACGTTTAAAATTTGAAATCTTTAAATATATGTAATTATTACATCAATCACACATTAGAGGGCATTGCTTGATATTACGAAACATGCGTTTGGTTAGAACGCTTTAAAAAACTCCTACTCAATGACAAAATCCAACATATTTGTACATTTTTATAAAAGTGATTATGTCAATTTATTCCAACTGTAGCTGATCAATTTTTGTTTCTAGAAACTTTGTAAATGTTCACCAAAGCCTCTCAGCCCACGAAATAGGATTTACCTATTCACTCTGTATAGTTTTGAACTGATATGCACTTCAGATTTAACACGACCCCAATTATTTTCAAAATTCTCCTAGGCACTCATAATTACATACTGCCTCTCATTGCCTCTGTTGCTATTACCAGATTAGAACCAACCCTGGATTTCTGGGTGTTGTTCAATGTAGCCAAACCGACGGGAAATCTCATTACAACGACAGCCATGACAATGAAGACAATAAGTAGATATGCAAAACCCTGTGCCATGATAATAATAAGTTTAGAAATCAATTCTAGAGAGAAATTGAGCAGCAGACTAAATCCCTTACAATTAGTATTGTGCAGTCACTAACACGCAAAAATAGCTCACCCTTCTAATTCCCCGTTAATTAATAAATGACTGGTCATTAGAAGTAGGAGTAGTGGCTATCAGCACGGACGTTTGGTGCGCGTGTGGGGGCCCCCTCCACTCACTCAAGTCTGATATGATCCGCTCTCCAGTGAGATGATTCCAAACATGGAAGGTTTTATAGGAATAGCTAATGTAATTATCGGCCTGGATATGGACTCGGAAAGTTGAATCAAATAGGATTAGCCTGTACGGCTACACATCTGTGTGTGGGGATGCTTGATACAGACTGGAATCCATTGGTAGATACTTATATAATGCGGGGAGAGCGGAGAACATTATTCCGCTAATCCTTATTCAAATGTTACCTTAAGACGCATTAACTTCCACTCCAGCTGCATAATGACATGGAAAATAGAAAGTGCAGGACTGATACTCCTCCAAATATGATTCCCTTAAAACCTCTTATACTTATCCCTATCCCTATACGTTCAAATGTTACTTTGACTGTGGAATTACAAGACTACCTTGTAAATGTGATCATATTTTGATACACTTCATTCCCATACTATTTTAATTTTTAAGCATAACCTGGATTATGAGGCTAGTGAATCAAATTGGAAAGAACCTCTGCCATTTGTTTCTGGTATGTTGAGAATCTCGGGGAAAAATAAGGAAAACTTGGCCCTTTCATATATGAAATCACAGAGTCACACTTGACTGTTTCCTGTAAACGGCAGTTCAAAGTTGCGTTAATTTGATCTGGACAAAGGCCTCTGTGTATATGTATATGTTGAACAAAGTCAGGAGAAGTTTACACGAGACATTGGAAAACCCGCTTTGTAAAGGGATTCCAATAAAATGCTTGAATTGATTGATAGGGATAAGATTGGTTGAGTCCTGCTGGTCTGGACATACAATGGTGGAGTTGCACATGGACGAGAGGAGATAAAAGCCCTTCGTGTGTGTTCATTAACGATCGGAATTGGAGTTTTATTGAATGTGTCATCTTCCTAGTTTGTCGTCCATGAAACTTCATCTGATTCCTTTGGATAGTGTACACAAACGTAAAGTACTTAAAACGTATTGGCCACCATGATAAATGCTTGCAGGGATGGATAACTCCGATCCTACACTTCAGAATGATGTCTTCATAAGAGGACTTACTGGAATATAAAGTACAAATATATGGAAGGTATATATGTACAAACCACTCGGTGTATGGTACACAGATAAACGGGGAGGGTCGAGTGTTAGACATGAGTAATGCTTATAATTATACTTGCAGGAATGAAAGCATAAGGCCAGACAGGGCCCGGAGGCGAGACAATCCTCTTTCACTTCCAGTACTTTCCCTCTTCATCAACTCCTGTCATTCGACTCTTTTTAGGCCGATTATCCCAAATGAACACAGATCTGGATTCTAATTATTACTACACAGTTCATAATACACTGGCACTAAACCGGACTCAAAACCAGGCTACTTCCCTCCCACGGTCCAACAACATTACTACAATGTACTTAAATCTATTGATACAATGATGACTCATAAATATATGTATTATGTACACTCATATGGGATATAAGAAATCATTTTTATTATTTACTGAACAAGGCTGAGTTTTGGATAGAGTAACACATGTGAGACAAATTAAAAATGTATATTTAAAAATAACTTGTAACATACATGGATCTGTTTAAAAAAGGAGATTCTTGTACAATCCTCTACTTCAAATAACATTAGTGCTTTCGATTAGCAAGATTTAATGAAAATCCATTTTTCCGACAGTTTTGTGACAAGTTCAAATAAAAACAACAACAAGTAAAGTATTTAGAATATCATTCAAATATACGCCTCTACTTTTTGTCCTGGAAAACTAAATCAGTGCAGTCGCATACCAATCCCACTTTCATTTGAAGAAGTGCATGCATATAGTAGAAAAGTATATATTCTTTGAGCTATTTTTACATTTTTTAGCACTATTCGGTAGGAGGCGATACATTCTCCAGTACTTAGGATTCTACATGAATGCAGTACAAAATTGAAGTCCAAAAATGTATGTAAATATTTGTAAAAACCACATTTTGCATTAAACCCCCAAGTACCCACGGACTGAGGTAGTAAAGAACCGGAAGCGTACAATCATACATTTTCTTACAAAAAATTATTACGACTAGAAAGATGACTTGATACGGGCTGGGTAATATGTGCAAGCACATGTAATTACATATAGACAGACTCACAATTGAATCCCATTTTCTGCTACTGCTGAAATAGCCCAATGATTTGAATTACTCTTACATAGTTTACGCAGAAAGGAACTCATGTCTATCGAATTATGTTACTTATGAATACATAATTATACTTAAAAATCATTTGTAGTCGACTCGGTACGAAAATAGTTTGTCAAAAATAGTAGGCATATACAAAAACAGTTGAAGCGCAAGGGAACATTGACATGCATTGATACAATATAAGTAACCGGATACTATAACTAAAATGCGAAATTCAAATGTACACATATTTTTCGCCTAGTCTCAACAACTTAATAGCACAAACGAATTGAGAAATATCTTGATGTATCCATTTTATAATCGTAGCTCTTCTATAATGTTTAGCCACTTTCACTCGTCACAGAAGCACTCGCCCTCGAGTGACAGTATGCGTGCAAACTGTCGCTCTCAATTGTTCGTCACCAGGCATTTGCTGAGGTGTGTGGGCGACACATCCTTCGGACATTTATGCGAATGCTGGTAGTAATGTTGATGGTGGTGTCTCCGGGGCTCGTAGTAATAGTGGAGAGCGGAGCTGCCCGAGTCTTCTGAAAATAATGATTCACAGGATGGAGCTGGGACGGGAAGGTGTGTGGTGGAGGACGGTGAGCCGTGATGGATTTCATTCGATGCATGTGTTCTTGACCATCTCTTCCGATATTTATCTCGGTCTCGATGGTTTCGGTCCCGGCTACGGTGCACTTTACCACTAGCTAACATGCTATTACTGAAAGGCATGGTGTCCACATCATTGACAAAGTACATTGCGGTGGAGTCATTTGCCTCCACGTAATTAACATTTTTCGATGAAGATGTGTCGGAGTCAGCAATAGCACTGCTACTATTATTGCTATGACTACTGGTCACGGAGAGGTGCATGTGTTCACTGAGACATAACTTGTGCCTTCCATTAGTTCCGGCTCCCTGACGTCTTGATGCGGAAACTGATACCGACGTTGTCCTACTATTATGTCCGTCGACAAGAGGTTGTAGAACGTCATTGTGAGTCTGAGTTAAAGTTGTACTTAAAGTTTCACCCGGAGATCGTTTTGGCACTTGAGCATTGCTCGTCAATGGCTTCGGGACTCCGGGCATCTTTCCTATCGTAGTCCCTGATGAATTTTTCAACGGCCCACGACATCCATAAAGACGACTGAGGCAGACCACCATCAGAACGACCAGGATGAGGAAGGCGAACGTCCACAGAATGGTCCGTTGCACTGTGGCTGACTTTCGTTTGTCCATATCGATTTGAGCGTGATGAGGATCTATTGAGTCAAGACAAACAACCTCGTAAGGGCACAATTTCCCAATAAAACCAACTTAGCTCATAGGTCTCTTGGCTTTATCAAGTGCTAAGTAAATCACACACTTGAAGGCTGCATTTGACAGAAAACCTGCCTCAAAGTACCAACTTCGAGTTAAAAGTTAAAGGCCCTCTTGAAGTGAGCGTAGGGTAAGATATTGGAATCAAAAATAATTCACAAAAAAAAAATAGGCGTGACAATAAGAATTATTTTCAAAACTTACCAGCTTCAATGATGACTTGGGCTTTGCTATGATTAAACCCCATTGGACCGATTACTAAGCAACGGTAGGTTCCAGCGTCCGCAACCGTCGCATTGTTAATTGGTAGAACACTCACGTATGTGTTTTTACTCTTCTCATGCATATCCGTTTTGTTCAACAAAACCTACAAAAATGTTTAACTGCCGGTTAAGTTAAGAATTAATTGCTCACAGTCGGTCCTAATCTCTCATTTGGGAAAGTAGAGGGTCAGCGTGTTATCTATCAACTATGTTCCTTCATGTTGGTTAGATGCAGAGGGGAGGGGGAAAGTTATGAGGAAAATAAAATATCACACAAATATATGTCTGGACCAAAGGAATTCACACGGTTGGAAAGGCAGTGCAGGAAGGAAGAATAATAAGAGAAAGGAGAGGAAAATCATCCATCACAAAATGACAAGAAGTCAAGGGAACGTCATGTGTGGTTCCTTGGTTCATACCTCATAGAAGAATCCATCATGAAAGAGAGGTTTATCCGTGTTATCACTCTCTGGAGTTTGGTCGACTATCTTGACCCAGACCATTAGAGGAAGGGTAGCACCCTCTAATCGAGCCAAACAGGTAATGCGTCCACTCTGACCCGGATATAGAGTCAAATTGCTTGGATTCAACTCCAAGATCTCGGCAGCTCCCTGCCATGCTTCTTAATACATCAAATAAACCAACAATTCAATTACTCTTCCATTCTATCTCTCCTCATCTTGCTTTCTCTTTCTGATTGTGTGCTTTCCCTCTCCAGTCTACTTTTCCTCTCCCCCCTCTCTCTCTACCTCAACGGATCTATACTTTTTTGCTCTCTCTCCCTCCCTCCCTCTCTCCCTCTCTCATGCCTAATACTTTTTCCTTCTCTTTGCAACTTACATCTCAGCCTCGGGAGACAAAGGCTGTTCAGTTACACTCAAAATGAAGGGAAAGTAAGTCTGACAAAATGTTCACCGGAAAACTACCTTGCGATTACAATGCGACTTAGACACTACCATCATTATTAATGTACTTGCTTCCCTAAAGCTTCGGTTGCTCTCATCCTAGCAAATACTCACACAACGGAGGGATCAACATAGTCTCTTGTCTCCTTCGCCCTTTTCACTCTCCCCCATAGTACGATGCTCCTCGGAAAAAGTATATGCATTTCCTATTCATTCAGACGCACAAACACATCTGAACGGAAATAAATACATTCAAATGTACATCACATCTACCTCATGAATTCCAGATTTCATGCACTTGAATCACGTTCAAAAATTATACAACCTCAAACTTTCTCAAGATGAATTCCTCTGAGAGACAGAGAAATGTAAGTAGGGTTTCTAAATAAGTTTGGTCCTTTCAGACTAATCGACCTGTCTCCTCAACTAACCCTCACCTAGAAAGTATAGAATGATAAAAACTGACTTGAAGTGAGTCACTCCAACCTGTGCTTAAACTGAATATTTGGGCCAAATTTACTATTTTGGTTAGTGCCATGAATTCATAATTAGCATAGAATACTTTCATTTACCTGTGACTCTAAGCGCAACTTCGTATACAGATTTCCCCAATTTGTTCCAAGACTCACACCTGTACTTTCCATTGTCCTTTTCAGTCAGATTGAATAGCTTCAGTGTCGCTATGACATCCTTTGAGCTTGTCAAATTTTTTGAATCCTAAACCACAAAAAGGTTCCATTATTTACCTGTGAATTCTTTGGCTGTTCTATCGAACGTCTCTTAATCATTGGAGCTGTTTCAAACACAATATTAATCCAAATTTTTGAGTACTGTATGTCAGTATATAAATTAAGGATAACTTACTTTATACCAGGTAACATTGGGTTTTGGATTTCCTCTGGATTCACATTTTAATTGTAAAGTCTTCCCTTTGGGTTCCGTGAGAGTTTTATCGGAAGGTGGTAAATTCTCCCATACGATTTCCGGGAGTGACTCATTAGCATTGCTTCTTTTACTTGTGGGTGACTTCAAAAAATTATCCTTTTGGGGGTCATCACCTATTGTAACAATCATTTTATTTATTTTGTGCATCTTATTGTTAGTAAGTAGAGTGACACTCAGAAAGGAAAACATCAACAGAAGCTTTACAATAACTATTTATTGCAAACATTTGCTTTGGTTATTCATACGATGAATTTGCGATTTCCCTGATAAACTTCATTCGGGGTGACCAACAATCAAATTATTGTTCTTAGTTGACATAATTCAGAAATAAATTCTAAAGTTCCTGAAGGTTTAAAATAAATACGATTACAGTACAATAAAAGAGAAGCGAGGTGTCGTTTGAATTATCACAGAATTGAGGCTACACAAGCCAGACAAGCCACTTGAATGTCTTTAATTATTATTCTTGAATACAAGACTAGTAAATCAGCAGAGATAGCACTTATCAGTTATTGAAATATTTGCTTATTAGTTCTCATTGGAACTTTTTTGTAGCCCACTTACGGCTTTCGATGAGTGGCAGGAAGATTAACTCGTTACATAAATACGTGACAAAATACAAATAAAACTCAACCTATATTCTATGTTCCACTCTGAGTACACAAAAAGGTAACTATTTCATGCAGTTCTGTGTGTGTACATTGATGCGTGCTTGAATTTACATGGGAAACTGAAGACCCAAAAAAATCGTGTGCATTTGAGCATCCTTTTTTCACGTAGTAATTTAATCGATTTGGTCCTCGAACGGATATGACAGTAACATGGAGAGGTGACACTGTGTCGTCCACTTTATTGATAAACAATAATTCTACAATAGTACTTGTGTAAACCATAACATAGGATCAACGTCAGAGTCAAGAGTCCCAGCACACAAAAACTGGCGAGTCTCCGAGAGCCTGGGAAATGTTTGTCCACCTTCTATCTGCCTCAAGACATCTTTTGAGGTGCACATTTTTATACGATTGTAGCTCATGCACTTCAAATGTTATTCCTAGTGTATCCTATAGCTCCAGGATTGCTACACCTTGCAAGTAATGCCTCAGAGTTATTTATCTGGACACTCCACTGACCCTACTAAAAGTGACAATAACAGTATCACTGCATCTGACTACCCTTTCCCCATGAAACATACATATTCAGTTCAACCCTCTTCCATAAAACTGCCTTCCAACTTGTTGTTATTATGTCACATATGCCTCAAATAAATATAATTCAACGCAACGACTTCTGCAAGTTGGCACAACTCAAACAGACGTTGGAGTGTCCATCAAGCTAGGCTGGCAAAAGTTACCCATTGATATAATGTATAAAAGTCATGTACTCCCATCCACACAAAATATATCCACTTTGTCATTCGATCGCCCAAACTAATAAAGTTTAGTTGTAAATTGTAACGCTACGGTGGTTAGGCCTAGTTTAAAAAAATATTTACCTGTGACTGTGAGTTGAGTCGAAAAGCTATTCAATCCAAATCCGTTGATAGCACGACAGACATAACTTCCACTGTCTTCATGGATGACAGATCGGATGATCAGCCGACCTTGGATTAAACTAAACCTATCCCACTTCTCATCAATTCGCTCTCCACCCTGTTCAATCAACAAAGAACGTTAATTAGTTCCATAACAGTACATCTATAGATATCTGAATACGTCCAACTTAATTGCAATCTAGTTTGTCATCCACGCCAAATGCACACTGCGAGAATTTTATTTCGGAGGTACTACAAAATGGTAATTTAATATACCATCAACACACATAATTGAGAGCACTCGTTCCAGAAGGGCTTCTATACGAATGTCAACAAAGCCATATGCAATGCATGTGATGTACCGATGAGTACTAAGTGGGGTATAAAGCCGGTACATTTTTAAATACATACATGAGTCAGGCTTTATATTATAAAGAATAAGCTTTACACTGTTACATTATCACAGATATTCGTTATATTCATCATCCGACACATATATCTTATGCTATGACATAGTCATCAATTTCTATTTTATTGGCTTGTATGTATGTATGTACATTTAAATTAATACTTTGCTTTCAGCCAAGCTGGTCATACATTGTAATTTTTTGAGATACATATGTATGTACATCCATATGGGATTGCATTGTGAAAATTGTTTGGTAAGTCAATTATTTCCTTAATCACAATTGATAATAAATTCAAAATAACTTTAAAAGGAATCTTCTTCAAGGGAGTGCGTTGGAGGGTGTAAATTAATTTAGGTCATATGTAGATAATTATAGGATTACAGTGAACCTTAGTTATATGGTTAGTGGTGGGTATAGTGTTAGAGAAATAAAAAGAATTGTATCTTGAAGCGCATGCACCGAAGCCCGGTAGTAGAATTGTATGTGCATACTCGTGCCGTTCCAGTTTAGTTCAATGACAGAAATCACAAGAAATAAATGCGGGATGGAGCAGATTTACTGAGATATTCCGGCAATATTTACAGGAATTTTCAGGGAGGGGAAGAGGACGTTTGGGGATAGAAGATATTTTTTCAAGTCCATGTTATTCCATTGGAGACAAGAAACGGGGCCCATTGCTACGAGCATAACAGTATTATTCACGGTCAAACGACTCTGTCTCTGAGTACAGTTAATATTCTATTTTATGAGTTACATGAAAAGCAAGAATGTCAATCTCCTCTAATGCAGGCTGGAAATTTTCAACTCAAATCCACAGAGACGAGGTGAGCCCCATAGACACGTGTTCAAATTGTAAATCGAATATTTTTATATGATTGTCCTTTTTCAGAGATTTGTGACAAGAGTCGGAAACTGCTCGCAAGTAGCCACTACAGTCAATACGATCCTCATAATTACAGACCATTTATCAAGAATTGGTTTCCACTGGATATCCAAATAGACCACTCTCTCCCATACTCCCAATTTTTCCCTCTACTATTCATAAATGACTTAAATTTTATTTACTTTCCCCACGACCAGAGCATTTCTATTATGAGCTTTAAAAAATACATAAAAACTGGATAGAGTATTTTGAAGGGGGAAATTCCCTCAATATATGTAACTATACTTGGATTGAATTGAGACCCAAGATCGTTTTGATCATTCAAAATTGCCTGAGTGTCAATAAGGAGAATCATGTGGAAAATATTTTCGTTACCTTGGACCATTCGTATAAGGGTGGTGGATTTCCTATCAAAGGACAGTCCAACTCCGCATTCTCTCTCACATGAGTTACAACATTACTTTTATCACCTTCGTCAACCAACACAGGCGGACCTGAAAGATGTAAATAATGTAAGTTAGGATTTTTTCAAAGACATTCTAACTGCTGAATGATTATCTATCCCTTTGCAGACTTTCAGGAGGATCCCAGGAAAATTCAAGTTTTCTTTTTACCTTTTTCACCACCGGTATTAGCTACTGTCTTGTTCTTGACAACGGTTCCCTGAATGTATTTGGCTCCTGTGCTATTAATACCCACGAGAGCATAAACACAAAGGAGAACTAACTTCTGGACTGTGACGCTTGTCTTCATTATTCATCTGAAAACAGTACATAAATTATTGCATATTATATTCTCATAAGTTTATTACCCCAGCACTTACATGCATCCACAAATGTAGACTGAGTATGCACAGCTCAGATAATAGGTAATTAGCCTTTTCTTGTAAAGCAGTAGTTTCTAGTAACGAACTATTTCTTGTAGAACTGACTGTTGAGAACATATGTATCTGTATATGTAATGAATAGGAACTAACAGTCCTATAAATATATAAATAATCGTGTGTAATTTGTACACATGACTTCTAACATTCGATTTTGTATGTATCTACACTATTGCCCTGCCACGTCAACAACCTCATGTACATAATAGAACTATCACAGCTCAGCCAATCAACAATGATTAATTATTCGTTAATCACTCAAGCATATGTATCTATAGTAATTATAAATTCCCAATACTACATTCTTAAGACGGTAATTTTGCTAACATTTGAATTAAATCCAATGAATGAGAAATTTCCCATTTACTTAGTCAAGAGCAAAGGAGGAAAATGTTTGTCAATGTCAAAAATACTAATAAATTCCATTTGTTACTAAAATGATTAGTAAATGAAAACAATGCAAGGCAAAAAGGCTCATAAAACTTGTACTTATGAGACCATCCAGATTTAATCCAAACTTGTTATTTCAAAATAACTCCACATTAGAATCAGTAGTCTCTTTATGGGCAGTTAAATATTGCACTGATTGTGGGTTCATTCTTACTTTCTCAGCGATTCCCCTATAACCACATGCATAAGGCACACCAACTTCTACAAGCGTCTTATTTTGCCCTCTAAAACTACAAACTCTTAAAGTTATATTCGTATTTAATGTGATTCGTAGCTATTTTAACGACTGGGAGTATCAATTTTCATTGGCATGCTGGGTTCAATGTATGTACGTATTAAAAATATGTTGTAAATATTTCTTCACACGATTTCAGCATTTGTAGGGAGATACATCCCTTCTAATATTTTACTGCTGTAACAACCATGTTAAAATAGTAAAACTCCAAACAATGATCTCGGCGCTTAATATGTTAATGTAGGAGCTTCAGATCCATGAGCTCTATTTAAATCACGTTTAATGTTTTTATTTTCCAGGGTCGTAATTCCCAGCCTCGGGATCTCTTATTCTTAGTAACAATTATTCCACCATATAACTTTAGCTTGTCACTAGTTTGAGAATTGTTCCTAAAATGTTATTTTGACAAGAAGTAACTTTATTAATAGAACTGTCAGCATTGATAGTAAAAATATGTCTGGCTCATTTTGAAATACAAATTATTACTTCTGAGGGCAGACAAGGAGGCAACAAGTTACAATTTCCTATTTACTAGTTCGTCACAAAAAAAAGTATTTAAAAATATTACTTATGCAATTGTGAGTCATGCTGGGAACGATGGGATCTATTGAATTAATTAGTGCACGTCTGGCAAAAGTTTATAAATTGGAGATACGAAGGCAGTAAAAACTGAGAGGTTTATCGAACCCCAGAAATAATTTTTGAAGACAATTCAAAAGTAAACTTGTCTATTCACACTGAATAAATATAGAAGTTGTACTTCTGCCGAGATATTACAGGAAGTCTCAGCTTTCCAGGTAGCTATCGTAGACTACACAGAGGCAGATCCTAGGACTGATGCTCTGATATTAGGCGTTCTCTTTGCAGTCATAACAACTTTCCAGAACTGATTAGGAAATAGGAAGAATGAGGCACTGAGAATCTGAGTTGCTCGTATCAAATATCAAATGTCAATAGTTAATGGAGAAGAGCAAGTATTAACTATAACTGGATTACTGAACAACTATCCTACGAAAGTTTAGACTTGGAAATACTTCAAGTAGTATTCAATAGATGCTACACTACGGAGACATACAGAATTTACAGACTGTAATGTAGTAGGCTAATGAGCGGAGCATTTTCAGTTGAGATTAAGACAACGTAGGGTATCATGTTCAAGATTAGATCCTGTAGTGGCTCGTTCTACGTCCGTTTCTTTATTGTTTACTTTAGACACGAGCCTCTGATAAATTTCTACGTACTAGTAAAATATTTACGAAATTAAATATAAGGACCAATATGGTACCTTCCTACATACATCAACTTCTAAGTCACCCGCAAAAGTAAGCAAGAGAAGTGTGACTGGCATGAGTTCAAGGCTAAGGGAAAAAAATTCGAGGAAGTGTCGGCAAAATAAATATAACAATATAATAATTAATGAAATTGACAATTATCAAAATGTCACAAAATTCATTATTTTTTCAAAATTTTAAAGTTTCAAAATTTTCAAAACTTGAAGGATTGAGATCATCAGTAAGGTAAATTTTCTATGGCTTTAATTTTTTTTAAATGTTTTTTAGAATATTGGACATACTTTAGAAGATTTTTGTGGATCTGAAACAATGTCTGGGTCTGGATAAAATGCTGCTTCCTGGTTCGAGTGCGTGCATATCAAACATGTGCATCTTGTTTACTTATCCCTGGCCGTGCGCTTTCGTTTACATGTATTGTATTATCTAATGTTTACTATTCTTGGACATCTGAGAATTACTAAAGTGATCGTAATATTTCAAACAGATTTACTAACAAAGCCAAAACAAAGCCTTCGTAACAATACCAGTATCTGAGTCTCTGCGACGTCTACGACGTTTTTAATGACCCACTTACCATGAAGAGGACTACACTTGCTTGTACAGAATTCGTACTGAAATTATCACCCAGTCCTATTATACTATAAAAAAAGAATGATAATCCAGCAAAAAAAAGTGTTTTCCTGTAAGATTACCTACTACTCTGCCTCAACTATATTATTTAGGAATTCCACTCTGATTATTATTAAATTATGCAATTATTACAGATATTTCTGAACAGTATTTTTAACGCCCTTTTAGGGTAAGCGTTGATCTCCAGCAGTCTCGGTTCAAAGAAAAAAATTGTGATAAGAAGGACCTGACTCGTATTACCTAAACTACTGATGACAAAATTATTATTTCAAATGAATTTCATGTATTAGTAAGTATACAATGTAAGTAGGATATTGCATCATTATTGATTTTGGATTTATTGCTACAATCCACTGATTAGACCCGTGATTCGTGAAAACAGTACTCAACAAATAATTTGTATGTACTCTACGTCCATACTATTGAGCCCTTTTAGATTGAATTACGGAGTGCGTCACTGAATTACATAAGAGTCTTTCCCACGATCTGTAGATATATGTATGTAGGCAGGAGAGCTTCAATTCTACAACTGACATCGTTTGCTCTGTCACATTTTGAAATATTTGAACAAATATTTAAGCTATCTATACCTAGAACCTGATTTTTGAAGGTGCTGAACAGAACCTTCAAGATTTACAAAATTAAGGAAAATTAGGACAACCAAGGTAGTCTTACTCATAAAAGGTAAAGCCTTAAATAAACAAGACAAAAATGATGTACACGTAATAATAAAAAGTAAACACGCTATACTATTTCATTTTCCCACTGGGATAAGTATCTTCAATTCCTAGAAGCCCCGAGAAAAAATTAGTCATAAACTTATCAAAAGGTTATAAACTTGTCATTTCAAAGCTATTTTTTCCTTTCATTACATCAAGAATGATGTCTCGGCAAAATTACCACAATATTATTGAACAATAAATTTGGAGTACTCGTTTTCGAGTTTGTAAGAGAACTGAACGCTGGAAAGGAGCTACAGGATTTCCGACACCACATTCCATGTGAAAAGGAATCGCAGTTCCATCCCGGATTTTAAGTTTACTCGCAAAAACAACAAGTGCTGCCCAAGTATGTAGTATTATAACTTAACAGCCCAAATTGCAAACAAATTGTATTGTAATTAATGTCTTCACTTCCAATTAGCTCACATCCTGGGTTGTCCATGTATGTACATATGTTGATGCGTACGTGGATGAATAAGTTTGGGAGTATGTAGGACATTAGAATGGAAAAGTTATTTAATACTAATAACCAAGTATTAACTGAATTAAATGATACTTGTCTAGTAAAAACAAATAATTACCATCCACTCACCACTGTGTTGATTACCTTCATGTCATATCAACTTGCTACATGTCTTCAACATTCAAAAACCATGTCAACACAACTGCACCAAGTAATAAATTATGACACAGATAAATACACATGAAAGATAAACATCTAGTTTCAGAAGCACTACTGAAGTTCTCAAAGTTCCACAAACGAGAACTAGATAGCTACTAATATCTCGGGGTCCCTTGCATCCCAACCATTGTTCTCTCCATATATCTACAGATTGTGTGATAGTGGTCGAATATTTTAGCAACGTTGGCAGAACCAGAACTAGGTGATACCGCACACATTGTAATTATTATTACACCACAACATTTGATCAAACATTTGAACAACTCATTACCAGATGCTCCAGTACAATGATTTGTAGTAACCTTCTCTTTAATCCCTTCAATCCCTTGAATTTTAAGTTTGAGCCATGTAAGTCACAGTGTATTTTTATAGGAGGTAATTAAAGTCAAATTAAAGTCTCTTCGAGGATCTTATCCGGGCCGGAGAAATACTACGTTAGAAATAATTTAAAATGTACATATAGTATGTGTGTACAGATACAATCAATTTTTTGATCGTCGTCAGCGACACTCCATGCTCAATTCGGTAGCTACTTTAGGAGTGAGAAGCGAACACTTCCAAAAGATCTCTGTTCAGATGTCCCCTCAATGTAAAATAAATCAGAAAGATATAATAAAATCCCAGCTGAATAAATGCCTAAAACGTATCATCTCCCATTAAATCCTTAAACTATTAACAAACCCATATATAGTGGGAAGTTGTACTGGGTTACTGATGTTGATAAGCGGAGGAGAGCCAGGTGAGTATGTTTTCAGACTTGCTTGTTTGGTTGTAGCGCTTAGCGTTGCCAGAAAAAAATTACCATGTGGATGTACTTGAGAACCCATGATTGATAAGTTTGATAAGTTACTACTACAGTATACCTGATAAGAGAAACAATGGTGGGGGAACGGAGGAGAGAAATAAAAACTCTGTATTGATTTTCATTTCACAAGTGTGGATCAGGACGGAGGAAAATATGGCTATACCGATTCTCTCGTTCATGAACGCATGTCATTTATGATCCTAAAAAAATATTATTTTAATGGAGATAAACTTTTCTTTCACAGTTTGCCTACTGACTATATATGTACAATTAATAATTTACTCAAATATTCTACCTGTAAATGCACAAGGGATGTCTGATGGTAACGACATGATTATTGGCAATCGTCAACACTTTCTCACTTCTCAAACCTGACGGCTCTCAAGCCTTCAAGAGTCTCTTGCTTCTTGGAAATGTATGAGTTCAAGTTTAGTTCTACTATGTAGTTTCGCTTACTCAAATAAATGCTACCTGCAAAATAGTTAGAATCCCCCTTGTCTCGAGGAATTTATAAAATTTCTAAAAACAGAGTTTCTTTCACTCTAATTTTTAGACATGCAAGTACCTATACATAGATACATATGGTGCATTGTATGTCTGTAGGTGTGGATTCTGTAATTATCAGAGTAGACGATACTGTGCGATGTCCATGTAGTTTTTCATAAAGTGTGTGCAATACAAATGTGTTGGCTTAAAAAATTCGTACTAACCATTTTGAGTACTACCGTCCGCGTTGAACTTGAAAGTTGTTCTTGAAAATTGAACACTCACTAGATAAGCCACATTTCGCAGTAAACATGGTTGTTATTCTGGGTCAAAAAAACATATTCTTGGTTACAATTTACAATGATATTTTTTTGCACTTGCTCAAGTTGACTGTATTTGTACCACCACTACTACAAGCCTTTTGGTATGAATGGATAGATATTGATTCCGGTTGCAGCAGATAAAAAAAAACAAATAGAACGTACCGTGCGTACCTACTAAGTGCTAACATGAGCATACAATTTTCACATCCATCTAATATTACAGTTTGCTTTCGCAAATGCTTTCATATTGATCAATACGTTGAACGGCACTGGTAACCGAAAAGATGACAATTACTCTAGCTGTACAGATCAATACTGCATGGCTGCAACAGTTGGTTTCTGTCTGTACTTCTATCATTAAGGTAACTTGTCTCAATCAACAGGCAGAGACTGAAGGGTAATATTTTATACGGGAACGACCAACCTGGTCAAATACCTTCTCCACACTGGGGCTCATGTCGAGCACGGTAATAGGCAAAGTAATCTGATTTTTGAACTAATCGTTCATACAACTTTACATGAAATATACATACGTCTACTATTATATTCACTACTCCATGAAAATAATAATAATTCGACAAGTCTTACCGAAATGTTTTCAATATTCACTAAATTATCCTTTCCTGGTATATTTTGAAGGTAAAATTCACCACTTAAAATTTGAAGCACATGGTCTCGTCTGCATGGACAGACAGTCTGCTTATGACAAGCATTTGCGACGGCAAGTCTCCTCCACTGAGAAAATATAGAAGTGAGACACTGCTTTTTACAGTTCCGCTAATGCAACGTGCTAAGTAGCTGAGTACTTTCTTTCAGTACTTACAGCTGACGTCGTTTATTTCCAACTTTAGGAGGAAAACTTAGGTCATGGAACTCCAATGAGAAAAAAATGATCCCTTCAACAACTCCGAGTCAAAAGATCATCTTCAGCCCTCAAAAGTTTCCTTTCTCCCGGTGTTTATATTCACTACAATATGGTTTCAAGGGGTAAGTGAGGATAAACAAAAAAACACATATGATGGTCTTGAATGGGAAATTCCTTAAAATTAAAAATGTTGTTCTATTTCACAAACTGAACTTGTACGAGTGCCTTTAATAATTATTATTATTATAATCTAAACTTTATGTAACACTTCAAACAAGACTTGTAATCCCGGTCCTTTCCCAGGTAATGTGTTCGATGGGAAAAGACACACTGAGGTTTGGATCACACCGTGGACTTGCACTCGTACAAACAGAAGCAGAGAGTAGCACTGAGCTTAATCTTAATCGTGGATGGGAACACCAAAGAGTGGGATAATGTAGGTAAATGTTTGAACATGGGTTTATTACGGTTTTGTAGCTCACCACACAGGCAACATACGATGAGGCAATAATCTATTCAAGTGGAAGTGACGATAAATTTGTCCAGGTTTTTGAAGCATGGATTATCTCAGGAAGAAATGAGGGGCTTTTGGGGGTCGGCCAAAAAAATATTCTCTCTTTCTAACATGGTTTCTCTCTCACTCTCAAAAGTTAAAACAACTGTATGTAAATATAAAGCCCTTTAGTACACAGAGTCAAGTCTCAGTCAAAGTAGTGCATGTACATAGTTCAGTAACAGTTTCATCCCTTTCCATTAAGTGTATTTTGATGCACACACATAAACTCATATGCTTTGCATTAAAGACACTCACTTGAAATACATACTGCTAAAAGACTACTAGTCCTTAATACTGCAGACACCCCAAAAAGTTGCAGTAGCTTAGACATAGGCATTAGTGGCAGTAGGAACCGAAAATGAACACATTAGGCTTGCACATTGTACACACGACATAAGCATATATGTAGATATACATACATCCATATAACCCACATACATACATACATACGTTCACCCATTTAATAATAGTACCAAGTACCCACCAATGATTGTGAGCTGTAGTGCTACATAGGGCTAACATTGTGGAAGACATGTGCATATCTAAGTATATCTGGATACTAGTGAGTAGAAATATAGTTGAGAATGTGAATTCTATCGTCAAAATCCATTCATTCATACAAAACATATTTATTTGGTTGTGAAAGCTGAAGTTGAAAACGTAATAATTTTTGCTGGATTTTAAATGCTCCGTATGGCTAATGCATGTCTTAAAATCTGGTTCATATTTCTTTTACTAGAGCATTCTTTATTTTTACTTTCGTCCTCATGCATCTTTTTCCCACTTAATACATCTCTCTTGTTTGCCTCATGTGCTCTTGTCAGCAGTACAAGAGTGGGTTAGAAGAATTCAACCTGAGGAGACCGGCATGCCAATTTTTCATGAGTGCTTACACATTTCACTGTTACACATTCTCCTCCTAAACATCTCTTACCTTGCTCTTCCTCCACAGTACAAACACGTTTTAGTAGTAAATAGTAATGCATGAAGCTTTAAAACCTGTCTTACTCGTGAAAGGCTTTTTAACGTATTTGCCATTTCACACACCAACACATCACCACATGATTTGTCTATTTATTGCAATTTGAACCACAGGGTTTGTAATAAGGATAACAAAACAACAATAAAAATGTTTTTCAGTGTCGGATACGTTTTACCAATAAAACAAAATCCGTAAACAGCAGCTTAGAAAAAATACTTACTCTGACAATTTTTGAAATATTTAAACACGGTTTTCTAAATATTTGCACTGGAGCAGAGAACAGCTCTGCATAGGGAAGCTCTATAGTTGAACTGAATTTGACTAAGCTTCTGCAAGCATTAAATTATCTAAAATTCACAAAAATCCTGTGTAGATAACAACATTCTTTTCATTACTTGAGTAGTAGTGCGTTGGAAATGCAGGGCTAAATATATACGATTGGTGGAATGGAGTACATACAAGGCTGGGATATTTATATTTATAGTGCAGATTGCATATGATTAGAATGTCGTTTAAAAGGGCGTTGGGAAGAAATGACATTTTCTCTCTTATAGTGACTCTTCCCCATGCATACTCGTACACACTCGTAATGATGGAGTGAACGTGAGCCATAAAACACGCAAGCGAGTTGAAGATATGTCAGACGTGGTTCAAATGTCAATAATAATTGCAGATATATCTTATCCTCAGAGTGTTTAGCTAATCATGTTTCACTCTGTCAGATAAGCAACTGTCACAATCTTTACCTTATGTGTGTAACGTTTTTTTAACAAGTTAAAAGTATCCACCGTGTTTCATACAATGAGTACATACATCAATGATGTTCGCACTACTACATGTATAATTATATGAACCTATAAATGGGAGAAATGTAGATTCAAGCTCATATTACTACAAACGCACACACTCTCACACACACACACACACACACACACACACACACAAACACATCCACAACCCACATGGAGAAAATCAAGCTTGAATTCAGACCAACATTATTGTCTAATTTATTTTGTTTACGACCATGTGACTTTAAATACTCAACCATTGAATCCCCTCATAAGTTTCTTTACATATTATTGTAATTACACATAATACTTGACTCTCACGAAGATCGCGGTAGGGTAATCAGTCATGTAATAACACTAACAACAGTACCTACATTTACCCGAACTCATAACACCACTCAACTCCCAACCAGAAATACTAATAAAGTTCACCGAGTAGACCAATAAGTTCCCCCATTTAGACAAATACTCGTTCACAAAACCTTTATTAATACTTGGACAGCACAACCTCGGAATCAAATCCCCTTGTAACCTACCTAACGTATAAACAATGGATTTCAGGAATAGATTAACACCCATCATATGTATCTATATTTAACCAAATTTAATGCCCTTCCTTTATTTCTTCCATACTTTGACAAAAAAAGATGCAGGAAGATTGCCTCATCCCAGGTCGGTAGTCATTGGGATTCTTAAAGTCGAGGAAGATTTGCAATGCACAATACTCCTATTTTGGATTGCAAATTAACAAGGGGATCTTTCTCCCATCCATCCAAGAGTCATGTCAGCGGCTCAGATTTTATGACAATAATATTAAAATAAATACTGCTGACAGATGCATGTGTTAACATGTTCGGGTCATGTGGAAATCTTCGTTATGCTCTTATAGCTTGTAATTATTCTGAACTTGATGTTTGTCGGCTGGTTTTAAATGGGAAAGGAAAGACATACAATTTGTTGCTTTTGAACAGTCGGACGTGTTTTTTGTACCTTCCCATACTGGTTACATTTACATTGCATGCATTCGTAGGAGTTGTTCTTCTCACTCAAGACAAACACATTTACTGTCTCTTCCGTATTCATTTCTTTTCCTTCATGCTCACAACATAAATATTCTTCAGTGTTCTACCGAAATTCAATTGAAAAATAAAAAACTAAAGCCCTCTCTGCAAATATTTGCAGAGGTTTGTCAAACTATGGGCTGGAATCAGTGTCAGGTAAGGGTAGATATACATTGGACGACACTACCGATGAATTTATCGCCCTCGTTTCCAGGAAATGTTTTTATTCATCATAAGAGACACGGCATCAGTTGATTTATGGGTAAGCTGAGACGTACAAAGCAATAATTTACACTATAAATATCATTTGTACAGGATCATATTCCAAAGATATCAATCAATTCAAATAACAAACTAAATCAATGAATCTGTAAAACTTTGGCGTGCTCTTACTGTAAATATGCCAACTCCATTGTTTCCTCACATTGACAATGTCAGTTTGACTCTCCTTTAAAGTCCCATTATCAAGCTCCCACAAGTTATTGAAAGTATTACAGTTGTTAGATCACAGCACTAGGTATAGATACCTAAGTGCTGTTGAAAAGTTAGTAGCATCCTTGGTGCCAAAGTAATGTTTGTCTCAAAAATTTTTTGTCTGAAGGTGAGAACGTCCATGAAAATGATTTGTAACAAGACGGGGTCCATTTTGAATTAGCTAAATCTATACTGTAGCATGTAATGATCCCGTCGTCAGCTCTGAAGTTGACTTTTCAAATAAACAATTACAAGAGATTTATCTTCAACTTTGCCCCAGCGGCAAGTCTGCACTTGTCCATAGATATACAAATTTGTGAGGAGCACCTGGGTTCGAACACTATTTTTTATTCCTTTGATACACTTCCAACCAGAATTCGCTAGTTTGTCCTTATTTATACATATGCACTCCCTCATTTTGGAACTCTGGGAGTCTCAGCAATGGTTAAATATATGGATGGAGGGAAATAACCCTACGTTCCACTCTGAGCGTTGTTGTTCAGACATTTTATTTTGCAAGGAGAAACGGGAGACGGAACTACTGTATATGTATGTAGGAAGTATTTCATGGAGACGAGAGGTGAGAGTCTGTGCCCCGTAAAACTATTGGCAGAAGGCTTAACGAAAGGTGTTATTAATACAGTGTTTTGACAGCGATGATGGATTTGTGGAATAAAAGGGAGGGTTATCAGGGAAGACATCTGGCCAGCTGGAGACTTGATAGTCCGTTCTCAAGTCTCGCTTTTGTGTCTGCATAATTGACTACTTAGGACAACCTCTGAGAACCTGTCAATCAGTTGAGAGGACAGGAAAGTCAGGACACTTTTTCTAGTTTTACTCATCAATTGGAAATTTAGTCACCTCTTCCACCCACTCCAGTTTCAATTTCATTTTCACGCCTGGCTTTCCCAATGGCTAATTTGACACATATTGATTCCGAGCTGGGGAAATTGTGTACCCACTACAGGAGATACATAATTACACATGGGTACAAATAATACCCTCCCATTTATCTGTACATATGACTTTAAACCAAAGAAAGGAAGCAAATCTAAAGACCTGTTAGAGGATTATTGTAACCTTTTGTCCCTCTGAATCTGCTCACAAGAAAATAATCTATTCTTGGTTGACGCAGATCTCCTCATCAAATGAAGCTCTCTAGAAAAAGAAAAGAAAATGTGTAAATAGTTTGACAGTTCATCACAACATCCGAAGTTACTTCAAGTTGAGTATTATTCTGCCCTTGCTCTCGCCTTATCTTTGTCAAGTAGCAAGATGCTGTAGTTGGATAGATATGCATAGAAGTAGATTACAATTTATATCCATGTATATATTACATGCTGAGCGGAAATTTAGGTGAACGATTCAGTATAAAGTATTTTCCTGCCACAGATCAGTCCCTTTTTGAAGTAGAATCCACTCCAGTCTTTAAGTAGAGACATTTATTTGGCATTCCCTCCAATTCAAACTGAAGAAGAAACATTTTGTAGATATTTCTACTCCAGAACTTCAAGTGGATGACCTTTAAAAATTGAAGATATATTGTTGAAATTTTTCACAACTGGTGACGTTGACTATAAAAAAAAAATTATGCATCTTGTCTCTATAGTAGGACGAGTCTCCTTACAAATTATGAGACATGACAAGCGCATAATTAGGAAGGACGTAATGTACATATGATCTCAAATATATCCTGGGGGATTTTTCAATGTGGTAGATCAACTCCCTGAGATCAGTGTGGTTCCTTGAATTGAAAAAATATGTTCTAGTGACAGGGAAAACAGAAGAGGTGACAATACATTTTATGCTTCAAGTACACTTGAGTTTTGTCAATCTTGTCCAGGTCACTCCTGTAAACACTCGAGTACTTTGCCTGATCCAGGACCTTGCCTTGTATCCCTCTCGCCTCTTAAGTACACTGAAAATTTCTGTCTGTATCATATCTTGAAATAAGAACAGTTTAAGGGACAATAAGAACCATTCAAGGATTGGAAGGTAAATAAACGAAAATCTTGAAACTACGGAGTTCGTGGACACTCTTGAGTGAATGCTGACTTTATATTTTCTTTATTTCCCTCTCAGAAAAAAAAAATCAAGATATTCATTCAAGTTGACATTTTCATCTCGAGGAAATGTTAATCACTTCATCAACACACATGGACTACGTTACACAGTCCAAAGGTATTTTCGTTTCGTTCCCTGTAGCCCCATATTTTAACTTCCCTCCCCCTCACATATCTCTCCATTACCTTCCATTGAGTTACTATGACCATCAAAGTTTTACCAATTTCATATCTTTTTGTTGGGACATGCCCAAAAATATCAGCTCAAAAATACAATTTACTACCACTTACTTCTACACTTACACTCATATATGTACTCACTGGAGATGCATGGGACTACAAAAAACGTTTCATGTGACAACCAAGACATTCCAGGATTTCTTGTTCATTCAGTACTTAACGCTAGGAATTAAGGTTAACGGTGTACATAAAGGTAATCATAAAGCCAAGCTTAATTTACTCTCCTATTCCACTCTCAGGCCAAGGAATGGAGGATGCATATTGCCCTACTTTAAGGATGATGTGAAGCGTTATTTTAAGGATATTTCTTGTCTCAAGTTTCTTTTTATTATCTTTCATGATTCTCGACGGTTGGTTATGGGACGCTGGAAGTTCACGTACGAGGGAAAGGATTATGACAGAACCGTATTCCATACTTGAGTAATAATAATAATCTTGAGTAAAGTCTCCTTTCAACCAGGAACTATACTGATTTCATTGTCTGTGTCATTTTTTTTTCCATTTAATGTCATATCAAATAGGACCATTCATGGTCGTACTGGAAGTTACGTTGTGGTATGTTTTCCCTCTGATAAATAAATTTTTCTGGGCTCATAAAGTAATGAAATAAACCATCCATGAAAGTTATCTGCCAAAATGTGGTTCAACCCAATGACTTCGCCATTTGTACACGCAGTATCGCTCATGCCAAAAATTCAGCATTCAGACTCCCTCAGTAAAAATTGAGGGGAATCAACTGAACCTGGGATTGACACTGAACTAATAAAGATCAAATGGCTTAGCCATGGCGAAATAATATCGGACGTAATCCTAATAGTACGCAGGCATACATTGGCGCAGATATAAGCCCCACGGGGAAAAAAAGAGAATAAAAAGTAAGTGTAAGTAGAAAGCAGACTAAGGTGATTTGAGTTGTGAGCACACAAACACACACACAGCACATCGTAGGTCTTAAGTGCATACAGTCATACATTGTAGGAAGAGAAAGACCACATGCCGTGTGTATTATCATTTTGAAGCTCGTAATGAGCATGGGCTTGGGTTGGAATTGTTAAAAAGCTGCCTTGAAGGAATTATATAGTTAATTTGTCGACACCAATATGGTGCCTTTCATCCTTGAGTCCAACAGTTTAGGAGAGCACTGCCATGGCGTGTGTGTGTGAGTGTGACGACGGTCTGATCAGTTCAGGCTTCTGTGTTTGTATTTCAAAATGTCTCCTGTCTAAATAAATGTTCGACGAGACATTTCCCATTAGCTTTTAAGTATGGGATTGAGTGCGGAGCGGTGCCTCAATCTCCGTACAAATCTTAAGACTGTAAACTTTTCAAATATGCAGACAATTCGAGTAATTAATGGTATTTTACGAGAAAAATTTTTCTCCTACATTTTAGAACAATCATCAATCATTGGAAGTATGTCGGGTTTCCTCCTCATGTCTGTCAGGACGGACAGGGGCCATGAGGAACAAGGGATTAGGATAGGGGCCTTATGCACAGTCAAACCTCTTATCCTCACTTCCGTGCCCTGAGCACTTATTACACTTTAATAGTCACCATTGATGACAATGTAAATTGTTGTACTATATATTACTACTGAAGCAACTCTAAACAGTTTCAAATTACTTTGCCTAATTTTTGCAACTTCTTCCTATCCTGGTGTTGAGACACAGCTCAGAACTTGAAGGAATCCTCCGTATGATTTATATAGGATTCTGTACCTTTGACACTAATGTATAGTTGCGGTATCAGTGGGCATGTCACAGATCACGGAGACATACATAGTTGTACTTGAGGAAAGCTGAGATTGTGATATTCTATCACTGTGAGTTGCACATCATTTACTTTTATGGCTTGGAAAACAGGAAGCTGGTAGGTATAAATAAATATCTTACTTGGATTATTGTAATTACGAGGACCAAAGGTCAGCCTACACTGGTACATGCAGACACGTATGTAGAGCTGTCTTCGTAATATAATTATCTCTGGAGCTCCTACGCTAGAGTATTTTTTATTATAGAGTATCTATATGCTCAGCCCATATAACACATAGTGGAAGTCTGAATATAATACAGTACACGTTTTTTCCCAATACAGCCCATAGGTCCCAGAGCGGCTTGGAGTAACTTGAGAGACGAGAGAAGGGAGAGATGGAGACAGAGGTGCAGAGAAAAGGACATGCTGTATCTTGTCAAGCTGAAATCATATATGAATGATAAGTTGAATATATTTTTATGAATTTCCTTAACAGCCTACAGTGTGACTCCAAGGCGCCTCCGTGAAACATCAGCTTTATTTCATAATCAACAAAACACAAGTTAATGAGTCGTTGACACTTTTAACTTGTAATAAATACAAATATGCTGGAGGACTTGAAGCAGAGCATGAACTCCTAACTTTGTTGTCTCTGCTAAAATGTCATCCAGTCTAGAGAGTGGGTTTTATTGTCATACATACTCCCTCGGGAGATTAGAGCAGTGATCATGAATATGGACATTTCATTGTAGAGAGGATTTATGGTCCCCATTATTATTATTTAGCAACGTATGAGCTCCTCTTTGAAGGGAAAAGAAATTAATCAACTTAAACATGACTTGCTTGTGTAATGGAATGTCCGGAAAATAAATTAACTACACATAGAAAGAGAATGCAGAATATCTGTCAAGAAACTCATTTCTCCTTCGTTAGCTTCATAAAACAACATTCTGTCGTGTCAGCTCACAGTTTTTCAGAATGCTCATGATCCAGATAAACTCTCAAGGGACACCAGAGTCTACACAAAGTCTACTGTAGGGATAGATATTTACATACAATTGTGTGTGAGAGTGCGTCGGGAAATGTGGTCAAGGTGTGATATCCTTCCATGTAAAGCATGGGGGTCCGTATGTATTTACATGTACCGGACATGAAACATGTTGCTCGTGCTGAAACAATTATGATAATTTTTTAAGAATAATCATTTTCAAGAAAACTGCTCCTGTATTATTTTTATTAAGGAGTTTGAACAGCTCTCTTGTGGGCACATGATATAACATGAGGAAGAGGTAAATCATTGGTTGACATTTGGAGAACAGAAGATGAATAATGCTACTTTTGGACAGGAAGGCACACCTTCTCTGATTGTTGTATGTATTTCTGAGTACACACGTCGTAAGCATTCTTGTGTATGTGTGTGTGTGTGTGTGTGTGTGTGTGTGTGTGTGTGTGTGTGTGTGTGTGTGTGGTGGAACGTGTATTTATATTCTAGGGGAATTAGCAGAAAGACACACTACAACTGGTTTAACTCGTCTGTTTACAGTTTACGTAGGAAAAGTGAAAATAATAAAAATTTATCCATAGACTCACTCAAGTTGCAATAAGTCAAGATGATGGCTTATGCAGAGCATTAAAAATCCATAAATAAAAATGTTAAAATCTTTCAATCCATAAGGACGATAAATCATTCCGAGCTTAAAACTTCTACAGCGTATCTACAAAGTCTGCAAAGTTAGTAAATATTATAGAAAGGGAGGGAGTCATACAAGGAAGTGTACACATAAATACAAATCTACTTCGAGCCTGCATGTCAAAACTCTTTGACAGACGTTCCACTCTTATTGCCGTAGTACGAGATCTGATCCTCTACACTCTACAGTAAACATACTCCGACGCTAAAGATGGTCAAATAAACAACTTTAAGAGCTACCATTTAGCTATTAATTGATACAATGCTACAATTCCGACTGTATGATCACTCTTCTTATGTAAGTAAGTACAGATGTAAAAAAAACCATGCCGAGCATCAATGATTCAGGGGTACTGTTTTTAAAGCAACTTGTGACAAAGCCTATTTTCCCCTTTTTTAAATATTGTTTACAATTGGGCTGGAGGCTTCATGAGTTCATAAATACATCTACCTATTTGCTCGTTTCTATGTTATGGTGTAAGTTAATCACTTAATAGTTTTAAACATTCGTTGTGTCATCAGTGAAGTGGCAAAATGAGCTAGACGCATTTTTGATTAGATGAAAAATAGTCCACTTACACATTCACTAAAAAGGAGAAATTCACCACGTGCACATACATACATACTATTTACACGTAATTTTGCATGTAGACCATTTTGCTTTTAGTGAAGCTGCAAGTACAGATAGACCATTTTGCTTTTAGTAAAACTTTATGTATACCATGTTGCTGCCAATTAAAAATTTGTCTACACCTTTTTGCCTCTTCACTGACGGCATGTACTTTACGTTCAACGTCACTGTAGTTGACTACTGCTTATCTGCCACTTCATACTACTAAAGATTTCAAGCTTGCAACGAAATAAGTAACACGTACCCTCACCATCATCTGGCGGTTTCTTGTTAAAGTATCTGGAATTCATTGGTTTCTAGAAACGGTCGTCAGCGTGAGTTGATCACTGAATTGTATTGGGATATTCCTTTTGCTTAAACGTATGCTCACAGTACAATGTTCCTCATTCCAATTATTAGCTAGATTTCATCAAGTGATCTTTAAAATATGTAGGCTTAGTTAAAATACTTAATTAAAATATTTGCTTTTTCAAATTTGAATTCTCCTTTAGAAATTTATACTTGATAAAAAAATCTGAAGTGATAAATTATAAGTCTAAATCTGTAATAAATTAAGCAAAGGATCAAAGCCAATTTTAAATGAGTGGCTTAATTATTCGTTGGGTGCTTTATTTTTTAGTCAATGAAATAGATTCAACTAAGCACTACTTTCCATCGGTGCAGTGTTTGACAGCGAGTTCGAAGCAAAGAAAATTGAATGACAAGAAAGTAAAACAAACTCCTCTTAGCTCTCCATCATTTAGAAAATACAATGAAATATATGACAAACGTCTTGAGAAAAGGCAATCTATGAAAATGTGTCCCCTTCTGGTGGGCATGCATATTTTCCTAAAATAATACAGAATTTGGAGTAATTAAAAAAGTTTTTATATGTTTTAAAAGATATGGGATCGTCCTGGGCGAATTATTCGTATATATTTGCGATAAGAATTTAGAGTTCCTTATTTTCAAAACGGTTTGTTTGTGGAATTTTGTCACGTAATCCCGTTTAAAATGATTTATGCTCTTGTGGGATTGATAGTGTTTTTCCTTCCTCGTTAATTTTGAATAAAAGGCATTTACGCTGAAGTCCATAAAATTCCCACTGAGTTTTTAATATTGACACGGTGACTTCAACTGAAAGGTTACAGGTTAAATAACTAACCTCTGAGCAGGTAAGGGGATAATTTCAGGAAAGGAACATATTACAGAGTATTTTAACATTAGATTTAATATGATTAAACCAAAACTATCAAACCTGTTTCATATTTCCATCGCCCTTACAAGACGTATATACGTCGCCAGAAAAGCACATACAACTATGCAGTTAGTTAACAATGAACTAACGGTGAAATTTTACTGTCAGTATTGGGAAGTCATAAATGGCATGTAAACCTGATCAGTGACAGATGTAGGGGTACTTGGGTAAATGTTTATCGTTTGGATTCATACTCAAACTGGATGTTTGGTCACTAACGGGAATTCAAATGGGAATAAATTCCAATGATAATAAAATTCTAATTTTTATTATTCAAACAATTCTTCAGACTGAGGATTGACTGTATAACAAGATTCAGTCAATTTAAAAAAAAATTATAGTAGAAAATCACGTTCTTACACCTACTGTAACTGATACTCCTTTCCCATATGTGACTTACACGAGCTGTAGGGCAAAAGGAGTGTAGCTTTAAAGCGGAGCAAAGGCATGTAAAGTATCGTTGATCCATATATCATGCAAAAGTTTTGCTAACACTAATGTACTAATGTAAGCATTTTCTCCTCCGTACATACATATGCACTGTAACAAGTTTCTACCCAGAATGAGCAAGTACATAGGAAAAATACTATGCCAACATTTTTCACCACCAACAAAATTGCTATGTTCAAATATGGATTGTAACATGTGGCTTTCATTTGAAGGAAACTAAATACTCATTTTACCTCCTCCAGGTAATTATTATCCAAAGAATCAAAATTGCAAATACACTCTTATTTATTGTATTTGAAGTGTGATTATGAGTTATGATGGAATCCATATTCGTATTCATGAAACATTTAATTACTAATAACTTCAAAACGAAAGGAGAGTTAGCTTTTACGAGGCTTTTATTTCCCTTTTTCAAAAGTATCATAAAAACAATATTTAGGAAAGAAGAAAATTATTGTCTGGGATTATTTGAGCTTTTAATGATGAATGAGATGATGATACAGCGACCAGGAGAAATTACTGAAGTTTGTGCGCGAGTTTACCCCTGGGGAGGGGGGAGGGGTTTGATTTCAAATACAAATACCCACTTCTCCCTACCCAGAAACTTTCTCGGCGATCCAAATCGGAGTTAGGTCGGTTAGGTGGTTACTCGGAGTCCTAAAGATCCAGGGAACCAATTACTTCGGCTTTAATTTCCTAAAAATCATGTATAGTTACATTTATATACCCCGGCCAATAAAATTGTACAATAGTTACACAAATGGCAATACATTCTTTAAAATGATTTGAAACTTGAAAATAAATCAAAATTTGTGAAGTCATTAAAGCGGTTCTGAAATCCATTGGGAAGAACAGAGAAAGATTTGTCAGAGGGGAATATTCTGAGTAACTAGACGCGTTGGAGGTTGTAGATATCAACCTTTAATTCACTGTTCACTTGTTACAAAATTAGATTGTAAATTAAAATCCGTAAAAGTTTACGAGGGGCAGAAACACTAGTTGAGATCCCAAAAACGTCTGACCGTAAATACAAAACTCCTGGACGCAGGTCTAATAATTATGCATACACTGCAAATCTGCTCGGAATGGATTTTTTACTGTGCCTGTTGAAGCTGTGGAATATTCCTTGACTGCTCCCTCATGGCCCCAACTACCTTTACGTAGTTACAAGTAGTAGTAAAAAGAATTGGAAAACAAAATGGGTAAAAGTCAAAACCAGACCAACGATGAGAAAGAGCTTTGGAAATTGAGAGCTTGAAAACACACACTCTTTTTGCAATAGTGTTCCCGAAGATGAAGTCTCGGGTGAGGAACACAAATGAAAATATTGGAAATTTTAAAATATTCCCAACAAAGAAAGATTTTCAATAATTTTCTAGTAAAGCTCTTGAAATTTTCACAGAAACTTATTTATCAAATTGATTTTGAAACAGAGTGCTATTGACTATCGTAGAAATTTTTCGCTACTAGCTCGGCTGGGATGGAAGAACCACGACAATTTTGCAAAGTGACCAGTACGGTGGTCAACACTGATCTCTGGCCAAAGTTGTTAATACCGATTGCTTTTAAAGATTTTCCGAGGCTCTGACATCCATAAAACCAGTATACGAGAGCCCTTCTGGCAAAGGGGTGGAACAAGGCAAAAGTCAGATGGCCATTTGCACCGGTAATTCCTATGGTCACATCATCCTTACACTTAACTTCCCTGTACAAGATACCAGATAGTTTGCAAAAACTTGAACCTCATAAGCAATCTCAAATCTCACAGGGACGAAGCGGACTTTGATACGCTCCAACATTAATACTCAGGTAAGACTGGACTTAAAAGTGGTAGACATAGCAGGAACAACAACAACTCCATGTACACAATAACAACGACCAACATAATATTGGAAGAGCCTCACAAGAAATGGGGGGTGAAGATCACGATAGTGAGAGAGAGAAAGAGAGAGAGAGAGAGAGAGAGAGAGAGAGAGATGGGTCATCACTACTAAAGAGCCACCCGATGCAAAAAGTCCTTTCATCAATGCATTCTACTTTATGCTCCTTCATCTTGTTCTTGAAACTTCATCCGTGTCTTCCTGTATTGTCCGCAAGTACAAGTTAAATCATACATTGCCCACCAGCCTTTCTCCCTGTATCATTTTGTGGTCAGACTCAAGTCAAAGTGCATCCGAAAGCGTTTCATATTTCTTGCTCAGCAGTAGTATATATGTATGTACCTACCCCTATCTGTAGATACTCCTGGTAAAAGTTATTGGAATGTAGGAATTGTTCTCTGACTGAACAGTCATACACATTTACTGTATATGTGTCGTTGGTGGATTTTAATATTTCTTTTGTACAAGATATCCTCTCTCCGTACTAAATGTTAAGAGCTCTCATCAGCAAGTTAGCCCAATTGAAAAAAGCTGTCTGACCACCCCAACCTAAAAAATAAAATAATTCATAGTCAACTCATTCACATTTACCTATCACCACGTCCCGTATCTCTTACCCGAATTTTCTTCCCTCTAGTATTATTTTCCACCCATGACGCCTGGGACTTGTTTCTCATAAGGTACATAATTACTTCATGTGTGTGTGTGTGTGTGTGTGTCTGTCATGTGGAGGAACCATTTCATTCGTTTTTAATTTGACAGAGCAATAAGTTTTGTAACTGTTCATTCTTCTTGGAATTATCAATCTCTTTACAAGTCTTGACAGGGAATGGAGTACCGTATACACATGTCACCTTTTACCTCTACATACATTTTCATGACTTGTAGTAGTAGTAGCCCTGTTCAGGTTTTTTTCCCCCTTGTAAATAATAAAGTGGTCTCACAATCAGCATTTTGTCCTCCGTCGTAACTTTCCTTGTTCTTTTAGGACGTGTATGAGTGTGCAAGATAATTTTCCCATTCCAACAACACTCATGGGAATGCCTTTTATTCCCTTAAATTGCGGCTACTTCAGTCTTGAGCACAGTTAAGGAATTAAGTGCTAATAAACCCAATCAAATATTTTTAGCAAGCTGTATAAGTTTACAAGGGGCTTTAAAACGTTTACAACGGGCCCGTACCTACCAGAGTTGAAGGTGTTATATGACTCCTGTTACGATATTACGGTCAATTAATGAATTTTTTTCAGGTGTGAGGGTAGGAAATGTCAAGTGAATCATATCGGTTACATTGCTTCAGGTCGGACATTAGAGTTTTCTGAGATGGAAAGGAGATATCAAGTGTAGTGTGTAACTTGGTTGTAAATATATTCTCCTTTGTCACAGACAACATCACATCTGTCCTCAAATGACAAGTAGCTTAACAAATGTTTGAGACTCGATGAAATTTCACGCTCACAGTTACTATATCTCCTGGGAGACTTACTTTAAATGCCTGAGCGTCGGAGTATGACTGGCTTGAAGCTACATAGTCTCTTGTGGGATTTAAGGGCTTGCCCTGACATGAATTTCTTGACGATGCATGAAAACTATAGGTTATAAAAGAAGGGATATCTTGTTATAAATACCAGTTTTGATGGGAAGAGGAGATGCAAAATAGCAGTAACGCTGCAGTCTGAGGTCATAAATCATAAAGGGAGGCAGAAAATCCTGAAGGAGATGAACCATTGAACCATGAACGTCACTGAGCAACAGTGTTCGGCATTAATTACATTAATGTAAACTATAATCAAGGTTTTGAAGGTTGTATGGGAAGATTAAGGTGATGTACGCCAGCGGAAGCGAAGCAAAAGCTGCCTTTATTCTATTAAAAAGTGTTAAAGTGAATTTTCACGTAATCGAATTCCCTTATATGTCAGGGGATGATAGGACTATTTTTTATTGGACACAACTGAGCGCCCCAGTGCTTGGATGCATTTGGCGAATGCCCATATGATTTCAGCAAATATGAGTTATGGATGGTTCCTTGTCTTTGATAACAAACAATTTAAAGGATTGTAGCCCATAAAATACACTCTCAAGCTCTCTTATAAATCAAATCTAATTTCTTTATGTAACTCCTTTGCAGAGATACATAATATATTAGTTACACATGAAAGGTAAACGGAATTCTTGGTTTGGTTCTCTTTGAAACATTTCCCGTACGATAGCCGTTTACGCCACGATGTTGAAATTATTCTTCTCAAGAGGCTCGTAATCATCTGCTGAAGTAATCACACGGAGCCGAGGGCATTTAAGCCTTTTGCAAAGCTGTCCATATACCCGTTTCTACTGGGGTTGGTTTTGTGGGTAAAATGTAAGATATACATGGACGCAGGTATGTTTCCCTGCCAAGCATGGTGGAGAGTGCCATAATAATAATAATACTAAAAAGGAAAAAAAATTGCAGAAATAAGGGGAAGAAATCAAAGGACTGAATTGTTTTTTTTTTGTTCTATGTTACTGCAGGAAATAAGGAAGATGATAGAGTTTTTGCCGAGCAAAGTAGCATGGGTCAACAGCCGAAATAAAAAGTGCTCCAGCAAGTAGTCCTCCTCACAGATTGTCATATGAATGAATTACCGTTACCTCCCTCTTTTCTTTCCACTCAATTTCCAGTTTTCCATTTTACCACACTCTCAGTGACTACATGCATTGGCTAATTGAGCAACATTGTATTGTGTACAACAAGTGTATCCTCCTCGGCAGTCTTACACTGACGACATACTGTATTTTTTTATAATTGTCTCACATAAAAAAAATTATTAACTACAACAAATTCAGGTTTGTGTTTCGCTTATTTGGAAATAATATCTGAGGGCAAAATCTGGGATCCCAATAGGACAGGGGGGATTGTGCAGGTGGAACTATACGTATACAAGTATGACTAGGCCACAATGATATTAATTGAGATATATTTTACGCCCATGTCTTTACGGCTCCTCTTCTCTAGTGACGTCCCCGTATGCACGATGTCTTCGAACCTTACACACAATATCTGTGTTATCGTGTTCATCAGGAAATTAACAAATGGAGAAATCCTTTTGAGCTCTCAGAAGAGGTGGCCTCAGGTTGAGGTTGAGGTTCATGGCCATGACATTGATTAAATTAGTGTGATCACTCCGTGGAAAGGAATGATGTTCTTTCAGAGGAAAAGCGAAAAAATCATCCGTTATTTAAATCTCTTATTCATTCTAAATTGTTAATATTTATTCCAATCTGCTCAAAGTACTTTGAATAAATATTGGATAATCTCTTCATTAGATACATATGTACAAATGTATATGCTATTCCGAGTGTTTATTCAAAAAATTTACGGGGATGAGACAAACCTCCTTTGTCTGGTTACGAGAGTGCATCCCCAATTTCCATATTAGGTGCGCATCAACAACGTACGAACCAAAGTGCGGTTTCCAGTTTTTCAAAGCTGGCTCATAAAATAATGTAGATAAGTTTGGATGGAGTGGTTACGCCGCTCCTAAATGTCATCAAATGTTGATCACTCTACTGAAATAGTTATGAGTCTCTTATTAAGCGTCTACTCCTTCCAAAAATTACAATTCGTTACCATATCATTAGATACTAGTCAGTAGAAACAAAATACAAATCAAGTATGAATAAAAGTTGGGAATTATGTGGTTGATGTGGTCAGAGGATATAAAAATGAGGATCCGATTTCATCAAGTTCAAACATTTTTTTCGTTGGGATAAAAATTCAATATTCAATTAACATCATTAATATCTTAATGATATTTGCATAGCGCAGATGTTCGGTGAGCATTTTACAAAAATACTGTTGTGCAAGTCCAGTACAAAATTAAATAGCATAATCAAATAATCACAATTGAAAATATTTTGATGCCCAGGACCACCCGAACTTTTAATAATTAAAACCACGTGAAACCCCTGTATATTTTAAGGTAAGTCATTTTAGGCAACTACCCTATACTGGTCCTATGTAATCACTGCATAGTGCATAATTACACATACATAAGTGTGTTGTGTTAGCAATTTAGCAATGGGATTTTCTGGCAGACATTTCGGCCACAATGATAATTCCCACATATTATACCACTTATTTTCAAGAGGGAAGAGATCCAAAAAATATGTATATCCAGGTGCACAAAAAAACCAAAATACAAATAGCATAATTTCCCCATAAATATTTGTTAGAAATTAAAATTTGGCTCGAATTAATAATAATTTTGTCAACATCTGTACGAATGAGTATAGAATATGAAACATGAAGTCTGTACAAACAAAATTTTGATTTTTGCTTACAATAATAATAATTAGTGCTGGGAAGAGTTATGTATCTACCTTCATTCAATGTTGCACCTAACAAGAACTGCCAAAGCTATACCAATTTGCTACTATATGTATGTACATGTGTATTAACTAACATCTATGCACTCTGTACATATATACAGATACATGCAATTAAATTTACATGTATATTCCTTTCCCGGAATAATGACTTCTTAAATACCAGTGTAATCATCCCTAGCTTCGTAGTTTTTATTCTGAAAGGTTTTCAAGCCTTTTCCCTCGAAAACGCATTGGAATGGCTTTAATCCCAATACCTGCTCTCAACGCCTGCAGTTCCGCATTCAACGAGTGTAAGCTCTTCCATTTAATTACACGTACATATGTACATGTAGAAAGATGGCCAACACTTTCTTTACTGTAGAGACTCTTCAGATTATTATTACTTCTTGGTATTATAAGCGATCGTACCACTCCGCAATTAAGACTGCTTCCTTACATACCTGTTCTTAAATCATCTCCCATTAAACGCAATTACGATCACGGGGATGTAGTTTATGAACCCATAAGTTAGCTTGAGACAGTTGCTTGGAAAGCTAAACAAACATAGAAATTAAAAGGGTCGTACACTAATTACAACAGATAGTTTTCGAAAAGTCAAACACAGTTAGTAGTGGTTATCTGCGACCCCGTCGGGAGTATCTACTTACTTCCCAACTATACCTGTAGATCCACATATGAATTTAAAAGGGACGTTGAGCAACTGTGAAAAAAATTGGAGGTAGAGGAGCAATCCACCGTCTGGGATATCAACTTTACCCCGAAGACTCTTGTTCTTTTTCATGATCAATAAACATGTCAGAGCAATAACTTTTTCGCACTGTTCGAAGATTATAAATACATAAAATATTTAGCCTGGCTAAAATCATTGCAAGATAATGGGAAGAAGAGCCGATTGGTTCAGATAAATGCTGCAGTAAAATTGCATTTCGTGTGTGGAAGTTCCCTGGTAGGGAGACCTGATATCCACAACAATAGCCATAACTCCTTGGGAAGAGAGGTGGAACCAGCTTCTAGTGTAGGTACTTACCCTGTTTAATAATTCATAGTTTGAAAAAAACTAAACAGTGGGTCATCCAGTTACAATGATGTGAGGATATGATCTTTGGTCCACTGGCTCCAGGGTTTGATTTTGTAAATTGTACATACATAATTACATACATACATACTACAGAGTGCGTCTCTACAGTAGTGTCCTAGCATGTAATGGGTCATGCCAAATAATTGCAGAATCTGAACTTTGCCTTTAGCTCCTTTTTTGCACTGGCAAAGTCATTGCTGAAAGCAAACGCATGTAATGTGTTAACCCATATATTTACCAACTTGTCCTTTGTTACCCGGTAATGTTTTAATAAGCAGCTTCAGGAAAACACCACAGGCCTTCATCCCAATAGGACTGACTGACAATGAGAGAATTGCAATAATTACACAAGTGCTTTTTGGAAAACGCTGTCTAGTTGTTTATGTTTTAATAATAATTATTAACTTTTGGTCATCGTCAATCTGACGTTGCATGTTCTGCCCGTGTAGTATGCATGTAAGAACTAGTAAGGGGGAAAAAATCTTGTAAAGGAGAAGATCGGGGTATACGTCTGAAACTTCCTACAATTACTGGTTTTCCTCTGTATATCTATTGCTACGGCTTATCACAAACGTGATTCTGTATTTTTTGACAGATGTAAAATACAGTACAGATTTTTCGATGAGAAAATGCCAGAACATAGATGTGGGTTCAAAGTACTGTCGGAAGTCAAGTCAATCTATGCAAGATAATCAAAGTGTGGCCACAAACGACACGACCTAGTCATCCTTAATGATGCGAAAAAAGATGCTTAGCAAGTTTTTCGTCTTTTCCATTCGAGAATGTTCAGTGTATGTACATATAATTGAACTATCTTCTGCTGTACAGATAGTTGGGCTACTACCTCATGTAGACCCTTTCATTCCGTATGTACATACATACATACATTATTCCGAACATGCAGATAGGTTCTGGTATGTATGTACATCAATGCCTCTGTACTACTCATAGGTGGGTATGTATGTTCTGTGTGTTTGTATGCAGTCCTCATATGATTTAAGGCAACCCACGTTGATGTTACACCGGTTGTTTGTATCAAAAACTTTAATACGAAATTCACGAAGTAATGTAATGCATGTATAATGCTGCTTCAAATGTTGCTAACTGGCTTGCGGCCGCATCTTGATTTTTTTTTTCGTATGTATGTAAAGTTTCCCTGCTCCCTCACTATTTCGGATGCTGTGATTGCTAACAGAAGAAGGCTTTACATTTTTTGACCTTTTCCTCTCACACTAGTTTTGAGTGTACCGTTGCTTGACCTTTTCACAATTACTACAAACTCTTCATCTTTCATTCATCAAGGTTAGAGCATAAGTCTATTCTTTCTGCACACAATATCCAACCAATCTGATTTCCACATTATTTGCATTCACACCGCAGCCGCTCCAACATTTTTCATCAGGAGCTCGACGAGAGAATCTCTGTTGGAACTTGAGCCATTACTTCTGTGCACCCAACTCATCCATTTCAACACCTTAAACAGATGACGTTCAGTTTGGATAGTCAAATCCAAATAAATACGTTACGTCCTATACGATGGATGAATTTATATTACCTTATTGTAATCCAGATTTAAGCACCTGTAAATTAAGACATTCACTTTACAAACGTAATCAAACAATACATTTATTTCTAGAAAGTTAATTCCTTAGGTCTTTTAATTTAGTGGTGGTAAATGCACATTCCATTCGTCGGAATGCTAACAGTAATTTTGTCAAGCACCTGTCTTCAGACCCAGACTGGGACTCCCAGTCCAAATAACCAGATTCATTTTATTATTCAATCAGCTCTACTATTGCTGTTTGATCCTACAGTTTTTATACAAGGCTGAAGGACAAGATGTCTCGACATTCTCTACAACCAAGTCATTCTCCTAAATATGGATAATGGATGCATTACGAGCTTGAGCAAATTCCAAGTACAAGAATAGTAGGGATAGTTTTAAAAAATATATAGTTTTCTGAAGTAAGTAACAGTACCTACAAGTTTTACTTCTATAATAAAATACCTTTGTGGTAAATTCTGTTCCTTATCGTGTCGTCGTAAAAGGGATATTGCTGGCTAACTATAGTAATACAGTACAAAATAAATAAACAGTAGAATGTAAACACAAAAAAATCAAAACAACTCATTTTTGAGGTCAAAATAATTGTAAGTGAATGAACTGTATATTTGTATAAAACATTTCTTCCTTCTTGACAATTCAGATATAACCTTTCATTTCAAGATTAAGTAGATACGTGTTCACATACATGTTACATATGTAATTATGTATGTGCAACTTCTGGAGATAATTTACTTTTATTCAAACATATATAAACTCAGTTATTGATAATCAATAGGTATGACGTATGTATGTATGTATATCTACGTGTAAATATAAGACGGGGGAGTTTTTTGCTCTTCACACTGACGTAATTCTAAGATTCTATTAAAAAGGATGGTTTTTATATATAACTGGTTTATAAAAGCAAAATTGCTACTTGTAACCATGAATAATTCCGCTCTTGAGCCACTAGTGATCTAAATTTCACCACAATAGTGTTTCCCTGAAATCTACAATCACATTTTTGGTTGCATACATCCATTAATTAAAATTACAGCTGCAAAATTATTTGGATATTCCTACTAAGAATCTAAATCGGATGTAATCTCTCATCTCTTCTCAAAAAATATTTTATTGCTCACATTATTGAAAATTGACTGAAGAAAGTATGATGACACCTATTAGATTGGGATCATGTACAATTGAGATGCTCGACTAACTTTTACCGTAGTGAGGAGCCCACATTATGGGTCGAATAAATTTTACTAACACTCCCTACTGTCCGAAGCATAAGGAACCTAACGAAAAATCAATATTACTTTCAAACACGGTAGTAGAAATTAAATAAATGCCCAGATCCTTCTTATACAATCACGCTATTCTACGAAAAGGCAGTGAAGTTTTTAAACTTTGTTCCAGCCCCAGTGATTGCTTTTCAGAATTCAGGTAAAGATTTGACCAGTAAGTGTAAACTCGACAAAGTTTCATTGTTTCATTAATCTGGATTCCAGGAGAGTTTTCTTGAAACTTCATCCCCTCTGCATTGCTTTCGAATCCATTGAAATTACTCCACGTTTACAAATTGTATACATCGAAAAAAAAAGTAAACATTAAATTGAAATCCGTAGAAGATCAACGGAATTTGAGGTTGCGATTATTTTCTTGATTTTTTCTGCACTCGTAAATCCATTTACAAAATAAAGCGCGTCAATTCCTTCTTCTTCTTGGACAATTGTACTTACCGCCTGCAACAACAATAATTATTATTATATCTTCAATGAAAAGTTTTTTTATATTAAGTGATAATAACAATCTCCAAAAACGTAGCAATAAATCCAATGGAACTTCGAAATTCTAGGAACAATTGTAAATCGAAAGTATCTATTTTTTATTTTTTAAGGTACTAAAATTTCATAATTTTTGACTTTTGCTAAAAAGAATTCATCACAGACTTGTACTCTCTCCCCTCAAGACTAATTGTCCTTTGATGATGTTTCTAAACTAATTTAATATTTCAAACTCATGTTTACCAGGCCTCCAAATTTCGGGAGCCAGCAAAAATAAATAAATAAATCTGCAATAACTGTTGACTAGGATTTTGCACGCTGGTTTTAAATGCCTTCATAAAAAACTTTTTAATTTTCCTAAAATAAAATAATATCTCCATCAAATTTTCGAAATTTTTGTCGTTTTTTTTCATCAAGAACGATTTTGAGTTTTGGACCTAGCCCCTCCGGACTACATGTCTTTTAATGATGTTTTTAAATTAATTAAAAGTTTTCAAAACCATGGTGGCAATATCTTAAAATTTTGAAAAACCGATTTCGGGAGCAATCTTGAAACTTTCAAAACAATCACGTTTGATTAGGATGTCTCAAGTGGGTCGTTAATGACACATTTTAAAGTAATTGAATTCTTTTGGATAAAATAGTCATCCCAGGCGAAATTCTGAAATCCTATTTGAAATTCTGGCGAGAATCCAAAATTACAAAATTATACAAAATATGGTATACTTAAACTACAATCTAAACGTTGGCTCTGGAGCAGCAAGCAGGCCACGAATTGGCTTGTGTGTTACTTAAATGATTTTTGTAATATCCTTTTTCGCCCCCTAGTCCACATAAGGGAGTAACTCATCAACATTTTATTTCCCTCCGATCGAAATAGCTATTCGAAATATTTTTCGGAAAGATCAAGTGTGAAAAAATATCTTATATATATTATTATTAGCTATTTACAATAAAGAATGGATTCCACTGAAACCAATTTAAATGTTAAAAAAAATATCAAGTTCAGGAACTGTCCTTCTGATCCTGAAAATACATTTTCCCAACCTTGCTTTTTGTCGGTGTAGTGTCAACAGTTCGTAAAGCAGAGACATGTGGGATAGTTCCCTGGAAAGCCAACAAACTTTCCTACAAGGAGTTCCAAAAATGTTTGTCGGAAAAATTCGACGCTGAAATAAACAGACACTGAACTCAAATTCCATGAAAAATTTCCCTTTTGGTTAACGTCCCTGACCCGTAAGACCACAACAATTGATCTTGGTCAATGAAACAAATTTCAGAAAATAATTTGTTAAAAACTAGGTGCCAAAGCCGTAGCCCTAAAATTATGACTAAAAACTAAAAATATAATTTAAAAAGATAAAAGATGATAAGGGAGCTAATAAAAGTATGTCCGTTGGGTTTGAGTACCTAGAGAAGAACCTCTCCTTTATTCAAAAACTTCCTACACTACTTCCTTAAATTAAAATGTGCTATATACATATTATATTAAATGTATGTATCCCCTATATCTTCTAATTTTAGTAATAATTAAACAATTAATTTTATCTCTTGAATTGTACACTATGTGTGACATAATTTTATTTGTCAAAAGGGTCCACTTCGTTTAAACATTCAACAATTTTAAGGACCAATTTTGAATGTGTTGACGGCATGTTTCAATACATATGTTGGATTTGGTAAAACAGACTTTACGGTTAAACAGACATAAAATTAGACCATTTTAGTACAATGTATTTAAGCAACTAACATTCGGGAATCTGGGTTGCATGGTATTTAAGGGGGAAAAGAATTAAATATGATTTAGATTTTCAGATCGAAATTCGTCCCTTTGTTAGAGTTAAATTAAACATATTGGTTACGGAGCTTGTTCTAACCTACCCAAAATCTGGGAAAATGTTCGTGGTGGTATATGTTTACGGCAAAAAAATAAAATCAGTGATATATGGCAAAACAAAAAATTAACGTCAATGAACAAGAAGGAACAACCAGTCCAGTCTCAGCAGGTAAACTCTTGCTTGTGTAAAACTGCAATGGCAAGAAAATAATCAGGCAACTACAGACTCTTTAAAAAAACAAACAGTATTTTTACATCCTCAACCTCAACAACAGAATTATAGCAACACTTATATGGTAGTGGTAGTGGAACTGAAAATCCATAAGTACAAGGACAAACAACACAGTGACTGTGGTACTGTCTCAATCAGAACTTTCGTGTAAGTAACGGCACTCCTAATGGTCTTTGAGAATCCTCAACATTTTTGTATTTCTTATACCAGCACCAGCAAGATATTTTTATCCCATTAGAACGACATCTCACCTCCCACTATCCCACAACGTATACAGCGTTAGACAACATGGAGTTAGGTTGGAAATTATTACGCGTTAGGGCTTTCAGGAAAGAAAGTAATGAAAGTATTGCGGAAGAATAAAAAGTCCAAGTTGTAAGTTCTTGTCATTTCCTTGTTCAAGACCATTAAATCCAATTGGACCATTAAAAAACAGCTCGTTAGCATGTATAATATGTAATTGTCAAAAATTTAAATACATTAATTTTTTTTTTCATGAGCGTGGGTCAATTATTGTGACTGCATGAGGCCAAAATGTGATACGAAGTCAGGATTAATATAAAACCAATTTTGAGAATTTGAAATTAACTTTCTGATTTCGTCGATACTTCCGTTCCGACTGCCGACAATGTCGGCTGATTAGAAGTTTCGTGACCGACATGTCAGTCAGGTTGTTTTAGTTTCAAATATGGTTCGAGAAGAAATGTGGTATAAGGAGTAAAACTGTCCATTTTCAACAATGAACTAGTAGCACTTTTCTAGGCTTTAAATTCCAACAGTTTGCAGATCATAGATACAATGAAACATTAAAAAGCTAAGATTCCTTCAAAAATATTCTGACAATTTTTTAGAGAATGAACGGATTTGCCTCTTAACTCACAAGACGTTTGTAGTACATGAACATCGAACAATGTTTTTTCAGAGGATCTTTTATTACTACTACTCAATTTGTCGAGGATATGAAAATTTGAAACTCCGCGCGCTCTATTTTTAGTGACTTCACACTACAGCATAAACCTTACATGAATCTTACGTCTTGCAGGAATAATTATTTTAACGATCAAAACTCCATCATAACTAAAGGTGAGAGCCAAAGGAGGGTACAGGATGTACATTACAAATGCTTAACCAGACAAAGAGAGGAGAAGGGGAGGGATTAGGACAGACGTTATGATTTCAATGATGATTTCCTGGCTAGGGAAAGGGATAGGAACACTCAATAATTAGTCGATGATCCCAATTAAGTGAGATTTTTAACTATCATAGAAAGATATTGATTAAATGGAGAAAAATTCGGAAGAGGGAAGGGGGTTTATTTAATTAAATAAGTTTGTAGACTTTTTGAATTCTATCACAAATCTTCTTTAAGTATGTACACAAAGTAGTATTTGTTCAAAGTTGGAGCATTCAAAGATTTTGACATAGGTAATGTAAACGAAAGGGAATATTTGTCCTACTGTAAATACTACGTGTGATGCGGTCACTGATTAGGTGTCGACCTCATTTAACATTACTTCCTCCCACTCATTCATGCTGCAGGAGTTGTTTGCACTTTAGTGCCAACTTCGAGTTATCTACATAAATTAAAAAATTTTAAACTTTAAATTGTACATAATATTAAACTGGATTTGGTTTTAATTAAATTTCGTAACTGGTTCTCCAGATTTCTATGGACTTTTCATATAATATTCATAAAATTCATTCATAAAATTGTTGGAAAATGTGGGGTAGGCCCCCAAAAAGAATGAACCATTCAATGATTTCAAGATTTCAATGAGTAAAACCAGGTTTTTTGAGACAAAACCATCACAAAATTATAACACATTTTCCTGTAGTCCCTGAAAAAATTTGAGATGCCATGTTTTGTTAATACGACCCAGGAAAAATTCCTACCTTAAATTACAAAATTCGGACTTTCTTACTTGATCAGCCATGGATTTCAAAAATTCCAAGGACAAATTTGTTCTCTCTTACATCTGCATGAATACAATTAATTCACGTCGTTGAACACCGACATGCACCGGTGGGTGCTGGTACTGCGCCCGTTATTAAAATAAATTCTTGAAGAGAGTGTTAAGAGAGGAGTTTTGGAGAGGTTCACCACCTCAGGGGTTTGATATTGATTGAACTAGAGATTTTTGGTAAGCCCCCCGGGGGAGAGTAGAGTTGACCTTTTGGGTCGATACTGAGCATCATGGAAAAACAGTTTGTAAAAGTGAGTCAACTACATTTTTTCTTACTCCTTTTTGTTATTTTTTGTTATGATAATGTTGTAAATGATGTCATTGCGTGTACCAATGTATCACACATGTATAATCGTTTATGACATGAATTCCAGTAATGTCAAGTAAGTAAAGCAAACTTGTCACTTGCCACCTCAAGTAATTGGCCTTGAGTAGCAGGGCTTTCTAGTAGTGCAGAGCTAGACCTTACGCATAGTTGTGCGGGAGATTTAAACTTGTGGACGTGAAGTTGAACTCGTTCGCATGTAAAGTTCCAAAGTACCATTACAACATCCACATGTGTTTCGTCAGTTTAATTGCTAACAAATACATAATCAAAGTTCCATTGCGGCTAAGATAGATGATGCAACCTTTGCATTAACTGGAGAATTTTTGGTAGAGAAATCAAAACTTTAAACATTTGAAAGTAATATTTATAACTCTGTGGAAGAAAGATTTCACAAATATTAGGGTGCAAGTGTATTTTAAAGTGTTCCAGTAATCACTTTTTCTGTACGTAATTTACTCTGCCACTTGAGTAAAGGAATTTCTATAAACCATGAATCAGTTACGGCTAGGATTGAGTCAGATGATGACCAGGTCGCTGCCCTTAAGTACTCAGTTAAATCTTCTGTGTAATTCAGGAAGGATCGTACCGGCATGTGGGCATGCTTCAATAAATTTGAACCGATCTTTGGTCTCGAATGGGTCCAATAATTTCAGCACATGGAAGACATGGTTTGTGGAAGCATCACCAACTCCAAATAGTAATTCTTCTGGAGGTAATAAACCAGATGAATCCAAACCACAAGAAGGCGAGACGGAAACGGAGAGTCAGTTAAGAGCAGAGTTATCGAAAGCCGTCAGTGAAGTTGCGACGCTCAGGGCTAAATCTGCTGAATTTGAGGTAAAGTGTTTCCAGTAAAACAAAAAAATGACATTGCTGTTGTCAGCATGAGCTGAAATACGTACTGTATTTTTATATAATCGAGTAATGTTGTGTATAAAATATTAAAATGATGTTTCTCTTGGCAGGATAAGTATATGCGCGCCCTTGCTGAAATGGAGAATTTAAGGACAAGAATGACGAAACAAATTAACGATGCGAAATTATTTGCCACCCAAGGCTTTTGTAAAGATCTTGCGGATGTAAGTGAACTCTGTTAAAGCCCTAATAATCATTTTTGATTTCTTTTTCGCGTTTCCAAGTGTTGATACTAATACCTGTCAGGGTGTGAATGATTAGAATTTAGGGAATGACTCCCGGTAAATAATGATGAGCTTTCTAGTGTACTAATTGGGTGTTCTGAGAGTGATTTACTTTCCAAAAATGTGAGACATGTCGTAGGTGTACGAGTATCATTTTATGATTATCAATTATGAATGAATTGTAATGTATTTATTTTCGTAGATCGAGGATATTTTGCAGTTGGCAATCAGCAGTGTCCCAAAAGATCAAACACAATCAAATAAGCATCTAAAAGAATTATATGAGGGCCTCGTCATGACGGAGGCTCGGTTATTGCAGGTTTGTGATTTTCTCTATTTGCATAAGTTGTTTCTGTAAATTACTGTATGATCATCCGTATTTACAAATCAAGTTAAGTTATGCAAAGTAATTTAATTGATTATATAAGACCAGACAGTGTAAAAGTTACGATTTTGTTCCAGGTTTTTAAAAATCACGGTCTCTCCCAGATCAATCCCTTAGACGACAAATTTAATCCAAATGAGCATGAAGCTGTTGTGCAAACGGTATGTACTTTTTGTAATTATTTTTAGGTTGAGTGTTGCACTGTTCAAAAAAAAAAATCCATCCCCACTTATTTATCAGTCTGAACCTAAACTAACTAAAATGTATTAATTTATATTCTTACTCTCACAGGAACAACCGGGGAAAAAATCTGGAACAGTTATCTTTGTCTCAAAAGTTGGATACAAATTACATGATCGTGTTATTCGACCTGCAGTAGTTGGAGTAGCTAAATGATGTAGTCAGTTCACTTAACGATGTTAAAGTCGTTCTTCAGTATGTATATATTGTCTTGGCGTGGATTCCAGTTCGTTTTAAATAAATCAGATACGGAAGCAGTCCTAATAGATGTCAATGCCAATAACTACAACCTTTGACTATCACATTCATCCGGTTGCAAACCTTTTACATCTAACATTCATATTTCCTAGTACAATCCTTCCTACTACACCTTTAAGTCTACCCTCGGCCTTAACAAGTTTCTCCGCCAGAAGTTTCACAATTATCTCCCAGAAAACATCATCCCAGTCCAAATTCTGTCAATACGCTTCACACCAGCCAGTAACACCACAGTAATTCATTTCTTAACATGGTTTGTTTTAAATGAACCACTGCTTTCCAATTAGTGAAACGGATGTTACCCTATTGCCTTTCACCTAATATTTCAGTTCTAACCCGTTGTGTGACAGGTGACAGGTCTTCTCAAAATTATGTTTCGGACAGACATCTGCTCAAATCTAGCACTTGAATACCACTTAGCAAGCGTAATTAACTATATACCTAGATAACTACACCTCCTAGACTCATAATGCCAATCATTTTCGTACTCACAATCAGTTTCTTTTCTGTACACGAATTAAAGCTGACAGCTTGTGCTCACGGTTATTTACACAAATAATCGTCCTTGAATGTATGGAAATCAATTCATCACCCTCATTCATTAATTTATTTCATTCCTTCGTTTCTTCCCTAAAGTTGACAAGATAAGCCCACTATCACCTCCAGGTGGTCCAGGTTCACCTCATTGCCATTTCAAATCCTCCGCATAATGAGGCACACTCAAAAAGTAATAATACTAGCGGGCCAGCGCTAAAACTAAAAAATAAGCGGGGAGGGGAGGGAAGATGGCATGGGATGAGCATGTCATAAGGATGGGGCCGAAGAACGGAGGAGGAATAAAGTAAGTAAATGAATGAAAAACGAAATTACACTGCAAGTTTATATGGAGCATTTGGAGCAATGTGTCTTCCTTCATTGTAGAGTATGCGCGCATATTTACGCACTGCCACGTTTTATGCCATTGACTGCCGACAGACATGTCCGTTGGAAAACCAGTCTGAAATTAAAATGAAGATTTATTTTCCTCTCCAGACACTTCTTCATACTTCCTGACCCTCCAGTGCAATATTTGACATCAATTACCACCAGTCTTAATATTTTAATATCAGCGCTGGAACCATCGCGACTGATACAAAGTGAATCTGCGTCAAGAGGAATTGTGCTGCATGTCGTTCCCGTGTCTTACAATTCACGTACCTATTCCAAGTGACCCACGTCTCACATTATGTGCTTTTAGAAGTTGCCAAAGGTTAATTTAAAGTTTCGAAGAGTCGCCGAAGAGTGAGGCAACCAATTTAGGTAACTTTTCTCATCACTTCGCATATAATGGTCGTGCCGTGTGGTCAGTATGATTTTTCTTTAGTAGTAAAGGATCTCTATCTAGTATGTGAGATGTGATGGTTAAATACTTAATTTGAGTAATTATCTTAAAGCGAAACAAATAGGATGGAATTGATCCTTCAAGGCGTTTATTGATGCATAAGCACATGTACTTAATTTGGGTGTGTGTTTATACTTGTAGATGGAACTTACCTTGGAAATTAAATATGAATGGGGAGTAGGAGGTTAAATAATGTTGTTCTTTCTATGGAGCAGGTCAGCGTGTCAGTCAGAGTCAGAGTCGTACCTGTATATTCATTTTGGGACATTGAGGCTCTTCGGTACAGAAGCGTTGTAAAGGAACCCGAATAGTACTATTGTCAGATCTTCATTTAGTAAGTATATCTTATGGTTTGTAGAATGTAAGCTCAGGTTGTTAAATCCTTATTTAATGAAGGTACTTATAATGAAGGTGGAGAGTAAATGTTAGGAATATGTATATTGTCGTTTGTTTGTTTTGGCTAGTTTGCTTGTTCGGAGTTGCTTTAGCATTCCGAGATGCATGCAGATGCATAGATATGCTCTGTTTGTGCGGTTGATGCGATAATGAGGAACCTTTGCTTTGACGTCGTTTTTTTTAAATATTTCTCAAAATCTAATGGAAACGCTGCCATCTAAAAATGGGAGCGAATTGGTGATTACAGATATGAGGAAGAGTTACGAGTTATGATCTGCTGGCTGTATCCCAAAATTATCCGTTCATGACGCTCATTGACTTGTAATTGGAAGACTTTATTGAGTGACGTATCCACTTTTTCTCAATTTGTTAAACACAGCTTAAAGAATTTGGCTAGTTTGATAAATGGAACTGTGCAGATGGACAGTACACATTTTGGTGTGTGTCTGTAATAGTTTAAATAATAAATTGTATCCCTGTAGTAACAAAGACTGATGTGACTCTGTGAATGCAGAATGGATCTTGGAATTTTTATCAGTTCGGATCAGATATTTAATGTGACAATTATTGTCAGAAGCACCTAACGTGTGACTTATACAGTATCTGGAGGATCATTGTTTAAGGAATCGTATTGAGTAGGATGCAGCTTTGTGTGATTATATTATGCCTTCGTGCTACTCATTATTTATGGCTTTTTAATAATTGTATTAAACATTCAGAAGGGTAAACAAAGCTCATTTGACAGTTGTAAAATTAACCGTTGATGCATCAGCCTTCAAATTCCAACTGGCATTTGGCCCCTGTTTTAGTATGCAAGCTGGAGCCACAGTGTGTCAGTAGCAAAAGAGGGCAGAATTAGTTCGAGTAGGTTAACTCTTTTTTCCTTTGAAAGAATTAACTGGCATATTTCACTGTGAGTTGTTATCAAACACTTGCTGATTCTCACAGTCAATATTAACTCAATTTTTTAAAGTATGTAGTCCTGAGAAAGCGCACATCATGACTTGTCAACATAGTTGTCGAGCGGCATGTACATACATACGCTTAAATATAGCCCATTTAATCTCATGTTTATGGATAAATACCGACTCCTGAAAGGACCATATGTTATCAGTGAGAAAATTAGATCAGAGGATTTCTCGATAACGTGTAGAAGTTGAAAACATGGGACACCAAAGACCAGCGGTGAGATGAGATACTTAAGTACAGATGCAATGTTTCGTGGGGGTAGACCGTTGAGACTTCCCATGGCATTCCTTAGCCTTAGAACCAGGCTGCTTTGGCCCTCTGCTTCTCTTCTCTGTGTTGTTTGTACTCAATGTAACTTCACTTTAAAACCTTGCCGAATGTATGAAAATATGGGGAAATATATACTCTGCGTATTTCTGTCCTTAGGGAAGATTAATGGAATATTATTATGTATTGATATGAACAGTTGCGTCGCTTGTGTGCGTACGTATAAAACTATACTTCAGGTTTTTCGGGTGTTTGCCATGTACATGTATAATTATTGTTTGTACCCATACAACCTAATGTTCTTAACTCATATTATGTACGCACTTGTTATACAGCAAACGAAATGTAACTAATATATTGTACTTGAAGATTGTTTAAGTCTAAGGTTGAATGCAAGCAGTTTGAAATGCATGTATGGTTTTAGAATAATTTTAAAGATGTATATACATATGTGCAAGTACATGCATTTATAAACATACAGAGGACCACAGGACCAACGCCCTTACTTTTGACTTCTTCAATTTTCTTGCAAGCTACACATTTGGACATAGCCCCGTGGGTTCTGACCGGAACTTATTCCTGTCTGACTGTTCTTAGTCAATTAATCCTGAAAAACTAAAGAACCCAGTATATTTTCCCATATATGTATGTGCGTATGCAGTATATGAGTTAAAAGTAAGTTTGTAGAGCTGTGTGTGGACCGCAAAATGTGTGTACTCTGTGTTTCAGTTTTTATACTGTAACTACTCTTTAAGCTTAAACAGAGGCACGGCACAATGACATACCATGGAAATATTTTGGCTGTGTATTATTTTATTGCGGGCATGCTTGTAACATACATATTAGATATATATGTCCAAGTCCAAAAACAGTTTTTTCTCTGAAATCTCTCGTCACCATATAACGTGTCTACAAAACTGTCAGGTGATTAAGATTTTAGAACATTTTTTGCCTTGTATTAAGTATTTATTTATTTCTAATTATTGCATTTGTTTTGGAAGTAAGTAAATGAATGTAAGAATTATACTTGCTTCACTACTTAAAATAATGTTGTTGCTAGTAGGGATATGTACGTAATAATAAGGTAATTCTAAGCAGTAGCACTCATTGAGTTCGGTTATCGCCTTCAATGTACAATGAGAGTATGGATGCTGGTACCATATTATATCAACCATTTCGTGATGGTTAAAACTCCATAGCACGTCATAGTACCCCCTGTAATCGGGTGTTTTTACCAGAAAATATGACAAGGGTAAGGACACATTTGGGCACTTCTTGATTTCGTTGTTAGTTCTATTTCGTGAGAATCAAGAAATTGTGGGTTTCTATAAAGTCTGCCCTGGTGTGTATAATTTTCACCCTTACTCGTAAGAATGAGCATGAAACCGATAATGTAAATTTAAGGAACGGTCTAGTGCACTATAGAGGTCGAAGTGTTCAAAAGGTACGGACGAGATCTTTGGTTTCTCCCCTGCACTGATTCATCTCATTGAACAAATGAATGGTCTGATTAGGCTAGTTTAATTTTAGCTGTCTCGGAGGGCTGTGAACGCCAGTACTCTTATAATGTGGGAAATTCGATAGGACACAAGATATGTATGTACTGTTTGTATTTAGATGTTGACAGGACTGAACCACTGGGAGTTTAAGAGCAAGATCGGCTCCTATGCGAACTAGACAAGTTGACTGTACCCTACCACAGCCGTCCCTTGTTCTGGAGACCTATCATGCACATACATGTGTACCCACCTATCACATCCTATGCATGTCCAACATATTTAAGTATGAGATGTCCTTTTTGTTCGGATATGCGTACAGTCACAGGTATCAAGGTAACAAGAAAACTTTTCCAGATACTCTTGTTACATGATTGGGCTGTCCGATACAATGTGCACCTCTAATTTCTGAGTATGTTTGTGAGATAAACATTTTCTGGAGGTTCTTCTATCTCACCTAATAAAATAGTAATGTGGGGAGGAAATGAAAATTCCTCGTTCGCCTTAGGTCCGTACGCATCACCATCACCCGGGTCTGAAAATGGAAATACTGTGTTGTCTAATGCAGGGCGACGATTTCTCATGGGAACCACTGCCATGTATTTCTCCTCTTGATCTTCCCAGCATCCAAGAGGGGAAAAAATGTAAACCCTATTGTATGAATTGTCCTGGATTCCCTCACTTCAACTTTTTTCTTTTTCTTAGACCACTCTACGTAACCATGATGTGAACAACTATGTTTCGTTCTGTACACACACTTAAACAAAACACTAGCACTGCACCACTGACAGCCTTCATTTTAGGTGTGTGATCAGTTACAAAAAGAACATTCAATTCCCAGACCTTTTTATGCAACGAAAACTAATTCAGTAATAATTTATTCAAGTGGTAGTTTCCAAACAAGTGATTGAAACTTGCAATTTTCATACTTTAATAAAGTTAACATGATTGACTATTACTCAAATAAATTGATTACCTGTTCTACATCTGTTTTACATAACTGACAGTTGGTGTCGTAGCTTTCAATTACAATTTAATGGACTAAAGCTTATCATGCCTTCCATTCTGAGTACGTCCTTCTGGAGTCAGGTTAGGTATTATTATGGATGAATAAAGGATGTTGCATATCATCTTCCCTCTATACCTGAACCCACCTCAAGGGATTGCAATTGGCAAGATTAACTTTGAGCAAAATATACTCTATCTCTCCTTCTTTCTCTCGATCTCTCTGGCGTGCAGTTTAAGCGGGAGATGCTGTAAGGTTTTTGTGTGTTGAGGCAAAATCTGAGCAAGTTTTTGTGCTTGGTCATACTCATTGCATACCCCAATGTCTTGAGGATTTAGCCGTTTCTTCCAATGCTTGCTCACCTCAAAGTTTATAATTTTTTGGAACGTGAGCTTGAAAGTGGAATAACCTTTAATGAATGTTCCATCGTTGTTGTCGAGAAGTCAGTGTATATCCATTCAGTATGGATAATACTGAAATAGATAATAGTAGCAAGATGCTCCAAGTTCACTGGAGCATAATAAGAGAATGCCTTTCTCTGACATTCATTATGTATGTATTGCTTTTATTGTTGATACAACAGATCACAAATCACACCCACATTATTACAAGAATAGTTTATGAGAATAAATTATATAGGAAATAATGAATCTTGGGCCCTTAGGTTAAGAATGGAAAGTAAATGTGATGTTTTTCTATTCTATGTCCGTGGTGCCTATGGTAATATATGGGGTGGTAGACTTAAGGAGTTTTAAGTCCGAGTAGAAATATGGAGCAGGCCCACCTTCATCTGGATAAGCCTCCAAAGAACTCCACTGATACGTAATCTAATAACTTGCAGATATACCTTTATATGCATGGATGTATCTTTCTATTCGTGAGTTTTTATAGTGCTTAATACCTGTTCCTTTTTGTGAAGAAAGTAATGTAGGAGCGGATATTTTTTAACGAGAATGTGTGTTGTACATATTCACAAAATTCTTGAATGGTTCAATGGATCCAAGCGGGATGTAATTTCCTTCGCATGGTGGACACTTGTGTCTGTACTATAAGACGGCTAGTTGGGGCGGAACAGGTATACAACTTATTGTTGGAGTATAAAACATCGCAAGGATATTTTCTTACACTTTACTTTCCACCTGTGATCCTATAGTTGAAGGTCGTTTTCTTAATGTAATAACTGAAGGTACAAAAATTTATGTCCGTAACATGTAAAGTAGAAAAAAGTACCCTTCTCAAGTAAGTTCCAGTAATAGGGCAGGGTATGTATGGATACGCATGAAATATATGGGTAGGAAACTCACCTAGAAGGCACCTCGCAATTTTTTATTATTTCCCTACATTTTTCTATTCTTTACACATAAAGAAATGATGGTCATGTCGATTTATTTTTTGAAGCTAGTATAAGGAGACCCTTTGTCAGCGGCATACAGGACATAATCTAGTTGAGTCTGTCTCCTTTTAGCCTTCTTCTGATCATACGTAGTGTATACATGTTTAACTATGTGGGATTGCTTCTAGTTCTCCTTCCCTACCTTCATTCAAACGACTCGCCTAAAACACTTTTGAATTTTCTGAAAGAGAAATATGAGAGCCAGCATCTTGTCCTTTTCTCCCTATTGTGGAATTATTATAGCAGAGCTTGAGCACTTTCTTCACTGATCTCCGACAGGTCTCAGTGTTTCTTTTGTTGAGTCCCTTGTCAGTATGTGTTCATAAAGAAACTGGGATGTTTCATTGCATTGGACGGATGTGCAGAGAAGCTCAAGCTTTTAATTTTGTGTAAATGCTTAGGTCTGGGTATATCTGTGTACAGATATCTGCAGGCTAGGATTGCCAAGGGACTTGACCAAAAATATTGTCTTTGATGATTCTTTGAGGTTATTTACTTAAAGTCTTCACCTTATGTGCACAATGAGTTGGTTGGGTGGGCAGCGGGCAAGACGAAATGTAAGATGATAAAGGATAAATGTTTCCTTGTTCCCGGTTGCTTTCCGTTGGCCGTTACAGTCTTAAAAAGAATGGATGGGGTACTTGAAGAATGTTCGACGATCCTCACAGATTTCCTTTGGTGTGATGGATAGACTTGGAGAAGAAGTATTTGGTTGCTTCTTCAAGACGCTCGCTTTGCCTCAATAGGGCTTTGAATTCCGAAGGCTTCCCGTCTCCAAGAAAGAAGACGAAAAACAGTTCCTTGTAAGAAAAGCTGGAGTCCGTGGAGCTGAACAGATGATAAGTGTTGGGTTTTTGGGTTCAGTTCGTTCATATGCAGACCAAACCCTCTGTTTACAGATGTATCACCTTGCCTTTACTATATGTACTAATTAGACATCTGCATTATATTAAGCTCCTGAGATTCAGTGGTTATAAGAATCTCTTGATTTTTCCATATGTTCTGCATAAACAGAAAATTGTTCTGAAATAGCCTACTGGCATGATTGTGTATAGATGTTATAGGAACAGCAGTTCATTTACCGGCGTAAGCTAACTGTGAGTAGTATTGCCTTGAAATGAGTATGAGTTTACTGTAGTGGAGGCCGTTGGTGGAAGTGGAATAGACTTGACGTGCCTGCCTTGCATGTTCTTTTTAGTTGATCTTGTTGTATAATGCATAGCGTGATGTAGTAATATGATGTTGGGTAACATGTATATACCGGAGACTCCAGCATAACATCTCATGCTGCACTGACAGGATGTAAACCCACTTCAGTTCGGAGTGTGAACTCGGGGCTGAAGCAACAGTCATTCACTGGTCTGGTTCTGTCTCGTCCTCCAAAGTGCGTCTGGACTTTTTTATGTGCGTAACAATTCTCTGTGCAGACCCTATTAACGGAAAACGAATCTCTCTCCCTAACGAAAGTGTATTGTTTTTACATGGGACATGATTGTGCTACTCTTTTACGAAGTGATAACTACAGTTGATCCTGTAAGGCACAAAACTATGTGTGTTCAAGAAGGATAAAAAGATACACTGGAACGAATGAGGATCCCCCTTAACACAGAAGGATTCATAATTTTAAAGTACTGGAATTTACTTCGATAGTTAAGGAATTCCGCGAATAATAGAAAGTGGTAAGGGCTTATAATAATTATTACGTAATGGCAGATTTTAATTAATTAATATTTTTGAGCTTCATATAATTTCTTGAAAGCTCTTAAGCTATGTTTACATCTTGTGTTAGTGTGCACATGTACGTATTTCAAGATGAACGTACATATGTAGATACGTGACTATTTCATGTTTGCAAATATGTACATACATACATACATAGTTTGTGTGTCAATCAGATTTACTTTTTATACTTGCATCTCATACACATTCTTATACAAGAGATGTACAAGTACATCTCTTCCCATGTCTTTTCATGAAAAGTTCTGATGTTTTTAAACAGAAGCTAATTTATGAGATTGTGTTAGGTTAAACTTATTGTACTTACCCTTACTAATAGCAATATGGTTATGGCACTCCTTATTGTGTTAGAAACTACAACAATATGTGCCTTAAGGGGGTCAAAACAGTCTCTAGTCATGTTTGTTTACATACCTATAACCTTTAAGAACATCTGGAGTCCCTTCTACTTCCTTTCTAAACGTGTATATTTTGTTGCAGTTCACCTCTTTACATAATTATAGTATTTTTGGTATTTAAAACTTAGAAATTCGGCTAAGATGAATATTATTTCCTACGAGCTTGCAATTTTGTGATGGAGATATGAAGCAGGCTGTTGTTTGATTTGCCTCCAAAAGACATGTAGTTTCCCAACTTACAGTATGTTCATTTGCTAAGGGCTGCAAGGTTGTTCAGAGTCGTTGTACAGCATTGTACTTTGTGAACGGACAGTGTCATTGTTATTGCAAGAATAATTTTTGAAGGCCTTTCCCTGTCTGACCCGCTCCAGTGCAATAAGCGATGCTTAGATATTAGTTCTTAGAATTAGAGCCTAGCGTAGTTTTAAGAAAGTCTTCACAGTTTGTTCCACCTTCTTTAGCTTCGGTCGGTCATTTTGATCCATGAATGAATGTCACAAAATAGCATATTTGAAGGTTTTGTATTACCGACTTCTAGAAAATACATATCTACATATGATGCTTACAGGTAATTATTTCTGGGCTCCTGCTCGTCAAAATTTGGTAGTGGTAGCCGGCTCAGTTTGACAAATTACTCGTACATAATACATAGTCATGCATGCCGATATCTATTAGTCGAAAGCAGGAAATTATCATATCTAGTTTCCAATCTACAGTCATATGCATTGGCTGAGACAATTAATGATATTTGAACACGGCCAAGGGTTAGATAATTTCTCAGTTCAAACAAGTTGTATCTATATGTATGTAATTTTGTAAACATTGCGTCTGTTATCATTTTGTAAAAACATCGAGTGTATGGGACGGAAATGCTATGAATTTAAGAACATGTGTAGATGTGTCTACAAATATTTATCATTTATAGTTTCAAAATCTAATATAACTGCAGAGTTTTCATTGCCCACTGTCCGCTTTAGAAAGTACAGGTAGCTGTTCCCGAGTAAAAACTGTTATGTGTTTTTTTAGGAAGTAACCTATAAGTCAAGACCGGGAACATACGCTTGGTGTAAAATCTTTCATATATAATTATAATTATTCCTTTTGTTTTGGGCTTAGCACCTGTTAATATTCTGATAAATTTTTGGATTTGGACACTGTGTCTACGTTCACCCATTCAAAGAAAACTGTCTCGACGAAAGCAGTATGACTCAATCTGCTGACCGTGATACCATAAATAGTATATATAGCTAGTAAATAGTTTCTTTGCTAAATATTGTAATTCGATTTAAACAGGTAGGTTAATGTACTGAAGATGGAAGGATCAGGTATTCTTGAGATGGTTAGAGAGGCATCAGAAAACTAAAGATGAATGAGACTTGCCTTGAGCAAGAATTAAAAACGTGAAGGTGAAAAAGTTTTTACCTGTTTAATAAATGACTCGATGCTACTTGGAAGTATCTACATATGTGTTCGTCGGGATGCACTTAAACCTTGAGGAGACTGAAGTCCCGGTAGATCTTTGTTCTGTAGATTCCTTAGGGATAGACATACGTGTACCCTTTGCGTTGTATCTGTCCTCTGGGTGAATGAATAAGGATATAACAATTTGACTGAAAATAGTGTAGATACATGTATTATTTCTTTGTAGGGTTTTAAAGTGTTAGAAAATAGGGAGAACTTTCAAGCCACTTTTACTGTCTGTGAATCTTCCTAGAATTTTCTTTAATTTTAGTATTAGAGGTCAGAATCCTTTTCCTCCCATATGTAGCGATTTTTAGAGCACACCTTAAATTCTGATAAAAACTAATTACCGTGCATTTAAAATGTATATGAAAAGATTCCACATGCTTGCCGTAAGACTTGCATTAGGCCGGGAAGGAATAATTAGTGGAACAAAAAATGTACCTTTTGGTGATGTGTTTAAAAAAAATGTCAACTTTATTTCATGCTGTTGTATTTGCTATTATTTGCCATTGCTAGGCTATAGGTTTTTTTCCCTCCACCTTGATGTGCTTTCTGGTATTTCTTTGACGGAGATTGCAAATGCCACAGTTTACCGAAGGATTTTGAAAAGGACGTCGTACCAAAAGCTAGTTCGTAGTGTTATGATAATGAGATAATAAATATGGTACTGTAGAGTGTACATGTTTCATGGTTTCTCGACCAGCTGGTGAAAAGAAAGTATGATTTTATTACTGGCAAACCGTACCCATGGTCTTGTAACTTCGGGTATTCAGTGTGTGTACATCTCTATGTATGTGCATAGCTTTTAAGGAAAATACACTCATACTTTTCTTTCGGATGCAGTTCAGTTGCAAGATGTGACTGTAGATCTTGTGACGGTTATGAATTCAAGGCCGAGAACATGTGCATACATACACAAATTGAAAGATAGCATAGCTAAAGCTGCTCTGGCAAAGAACGGCACGTGCTGAAAAGAAAAGGTTTTCCTGTGAGGTGCGTGTGTGTGTAGATATTTATACTTGTGTGTGTCTGTCTCTCCATGTACGAAACGAAGGTGTAACCAGGTGTACACAATCAGGGCTTCAAAATGTGTGATATCAAAGGCTCTCCTAGTAGGCACATGCCCTTCTTGGAGGAAAAAATAAAAGAATTTCATCTTCCCCTTTCTTGTTCGTAATTCAGCCGGTCGCACTTTCGGGGTCCTTTATGTAGCCCAGGATTGGGATGTGTGTGTGTAAGTACAACACTCTATGTTCCATGGTAAGGGTTCTGAATCTCTAAGTATAAGAATAGGAGAAGCTACATCAAGGGAATAAGTTAAGCAGTACTGTGCCAAGTTTCTGAAACAACCAGGGTGAGCTACACAGCTTAAGGAGACACCGAGATTCATTCGTTTATTCCACATCATATAGCGGGCATAGAAGAGACACGCAGGGAGAAAGAACGGCTCTAACAAAAGAGGAAAGTTGTCTCAGCCGTTTGGTTGTATGTATCCATTTGCAACATACTCCAGCATATGTTCTCCAGTATGTGTAATGCCCAATGTTTTCAGACCAAGTCCCTCTGGCCAAGCACCTTTATTACACATAGTGATCTATTCCTGAAGCGTTTTTCTATTTCATATTTGACATGGCTCCTGTATGCAAGTACTTCCAGCTTTTCCTCTCCCGTGTATGAATATGGTAGAAAAACTGCAGGTTCCGTTCAGACTCCTGGATTTTATGAGCTCATATATGTAAATCATAGTTTTATAATGGCCAGGTCCTCCCTGGGCCCCTTGCTCCTCTCTCAGTACGTACATAGAGACACCGACATGTGAAGTTATTGCGATAAAAGTCTCCTCGTTCCAGCTGGATTTTTCATATGTGCTTCCCCTGTTGAACCCACAATCGAACCTATTGAGCTCTCTGGAACGTGTAATCAATTTACCTACATATAGGGGAATCGGTTCCTTGTTCTGTACTCGAATTTTGACCGCCTATGGTTTGGTTTCATTAGTGCGAGTCAGACATCACAAAGCTTACGTGTAGACTCAAGTATGCCGGGTGAAACCGGCTTCGTATGTATGCACTCATTACCAGCCCGGGAGTTTTCCCCTGGCATATACAACATATCAAATTAAAAGTCACAAGAAGCCTAGGATACCGCAAGAGCTTCGTGAGGGCTTTGCACACAGACACACATGATGTTTGCGTACTGCTTACGTTGTTGTATACATGATTATACAAAGACTCATTCATTTAGCCCGGGATTATTGTATTAAATTTCCACTTTGCAAGATGATGGTTTGTGATCACTAAATGAGTCAATGTGGAGTGGAACCTTGTTAATTTCGCAGTTAATAAATCTGAGCCCCTACAACCTTTTTTGCTGTATGTAGAATTTAGAGAAGAAGAAAATCAAGCATGGGGGTTGTAGTTTTCGCAACCGACAAACTTTGAGGGAGGGGTACAAAAAGATTCAGTTGCAATGAGGTTGATCCATTTATGTTGGATTGGTTAACAGCAGCTTCTGCTTGAAAGAGACAGCATTACTACCAGTAACTGCACATATCTGTTTGCGAGTTTTATTTTTTCCGAACGACTCATTATCCATTAAGTCTGTGTTAGAGAATTGCGATGACACTTTTATTCATGCATCCGTTTGGGTTTGTTTGGTTCGTTCTGTGGTCAACTGGCCTGGCCAAGAATATAGAATGGTTTGTAGGTTCTATTTCCAGTATCTACTTAAAAGGTTGCTACTTTGATAAGCTGCAAAGCTTGTAGTTGGTGAATGTATGGTTGCAGCTCTCGTAGTCACTGACAATGAGAGTATTGAAACATGTGGGTAGATAGATATGATTCCTCCAATTTTACTGCCACTTCGTAAACATATGATTTGAGTGTGCATGTATATGTACGAATGTGGATTGAGTAGGTACTTTTAAGGTTTATTCTGATCAACTGATGCAATTTAATGTCTACCCTACGAGACTGAGGCTCTAGCAGGGGGATAGTGGAACTTGACGAAATCCAAAATTTTTTAAACCATTCTAGTTTTACTTACACCGAAAATGCTAACGGTATTCTGTATTAAATCGACCGGACTATGATGTAACTGTTTCGTTGCAACACACGCTGTCCGAGACCTCAGTTAATTACTCAAGTCGCGTACCCCTTCCTGGATTGTCAGTGCTAATAAAACAGCTGGCAAGGTTAGGGAGCTAAATGAAACCGTCGTATTGCTACTTGCGTTGAATGCAGATACATATCCCTTACGCACAACTACGCACGTTCATGACTTGACAGATACACAGGAATAGTGGTAAATGTGACTGTACATATGCTAAAGAATATTTTATGGTAATTTCATCGAACCCTATATTCCCTGCTTCCGTATGGCCCTTCTGTGCAGTCCACAACTATGGAATAACATACTTTTTAAAGTGGGATCATGCACACTATCTCCGAACCTATAGTTACTACTAATATGTAATTAAGTGTGTACTGAATCAATGGTTTGAGCAGCTTCCTCCTATATTACAATTAAAACAGGTTTTAACTGACTGGTCTATTGTTTCAGTAATATTTTAATGTCAGCTAGATTTTATAGTTTTTTCTGAACATTCTACTTTTATTTGTAAAGGTACTGATTAGCAATACCTATCCAAATAATTACATACTTGGACTTAGAGAGGAGCTCTTGTTTTGGTCATCCACAAAAACTGTTTGGTTCAGTGTAGTATACGTGAGGAAGGTATTTTGGGATTGCTTAGAGTTGTCAGAACAAAGACATTGCAGTCAGGAGTAAGCTGGTCTATTTACCCATATAGAGTATTAAAATATTTTTGTCTAGGTTAATAAGAGGCTATCTAAGTTAATAGTGCTTATGCATACATAATTACTAGAAAATATATATGTGCGTAAGAGTACGGCCTCAAGCTTACGCCCAAAAAATTTTCTTGATGCCTTTAGCCTTCTTTTGACATTTTTGGACTGTAGGTATGAGACTTATAAAATTGTTTATGTCACATCAGTCAGTGGATCTTCCTAAGCTGGCCTGTTCTATGTATATAAAAATATATAGTACATGATGTTCGGCTGTTTGCTCTTCGTCGGGTAATTTACAGCACTCCTCTCAATGGGGATTTGTCTATCTACATATGTGAAATGGACATGAATGGTTGTAGCAGTGCTGGAAGACCGTTTAATAATATTGGAAGGGCCTGTCGTAGATTTTTACTTAGATTTTCTGGAAACTAAAATCCAGCTAGAGCCCAGCTCTATTCCCGATATAGTTCACCCTGCAGTAAAGGTTTACAGGACAGGGGGCATTTCTAACGACAACACTTGAGTGCCCAGTGGCACTACCCACATTGACATCCTCAATCTGTTGAGAGTAGTGACGATTATATTTTATTATTTTATGGGATGAATTCCTGAAACTTTCAAGGGTATGCTGGGTCACCTTTTTAAGTTTACTGCATTTACTTTAAGGAAAATTTTGTTTAATAAAGAAAAATAGAAACTCTTTTTTTACTACCAAAGCTAAGTTTGTACGCGTACATACATACAGAAACAGCCCGTGATGACGGTTAAGTACTACTTTAATTTGTATGGTCAGTTTTAGCCGTTGTAATTTATGAAGCCGAATGCGAAAATGTAACTGAATTTTGGTAAGGAAGGAGTGTTTGCCAAAGAAATTGCAGTAATGATAGGTACCGATATCTGGACTGTAATAGTTACATTTTGCACATGCCTCTCCTAGCAAAGGGATAACAAGTATTAGAAGTACGGGAATAATAGGTCAGGATATACAACGCATGTATAAGGTATCGACAGTCAGAGTCAGAAAAATTTGCATATATTTGTTCTCTTTATCAAAATAGGACAAGCTGTAAGATTATTGCCAGGGTTGTAGCCCTGCTTTGCAATGGATGGGAACATATATAAGTATTATCATATAGGGTCAACATTTGACGCTCTTGGAGTATGTATGAAAAGAATCAACCAAGGTAACAATTATTACTCTAATCATGTTATTTATTCAGTGATATAATTATGTCGCCGTATTTGTGTACTCCTCTAATAATTACTTACATACTGTGAGCCTTTAAGAATATTGTCAGCTAATTGTACATACAGACTGGACGCACAAATATGTGTTAGCGCCTGGAGTTTCTGTTTGATGATGCATATAATAATATATATATAATCTTACTTAGAGAATAAGATATCTAAAAAATTTTACTCTAAAAAATTAGCTCGCAGTGATTGTATGACCTGGAACTGGGACTACATTCATTGTGAGCAGCTCCGAGTCATCAAGATTAAGTCACTTATTACATTTATGACATATCAGTGATAAAGTCCTTTGATATTTCGGCAGGAACTTATTTTATACGGAGGTCGTAAATTCCTGTAGGGAAGTAATGTTGGTGTGAAAGACAACCTTGAAGGTTTCCTGAACTATAATAATTCCCTGAAGTAAACTATCATGAGTAGAGTACCTACTACTACAATACTACATGTACACAAAGCTTATTGTTGCTCTTGAGAAAGTAATAGTCCCGGGTTATGTTTTTAAGGATGTCCTATACAATTACTGTCGAACTCATCTATACTGCTGTAGGATTCATAAGAATAGAACTAACATAACTTACATGCACAAATTATCTCGCGTATGCAGCGTGTATATGTATATTGGACAGATATAAATATAAACATATACGCATAGGACCACTGTACTTTTACAGGCTGTCTTCAGCTTTACTTAAGTTCACTCCACAGTAAAAGTAAAAATGTTTCAGCTGTAAATACCCATGTTGTTATTACGTATACAGTACTTATGCCTAAATGTTGTGGATACCGTCCTTTGAGAGATAAAAGTTGGTTCTACCAGTGCAGTGTCAGTGTTGCTGTGGAAGGGGGAAGTGATTGTACTGCTTATCTCAGAGCTCGAACTGTCGAGAGTCACTGAGTTGTACACCTTACAAAAATTTTCGTAAAAATATTTCAACTACTGTATACAAAGAGAATAGTTCTAGTCATGTGGAAAGCTTTCTACAGGAAAAATTATTATTATTATTAATATTATTAGCAATTTGTAGTACTATTGAAATAGCTACAGTAACTCAACAAAGCTGTTCCCATTCAACGTGGATAGTCATTCAAAAATTCTGGAAATAATTTACACGCTCGAAAATACGTACATATATAATGACAAAGTTGAAATAAGAAATAGTAAAATTATTAGTCCTACTATCAAGTATTCTTTTGGGACTGGTGTGCAATTTAATAGGTGTAGTTGTGAAGCTGAATGTACGGGAAGTTAATAAGTTAAGGACTAAGAAAGCTTCAGATTATTTTACGCATTAGTGCGTTTGTGCTGCTAAACAAATTCGTAATAAATTGAAATGACAGATTTCAATGCAATTCGGTTACCTACTAATCACTTGCTTTATCCCACGACATTTCGAGGATGGTAATAATTTCTCTAATAAATTGATATTACTCATTTAATCTTGTAAGGTTGGTAATTAATCCATATTAGTACCCTACAAGTTTCGGATGACTTTTTATTCCGAGTTGATGTTTTTTATTGGGTAACGTAACTGTAGAGTTGAGTGTCTTGCGTATACCACGCAATTCTTAATGAAAGTTCCTGCGAAAAAAATTCATGTTTTTTTTTGTGTTTATGAATGGGTAGATATATTTAACTTGCAATTGGTTCCTCGTTATCTGTTTGGATTGCTCGTGTATGTACTTATTTGTGTCATTCTTTTTTGTGTGTATAGTTTATCTAACGAGTCAAACATATCCAGTACGACTGGGGCCACGATGGATTGGGACAGTATATTCTCCAATAAGAAGCCTTTGGAATCAGGGAATGGATCATGGTAATTTAGTAGTTTTATTTATTTAGTGTAGCTCACGCACTATTGATTTTTGTTGTTTTCCGACTGATACTATGTACTGCAGGAATTTTTCATGTTTGTTGGGGGTGCCATGAAATCACCAGTTAGTGTTATTCTACGCAATTAATTGTGCATAAGAAAAAGGGCATTTGGGTGTAAATGTCTGTATTCCAACCTGATTATTATCCAGAATTATTTTCATTTAGACCATAGATATTTAATTTATCCTGGTACTTATCGTTTTTGTGGGTTGATATACTTAATTTTGTTGGAGTAAGCTGATGAGAATTTTACTACTTGCGGTGTTGAGGTTTGAAAGCTAATTTGCTTGTGGTGTATAATTATTGGTATGTGCTTATGAAATAGAAATTCTGTAATTAACAAGACACCTAAAAGTTGAAATCGCAAGGAAGGGAAATGACACTAAAATCAAAATTGAAAGTGGGATTCAGTACTATTTTATAAGATGAGTTTCTTAAACTTTAAATTATTTTATTCACAGCTCAAGTGAAGGACCTGCATTCAGTAAACAGCCACTCCGAGATGTTAATAACAGTGACAGAATAAGGGTGAGTTTCGTTTTGGAAGTTTGTAGAATCCCAACACCAAGTCAGTGGTTCCGGTTCCACAGTGAAGATTGTACGAAACTGTTACATAATGCTTACTGACAATTTGTTACGAATTTCAGACAACGTGGTCTAATTCAAATTCATTCAAAAGCCCAGAGAAGACATTAGATCATGTAGATGATTCTCAGGATAGTGGGGTTTCCTTTTCTCCATCCCGATTTCGTGTTAAGAAGTTGGCAAAAAGACCAAGTAAGATGTTATCTCCGGCATTTTCGAATTCGAAACCACGAAGTTTCGAAAGTGTGGAGGAAGATATGGATATAGGAGGAGAAGATGGTTTTGAAGAAGCTATGGTAAATTTTATACGGTGATTAATTTTTAATGGTATTTCAGCGTTTGCAATTTTCATAGATTAATACTGGTTTGTTACAGGTGGACTTTGAATTACCTTCAGTGGATGCTCATGTGCCAAAAATGATGTCTTCGTTGTTAACCGGTCAGATTAAACATGTACCAGTGGATAGTGAAAATGATTCCTTGGAAATGAACAAAGAAAATTTTCATATTAGAAAAGCTGTGTCTCGTAAAATTTTCACATTTGATGATAACAGCACTCCGCCAAGTAGCAAGGTATGAATTTTAACTGTACCTCTAGTATTAGTCAGTTATTTTCATGCGATTATGCGAAACTTATAGCATGAATTGAATGAAAGCACAAACAAATTCCTATTTTTTTCCAGACGTATGACTTATTTAAGAGGCCCAGCGTGCCTGAAGAATTTACAAGTCCTGCAGGTCACAAGCGAATTAAATCAGTATCACACGGAGAGTTACTATGTGGGAAGAATAGACTAAAAAGTTCTCCAGATTTGGATGATAGTCATAGTAGTGACGATGACTCCAGTGTAATGGATGTCTCTTGGGAAGCAAGTTGTCCCCGGCCGAAACAATTCCTCCGATCTCAGTCCGAATCTGCCGTGTCAATAATTAAATCCATGGAACTTAGTAAGTACTTAGGTAGAATGGGAAGTATTGCTAAGCTATCGTTGGAATACAGAAACTAAAATCATGCTTTAATTTATAGTTGATAAAGATCCAATGTTGATTGGCGACGCTTCGAAACGATTTGTTCTTCCCATTATTGAGGGGAAGCATAAAGACTTAAAAGAAATAGGTGGAGAAACTCTAGTGAAGGTCTTAAATGGCGAGTACAAGCATGTGGTGGACCGTTTTGAAGTCATTGACTGCCGATACCCTTACGAATATGAAGGTGGTCATATAAAAGGTGCAATTAATATCCACACACAGAAGCAACTCCACCAAAAATATTTACAGTCCAAAAGTGCAGTGTGTTCCGCCGATCCTCCTGTAGGGAGACACATCATCGTTTTCCATTGTGAATTTTCATCGCACCGAGCTCCAGACTTGTAAGTTTGATATTACATTTCAATGAAATAATTAAGCACATGGCTGTACTTTCTGCGTTCGTGTGGATTAATATCAAATATTTGAACATTTAGGTGTCGATTTTTACGTGAAGCTGATCGTCACTGCAATAGCAATTCATTTCCAAGCTTACACTATCCAGAATTGTATGTCCTTTACGGTGGGTACAAAGCTTTTTATGAATCGTACAAAGAATTCTGTGAACCTCAAACTTATTTGGAAATGAATGACCCCAAATATACTGAGGAATGTAAATGGCATAAAAGCCAATCGAAAAGTGACTTCGTGCCCATAAAGTCAAATTCTGGAACAGCGGTATCTAAAATACAGCGTAAACCGATGAAAAAATTTAATGGGTTTTGACATTTGCCTGCGTGACATCATTAAACAGGTTTCAATTTTTCAGTAATATACAAAGTTAATTATTATAAATTTTGTCTTGCTATTTATAAACCCATGGTTGTACACAAAAATAAATTGGTAGAACCATCTCATCTAATCATGAACTAAAGAGGTTTTGTGTATTAAATTAAATATTTACAGCGTTTCTGTTAACTATTGATTTTCGATATGTAAACGCCATATTTTAATTGTAAGAATGGTATTGGTATCCCACCACTTTCCACAAAATGTTGTCTTAGCCAATTGTTTTAAATGATATGTTTTTTTACCTTATGTCTTATGTAATGCTAAATCCAATCATTTCATTTCAAACCTAAGTGTATTTAATTTACGTTGACTTGATTTATTTAATGATAGGTGTTCAAAATATTTTTTCTATGTAATTTATTATTTTCCATCTATAAAGAACACGTGAAACTGTACAGAGACCCAGTGGTCTTTTAGTTAGTAAGAAGGTATATACACACAACCGTTTTTATAAGTTTACTTTCAATTAATATTGAATTATTCATTCAACCATCAATCAATAATTTTATGGTTTATTAGTATCTTATAAGTTTGTAAATAATAAACCTAATTTCCCAAACTCTTAACCCAGATTTTCTCTTTCTCAAGCTTGTAAATATGTAAGTAAATATTAACAACTATTTATTCATTCTGTTCATTTCGGAGTGAAGTAACTCAAAATAGCTAGGTTTGTTCATACACCCCCCATTCAAGCTTAACCATGTTCACCAGCCAACATCCCCTCAATGACTTATGTAATTCACCTATTTTTATAAGTACCACGATGGATGTATTTTTACTCAATTTTGTTGATGAGTTTGAATAATTGTAAATTATAAGTGTCGATTGTAAATTATTTGTTTCGTGACGTCGTGTGCTTCTTCCGCTGTGGTTTATTTGTAAGTGTAAATTATTTAAGTAAAATAAAGTTAATTTTGTACGCATTTTCAATATCTAAATTATGGCTTGGCATTTTCCTTTTCTCACCCTACTGGTAGTTTTCATGATCCATGTTCTACAATATACGAACGTTCAGGTTACCAATCTAACCATAAGTAGTGTCGCTCGCTGCCCCCAGGGGAGAGCTCTCCGGTATCTCAGCATGTCAGCTGATCAATGAACAGCTGGCTTTCGTAGCTCCATCTATACAACAAGAATATCGGACTCACCAGTCATGACTGCCCTAAGCCCTAACGCCTTTTCCCCTTCCTCTGTCCTAAATTCTCAAACAAACTACTAACTTTTAACTTTAACCTCAGAAACTTTACATACATCTACTTCGAACATCCATATAAATATGTTCATAAAATTGACTTTAAATAAATCCAATGTGCATTTTGCATCTCTGACTTCAAGTGCTACAACCTTCAGTTGTGAACGTCCTACACCTTAGAGCGTAGGACCTACCCTCTTAGAGCCACCGGCCACTTTATTACAGTGTGTCAGTCGGTTATAAAGTCTTAGAGTCATGAGTTTTTGAGTGTTTACAAAAATAACGAGGCCAGAGCCCGGGCCAACATACGAAATCCATGGGATAGTGCTCATTGGCTAGTGTCAGTTAAGTGACTGGGGTTTGGTAAACAGCTGGCAGTGTCCATTCCTGCCAACGAATCACATCACAGAGTGGGAACCTTGTCTGTTGAACGTTGGTCGTTATATTACTGCTTGTTTAAAAATAGCGAGTAAAAGTAAACAGTCAGAGTGGAGTGGAGATTAGGAGCGGTATATCGTACACACTCACAGGATTCATTCACATCACACTCCTCTCCTCAGGAGCATTTGCGTTTCTGCTGTACATAATAGAAGTAAACGTTGACTCTCTGATGGTCTTGTCTGTAACTGACAATCAATGACCAATTCTGAGTTCGGTTCTGTAGTGCTCAGTTCAGTTTGTTGACACTCTGTTGACAGCATCTGGAGTTTGGGTTTTTTAATTCAAGGATTTTTTCTTCGGGTTTATTTATTTTAACCGAGTTTCTGTATTTCACATGACAGACCTTTAGAGTTGAATGTTCGGGGCGGGGTGAGTGTTAGTGGATAGGTCAACCCAATTAAGTGCAACTTAACCAATGTGGACACGGGCTTGAGTCACTTGCGTGAGAATAAATTATAAAGTGGCTATTTTTGGGATTAATGTGTGTTAAATAGGTAAGTAAATGCAATTTAAAATTCAATTTTAGCTTCACCTTTGTGGTGGAATGTTATTCGGTGTTGTAGTATTTTTAAGATACAATATTAGAGATTTTAGACTTTAAGTTTGTGGTATTAGCCATGAGACCATGAGCGTGGAGGGTAATTATTAGTATGTAGGTCCCCATGTTGACTTATATCTCAGTCCTCTTGAGGATTGTTTATAAATGAATATGTAAATTAAAAATAATTCATGTCGATATTTTTATTTGAAATAGTTGGGAAATTAAGGGAGTTTTGAAAGGAGTGGGAAGTTGGTACTTGAGTACAGCCAGAAGATGCCTGGAGGAAATCGTGATTGGGGAGTAGTACTACTCGTATTAGTGGGGACTTTTTTCGCTGGAGAAGTTATTAGCACGGAATCGGGGAATGATGCAGTCATGCAGTATATTTCAACGGGCATGGCCAGTCCGTCTGCTATTGAGAGTGGGAAGAAAAAGGTGGATGACATAATTCTGAAGTCGGGACTACCTCGGTATGGAGAATGCTGGACAGCGGCCTTGCAGGATCTTCAAGTGGCGTGCAAAATCATGGATTCTACGGTTCAGTCAAAGTTGGCTTTCGCTTTCACATCATGCTTCGTGGAAATGTTGGGGTTCCCTCCGTACTTATGCGACAAGAATGGGAACATTCAGGAATGTATCAAAAGCCTGGACCAGAGGGGATATAATACGTTTTTGGAGTACTTCCTTCATACCCAGGACATGTGTTACTTTTTGATGAACCAGATGTGGCAAGAAGAAACGGATAGGACTGTGAATTTGTAAGTATCTATTTTTTGTTATGTGATGGAATTGTAAGATAATATGATATATGATACCTTTCGTGTGTCCAGCAGACACTTACGTGTGGATTGCATGTGTGGAGTGAGCTTTTCGCGCACTTTACTGCAAGTCTTATTGTGTTTTGTGGTGGAATTCTTTTAGGCTTGCAAACGCTGCAGTTGGTGTTACTAAGAATCTGGAGGATAGTAAGGTTGCACAAGACAAGATATTGGAATCGCAGCAAGAGACACTGAAAGTTCAGAATAATCTTATGAAAGACAACAATGCCTTGTACAATGCCATAATACGAGTGAAGCAAATTTTTGACGATTTTAAGTAAGGATTTTGAAGCGGTTTCCAATTTTAGTATCTGTTATTCAAGTTTGATTACAATTTTGGAAAATGTGGAGTATTAAATTGGGAATGTCTTTGTAGGTTGAAAGCAAATGAGCATCAATTGATATTTATGGAAATCTTTGAAAAATTAACAAAAATGCAACAACTGGTGTCGTGGATTCAAGGGGAGATGTCTCTTTTGGACATGCTAGGTTTCTATTTCGCTGCTTTGGTTATTGGTGTTTTATCCACGGCTACAAAAAGGACCAACAATGCTAGATTTTGGCTTGTAATACTTTATACCACCACATTCATGCTGGAAAGAACCCTTCATAACATATGGTCTTCCCCTGAGCTGGAGATCAACCCAGTAATTGTTATTCTTCTGTTATACACTGTTCAATGAAATGCAGCATTTATATGGATGTTTTAAACCTTTTTTCTAATTTTGTAGGAGGAGATACAGTTTCGATTATGGTGGTATCGTCGCTTTGCCTGTATCATCGGTTTCATAATTGTTGTTTCCACAGCCATCATGTACCGGGATTATAATCAGCTTTACAGAAATTCTTTAAAAGATATGGATTTGAAGTTAGAAAAATTAATGTCCATTGTTCAGAGTGAGTTTCAAAATGTGAAGACCATGGTATGAGGGATTGCATTTTAACCCTATTAATAATCGTGTTATGTATTTCAGACACTCCTAGATCTACTGGAATTCCTCGAACTACATTTAGCATGGATCCAGTTAGTGAAACTGATGACGAGAGTATCAATACAGAGTCAGACACTGATTCCTCTGGATACTCCAAAGATTCAGACTCTTGCTCAAATAATTCATCAAAAGAGATAGATTTGACTGAGCAGCAACTTCTGTTAGCGGAAGGGAAAGAATTATTTCCTGATCTCGATAAAGAAAATGCACCATTATTGAAGAAGAAATTCACGAATTTGATAAATGAAGAAGACTTGCCACAAGGCCCTCCAATTCAAAGTTCGACGCCTAAGTCCCTGGTATGTATTAAATCAATCAGGATGAGCTGTAATCTGCAATTTGAAGTCCTACCCATTGCCTATAATGTTTTATTGAATTTATTTTTTGGATTTCGTTTTAGGACCAGTCGGTGACTCGTTATAATCTGCGTGCAAGAAAAAATGCGACACCCAATCCTCTTCTAAGAACTGAGAGTCCTAAAGCTTTTGCAAAAAAGATTATCGAATCCTACAAACAGACCGGCAAACAAATGCCTAATAAGAAGCTTGGAAGAAACCCCCAAGATTCTGTGTTTTCATCTGGCGATGAATTGTAATTGTGAAAATGGTTTCTCATTCTAAGCCCCTTCGCCGAAAATCAGATTAATATTTATTAATTGGAACGAAAACGCTAAACTGACAAGATTCTTGCAACAATTCATCACAGAAGTATTTCGTTTTTTTATAATTTAAGTTTTTCGGAGAGGTAAATGCACTTCTTATGTATAAATCTGTGATGCGCCGTAATCATTGATCAATGTGATTAATATTCATTCCTGTAACTAATTATAAATGTCTACAACTAAAGATTGATGGAAAGAAGCAGGTAGTAGGTTTTATGATGTATAAGCGGCTTGTCTCTTTGTTATTTTCAGCTTAATTTTAACGCCTGAAGTCATACTCAACGAATCTGATTAGCAGCACGTATGAATTGAAGTACAAAGACATAATGACCGTAATCCGTAATATTTTCATTTTATCATTACTTACTTGCAATCAACTAGTTTTATAATCATTATATTTCAATAGCCTCTAAAATTATTTGCTACGTTTTTCACTCAAAATTTATAGAAATAAATGAAAGAAGCAAATGAAATATTTTATATCCATAATGAAGGAAATTTTGATGTGACGCAAAGCTTAAAAGAGCAATAGAGCCCCACGGGTTGCGGGTATTTAATTTTAGCTTGTTCCAGACTGCATGATCATTAAAGATTTTGCATTTATATAAAGACATAATTACATATACCTAATTATTTGTACATGACCGTAAACATTCCTTGTTTGCACAGTGTGATATGCAAAAAATAAATTATGAGCTCGATTTTCTGACGATAAGTGTATTCAAGCGCCAGTATTATAATTAGTTCTTTGCATCAGAAACATGCAAAGCAAATCTGCGATTTGTAACATAAAACCTGAGAACACGGTGTGAGTGCACGCTTTTAAGCTTGTAACAAAAAAGTATAGAAAACGGCCAAAAATACTCAACGGCCATCAAAAGGTCATCAATAGGCTTTAAGACTACAGGAAAATGCAGCAAGGTAAATGTTACGAATAAGGTACATGTTTTCCACTTACTCACTTTATTTTCATCATCATAAGCTTGAAATGAATTCAAAAAGTATGTTTTTCGCTAAAACTAAATCATATTACTTTCAATTAGAATTAGAACATCAACTACTAAAGTAAATTTCACTTACTGAATTGCTTTTGGAACAACATATATTACTTGTGGTAATACTTATGCTATGACCTAGGGCCAGCGTATCTATTTATATTATACTTATATATATATAGATATAGATATATATATATATATATATATATATGCTTCGAGAATTTCGGTAGAAGGGCAACAATCGAAGACTTGGGAGATTATTACCATAATCAGTTTTACTTCACAAGTACAAGTAGAAATAACTCCAGCCACCCCGGGAACAATTACATAATTATATATACATATGCATAGTAAATCAGTACACTTGAAAACTGCTGTGGTCGCTGTGTTCTAAAAGCATATTTTTACTCTGTTACATTACAGCGTCACTAATATCCAAAGCACCCTGCACTTAATAATGAATATACTTTTGTTTGTGCGATAAGAACATGATAGGCATGCCCATATACTTGTGACTCCTACTCCTATCCTATACAGCAAAATTGACAATTGTAGCTTCAGTATAAATAGGTACGTAATTTTATCTCCAGTAATATAAGTAGCCGTGTAGCAATTTACTGTAAATTATCTAAAATTTAAATATGTACCTATGCCAGGAATGCACGGATTCATCCATAGTCATTTGGAAATGTCGGAGGGTACATACTTGTTAAGTATTCAACTTAGCTATAAATTATAAAATTAGATACCTTCATCATTCGTATTTCCAATATGCAAAATTCTTGACCCAATCTAATTTCCGTTAAGATGATGATTAATTGCTTAAAATCCTAAATAAAATATTGCTAAACCGTGGTAAAACCACAGCTTAACATTTCTGGGCCATCACCATGGGGTCGACAACGAATATGGTATGGATTGGGATTACAGCTACTGCTCGTACAGTTGAAATTCGAAGTATCTTGATTCTTGACATGATTATGTACGTCTAGACGACTAACAATAAGAGAATAAAAAATTATCGAAGGAACAATACACAATCCTTAAAGTCATTGTAATTATATAAATTATTACTTCATTACACGTTCGAACCTTCACAAAAAATAGATACAAACATACATTGAAGAAATTCTAATAATTGTGAGTAAAAAATCACATTCCCGACCATCAGAAAATCATTGAAGTTGAAACACTCTCTTTTTTAAATTTGACACTCTCGCAGTACTATGTAACGGAAGAAATCAGTTTTTTATACATTTTACACATTTTCCTGGTGTCACCCTCGTTAACTGGTATTATAAGGCACGAAGTAATTGCTGCCCCCTGTTAGCATATTTAGATGTAGATTTACAATGGCAAGTTTGAGAAATTACAATCTGAGGAATATCCTGGTATTATTGTGGATACTTACAAAGCAATATTATATCATCAATTTAATAGAAGGACATAAAGGCTATGATCTTTTAAAAAACTTATTTCATAACATATTTACCCTCAACTGAAACAAGTGTAACAAATAATGAAAGTGTCGTTGAGAATATCACTGTAATTTAAGGTAAACAAGTGATTTACCTAGTTCGCTTTACCCTCCCTACATTCCGTTTACATGTTACAACGGGGCAACAATTATTATTCATGAGATGCTGTAAGACGATGAAAATATTTCGCGATACTTACGAAGTGGGGAGGACTTATCCAAATAGTAGTTACATAAATAAAATTAGGTTTCAATCTAAGTGTTGTAATATTGTGATAATATATGTAACAAGTGTTATAGTATAATTCAAGTACTTATTGAAACCGGTAGATACATTATTCATTCAGGCTTGCATGTATGAAATACATGCGTATTACATTATTGTGAACCTAATTATTATAGATTTGAATATTAAATATGAATTACTAAATAGTATTTAATACACTAGACTATTATAATACAGAGCTACTCGTAATCAAGGGATGTCGGGATTTCTGCAAGGGTAGAACTCGGAACTAACTAATTTCAGGGGAGGTCAGGAAAAGCAATTCGTCTGCTATACTCAATAAGGGATCCCATATTTTTGCTGCATCCTCAAGAGAGGGGATACAGACACGATATTGTGATGATAACAACATGGGAAGGGGGTTTCGGTTTCACTTAAATGACAAATTTAAATCTCAAGCCCGAAGTATGTAACTATGTCCATGTCATACCAAGATGACAATATAATATAGCAGCTGGAATTACTTGTTGCCTAACCTAATCAACGCTTAAAATTTCAATTACAAAAATAAACAATAATAATTTCGGATGACTGTAGGCTTTAAATAGGCTAATACGTGAAAATAGGACTCAAAAAAACAAATACATTATTTAACATTTTCGCTATTAAAAGACCCATATCGTTGGCTAAATTTTAAAAGGTACCATTTTTATTTCGTAACCCATGCTTTTTAAATGGGTTCTGCATTGAAAATAGTACTTTTTAGAATTTAGCCAACGATACGTTGGCGTTTAAATATGACTTTCTTATAGACTTGATGAAGCAAAAATGAACAACGAAAAATTTTAGTATGCAACTAAAGAAGCTCATAATTGAGCTACCATTTCCAATCTTTCAAATGGTACCTTCACTAAAATTAGTTGTTTTTTATAGATTGATGCAGTTGGAGTACAAAATAAATATACAAGTTACAAATGAAGAATTAAATTTAATCCTGAAACTTTGGACAGTAGCGATCTCTTTCTCTACCTTATTGCAAAAAAAAATATTTTTCCGTGTGTATGCATAGCTTGTGATGAAACATTTGCCCCATCCAGTTCATATAAGTAACTAAGTAGGCGTGTTAAAAAATTTTCAATCACCCCGGTTTTAGAAGAATATTTCTAGCTGATTTTTCAAAAATACAAACATTGACCTAGGTCAAAGTTTTGAAAAAATGGAACACGCCTTCTTATATGAGCTAGGTAGGGTCAAATGCTTTGTTACATCCTTTATATTTTGGAATTATTATCCCAACTTTACCTGTGAGCCTAGCCTTAAGACCCAGTAAAAACGGCTAAAATAAATTTACGAATCAAAGAGAACACCCCACACCCACCAGACTTCATCAAGACTTTCAGAACCAGAGGGATTTCCTACCAATTTGACATATTCATCATGTGATTAAGTGCTAACAACAACAACCATCTCACTAGTTGTGACCCCAGATGGGAGATGGGACTATGAGCTATCTTGTAATCCCTGGTTAATATCCAGTGAAATTATTAATACTACTCATTTCTCCCTCATCTAAAAGTATAATTTCAATAAAACCACAACATAAAATGATTTAAATATGACGGAGAACAAAACTCCAGATTCAGGTCCTAGGTACTAAAATGTGACCACATTGTCCCCCACCAAGGACACCTTTTAATCTGGACCTCACATAATAGGTTATTATCTCATATGAAGATGAAATCAATTGTACTAACACCGTGAATTTATACCTTTTGTGGGACAAGCTTGTACGGATAACGTAGTCCAGTACAAACCTTTCGCAAATGTCTAGGAAAGGAAGGATCAATATTACAGATTTGACGGCGTTCAAAAAGTTCACTTAAGCAGCACATACCTGTACCTAAATAGATGAAATAGTTGAGGAAAAGGCAAAGGGAAAATATGAAATGCATGCATCAAAAAGTTTTTACACACAAGTTCACAAAAGTACATAAAAGATAAAACTTGTTTTATGTGATGTTATGTAAAACAAGAATCACAATATGCAGCTCATGCAACGAAGTAATTGATCATCCAAACCACATAACAGAGAGGCCAAATGTTTTTTTAAAGATGGATTTGAGATAATTATCAAAACAGGAAGGTTTTTTCGGGAGACAAAATAAATGTTTAGCTGCTCGACTAGCTGATCTGGCCTTTGCCCACCCCCCTCATTAATCTACAATAACATTGACTAAATAGCAGACTTTAAAATAGCAGTTTAAAACTTCAGTTAGGAAGCTTGAGATACCTGAAGTTTATACTTAAATTCGGCCATGCAGAGATATTTGAATTTGAAATGACGAACAAAGGAGCAAACTTGACTAAATATGCATTCCAATGAGGCATGTGTACATACTTGCAAATTGCAAACATCGGGTTTCATTCTAAAGGAGTATGTATGTTTCCCAGCTATGTCGTCTAAGGACAGTATTGACTGACAGCAACAAGGCCAAGAACCTTAGAAATACATAATAAGATCTACATGTCACATAAGTATCTACACGAATAACAATGGGGTTTACCAAAAAATTTGGCCAATGAAATTTCCTGCAGCCACTGGTTAGAAAACCTCGTAAAATTTTGCATTTATTACCTTTGCGTTCCGCTGACACAATACATAACATGTTCTTTAAGAGCGACATGCGTAAAGTATAATTTATTACTGAGGCAACAACAATCTCTGAAATATAGATGACTCTCCCTCCCTTTTAAAACATTCTCAAACCCTGTCCGCCGACTAAATGGAAGACTTATTGTTAGGTTGCTACAAATGGTTCAGGACGGAAAAGTATCCATACCTAAGCTATGTACACATATTTAATTAGCCAATACATAGTGGTCATACTTGACAAAGCTCATCATAGCGAAGGGTTGAAAAATGTTTGCATGAATTATTCATACTTGGCCAATTTAAATTGAGCATTTCGGAACTTTTAGAATGAAACCCGTAGCAAAACAAAATATGATGCATAGAGAAAAGACGTAGAACAGTAAACGGAACTTAAAAAGTATTCAAATTTTTACTGTAAAAAATAAAATCCATCGGAAATGCCAAGAAATCAACAAAATGGTAATTATGTTTTTACAATACAAAACTCACATGCTTAGCAATAGTCTCTGTGTGGTACACATTATGTTGAAGGAACGTCCAGCAAACATTTTACGTACGAACTTAATTTGTATTTTACTTTTTTATGCATATAGTATGGCTTAATTTACTTTTCGCTTCACGAAAACATTAACTCGGACCAATACAGTACGCAGGATGGACCGCACCTTTAATTAATTTAACTACACTTCTGTAAAACTATACACTACAGTTCATGGTACTTTCGGTATGTAGTAATGATCACGATCACGCTCAATATCCTATTTAAATAGTTTACACTTGTGCACATGATTTTTCGTATCCTCTTCAGTTATGTAATCATCTTACAACTATATTCTATAAAATAACAACAAATTTCAACACATCTAAAACTTGTTTTTCTTTCTAAATTACTTCCTTTAAGCTACCGATCTTACACATGCAATATTCATCAACTTGAACAGTTTATTTTTCATTCAAAACTGCTTGAAATTTTAAATAAATATTTTCAGTGTAACAGCTTCCCATTTTTTTATTATAAGAACCATAGGTGAATAACAAGTTTATTCTTCCTCTTAAGTTTATTATGAATGAATCTCTTCGGAAATCAATGATTGTTAAATGGTAGACAACTGAAACAACATGGCTAAAATTCTACTCAAACAGGAACCAAAAGGACTTGCTCACTTAATATGACAGTCTTTTACCAAGTCCAACAAACATGAACAACCCACGACTTCAAAAACCCACCTAGTGGTAGGCTAGAATCTATACACCAAACATCACTACGAAAGTAACAGTATTTTTAGCTGCATTACAATAATGACTTTTTGACTAACTATTTGAGAGTAAGAACATGCTTTAAAATGGCTTACCCCCGCTTTAAACAAAATATATTGGCTACAGCAATATTTCTCTAACAAAGGGAAATATTTAACAAAAACGAGAAAGAATCGTATATGTATATAGTAATAGGTAGGCAAGGCGTATCTTGTCACGTTGTCTTTAATATCTACATATGCAAACTGCACACCACTGCATTATATCAGGAAGAGTAATTATAAAAGAGTCTCAGTATTTATGTTGTCGCTTTGTCCAAAAAATTATCATGCTAAACTAAGGATTTTTTAAACTCAAAATGTTAATGGTTTCAGATTTTACTGCTGCATGATTATCCCGTTTTAGATTCTCCACAGTTTCTCTTACGCGGATTATATTATTAACATACATATATTAAAAGCATTTTATTAGCCGGTGACGCTACATTACGACGCCTGTAGAATTGGCATGGGAACTTTGTTATTGTTTCAATCCGTGATTAGTAGAATCAATGCGAATGATTTCTTCCTGTACGCATACAACAAAACGCTTCCTCGAACAACGAATTCTTTGGCACCGGGAAGCGAATAACATTGTCAAGGCATTATAATTATTTCGGAAAACAGTATAATACAGTAGACTGAAAATTTTTTTCATCTCACAATCAGTACGCGGTTACTTCCTTGGACTAGCTCAAATAGTTCACTCATATGAACCTATCTATTCATAAACGAAGAGCAAGGATGAAGACGTTCTTTTAAGGGAAGGGTCAATTAACTTGATGCGCCTAGATTCACTATTTCCTCAGCGTTCCACGAAACGCCTGCCAGTGATACAATATTGCAACTTATGTGCTGAAATTTTATTTCAAAATGTATGTATAATTTTTATTCCGTATAGATTTAGATTTAGTATCCTCAAATTCGCAACATTAAATTAGTAGTAATTTCCAAAACTAGACCAAAATCTAATTACAAAATCTGCTGGAATGAGAAGAAAATACTAAAGCTAATTTAGCTCTTTCTTATGAAATTCAGGGAGTTTCAATTTATGATTCGGTTCTTCATACTTGTAAACAATTTGGCGAGAAAATCATTTTTTCACCAATAACGCTCATCTTTCTATTCCCTTCATAAAGACGCGACGCACTGAGAATCCGTTATTGTATAAATACATAGTTTATCCTCAGAAAAGAAGATTTGGTTACACAATTTAAATACGCAGGAATTCAGTGGTTGAAAAGTATTAAAATATTGCTCAGAAGACAATACTGATTGCAGATTCATAAAAATGGTAATAATGTTGTTAATGCATCTAGTTTTCACTAGGCACAAAGGGTGTAGAATACGAGGAAAGAAGCAGTTCGTAGATAAACGCTGTTTTTATTCTTGTACCCACTACCATCTAAACCCGATTTTGCTGATCTTTGAAAGTATCTTACAGAAGAGACTGTGTTGAATATATTCAGCTCACTAAGGTGATAGGCTGCAACGCACCAACATGCTTACCCTTTCGGAAAAAAAATCAGGAAGTAATTACACATTACATATTTACACTATTAGCTATTCCTTGAGAAAGAATAGAACGACTGAGAAGTATCTAATGGCAAAAAATTTATTTTTAAATTGGGAGGATCACAGGAAATATTCAGACAAAAAAGCAACCATTATAGATTCTATGCTTTGCTCCAAGTTGGATGCAACTTTCAAACTTGAAACCTAGCCTCTTCAGCATGCGACGATACTTTAGGTTAATATTAAAAACTGTAAGTACAGCTGTGTATGTGTACATAGTTATAAAAAATATAACCAAATTATTCAAGGATTAATGGCTCACAATTGGAATATGTCTTAGAATCTGCAACTGGTTACGTAAATTACAATATAATATTTTCACGAAACTTATGAACGATACTGATTTTCGTACAAGTTGTGTTAATGCGCAAATTTACTTACCTACACTACAGGTAATACAGAAAGCATCAAACAGACACCTGAATTGTTTGTTTCAACACAAATAAATAAATGTTGACATAAAATAATAGTAATTACTCTTATAGATGCAAACGTACATATATTGATTCACCATCGTGAGCTCATGTTAAGTTGTCATTTTTGCGGGCATCAAACCCGTATAATACACAGAAAACAAGAGTATACAGAAAAATCAAAAGACATGTAACAACAAAAGAGTGATACGACATGGATAACAAGTATAGATGAAGATATTCTTTAAAAAAGAGTGCATACTTGTCAGTCTCCAACTTTACATATTTTATTTTCTGCTTGCACAAAGGGATTTCAAATCTTACTACTGTCTCATTTCTTGTGCAGAAACTACAGATCTCCAGTAGTAGACTAATAATTCCCTTTAAATATTATTGTTCACCGACAGATTGTGCAGGAAGGAGGCATCGCTGGTAAAATTGTACGCTATGATTCTTATTATAGCAGCAGAAAGAATCAATGCATGAAATAACTTGAACTTGAAATCGTAAATCCTGAAATCATTGTCATTTTATGCATGTGTCAGTGTGTCTATTCCTAATATAATTTATGCTAATATTTATGGACTTATCAAAGTACTTGTACATTGTAACCCCAACCTCACATGAATAATTTCCAAAAACCACGAAATGGTCAACACTGCGTACGTCTTCATTAATAAATGTAATTAGTGTTTTTGCAGATAATTAATTATAATGCGTCGGAAAGGTTTCTAAAATATCAGCATCATCTTAAAACTAATACAAACTAGGCGGATCAGTGATTTTACGTAGTGATAACGCTATATAGAATAACAAACGGAGCGAAAAAATCTTGACTAACATCTTTAAAAATCAGTAGAAAATATTAAATATTGGCACCGGTTGCAAAGAATGGAAAAGTACCAAACTGAGTATTGATGGGCGTCTTAGGGGAAGGGCATGAATACAGGAAGTCATCCGACTGAAACTGAGTTCGATTAAGCATGGGTTCTGATGCAGAACGATGGATCTTTGGCAATGAGCTCAACAGACTTTCCAGGGAGGTAAGGATCTGTTAAAAATACATTCATTGTAGGTAATTAAAAATTCAAAACTGGTTATAATAATTGTTTTTCATAACTTTAAATGCATCGTAGTATGATCATGGTTTTAGCAATAAACCATAACCAATAAACTTAAAACATATAACAAATAAAATTAATTGTACTATCTTCATTGCCTACTAATTGATTATGCCCTTTCAAGCTAATTAATGTGCAAATAAAGTTACTTAAACGGAAATAATAGTCATTGATTTGTTGTGAAGAACCCTGAGCGATCTTTACTATTACAATGTGCCGGTGCTTACGTGCGTGCCCCACTTTCCAGTATCAATTGTAGGGCTTCTAGCTTCGTGATAGGGTGAACTTTATATGTACGTCAAGCATATAAGCGGAGTTATCCGAGAACAAGTCAGTTCTCGAACCCATATAGCGCGGAGGCACATGTGCGCGCACAAGTGGGCGACGCCCCCTGGCATTTATAAAAGGCGCAGACAAACCAAGGTTGCTTAACTCGCCGATGTGTTTTTACCTGAAGATATAGCACAATTTATTCTTAACTAACCACATCGGCATCACCAATGGAAAATACACACGTAGCGCATATAAGCCCGTTATCCTTTGTGGTAATTGCTACTCGCAAAATAATAGGAACGCGTTAAGGAGGGAGAGCAAAGTTTTAAAAATGTCGTCTTGTCATCGTAAAATTATGGTACTCATTTATATTTGAAAATTCTAGAGCATCCTCAAGCTTTCTACATCAAGAAGAACAATCATCAGGTGTGGACATGTAAAGAATGCAATCATGATGAGGTTCTAACATGCCTATTCCACTGCGTGTGTTTGACGCCGGTGACGATGATTTCACCAGAGTTAGCTGAATTGTTTTTCATGATATTTTCATCCTTGTATATGTATGTGCAAGTATGAAAAGTCTGAGAAAATTAACGCCGCTACAAATCCTGATTTCGTGCAAGGACCAATTCAATTTCGAACTGAACATTTTTGGTTCAGTTCAATTCACTACTTTTCAATTCAATTCGAGGTTGAACTGAGCCGAATGATTAAGTTAAAAACTTTGAATTGAACTGAACCGTTCTGTGAATTGAAGTTCAAACGATTCATTCTGCCCCGAACATTTTTCAAAATCAACCGTTTTCAATTCTCTACTTCAAGTAAACAAGTTTTCTCCTTCGACATCCTTCTGGTATGGACATCGAAAACACCGCTAGAAAACGTATTATTTCAATATGTCTAAGGAAATCTTGGTTTTCAATTCAGTTCAATTCAATTCAATTCAAAATTTCGAACTGAACTGAATTGAATTGGTTTTTACTGAACTGAATGGAAAATCTAGTTTCGATTCAGTTCAGCCTGTGAATTGAATTGAATTGGAAAAAAGTGAATTGAATCCGACAATAATTCTCACGGTATCATAGTAAAGTAATAAACTTGTGAAAAATCGTGAAACTAGCACATATATTGTAATTAACCACAAACTCAGATTATAAACGTGTGTACTATTGCTATTTACTGCTAGGACTACATTCACGCATGAAAAGGGTGTAACAAAACATTTCTCCCACAGCTCATAATCAAGATAGTTAAAAAAACAGTTACACATTTTGCAAAGAATTTTCTTGTGTATTACACAAAAAAGCATTGACCAATTTCAATTCAAAAAGTTAATTGTTAAGAGAATACACAAAATTGGAAAAGGTTAGGATAACGTAATCTGCGATATTTTTTCAGAATTTAAATAAATGTTATTTTGTGGGTTTCAAAATGAGATACTGAATTGAACTGAATTGATTCAGGAATCTTTTCGGGCAGCGCCCATATCATCCATAACAAAATGAGATATAATAGAGGCAAAAAGGGCAAGCCCGAAAGACGCCAGGAGACGGAGTATTGGTGTTAAGTTTCTTCACGGAGTGCTGTCCACTGACATCACTCTCAGTAACTACTAATTACTAAAATTTTCTCCAATTTGATTTTTAGTCTGTGACCTTATGAGTCAATGCTGGTTAATTAAGAAAATTCTTTTCAAAATGGCTTAATCAATGTTTTGCGGCCCCCGGTAATTACTGTACATATCTGTGTATCCAACATACAGCATATAATGCTTTCTATGAAAACAATTGCAGAAAAACGTGTGTACATGAAAAATAATTCATGTTGATGGTACAACTCCCACAAAGAAATGTCATTCTGTATGTGATGTTTACTCTACTATCCGGTAGTTATTATATTATTTGATACAAAGTTTCCGCATCTGACGGTTCCAAGTCCATATGGAATGTACTGCTCCGATAACCCTTAGCCATTGTTATAATTAGCTCTCGATTCTGAGAAAGCAGTAACAGCTTACCTGTCTAAAGAGTGGCCTTTCATCTCGCAGAAATTTGATACTATCTTCAAGAAGCCTTTTCAAAGCTTTAGGAGTATCAGATCTCAAAGTATTCAGATCCGGTCGTAAGTAGCCTCGACCCACCATGAACAATATCTATAAGGATAAAGAAATCGATTTTATTGTATCAATCATCTTACTTCTTTTTCTATAGACCATCTAGATTACAAGAAGAGATAATAAAAGTAGTTATTTTCTCTGGATTGGACGCTCCTCTACCAACGTTGATGATTAAATTAAAAAGCCATACAAGAAAGCAAAAAATACAAAAACGAGAAATAATATAAGGTCTATAAATAGTAATACATTTAATAAATAGGTACCATCATTTTCCTATTCAGAATACAAGATTTTCAGACCATTTAATGAAACTTATACTTGAATCAGAGTAATTTGAAATATTTTATCACATTTGTGTCCTCTAACATTGTTCTAACCTTTTGGCAAAACACTCAAACCCACCCATTAATTATAGATGATGCCTCTCTCTAATGGCGTTCGGTAGAAAAACCACACTAATGCAAGTTAAAAAACATGTGAGATTTTTCTTACATTATATTATTATAAACAAATATACTACAGGTGAAAACATCATGCTAATAATTCCTTCGCTTTTTTAGCCGTGAAGCAAAATAATTGTACTACATTTGAGAGCTACAACTTTAGGGGTTATCCGAATATTTGAATGGTTAAAATTACTTAATTACCTGATCCTTGTTGCTGATCTGAGAATACGGCAGCAGTCCAGTGAGCAGCTCATAAAGAACAATGCCAAAAGCATACACGTCAGACTGGAAACTATACGGATTTTCTTCTTGCATCCGAATTACTTCTGGCGCCATCCATAATATCGATCCTTTTCAAATTAAAACCCAGAAACAATTACTTAAGTTAGTCGTTTTTCATCAAAACAAATGACTTTTAGGTTTCAACGCGGATTTTATAAGTGACAGCTACTGATGGTTTAAGGATATTTTACATGATCCTTTTTTTAAAATTTGACAGTTCAGTTTTATTCAGTTATATGTTAATATAACCCAGTTTCTCCCTAAAACCTATCAGTAAGTTTTTATTGAATCCCTTTCATCAAATGTAGAACAATTTCAGCACTCACAGATCAAAGCATCCCTAAAGAGATTAGTCCTTAGCCTTAGCATTAATCGTCTGGTCTCCTAAACATTCGCCACTCCATCCACATTCACGTGCCTTATGCTCATGAATTACAGCGTGGGGATTATCTCCCCTTTATTTTGGCTTTGTGAACGGTCTGGACCAGTTTACTATAGGAGTCTATGGAGTTAATTTCAATATATTCAATGGATAGTATGCACAGGAAGTTTAAGTTTTCCTACTAGCTATTGAAAATAAATAATTTAAACACATCGGACTATATCTTTTGAAAATCCGGATAAACTGTTTGGAAAAGCAATTTAACAAGATGTCCGCTGCATCTTTAAGGTCTAAATAATTATTCAACTGAATGCTGTTGTGCATTGATTCTTTGTTTTGTTGGGAACAGAAAGGCAGTGATTCAAGAATATAAGACCCATTTGATAAGGCGTAGTAGAGGTACACAAACTGTCATGTCATATCTTCCTTACTACTTCTTTCTCCTTAAGTGACAAACTTATCGATAGATGATTCCAGTTCCAGTGAAATCTTTTGAATTTTCTATAGTATTTTGGTCTAGTTGCTTGCATAATTGATTGCACATACTCAAACAATAAATATTTGTTTGAGTAACTGGAGAATGTTCAGAGTTTATGCAGTCATATATCTCGTACAGGTTTTTTTTTGTCGTTTTAGGTTAGCCAGTTGCGAAGTGTGTTCTCTCTGAATCATTTTGAGAGTTCATTGCTTGTGTATTGACAAGCTTCTGCATATGTTGTCATTACATAATTGTGAAAGTGCATGTATATACCAACACAGGCCACACAGCTTCTAGTGCGACGTTTTAACATCATTCCTAATAGACATTCAGTTTTCATCTAGTCCTTTAAATCTAATGTGTTTTGAAGGATTTGGAATATATTTAAAAAATAATTGCTCTCCTGAGGAATTCAGTTGATTTTTAATTCCGTCACAGCATTTTTGGTTAAAGTAATTATTTAATCTTCCTTGTTCCATGCTTACGATTTGTTTCAATCTGTTATGGGGTATCTGGGTGTACAAGTACATATTTGATATTTAAACCTGTGCCTTTATTACAGCGTATCAACTGTTTTTTCATACAGTGCTTTCCGTCAGCAAAGAGGCAAGAGCTAATTTGATCATTTATTGTTTGCAAAAACACATTTGGCGGATCTTGATATTGCAGTCGGAACCGAAGGGTAGGCATAAGTATTCTATGTGCTGGACATTTATGCACATAGAATTTCATTTTAATATTGGACCCGCATAGTAATGACACTAAAGTAACACATTAAGCGGATAGTACAACACAATTCTTTACCGTATACATGATATATTTAGCTACCATTAAATCAGTACATATAACTATTTTCAGTAATGCAAAGATGGCTAATACTAACAGTTCTCTTAACTGTCTGTCACTGGAAATCAGTGCTTGCACTGTGTTGATTTGACAATAAATCCATTACATTACATTACAGTTCCGCCAATATTTTTAAAATCCACATATCACATACAAAGAACTGTTAATCCACATGTATAAAAATAATTTGTCAAGGTAGATAAAAAGGAAACACACCTGAAGGTTGCTGAAATTGATGAGATCCTGACCATCGAGTCTTGACAGTTGCTAGACCAAAGTCCCCAATTTTGACAGTTAGATCATCATGTAAAAATATGTTATTACTCTTCAAGTCTCGATGAATTATGTTTTTTGCATGTAAGTAGCTGTAAAAATGCAAGTAAAACACCACTACATTAGCTAAGGCATGATAAATACCTGAAAATAATACAATGCAGCTATTCACTTAGGCTACAAGAGAACACGAAACCATGTCTTAAAAATAACCTAGCCTTTGTTTACAAAATTCTAAGAGAGATTATACGTAAACCACTTACTCCATGCCTTGTGCAATCTGCCGTCCGATTTCGATGAGAGTTAACAGTGGAAATTTAGTTTCCAGGACATGAACATGCTTGTAAAGCGAAGAGCTTTCGCACCATTGAGTTACAATCGCAAGCTGAGGTTTACTGACGCATCCCATGAAAAGCAGAATATTTACATGTCTGCAAACAAAAGTAAGTATTTATATCATTTCAGTCCATTACCTCTCAAGCCCATCTTAAGTTTTCGCAGAATTTAAACAACCACAAGTACGTACTCCACAAACGAGGGAAAAACTCTCTTCAGCTCTACAAAATCAACACGATGATTACCCCGGTGCTTACTCTTTACACGATACTTCAAATACTTTAAAAGGTTTCTTCAGTTTTCTCTATAACCCCAAAAATGTACATACATACAGAGATACTTTTATCCCACGGCAAAAAAACTACTTTTTGAGTTATGAAATCTCCGACAACTGAAAAAACAAAAGCAGATACACTAACCCTCTACCTCAAAAAAGACACATATCCTTTTCGTGACCCTGGAAATGATAAAGATAATAATTTTTTTTTAAATTAAAGAGCAGTAATGGCTAAAACTATCTTCATATCCTCACTTTAGTTATTACTTAATTATAGGTTGTGATGTACCTATAACTGTGAAACTCAATCTGAAAAGTTTTACGAACAAGTAATCCCAGTATAATAAGTTTGATTTAATTGCAAAATTAATTTGTAATTAAATGATTGGAGCTTGTAGTGCGTTTTTGGAAAAAATAAATTGGCTTAAATACTTCGCCCTTTAGATTCTAAAACCATCGCTGGTATCAGGATCAGTCAGGTTACCAGGTTTATACAGTAGTTATTGTAGTACACATAATCGAACGAAGTATGTCACCTCATCCCAAAATTAATACTTTAAAATAATTCACAAGCACAACCCGTACTAAAAATCAACCCAACAGCTTCGGTGGGGTACACAAACGTAATACAATAAAACATCGTTGATTACTTTATCATCAGTTGCCCTGGGACACTAACCTTGTTTTCCTCAGAACCGCCACTTCATTCTTAAAAGCTTGTAATTGAGCTGGAGTTGGATCCTTGACGTTCAGCGTCTTCACAGCTACGGGGCCATGCCAGTAACCTCGGTAGACAGTTCCGAATGATCCTGACCCGATTCGATGTCCTATGAGAATCTCGTCCGCTGGAATTTCCCAGTCTTCTACACAATCTCTGGATGTTTTCATCTGTTTTACCAAAGTTCAAGAAAATCACTTCCTCCTCAACTTATTTACCAGCATTCAAGAAAATTGTTTCCTCCTCAACTTATCAGTTTAAATGTAAAAACAGTCGAATCTCGCTATAAGGGATGTTCAAGGAAAAAGGCAAAATTTGCCTTATAAACATTATCCCTTATAATCATAGCCTTATGCATTGAACAAATGGGAATCGGGATTGCAAATCCCAATCCCTTATAAGGCTATCCCGTATAGACAGAGTTCACTGTAAATGTCTCGTCACTTCTAGCTGAATTGTAGCTCTTACGGAAATCTGATCCACTAAACTTCAAACCTACTAATCCTCTAAATTTGAGCGTGTAATACAAGTACATAAATTGCACATAAGTTTGCATACTGTTTTCAGCATCACTGTATGCCTAACATCGAAAATATTCATTGATTTCCATACCTGCAGGTCTGGTCTGAGTATCCTTTCTCTGCGTCTTTCAAAAATCAACGATAAACGTATGCTCTTATGGAACTTTATATGGAATGTGAAAGTATAGCTCATGACAGTTTTCTAACGTTTTATATATTTTTTGACCGCACATAAATTCCTCACATACACATATAACATTCAATGCTTGCAAATTCGTGCTATCCAGATGAGACTAAAACCAACTTCAGTCTCAGAAATCATAAGTCCAGTCAGTTTTCTTTTGGTAGTGTAGTAAGCAAGTATCACTCTTCATAAGTCTTTTGAACAACCAGAGCCAAATCACGGGTTTTGGCTAATAAATGGGTCTCCAAGACAACTAACCTTCTAAATCTCAGTGAATGTTCGTCTTATGTATAATAATAACTCGTTTTAGCTACACTCAGTCTTAGGCACAAACGAAAATATCAGGCTCATTCAGTGCCAAGTTTACCTACTTCAACACTGACGAACATTCGTACAAGGTATGATAACCGTATTACTTGGGGAAGGGACGGATGAAACCGATTTTTTGTAGCCCTGTTTCATTATTAAGACTTTTGCTTAGCACCAACCAAATATTACCTGCATTTACAGTACTACTGAGCTACACAAAAAATTCACTTTTCAGCTCATACCTTTCTCATTATTAAATCTAATTACATAAATGTATAACTACTAATTTTAACCCAACCTTTTTGCTGCTTTCATCCGCAGACCGAGCTCTTGGACGGCAAGGTCGAAGAGTATTAGTGGGAGATGCCTGGGCACTTTGACTTAGAGATACTTTTGTTGGACTACCAGCTGGACTAGTAATCACGTGCTGTCCTGGAATCCCTCCCATATATGGGCCCCCTGAAATATAATTATTCAAGAATGTAAAAACTATCATCTTCTAGTGAATGAGACTATGTGTGTTTACGTGGAGTAACCTTTTCTTTTCCCAACGACCGACTGAGCAAACAATGAATAGTAAAAGCTAAACAATTATCTTATTTTTCTTCACATAAAAATAATGTGCTAACGACTGATCTTCAGTGGGATTCAATGACATCAGCCCTTATGTTTTTGTATATAATACGAAGCACGCACTTAATAGGATGCAAAATTAACATACACCTGGGCCAAAATAGAATGGACTACATTGATCATACTGAGCATAAAAGAGATTGCAAAATTTACTGACAGCCATCATAGAATAACTGAAGATTCGAGAAAACAAAACTCATACAGCAATCAACAGAAAAACAAAAATCACTTCTCACTGTAGCATAGAGAGCATGTTCTGCGCGTAAACAATCAAAATAATGGGTATCAGCAATAATGACATCCATTCGGCATTTTAGAACAGTTATTCACACCGATTAGCTATATGATGAATACAAAAGCATAACCATAATAATGTACTCAGTGCGTGCGTACAACATAAATTATAGTAATACGATAAATTTTCATTTGAGTGAGAATTTTCATACATTGAAGTAATTTCTTTCCTCTACCTTTTTACTCGATATTTTAAATAAGAATACAACATCTGTCAGTCTATGTCCATAGCTTTTTTTTCGTGTGCATGGTCTACACACATTTCATTTACTGCGTCAATTCAGACTTTACACCTCAACAATTGCGAAGACTAAATGGAACTAAAACATAGTAAAAGGAAAAAAATGTAAAATCAAAACACGGTTACGAACTTGGTCCAAAGACAACTCCCATTGCAAGACTTGTGAGAGGTACAGCCCATGGGATCGTCCCATGCGTTGGCCTCGACTGTCCTCCCCCCTCTGTGGATCCTACATTCTCACCTCGTCCACTACTAAAGGGCCACCATTCTAAGGTATTACATATAACAGACAAAATTCATGCAAAATTACATGCATATATATACATATATATATACATATCTATATATATATATATATATATATATTTATACATTTAAGTACCAAATATAAACAAAATACGTCAATAGAAAATAGACACCAATTGGCTAAATACAAATATATACATAACGGATACTTAAAATTAGCTATAGGAAAGTATGTACACGCACATAATTACCTACATGCATAGGCACACGTGGTTGTGGTTATACGTCAAACTACATAGTATACAACAAATGCTCCTAACAGCTACACGCTACAGATACTACAGACCAAATAAATGACATCCCCTAAAGACTTTCTCGTGTTTACAAGAAATGCATTATACAAAATACCCACATATGAAGATGATGTAAATTAAAACGTAGGTAGTAACTGTAATGTCTTTTGTATTGAGTGAACTTTTCGAAATTCGAGGTTCTTCCAATGTAACTGACAAGCAAATACTTCTACAGAACATTTTTGCATGAACTGGTAATAACTTAAAATATGGTTTTTATTTGTTCTCATAAAAACTTCATTCAGAAACATTTTAATACTCATACTTCTAATGGAGGAATTTTTCCATACGATACATACGCATGAAATAGCATGAGTGTCACCATAATAACTTCATGTTCCCATACCCATCGCTAGTGAGCCATAATTAATTTACTGAGGACTTAATAAAAATCAATAAAAGTATGTGTCTATATTTTATTCATGAGCAGCCTCGCTAATTTACAATACTCAGACAATTACGGTACACTGCAATGGTGCGCATTATTGAGCATACTTATTTCCTCAGTTGTGAAACGCGCAACTGCAACTGCCTTGTTACGGGAAGGCTGGGACAGAATTTTATTGAATTCAATACAAAAAATTTCAATAAAAGTTTAATTTACAAATATAAATAACCACATGTTAATATCCTGTTTAATGTCTTTTCGAATTTGCACCATTCGATGTCAAATAAAAATAATGTCTAGCAGAGTAAAAGTTACAGAAACAATTAAGGAAGTCTAAGGATACATTAATAATTAACAAACATGACAAATACATACGGCTACTTTTCTAATAACATGCCCTAAAGCCAATAAGTTGTGCAGCAAGCACCAACACAAATACATAGATGTAGATACACGTACAATTTCAACAACACATGATAACTTAGCACGTTTTTGACCGATGTTCTATTTCATGCCATTACCTCAAACATAATCGACAACCCAGATTTAATTTTCGTATAACTACTTGTTCACCTTCATGTGAGTTACCAGAAGGTATTGCTGAAATGGTATATCAACTATGTCTTGTACGGTGCATTTTTAAAAAAATTGTTTAGTAATAGTGGTTATTCCCGGAGTAATAAAAATTTCCATCCAACCCTTGAATATTGTTGTTCTTAATGATAACAGAAACTACGAATACAAACGCGGACTCGTTTGGTTCCTGCTGGTTTGAACTACAATGCAATAGCGTTTACCGAGCAGATAAATAACTGCCGACCTAGTCTTAATGTACTCGTCAAATCACAAAAATCACAACCGGACGGTAGAAATGAGAACCCAATTCTTACTACACGTATTCTAAACATCTAGAGAACTGACAATGCGACGACATACAATCCCCCAGAAAAAGCTATCTCCCATGATATTCCATCGTAAATAGAACAAATTCTCATATTGGTTAAGGTAGCAGGTAGCAGCAAGCAAACAAATTCTAACATTTTGCTTTCTGATATCAAAACAGATATAGGTATGAATATAAACTAAGTATCAAACATGGTTCACTACACTAGGCGAAAATGATCTGACAGTGTCTTTGAAAACTCAATTTCTAAACAATAATGTGGAATTAGAAATCTGAAAATTAGTAACCACTGATCTCTTGACCTAACAATTTGTAATGAATGAAATAAAGATACTGACAAACTACGTTCTCACTGTAGCATAAATCCCTACTACAAAGAAGTTTTGTCATTCTAGAACTCATCTTGAAACAAGTGTAATACAGTACTAATTAAAAAGGAACAAGACACATTAGCTAATTACTCATATGGTACAGCCATAAGATACATTAATTCATAAAACTAATAAGGGCACTATTTATTAATAAAACTTCCCTTGCCCGGTAAGTCACCTATACGGGTTTCCACTCTCGATATGATGTTTGAGATGCTCATGCGATTCAGGTTTGGCGATGGAAAACATCACCACAACTGTGCAACTTATCGTTTACTCCTTAATATTCTAACACGACCCATCATTTAATCCGGCAATAGCCATGTTAAAAATTACCATCACAAGGTTATAGAGTAGTTCATTAACGGGGATTATACCTGTGCCTAAATATCTGCACTCAGATACCCGGGCACTACCATTAGTTACTCATAAGAGTAACTACTTCAAAATATTGTACTGTTTATACCATAATATTGTTGCGTTATTGTCCCACAGAAAACTCGTTAACTCACGGAACATAGGTGTCAAGGTAAATACAAACTATGCCTACTAAAAGTAACGTTATACACTTCCATGGAAGAAATCTACAATGATAAAGCATGGAAAACAATGTTTAAATAAGGCATATGTTTTGCTAATTGCAGGAAAATCTGTTTATAACGGAATCGCACGAGATTGTGGATTTTTGTCGGGTGTAACTATATTCGAATATTAAACTGTTGTTGAAGTGTTAACATTTCGCAGAGATAAACAAACGTTCTCTTTATACAAATAAATTCCGTTATAAAGACGTCCGGTAGAATGAGATTTTCTTGTATTTCTGAACTCGAGTTTTTCAAGTACGAATAGTATGTACATGCACTTGTGAGGACCAAAGTTATTCTGTGGAGAAAATACTTTTTCGTACTTTGGTTGTTGTGAAGAAGTTCTTGTTATGCATATACGTTATTTTCAAGAGTGAGTTCACAGGAAATTCTGGAGTATTTGAAACCGAGGGGAATTCCAGGTGAATTACTCGGCGACGATATGTATTTACATGAAAGCGCGAACCCAGACATTTGCAAGACAGATAAAACAGCCCAGACACTATAAAATTACGACGATTATAATAGCACCACTGGAATATTTCTAACATTATTTGAAGACGAAGTCCCGACACCATTGGTTAAGAGCTTTCTTTCCGCCTTGACGGATATTCTGTACCCTAGTAACCTAGTAATGTAAATACAATCGAACGAATACGATGAGAGAAAGGACGAAAGAGCTAGAGGAGGTGGTAATATGGCGTTAAGAATTGTACAGCAAATAGTAACAAGGACGAAATAACACGGAAAGACTATCAAGCAATCAACTAAAAAAAACTAATGAACAAGGCAACACTCACGAGAAAGAGGCATGAATGGATGGTTACCATGGAGGGTTGTGTAAGTTCCTTTGGCCATTCGTTGAATAAAATCATCAGTTAGTTCGGTTGGATGACCGACAACGTTATAACATACATTTGGAGCTGATGTGGACCTTTCCCGCTGACCTAATGGAGGATGGCTATTTTTCCTGCTAAACGACTGTGACTCGGTTTCAGGTGATGAGGGTGGACATGGCTCAGTTGTGTTCTCAGATTTTTGTGCCAATAGCCTGAAAATATAATGGAATAATTAAAAGTCACAATATTTTGTTATATATTATTCACTCTATGAACATGATTACAACTTAAAGAAAACTCCAAGATGTAATACACTTATGACAGTTTAACGAATTCAATAAAGACAGGAGAGGCAACGTATAGAAAACATTTACTCACTAAATAATCACCCAGTTTACGGGAATCAAAATACTGGATTTTTAAGCACATACATTTTTTAGTGTAGCTAAGACCACACAATGACTCATGGTCTAGATAAGTAATCAGTAGACCAAACAATCATCAATATCAACGATATGCTGCTACATGAAGCACCTCATCGCAACAATGTATGGAATGAGTTTAAACTAGCAAATAGTATTATCGGAAATGCTAACAAACACACAATGCGAAAAGGGCTTGCAGTTTGTCGAAACGCATAAAATGGCTACATTTAACTATTACAACAATGATCATTATATAATAATTTAGTTCTTACATTTGATAGTATGTATTCTGCATTCGAACTTGTTGACAGAGTGCAGGCACGCCAGCAGCACACCTCTGATGAAAACGGTAATTACATGTTCGACACTGAAACCCTTGAAAAAGTAGTCTTCGACAACATTCACAGTAGGCCAAGGAGAAAAATGTTTTCCGAACGAAATTATGCGAAATACTTGTGGTAATAGGAAACTTGTCTAAAATTTCAACAGTTATCTCATCCCCTTCTAACTTTGAAATGTCATCCTCCCAACGTACTTGTACTTTAGACGATGAGGGTTTAAATTTGAACACAGCACACATTTCTGGAGTTAACTTTCTATGTTTCATTGCTTTGGCTAAAGCTTCCCGAACCGTTTGGCCAGGCTTGACTTGAACCGAAGTTCGTTGTTGATTGGGTAAGTGAGCTCTAATGACTGCTTTTAGAGGGGATCGAGGAGACAAACCTTCATCACCTGACGCAACTGACTGTGAAGCCGAGTACTCTTCGAAATAGTTGGATTGTGCGGTAATAGAACGAAGTTGAGGAGACGTGTCGCGTATATTTTCATTATCATTCACAATTCGTTCCTTTAATTCTTGTTCCTTAGCTTCTAAATCATGTAATTTACTCGTCAGTTCCGAATACTCCTGGAGATACATTGCCGGAGGATCTTGGAACCCCGCGAACCGATCATTCAGGGCATCAATGTTCTCCTTCGTGAGTCGTATCACATTTTGAATATTCTTCAAGCTGACTTGCATGCTAAGGTTTTCAAAAATAAGACCATTCCATTAATTCCCAATACATAATAATTATTATTACACTCCAACTTACTCATTCCAAAAAATACCTCCACAGTATTACATCATAATTCTATAACATTTTACAAGCCACTCAATCCCCCCCTCAAACATTTTAACTCCAATCAGTGACTACCTGGGATCCAACGGAGAATTGGATGGACTCGGTGTATTTGGGGCCACCGAAGGTTGCAACGGCTGACTACCTTGCGAATTTTCCATCACTTCCCGTATAAGTCACCCCGCTGTCTGCACCAGCCGAGATTATACCAGTGATTTCTTAAAATTACACAGGTGATTTTTTTTTTATTGATCGTCTTAAATGAGGTCTCACATTGCAAATCAGTTACAACTTTAATTGTCAACTTTCATTTTTCCTATGCAACTGTGGAAGAGTGTAAACTTTCATTTTCCTGTGCAGCAGTAGAAAACTCTAAACTTCCCATCATATCCGCGTATAGAGTACAAAAAAGTAGTAGTAACTGGCAAACTTTTTTTCGCTCAGACAAAACAAATACATATAGACAACGGGGACTGCTCATTCAGTGCACACAGTCTGAGCTCTTCTGACGAAGTGAAGCTCGAGATCCTTTTAACCCCCTTATCTTGTGTTTTCTCCGCAACGCAGCTCTCTCTCTCTCTCTCTCTCACTCACACAGGAATCCTTCCGTTCCAAACTTTTATTCCCATTCCCAAGAAAGAACGTCGTTCAAAAACTCATTTCCCCACTAGAGGGCATCCCCTCCATCTTTTTAGTCCATTCCTCCTTCCAGTCAGCAATTTTGTCCGGGAGTGGGCAACTGTCCGTGGTAACGTAACTATATACTTACTGATATGCTACTCAAGTTCCTTCACCCACACTAAAAAAACTATTTTAGTCTGATTGATGATTCGGCATATCCAAAAATATAGGAAATGGCCACGAACACTTCCAGTAATTATACTTATATTATTTTTTTTATTTTGGGGTATTTTTGTTTTTTTTTCTGAGCATTCTTTACTACTATGAAAGAGTCCAGGGATGGCCATTAATTAATGGCTAGGGGAAAAATGTTTAGGGCCAGGGGAAAAATGTTTAGGACTAGAGTAAAAAAATTAACGGAGGTCCTTACATTGAAACCGGAAAGGCTCAGCCGTCTATTTTGCAGATGAGGGCCAGGGTAAAGAGTAAATTATTAATCCATCCCTGCCCGATATGATACAGTCAAATCTCTCTATAAGGGAGTACTCTATAGGGAGAAACTCACTATAAGGGACATAATTGGTTGGTCCCGGCAAAATGTCCATACAACTACATGTATAAGACTCGGCTTATAAGGGATATGTTTATAAGGGAAAACTCCCTATAAGGGAACATATTTTAAGGTACGGTGGAGTGGTACACACATTCTATAACGGATTTTCAAAAAATAATTGGTGTGTGCAGCCGCTTCCACCAGAATTTGGAAATAAAACGTGCAAACTGCATACTAACAATAAGCTTATTTTTGAACTTCAGTTTCCTTCATGCTTGAGTAACCACGATGTCTCGGGAGATTGAATGTGAACCATAACCGATAATATTGTATAAATTTATTAATATTTACTGACCACTAATTAAAATCAAGGAATACGTGACTTTAAAATGTGAAGCACTAAACGCAAAACCTTGAATAATTTTTGAAATACAATCCGGCAAATAGGAGAGTAAAGTGTATTGAGAAAAGAATTTGTCAAGTTCTTTTTCAAGATTTTTGGAGTTGGATTTCAAGAATTGAAGTCGTAACAACCTTTCAACAGATTTTTGGAGTTGGATTTCAAGAATTGAAGTGGTTACATACCAAAAATTAACAAATCTACCAATTACATGTATTTTTAGTGACTTTTCAATTTTTATAAGCATGTGTAGTTATTTTTTGGATAAGTTAGTGTGCTTTCTTTATAGTGGATATAATCACGTTATAAGCTTATAAGGGACAATCTTTATAGAGGACAAAATATGACAGTCCCCAGAATATCCGTTATAGAGAGAGTTGACTGTATTACTGAAATAAGTTGGGCGAAGTTCCATTTTTAACATAACTCCGTCATGGGAATATGTCTTTCAAAATACTGAGATTTGGAGATTTCGACCGCACTATGCGCGGAAATCATCTACACCCAAGACAACACTCGACTGAGTTGATAACGGTACTCAGAAGAGTTGGTTCGGGTTACAGGGACCCCCTCCCCCGAAAAAAGAAATAGCATCTTGATTAATCTGCTGTCTGGGATTAATAAGGTTGGGAAAAATTCTGTCGTGAGTGCGATGCCTGAAGTTAACTGACGATAGTAAGTAATCTTTGTGGGCCTTCGGATTAGTAAATGGTAATTTAGTAGGTGGGATCTCTTTAAAATTTTATTTTATTTTCGTCGATATGTGTGTAAATTACATCGATTGTAAGTAATTGCATGCGGTAGCTGGTGGGAATGATACTTGTGTTTCAATTCTGTGGAATTTATGAATTTCAATCGTTCAAAAACAGATCACCAAGTTTTCAATCCTGCTCTTGCTCTGAGGCAGGTAAAAAAAACAACAATATTGATCGGGAGTATAATTTCATAGGATTGTAAAAATAGATCACTCATTGTCAGTTGTCAGTTCTCCAGTTCCTTGATTATACGGCCTGGGCCCAAGGGCAACTCATTTTCACTTTGGCGTATACGCCCGTATGTAAAGGTGTGTAGTCAGTTGACTTGAGTGAACTCCAGTAATTATTCTCCTTGAGAAATTGCGGACTAATTTCCTTTTTTGGGGTTAAAGGGCTAATACAAGCGGAAGCATTAAGTAACATTATGTTTTTGTAAAATATTAACGAGGGATTTTGCTTGAAAATGTGGGATTTCATAGTTTTGTTCCGAGGAACTGATATGTACACTTGAATTCATATGAAGAAAGAAAGCGCAAACACCGCAGGCTGTCGTTATAGATACATACCCATTTTGAAGGGAATTTTCAGGGAAATCTTTGTCTGTACACACTCATAATCAATCAAACGACCTGTCTGTAATGTTAGGGAAATCCCTCTTCTTACAATCCCAATCCCTATCCAATCTCGATACCTCATTTCACACTCCGTCCCAATCACTCTATGTACCATAGAGAAAACTCCCAATCCCTCTGATGCACACACACACTCCTGATAGTCAATCCCACTCAATCTCACGCGCTGCGCGCGCATGCGTACATACCGCGCCAATTTTAAAAAGCGCCTCTAATTAATTAAATTCAATTAAATTAACTAAATTAACTAAGTTAATGTGGTATAATTTCTGATCATCAATCCCACTCAGTTTTCTACATATTTGCGTCAATCCCACTCCGTCTCAATCCCTCTGTACATTCAAATAGTCAATCCCAATCCCACTCCCAATCCGTCCGGACTGATGTTTTTGTCAGTCCGTCCTGTGAGCTACTCGGGATTTCCCTAACATTACCTGTCTGTAGGTTAGCTTTATGGAAAACATTAGAATTTGCTGGCTCATAGACACTACAGCTACATAGACATATTCTGTAGTTAAATGTATTTAATCTGGTTATCAAAACTTTGTATCATGTATTAATTTTCGTCCCAGCTGCATATGTTGATCTCAACACGTGAAATGGTTTTATTTGCCAAGCACTTTCATAACTAGAAGCATGCGTATTTACTGATTATTTTGTAGCTCACTTTGAGGTGGAAAAACGCGGAGCTTTGTATTTGTGTTATCATGTGCATTTTAAGTAAATAGCTGTACCTACAAATAAAAGCGCACGTGCAAGTATAAGCAAAAGGATCCAGATAATTGCATTTTACATTTCATTTAATGAAACATTGTATTACTTTTTTATTTTTTCTTATGAAAAGGGAAGATATATATTCTTTATTCCTGATGAGGAGAAATCATAGAAACTTGTAAGATCACCGGAAAACGTGTAATTTTAAAAAATCAGCTGAAGTGGTCCCACAAAAAATTGCATACATAATTTTTCGTTACCAGCGCAAGGCTATAGATAGTAACAGGTTCGGCCAATTCGCACGTAGGAATGAATAGGGCGGAGAGGTGGACAAATTCAGGGGACTGTGACGTCAGTAAAAGTGATCTCAGCGCGCGCTCTACTTGTCTTTAATTGACAATCTGAATAAAACTATTTAATGTGATCTTTATTTGTGCAATAGCGGAATGTAAAAACACTAAAACAAATTAAACAGAGTATCAGATTTAATATTTCACAAGTTCCCTAAAAATTCTCGAATGGCTAAGATTTGGTTTAAGTATAACAAGAGGAAAGAAAATGGAAATTGTGTAGCAACTAGGATTTGTGCAGACCATTTCAGTGAAAGTGTTTATGTCTTCGATTTGAAAAATAAACTTTTGAACTTGACACTTAAAAAAAATGTTAAAAAGTACGAAGGTTCTTAATGTGTTTCCATTCAGAACTCAACCAGTTTCCATTAAATTAATTCTGAAATTAAGTAACTGTCTACACAAAAAATAATTTGGAGATGAAATTAACAACTTATTGCAAGAAATGCACAAGAAATTCAAGGCCGATCAAAATGAGCTTATGAAGAAACTTCAGTCAATTATTTCAAAACAGGAGTGAAATCGTGAAGATTAATTGTGTGATTCTAAAGTCTAAGTCTAAAAGAGGCATTAAGTAAACACAAACCACTTAAGATATCTCTTTGCCCCGGTACAATCAAAACTAATTAGTGGTCACAAAATAGTCAACTGGAGCACAGAAGATATTTCAAAGACATTGACAATCAAGAGCGTAAGTACTAAACCCTATGATGTGACCAAGGAATCTTTGCAAATTCCACTCCAATAAAATAACAGAAATTTAAAATACAGATATACATAAAATACAATACATAAATACAGAAATTTATGAAGACGAACAATCAACTTGACTTTTGACGAAGAGATTTTTACTGACCTTCCCGTTTTTAATTTGATTAAAAATATAATAATAAGCCGGGATTTAGTGTTCACACTGTCGTTATTAAATTTAAAGGCATTGCTGGAAACAGCAAGATTCAAAACTTACAGAAACGACAAGAAACGCTTCCATGTCAGCTGGGGTTTTTAATCTTAACTAATTCCCTGCTAAAAAGCAGAAGTCACGGGTTGATTTTGTGAAAAGGAAACAATTTGTTAAAAGCTCTGTTGTTGTCGTTGTTTAATTTTGAATTTAATAGTAATACTTGAAAAGAATTAAAAATGTTATTCAAACTATTATGCGAATTGCTTACATACTTGTATATTATGTGTAGTATGCAATCACTTTTGATGACGTCACAGCGAGGGGTTTGTTTCAGCATACGCTTTGGCCGAACCTGTTACTATCTATAGCCTTGTACCAGCGTTAGCACCAATACCAGCATCTCAGTTAAATAATAATGTTTTCTGTAAACCAAATTCATGAATGTCAATTGTGATTCGTGCATGGTGTCATCGACAGTTACTTTCCAAGTGGAAATAATGAAAAATAGACTCACTACGAAGGTGTATGCGCATTTGTATGTATGAGAATTTAAAATAAAAATATTAAGGGGCATTTTTTTGCAGATCAATTGAAAATGCTCTACCTACAGAGGTAAGGAAAATTCTACAATTTTATTGTTTAAAATACATAGCTGTCCTTAAAAATCATTCTTATAGCATTCCCATTTAACCAAACAGAAATACGTACACGGCATTTTAATATTATTAATTAATTATTTTTATTGTGTTCCGAATCGACTTGATCATACGTAATTACGACTATCTTATGTGTTTGTTACTCAACAAATTGGATGTGAGTGTGGATTTTGGCGTGAAAGGAGCAACTTTCATACTAAACGTTTATTCGAGTTATTGAAAGATGACAGAATTTGTACGTAATTATTTTCTCATGTACAAACATCTAAGGTTCTAACTGATGTATCTGTTTTGTAATGTTTGGTAGTAGAATTATGGAGGATTTTTTTACATGTCGCTAATTAAACTCTCCTCAACTAACTTCGGACATTAATTTAGTGGCTAAATGTTTCTTCTATGGTTAGAGTGATATTAAACTCAGTATCTACAACGATGCAGAGACAACGTTTAGACTTACAATTAGGTACTCGGTCAGTTTTATAAACGTCAAACTCCGGTTGTAATGACGTTAGTCCTCGTAGTGTATATCTAGATTCATAAATGTATTTGCTCACAGCTTTTCCGGGTTTCACACAACGTTTTTTCAATATTAGATTCTTGATTATGAATTTGGCTAATTGGAAGCTATAAACGAAACTCAACGTTCGCTTTTAATAGGATGTGACGAAACGTTTCTCCATCTTGTACAGCCCATTTAAAGGTGATTCTATTCCAGATTTTCTAAAATTGATATCATCGGCATAAAAGTCAATTTTTGGGGTCTGAATGGTCCAAACCGTAAAACAAATTCAGAAAATTTTGAAGACTTCAGAAATTGACAACTTACTACACCAATTTTTTTTTACAATTATTTTGACGTCGCTGTGACACTTTTTAGACTTTTTAAAACGCTATTTGTCCGACGACGGGTCATTAAATTAAAAATTATCGGTAGGACCGGTAAAAACAGGAAGCAAGATTTCGAGAAATTCAGCCTCAAAGATAAGCATCCTGTGATAAAAAAGGGAAGACCTGGAAGAAGCGGATAGATCTGGCCGTTATACTACTTATTCAATACATTTGGATTGTAAGGAATTTTGTGGGGATTTGTTTATACTTTTTCACCAGTTCAAATAATCCGGCACCAGCCCTTGAACATTATTATTATACGGTTGACTATGAAGCTATTCGAAATATATTTTCTGAAATATGCAACAAAATCCGTAAGTTTGGCCACAAAAGAAGTTTTTCAAATACAGAGAGGGAGGAAGAAACCTTCCTGACCCCCTGCCCCTAACCTGTATGTATGTGTAGGGTGGGATGGTAAAAACTTGCATCACTCGATCCACACTCCATGTTTTTGTTATTTTTCTCTAGATTTTTCCAAAATTTCGTACATCCCCTGCACTAGCACAAAATCTGACAGTGCAGCGGTTAGGTAAATAGGAGCAAAAAGGAGTTTTTTGGAAAAACCAACAAAAAGTTTAAAATTGTTTGCTAAAATTAAAACATTTTGACAAAATAATCATCGAATTTTGACGCTCATTTGTAGCTTTCATGAGCTATTCAGAGAGCTATCCAACATATCTTTCACATCGAGAATTGTGGGCGTGACAAGTAAAAATCGACAGCAAGTTTGGAGGAAATCGTCAGGTCCCACGTTGTTATTTCATTATGAAGGATCTATTAAAGTAATTCTGCAGTTTTTGTAGCAAATTTCATGAGGGAATTATGTCAATTAACTTCCAGTTGAAAATTGTGGTCTCAGGCCACAGGATCTAAAAAGGATCAAGGTTCATTAGTTATTCTTTTAAAAAGTTGAAGTAAATATTTTTTGCTTTAATTCATATTTGCTTGGTGATTTGTGCTACCATCTGTGCAAATGTTTTGTAATGGTCTATTATTATTTTGGTACTTGCTTTCTTACAAGTTGGGAAAACTGAAAACCGCACGTCGCGAGAATTTCTTTTGGATTCATATCAAAATCAAAGACTTAACTATGTATGTTTCCACAATCAGTAAATTATTGTTATTACCTGTACACTGCAATTTGCAACCAAAACTAGTGCAATTTTGTCACAAACGCAGTATAAATAGGATGCTGAAGCGAAAATTTAGCAATACTAAATTCTACGAGGTATTCAAGTCTAATATTTAAAAATGCACCCCAAAAAAATGGAAACAGTACGACTCTGTAATAAACCCAGACTCATGCTTAAGGAACGCTGGAGATAGCATGCCATTATTTTTTTTCCAGAAAGAACTATAAATCATAAATTAGATTTGTATTCTGTATAACAAATACCGCTCTGCAAGCATAAACTTTTGCGATACAGTATTTCATGGAAAGGTAATTATACCGTATTTATTTACCAGTATTTTTCGCTATTCGATGTGAGTACAATTTATGGTTAAGTGTAAGTAATAGCAGGTGTCATCGTACAAGCATATTTCTTAAATGTAACACAATAGCGTTAAAGTAGGAAATAAAATTAATGAATGGTTAAAATTTTGAATGCCAGTGCAGTGGTCAGTGTCAGTATAGTAACAGTACATTTGGAAATAATAGTCATTATAAAAAGATAACAGGGTCTGATAAAATGTTTCCGTAAAGGCATGCTCACAATCTAAGTTGATACACCTGAACGCTAAGGAAGAACTGTAAGAAATTATTATGATTTTGTTTGTATGATTTGGCATCCTTACCCCGTTCATTAAAAAATATGGTGAAATTGTATATTTAGGAGGAAAGTATCTATCTTCAGATCTTTCAATGATTAGCATTTAATACCTTATGCTCACGTTCCAGGTGTAACTCCGTATTGACATCTATCCTGGAAGTCATGAAACTCCTAAAGATTCCGTCATGGCAAGATCGTCAATGGATATATGGGAAGGCTGTAATAACAAAGTAGTAAAAGGACATATAAACTTCTGTGATATTTAACGGCAACGGTACAGCAGTCGGCACGTCGGCAGTGGCAGTCTACATTATATCACTCGACGTCGTTAGTATATAGTATGTACATAACTGCAGAGGAGAGTAGGAGAGTACTACTGAGTATAGAACAGGGTATCGCAGTAATTGCAGTGCAGTGCAGTGCAGATGCAGAGTAGACGTAGACCATAAAACATAAAAGTTTTGGTGGAATGAGAAATGAGAATAAGAGATGATCATTTTGTATAGGTATAAGCATACTACAACACAATTAGTACGGGTACGAGCACTTTAAGCACAAACACATTACACGCAGGCAGCAGAGTGAGTAGAGCAGAGAGCAGTGCTCACAGTCTCACAGTGCTGATTGTGAGTTTGTGAGTGCAAGTGATTCACAATATAAATGTGTGTCCTCTGGCCTGCATGCATACTATTGCTTATATATGCGAGCTCTATGTATACAGGCACCTACACCTACACGCGTGCTTTGTATAAATGTATATTTAAATGAAAGAAACACGCTTTTGTTTGTAAATTGTAAATGCCTTTCTGTGTTGCGTTTCAGTATTATATAGATACGCGTACATGTGCATACAAGTCCCAAACATGGAACAGTGTTTCCCAGTCCTGCACATGGAGGACTCAATGGTCAAACTTCAGTTACCACAAGGGGTCCGCTCAACCCACAACTTTTTGATGGTTCTCAATGCCCGCCTCTCTTGAGAATTGCACTTTGCAAATGCCAGACATAGCTGTCAATGATCTGCCCGCACCTGAAATAGCATTGTGCCACCCAATACCCATTATCCATTGCATGAGTTCTTTACACAATTATTGCTGAATCCTAAATAGTAATAGAATATATCGTCGCTGAAGAGACCAATTGAACTACGTGCGCATGCTCTTGTACAGCACTTAGACCATTTTGCCTCTATAGCGGCGATATACGAATCATCGTGATAACAATCCGAAAGAGAAGTTGTTGGTTATAGATGTACATTACATTATCAGAGAATGACACGGTAAGTGCTTTAACAACAGCCTGAATTGTCTTATCTAAATTTCATTGTTACACTTGTATGTGCAACACTGGTAAGGCTTTATGTAATTACAATGTTTCCTGAATGAATAAAATAAATATGTAATGGAAAAATCGTCAGCAAAAAGAATGACATTCATAATGTCGTTCAATACAAATTAAACCCCCAAAATCAATAAACATTTGAGTATACGCAAGCCTAGTGAAGAGAAGGCCTATTTTAGATATCCTAATGCATGGTGCTTGCCCGTAAACGCGATAACTGTGGAACCAATAAAACCAAACAAATCATTTTTTTCATAAGAAGTAGATCGGTTTATCCGTTCGTCCTCAGAAAATTCATAGAAGCGGCATATAAACATATGCCAAACAACTTTTGTAATGATCCAGCTTCGCTTGCTCGTTTTCTAATCATTATCATGAAGTACGGACGGTTTGGGTAATTGCTTAGGTGCTGTGCTTTTCCCTCAAGATGAAAATTGTTATCTCATAATTATGACAATAAAGATACTAGTTATAAATATTACTTTTAATTTGAAATGCTATTTTGTCTATATAATGCTATGAAGCCTGTACAAACTACTGCCGCTGCCTACAAAATTTCTTATTCTACAATTTATTTTCATTACATTTTGTCTTGTCAATATAAACTTCACAGCCACATCCCGATGCAGAAACCCGTACAAGCGGAATTTAAATGTGAAACCTACATATAAATAAATTGATTTTTAATCTAAAATGCATCTATTTCAGTTTCCCTACTCATCGACGGTATATTCCAGCGCTCTTTACAAACTGCAGATATGACTGCATGGGTTACGGGTGTCCTCTGGGTCCACTACAAAAATAAACCCTGTTAAAAGCACAGGTTGTGTGACACGTAACCATGCCATGTAACAACACAGGTTTATACAAACAATATGCCCAATTATTACAGCAACTCCGACACCCACACAGCGACTGGAGAAGTTAAATACCAATAAACACTGCAACTGCAAGCAAGGGTTTGATTAAACTTAAACAGATGTAAATATGACAACGACAACCAGTGAACCAGTCGTATGTACCTACATGCAATTTTGCACGCCTTGACTATATGTACATTTGACTATAATGTCGTCCTGAATCCGGAATATCTTAGAATGTTTTCCATTAAATACAATGCAAGTACACATTTTCGTACATATACCTACTATTACTCCACACCAGGATCCACCAGTCCCTACCTTTTTCAGTCCAAGTCAAAATCAGTCTTAAGTTTATGATCAGTCAGTCAGTCCATAAGTCTGTTTGCCTTTTCCTATGAGTCCCAGTCAGTCCCAGTCATTATCAGAGTCACTGGAATCAGTCACAGTCTCAAAGGGCAGCGTGAAAGTTTCAAAAATGTCTATGTTTTGTGATTTTACTATGCTGCATTTTAATACGATTGATCACCTGGAATCTCCTTTTGTACAATACTGCGAAAATCTTCAATATTTTGTCTTTGATGCTTCGAAATATCTCGCTCAGCAATAATTTTTTCGAAACTTATAAGCTAATCAAAGAAACGAAATGTAAATTTTGGTACGCATGCTTTACGATTTTGTTGATTCGTACATTGGTTTAAGCGTTCGTCTCATTGTCAGTCTCAGTCAGTCCCGCTGAACCAGAAATAAGTCTAAGTCAGTCAAAGTCTTCATATGTAGTTAGATTTATCAGTCCAAGTCTCAGTCAGTCATCAGTCAGTCACTCAATGTTGCAGTCAGTACTTCAGCATCAGTCTAAGACTGGTCTATCCTGCTCCACACATACAATATACATGCTGTACATACTACAGAGGGCACATAGTGCTGTAGTGTAGTTCCTTAAAGGTCTGGGACTCTTTCAGAACTCGCTTTATGCCACACATTACTACGAAGGGGGAAGGGAAAGACTTGGAGAAACCTTAAAAATGTATTTAGGCCAATGATATTATCCTCCGGCCTCACCAACTAGTGCCACCCCTCGGAGCCCTCCTCATATAATATACGGACTTTCGTTTCTTGGACGCGTCCTTCCATTGCCTTGTATTATGTATACGGGACCGTGTGTGTGTGTGTGTATACGTACCTATACATGTTGAATGATATAAGGCCAAGCTGCATCCTACTTTTTTGAGCAGTGACTGAGTAAAGTTGAACAACGACTGAAAGGCTTCCGTGGTTTCCGTTAAAAAGCCAAGTTGGAGTTGGAGGAGCAGAAAGGACTCGTCTCTGCAGAATGTTTTGATATCCATACATTCCTTTCGGATCAGTTGGTAAAATGTTTCAAAGTGTATGATTAGTGTTACTACATATGAGAGGAGATGCGTGCCGTGTTTTGTCAGTTGTTCCCTGTTCGGTCGTCTTTACTACAACATACGAGCACCATTACATAGCATCTCGGGCTTGCTTACTCACCGTTTAAAAAGACTAAAATATGTTCGTGTTAAAGTGATTATACACTCCGTGGGTATATGTACGTATAGGTTGTGGAGTATTTGAACGGATATGGAAGAGAGGGAGAACCAGAAATGATTGGATTTGTCAGACAGTTTGAGTGCAGTTGAGTTCAGGTGCCCGTAGCTCGCGCTCTGCCCTTTCGTCCCCATTGTTTTTGTTGACTTTCTCTGAACACAAATACTAATTTTAAAAGGGTTGGCAAATCACAGTCAAATTTTGAGTCTCTCTCGTAATCCCGAAATTTTTTGCCAGAAATGGAAAGAGGGGTTTCAATTACTACGCCAGCAATCGTGACGACGACGCTCGTACCTCGTACATCTTAAAGTGACGAATCTTTTTTAGAATAATATTAACTCAGTGTGCAGCTTTCGGAACATAATAATAATAATTATTGTTGTTCAGCCATATATATATATACATATACTCTATAAATAATACGAATCTGTACAAAATAACCATCACTGTGAATTGTGTTTCGAAGGGACAGAACGGAGTAGTAAATTACTTGGTAGAAGTGGTACTTCCAAGATCAGTTCAACATGGAAAATTTAGTGAATATGCAACCGTTGAGCCCTGTTAGAACCACAAATGGAAACCCATCAAGCAGTCCTGCTAGTTCACCATTAAAACCTCGATATGGGGACAGATTTATTCCCGCAAGAGCAGGGAATACCTGGCATTTAACTTATCCTACTTCACCCACTAATCAAACTGCAGTAAGTGGTCGTTTTTTATTGCATTGTGTCTTGGGGTTCTGTATTGTTTTTGTGTTGCTTTGTCAGTCCAGTTTCTACACAACAGTAGGGATGTGATTCCTTTTGTTGGAGCAAAAGTTTGCCGATGAGATGGTGATGAGAGGTCGAGACAGGGGAGAAGCCAGGATTTCGGATGGGAAGTGTGATGATTTTGTGGATCAGTTTGAAATCGATGTTACCAGGCTTCAGATTTGGGTGTATTGAGTGGTGTTAGGTTTAAGTTGTGAGGGGTTCTACTCCTTGATGTATTCAGATGTGCTTCGATGTAGATAGTTAGGATGAATTTAAGCTTTGTTATGTGTCCGGAAAGTTTCTAATGTTGGATGTTTGAATGATTTCAGGAGTCAAGCCGTCCTATCACCCCGTATAATCATAAAAAAGCAAGAGATAATGCAGAAAATAACAAAGATGGCTCGATTGTGTATTCGTCGCTTCTGAAAAATGAAGTTCTTGGCTATCAGTATGAAGATAATAAAGAAATTAATCCTATTGAGCGGAAACTATCACCAAATCGTAAACTGTTTCATGTAAGAGAATATATAAGACGTGGTTTACATGTTCTGAGTAACAAGGTTACTGGTTGTTTCCAACAGTGTAGTTTCTAGAAGTGTAGTTTGTGGACATGGGAATTTTGAATGTTGTGGTTGAGTGTTGCTGTCAATTTTGTTGGTTGCATTGATGTAATAAAGTATATTTTAATTGTTTATTTGTTGTAGTTTGACGCCTCTGAGAGATCGGTGGTTATGAACGAACCTTGGTCTCCTTACTCCTTGTCTCCAATTAGTAGCAAATCCGAGAAATTATTACGATCTCCAAAGAAACCGACGAGGCGGATCTCAAAAGTACCATTTAAGGTTGGTCAAGTTTTTATTGAATTTCGTTAAATGTCATTTCTTGTATGTAGTGCATGCAATATTTCTCATTATCACAAGTCTAATTTACTTTTTTGCTGTTATTATACAAAATTCTATCTTTTGCAGGTACTTGATGCGCCTGAGCTACAAGATGACTTCTATCTTAATTTAGTGGACTGGTCGTCACAAAATGTGCTTAGTGTAGGCCTGGGTACATGTGTATATTTATGGTCAGCTTGTACATCTCAAGTCACTAGACTATGTGATTTAGCACAGACAGACGACACAGTGACGTCAGTAGCTTGGAATGAGAGGGTAAGTTCTCTTGAAATTGATTAAATTTTTCTGAGCTGTTTCGTGTAATGCTGAGACACGGTGAAAGTGAATGCAATTCACTTTTGGATAGTAGGGGAGCTGAAATTGATTATTTATGCAGCGTGTGTAAATAGTCCGGAATTTACAGTTTGGGGTCCATAAATGAACCTATTTTGTTAGAACACACGTAGAATCGATTAAGCTCCGACCTTGTACTTTTAATTTAATCTTGCTCGATACACTTCAGTAATTTGTGTCGCCAACGCTATTATTTATTGTATTTGGGTTATTTTTGATAAGACTTAACTGAATTTGAATTCTGGAATTATTTTGGTATTCAGGGAAGCTTGGTAGCCGTTGGAACTCAGGCTGGATTGGTACAGGTGTGGGACGCAGCAGCTGGCAAACAGGTCTCTACATTGCATGGTCACACAGCTCGTGTTGGTGCCATTGCATGGAATGGTGATCTCCTTTCCAGCGGTTCGCGAGATAGGTTTATAAATCAGAAAGATATTCGAACATCCCCCGCGATCCAAGAACGTCAGTTGGTGGGACATCGACAGGAGGTAAATTGACAGTAGTCATAATTTAGTTAATTTTCGGGTACTTCAGTGTACATTACCTGGGTCTCAGTTGAGCAGAATAATGCCTGAAGGAGTCATATGTCGTTTCATATCGTGTATATATTTGATCTCTCGCTATATCTACAGGTATGTGGTCTCAAATGGTCTCCTGATAACCAGTATCTTGCATCAGGTGGTAATGACAATCGCCTTTATGTTTGGAACCTTCATTCGACTTCACCAATACAGTCTTACACCGAGCATTTAGCTGCTGTAAAAGGTACAAATGATTTATTTTTATATATCCTAATCTAGTAGGATAGTAAAATTATTTTACAAATATAGGTATTTTCCACCAGTTTTGTGGCATGGGAATGAAGCACGCTAATTATACAAGCATGTGTAATATCTATTTAAGGGTATTATTCCTATGTTTTTGTTTTCCTTAGCTATTGCATGGTCGCCTCATCACCATGGGTTACTAGCTAGTGGAGGAGGAACCGCGGATCGGTGTATACGCTTCTGGAATACTCTAACGAATCAGCCGATGCAGTGTATTGATACGGGTTCGCAAGTTTGTAACCTAGCTTGGTCCAAGCATTCTTCAGAACTTGTAAGTGGCAATAGTAGTCTATTATTTCTTCCAGATTATTTTTGTATAATTTTAGTATTTTCGGAGTCTTATGAATTCTAGTTAACTAGATCTATTTGCCTCGATTTGCATTTTTAATTCAAATCCGATAATTTAAAAACTCAAAAATAAACGAGCTTATGCCAGGAGGAACACCGAAATAATAACGGCATAATCTTATGAGAATTTCTAATAGAGAGGTTCCGATATCTATTCGAAAATTTTGTCCTAGTCCACGCAGGGATTTATCATAACCAGGCAAAACTCAGGAATTGTAGTGGAAAATATTCAGGGGTTTGAGAGGACTATTCAGGGGTTTCATCCCTGAAATAGGGCTATACAAAAATTTCGATCGAGAGACAATTTACAGTAGTCGGACCCCAATAGAGTAAAGTCTGCAGTCACTCCCTAAGAAAGGATAGTCAGTGGTGGATAATCTACATTTTGTTTTCAAGGAATTGAATACTCCAGCTCTAACTTAGAGCCTAGACATATGTCCATCGTCAAACGTGCTTCAGGATTTGAGTAGCAAAATTATGTACGTGGAACCTAAAAGAGCATATGAGGATTTAGACACTACGCAAGTTGAAACTGAAAGCTAGACAGAATTGAATGTTAAAGTTGAAAGTAGTTAGTTTATATGGTAGATAGGGAGATGCATACCGTTTGTAATTATTACGTAAATTGTATATTGGCCGTTTATCTCTCTGATGGAAATACACATTAACAAACTACCTTACTTTCTTGCCACCAGACCTGTATTTTTCAAGTGTATCGATAGAGTTGATGAAATAGAATTGCTGCAGGCAAGAGAGGATTTTAATTTATTTCGTTGTTGTTTTTTGCAACCGAATGTTTATTCGTTTTTTGGAGGATTGGTAGTCGTGAGTGTTAGTGTATTTTGTCTCCCATGACGTGAGATGTGTAATTGTAAGCATACTTTTATTTTAGCCATTAATGGTTATTATAATAGGCTAATGAAAATTCTCCTGCGTGTGCCTGCGTCTGAAAAAAATCGTATTAATAATAAGTAAATGAGTATCAGTAAAATTATGAGACTTTCTCAACTCCAATCCCCTCCGGAAAGATGGGTTCTGTGGGTGGTTGAAATTTGAATAGCTTCGCTTTTCTGAGGTTAAAAGACATTATTATTTTCTATAGGTAAGCACACATGGCTACTCCCAAAATCAGATCTTAGTTTGGAAGTATCCGTCGTTGCAGCAAGTGGCCAAGTTAACCGGACATTCCTACAGAGTTCTTTACCTCGCTATGTCGCCCGATGGTGCTGCAATTGTAACAGGAGCTGGAGACGAAACATTGCGATTCTGGAATATCTTCAGTAAAAGTCAGACGAAAAGCATCATGTCAAGTTTAAATTTGCACACTAGTATAAGATGATACGATTTTAAGTCAATCATTCTTTTACTACTACCACACTGTTAATAAAATATTGTGAGAATCTAATAATTATTATTACTCATGTTTAAGTTATATTTATTTACAACGAAATTAATATTGTACAGTTACAAGTTTAGCTTTGTAAAGCTAAAAATATATTTTTATTTCGACAGCAGCCGTAAGTTTGGCAGTTTCAGGTTAAAATCTAATTCTTTGGATTGCATCTTGTGCGTAGTTTATTTAAACATGATATTAGATATTCAAATAAATTTCAGAATAAAGTTAAGTATCTTGAAACCCGACAATTCAATCGCTACATTAAATAGGAATTTCAAAATCTGGACAGAGCAGAAATTTTGACACCGTCGATGATAAACCAGTGCATTTAATAATATTCTTGCTTTTACACATTGAGTCAAACTAGTTAGTTCAACTCATAAAACTAATCATCAGTTGGCAAGTGATTGGTAGTCAATTTTCAAACTTTGCTAACTGTATGTTATTAGTCTCAAAAACATTTTGAAAGAACGGATTAATTCCAGTTTCACTCTTTAGTTTTATGTAATATAAGATGAGGAGCTAATAAGCTAATGGTGAGACCTTATACATTTTTAGTAGAAATACTATTCCCGTCGGTCTGTTAACATCAACTTGTGTTTACTCTTGCCGGTCGCCTCTTTCAATAATGATACCTTTCTTTTATTGGTCAGGAAAATTTCCATCAATTCATCCAAAGCTACCGTCGCTTAGATACTATATTTTATCAAGTACTTAAACAGATAAATGGGTCAATATACCACTGCAGCATTTCGACCAATACTTTCAGTAAGAAACAGTAATTTTTATACATTTAAAAGTTTCCCCTAACACACTCATGTCATGTTAAGTATAGATTATTCTTTGTTTCGTGACATCATCAAGTTGGAAACCACGTGTTCATAAAGTGTAAAAATATAGGATGTACTTTAGGAGCTTCATAAAATCAAAACAATGAATACTAAAGAATAATAATTTCTTTAGTTCCCAATCCTCTTTTGTAATATTCGTTATAATTTAACACAACGATCTCACGAAAATTTCAGTTATCAAAGTTTGTGACTCAGAGATGATATTAGAATAACGCGAGGACACAAGACTGAACGAAATAATTATTACAGCAAAATATTTTGCACCAAAGCCCGTAGAACAAATATAAATACATGAAAATAACTAAAAATCAGTCCAATATAATTTTTATGGGTTTAATCCAACATAGTCTACCAAAATCTGGTGAAAATGATACTAATATGATCTTATATAATAATGTAACTAATTCAATGATAACTAAATATTATAGATTTAAGGTAATGGCAGAACAATTTAAAAACCACGGTATAAAAGTAGACCAAAATCTCTTGAAACTGAATTCTCACGGGGTTAACGACGTTAACGTCACAAAAACTTTTCAGGAGCATGCGTGCATAATGACACTCAGAAAAGGCTTACGCTTTCATTGCAAAATTCACTTACCAATTAAATGACACATACCGAGCTAACAAGTACACAATCAGTGGTAGATACAGAAATAACCTAACGATTAATTCAGGTACAAATGAAGTGATAACTCAATTCTAGCACTAACAATGCAAAATTCAGACAGTTCTATGGTTATTGCACTAATAATAGTAACATAATACTGAAAAATTTATCTACGTCATTACTATTGCACAACTAAATTACGAATAACATACATAACTTCATGTACTGAAAGCACTGGAATACTAATACCAGTTAAATGCGAGATTGCATTTTCGTTAAACGAATAAATAGTAAATCGTATAAAATAAAGGGGTCGCAAATTCTACAAACGTAGTGCTGAACACGTTTTTAGAAAATAATCATCCGGCTAGTATTCGACGTAATATTTTAAAAAAACTGGTTGCTTACACAAATCAAAAGTAAATTCGCTATTATATAAAGTAGTACTATACCTAACGGACCGAATCTTCAACCAAATGGTCCAAATCTGAAGTGATGAAAAAGACTGGACTCGAAGAGGGTTCTGCTTGATAGTCGCTTACTGCAGCAAGTTCGGCTGTATTATTCCTATCGGATGTACCAATAGAGGAGAACGTTTCTTTTTTTAGGCGTTGCTTTGGAAGCAGGTAAACCAAGGAGAGAGCAATGATAACGTGCCAAGCGCTGTGAGTGTACTGAATACCAAGGGAAAATAATTGTTATTAAAAACGGGAAGCAATTAGGATTAATTAAAGAATCGATATAATTATAAATACATAACTAGTATAGTATGTATAACAGCTTACTCGATAATTATCTTCAGTTTCAACAAAAGCAAAGAGTATTAATCCTGCGCCTCCTAACAGTACGCCAGGTATGAAAAGCAGAAGCGCTGACAACGTGGGGGTAAGAAATGTTTTGCTTTGAATACTCCTGTAAGTCCACACACTTATAGGTATTCCAATTCCAAGACAAAACGGCACTATAAACACCATTAAGCCTGTTCGGTTGTACTCAACTCCTATAGCAATGACTACGGCTCCCAGCATATATAAAACTGAATCATACTTGGGATGACTTTTCGCGAGGGAAATTAGTGTGATCCAAAATGCAAGTATTGAGCAGAAAAAGTCACAGAATTGCAACACCTGAAACCATTGGTATTACATAGGTTATACTGAATCTTTTGATTTGACGACTACCCAAATTATTAGAAATGTAGTAGTTAACCCAATTACGAGTGAAGGTCGCGGTACTTACTTGATACCTAGTGAGACAGTAACCATAGAGATCTTGGTCGCATGCATGGTACAAAGTGGATGAGATCATAGTTGCAAAATAAACTAGCACATGGGTGAACATTTTTCTGCGTACAGCTAGCACAATTGCTGGTATAAAGAACAAGTTGCTCAGTGTCAGCAGGAGGGTGGTTGCAATGAGTAAAGACTTCGGAGTAGCCTCGGAATCATCACTGCAAGCCCAACCTCTGTACCCTGCAAAGGTTATACATACAGGTACACGTATGAGAGAACTTGTAACATATCTGTAAATGTGCAGGGGCATCCGACTTATAATAAACCGTAAAATATTTTCAATGTAGGTATGTTTTACCTCCAATGCAGTGACATGCAGTATAGAAAAACTGTCCTTTGTGCACCTCCTGACACAATCCATACTGCCCGCAAGGATAAATCGGAGAACCCGGACTGCTTTGCTTTGTCAACACACACGGCTGCGTCCTTACATCCAATGATACGAGCACTTCCTCCACATAGCAAGGAACTTTTTTTCTGTTTAACACAAAAAATAGAACTTTAATCATACTTTTGGGGTTATACTACTTCTTACAGTCTCTACTTACAATACAAGAGTTAAAATATAATATAAGCATGCAGGGAGTGAAAGGCTGATACAAATGAGTTGCATTACCCTTCCAAAAAACACATAGTCGTGAAGGAAATGAACCACGCGTCAGGTTCTGGAAAAGGAATCAGAAGTGTGTCGTCCTTGCTGGTGACATTTTTGGATGATATGTGTAAAGTTAAGTCATCCTGACAACATGAAGATATGTTAGCAGAGTCAAACGTGCAGCAAATAGCTTCAGGTGGTCTGGATTTTCGCACACATGCGAACACATGTATTTCTTCAGCTGCAGCATTCTACAAGAAATCATTTTTAATCAGCAAGCCGAAAAATCATCGTTCCAGTAAATACCTTCCAGGAACGTTCTTAGTGCTTACAAATAGAAGGTCGTCCAGATGTAAACTAATGGATAATGTTCCACCTATATCCACAAAGGGAAGAATTTCGAAAGAGGCCCCAACTGGTCTTGTATCGTTTAATGCTAACCACGTTGTAAACCACTCTTTGCCCTTCATTAAAATTTATTTGAAATTTAATTTATTATCTTAGAAAAAGGTAAAACAGGTTCAATACGTTGCTGAAGAAATGATATCCAAACTACCTCCAATAAAAACGTGTCCGAAAAATCTTGTGCGTGCTTTATTCTTGTCAGCCGAAAAATGGGGACGCAAGGACAATCAAAACTACTCGGCTCTTCTGCCTGTTTTTCCAAAGATGTATTATTGAGTCTAAGAGCTTGATCCTTCATATTAGCAGCGACAGTAACTCCAGCAAAATGTTGCACAAAATTCTTTCCGAGTATACGCATAGGACACTCTATAAAAGAAATCATAGTTAAGACAATGAAATAGTGTGTTAATATCTATAGTTTATACTGTTGCATGGATGACTATTAGTGACATAATTACCTCTAACAATAACACTGACATTGTAAGAAACTTTAGTATTGGCTGTTATCAACAGGTAATAGTAAGAATCTGTTTCTGGCAAATTTTCAATGTGGACGTAAGAAGAATTAGGATTTTCATAAAGAATACCACTTTGATTACTTCCTTTAAATGTCGGAAGTGCTTTTGACCGCAAAAATATACTTTGCACGCAAACATCCGAGCCACTAGCGCCAGTTTTATACGCAACATTAATTTTTTGAGTCTTATCACTGTTATTTGCAGCTAACTGACTGCCAGTAAAATGACTTCGGGATTTGAACCTACACTCATTGACTTTGAGTTCGAATTCCCATACACCAGAAGGAATATAAAATCTGCAATAATTAGAATTCAACACAAACAATTCATTAAATAGTTTCATGCAGAGTATGTTGCATTTGATATCTGATTCAGTGGTTAATATACTTACTTGAAGTAGGTAAACCGTTCTTCGCTTCGTAGTCTCGTCGTTGTGGCCAAAGGAATTGTCTCAACGTTTGAAATCTGGGTCCATAAAGCAATAGATCCTAAACTATACTGACATTTGTGGCCAATACCCTAAAACGGAGTGTGATAAGAACAATTAAATTCACATTTTGAATTCATCATTTTTTTTGGATACCTACTCCCGAAAATTCCTAAATTAATCCAGGGTGAAACGATGTCAACGTTTCAATAACGAAATAAGAAGTAGCAAATATTGTAGTTATGATTTCTCAAATATTTATGTAATCACCTCTTGCTGGACATGCTGATCCCAGTCAGGCAAATAAGCAGCAGCAAACCAGCTCCCAGGTAAAGGGTCATATACAGGAAACACAGTTGTGTCTTGTGGTTGATAAGTCGCCTTCAATACAATTTGAAACATAGATGATCTTTTAGTACACATTCCAAGAGGAAACGTCGAGTTGTCCGCTGACATCACTGGGTAACTCCCGTGCTGGAGATATCTATTGGTAGCATACATATTTTATAAAATGTACGTACTATTCCTTTGCACACAAGGCAACCATATTTACATACAAATATTTTCATTTCAAATTTCCATTGCCTTTTAGAAACAAATTAGGGTTCAAGAAATTTGGAAATGATTTACATGTAAACATCTTTAGTCGCACAATTTGGACTGTCCATAAATGCAGCAAATTCGAATGTAGCCCTCGTTACTTCCGTTGGGACATAATAGTGAAACAATGTAACATCTGCATAATTTCTATATGGACGCAGAAATCCTTCTTGACTGACTTGCGGGAGCAATCCTGCCACATGGAGCAAGCAACCTGTCAAGAAAATTCACGCACTAGATGAAACAACCAGGTTCATTTCTTTCCAAAAAGATTTCATACACATGTAAGTACTCAAGAAAATCCAACAGTCAAAATACCTTCAAATGTTGCCCACCAAAATATGAGAACCGTTAACCCCGTCATTGCTACGAGGAGCCGCAGGTCGCAGCTCCCAGTAATAAACTAAAACTACCTGAAGTGAACTCTTCAATACATAATTAACCTATTTTAACCTTGTGCATATACACTGTACTTTAAAATAAAAATGGTCACTTTCATAATCTCAATTCAGACTTCATTTTGTCATAAATACAAGTTCAAACCGTACAGTACAAACTAGAACTAAAAATCCCTTCAACTAATTTGTGCTTCCCCAACAATTCGTTCCGAAACTTTGAATTCTACTCAACTATGTATTCTCTCACTTATCACCTCAGTCAGCCCGTATATTTCTCAGAAATTCCATACTAATTACTATTCCTCAGAAACAGGCTCAAACTTTGTAATAATTACACGGGTGGATACCCAAGTCACTACAGACTAACTGACTATCAGCACATCCCCCAGGTCCTTCGACAGCTCTATTCTTGTCCCAGTATGATACACATATGTACTACAAAAGGCTTATGTCAATCCCGCCTCTAAAATAAAACACAACAGTGGTTCAAATAAATCTCAGCTTGATATCTAATCTTCATAAATTAATAAAACCCGATAACGAACAGAGTAAGCATTAAAGTGAGCTCCTCTCTTGCAAAGATAATAATAATACTGTGTAGATTGCAATCATCCCTACTTAATTAAAATACGACAGTTGGCTTGAACCTCTCCGGATTATGTTATCTTTTCGACTAGCTGCTAGCTGCCTTTCTGGAACCGGAACTTAACCCCTAGAAATTATACTGAAGAAATCCATGCTGAACCGTCAGGACTACTAAAACAAACTATTTCGACAATGTTGACACTAAAATCCTCTCATGATATTTTTTATAATACGATTACCAGAACAGTCTTTTTACAAATTGCACACTACAATTGACATGACAGCCAATAAAGGTTTTTTAAGAGTAACTATATACTAAGATGACACTTGTACATAGACTGGGGATATTTTGAGACCAAAAGATAATAATGAGACAGTCGCTGCCAGTGACAGCGACAACTCTGAAGGGAGACTAGTGTGCACTGCACTGTGCACTGCTACTGTGTGAGTACGTACACTGTTCTGTGTATGTAAGCGTATAGGATAGGGGAGTGTGTCTGTGTCTGTGGTGTTGTGTATAGTCGGGTTTCACCCAGCTTAATAATTCATGCTTCTGCTGTAAATGTAAATAATGCTTTGTTTATGTTGTTATTGGCGTTTGGACTCGTACGTGAGTTGACTGACTGATCTCATCTCATGGATAAACTGGAGATGCATGTACTTTTGTATTCAAGCATGCTCAAGCTGAAGCTGAAAGCTTAAATTTTGCGTTTACATTTTTATGCACACTATGTATGTATGTAGTAGTGTACAGGCTCTGTGTGTATGTTATACATTTCCAGCCTTTTAAGGTACTTTTCTTTTATGTAAGGGAAAGATTTCTTTCGTAACTTCCCGCATACGGGTTACTGAATCATATGGAAGAGAAACGATGAATAGCTTGCCACTGTGATTTCAAAGAAGACTTGAAGGGGTAAAGAGGCCTTATTATTGTTAGCTTTCCTTAAAAGTAGCATAAATAATTTGGAACTTTTCTGGCAAGACTTATTAATTATAATTGTGAATTATTCCCTTGTTGTTTTCATCTCGCTCAAATGTTTCTGGTATTTTAAAGGACTCTCGATTATCAGCATTAACTCACAATTTAGTGGAGAAGGGTTGAAATGATGTTGTACTTACAATTAATATGCGAGGCTTGAAAATGTGGGCAATGAGATAAGACTGATTGCCTATGAAGATAACATCTATGTACATAAGTACCCATATGGTTAATCTATACGTAGAATTGTGTAATTACTACATTTAAATGCTATCTCGAAAAGTATTATTTACCTCAGAAAATATTCATAGACACGAGGCAAATTTTAATGGTGGTAATCATGCTGCGCTCATTTGTTAAAGTACTATTTGTGTGTTTGGAAGAAATGAATGGCACATGACTTTTATCTGGAATGCCGTGAATTTATTTATTTTGAGGCTTCAGCTGCTGATTGACATAAATAGATACTCTTTTGTTATTTTGCATATTTACACTTGACTTTATGTATTTACAGTTGAAATTTAAATGATTGCACGAGCAGCCAATTTAGTTGTGATCAAATTTTTTTAGGAGAAATTAAAGCTGTATTTTATTTCCTGAAAAGGACAAATAAAAAATAATAGAAGCAATGAGGTCTGAGGCAAAGCATTTTTTCTCCAAACTCTTTGGAAATATGTATGTAACCCGCATTTACACTTAAGTTCGTAAGACTTGGCACGATAGTCGGGAAAGTGTTTCCAAGCACATTCTCTGGTCAGCATATTATGTCATAATCAGGGTTGGTTTGGTTTAAACCAAATGATTTAAACCATGGATGAAACCACACGGTTTTTTATAAAAACCAATAGTTTAAACCAGCGTACAAATCACCTGAAATATTAATAATGTTAATTTCCAAACATAAACGCTTATATTTCGTCGTGCAAAAAAGTGCATTTTGCATTCCACTCATGCCAATTGCACTCATCTCCTTTATTACTTTGTTTTTATTTCATCCTTGTCGTGAACTTATTTAAGCACATTATTTAATTCACAGAATGTCAGGAAGAAAACGGGATATTGTGGTTAAAGTTTAGTGGAGTAAATACTAGTAGCATTTTTTGGTCTTGTACATTCAGAATTTTCAGAAATTCGGAATCGTGTGGGAAATGAAAAAGCTGCAAAATTTGTGTTTATACTGAAAAGTTAAAATTATAACACGTTGAATATTTAATGCTTTATAAAACTTACTGAGTTTGGGAAATAAATAAGTTTGTTCAAATTTACATGGCTTTGCACATTAATGAATTTTTTGATTAAAAATCTGTTTAAACCAAAAAAACCTGGTTTAAACCAAATAAACATGATTGTTTGGTTTTTTTTTTAAAAGAAACGAAGAAACCACCCTCTCTGACAAAACATAATGTTGACAGAGGGATTTTCCGGTTATTTCACCGGTGTCGGTAACCTATTGCCATCTATAAAATAGAAATCGAATCTATAATCTCATTGTTGTCGCACGCTGCAAATTCTTAGCGTCTGTAGAGTCACATCTTCTTCTTCAAGAAATTTTACGATTGTTACTACATATTGCTGCGAGAGCGAGGTTGTTTCTTGATGCTTGCATTTCATGGAGGGAGTTCCAAGTTCCTTGCCTTCTTGTTAAATTGTGAGCATTTTTGAGATACAATTTGTAGTGTAATCGTTTCTTGATTAATTGAATTAATTGGAGGAATCGGCCCATGAGCATAAAATAACTAATACACAAAATTACGATCCCAATACCCATGCTTAAGTTTGGAGCTGTTTGCGTTTTAGGTTGCAGTAGTTAACTCCGAGGTTACAAATAGCGACTGGTTAATACCGCCTGTCTCTGTCTGACAGAATATTTGCGTTTCTATCACGTGAGTTAATTTAGAATCTAAAATAGCATTAAAAAAATCCATTAATGACTTTTTTTCAAGGTTCTGTTAACATATGTGTATTATTATGTCTCCTTAGTTGACGTGGTTGCTCAAACTTTGCTGATCCGGGTCTGCAAGGATCACTGATATCGGTCTATCCCTTGCAAGGTGACAGAAATGGCTAGCGTAAAGCAAATTGCACAGCGACTGAAGTCCGTGAAGAACATGGGTAAGATCACCAAGTCCATGAAAATGGTTTCGGCTTCCAAATATACTCGAGCTGAGCGTGAACTTCAGTTGGCGAAGCATTTTGGACTGGGAGCCCAGGCATTCTACGAAAAAGCTGAAGTTCAGGAACCAGAGGATGAAAAAGCACCGAGAATCTTCTTCGCAATATCTTCTGACAAGGGCCTGTGTGGTGCCATTCATTCATCTGTTGCAAAAGCAGTTAGAGTAATGCTTTCCTTTAGTTTTAATTAACAGGCGCTAAGTCTTCACTAATTTCCGAATCATTGTATCATATGCGTTGAACAATTGAATGTGATGTAAGTCTGTCTCTCTGCTCATTATTGTAACATGATTTTTAGCTGGAGCTCAACGATAAGCAAACTGCCGTCTCGAAAGTTATTTGTGTGGGAGATAAGATGAGAGCGGCGCTACAGAGGAAACACGGAGATCACATTCTCTTCGTGTGTAAGGAAATTGGCCGAATTGCTCCCACTTTTACGGTAGAGTTAGTTGATTAAAGTAGTGATGACCAGATTATTGGATATTGGATATTTACAATTCTTCCTGTTTAAAAATGTAAAATTAAGTTTGCTTTTCGAAGATGAGTAAACAATGATTTTTATGGTTTAATAGGATGCTTCGAAGCTTGCTCAAGAAGCTATGAATGCGGGGTATAAGTTCGATGGAGGGAAGATATTCTACAATAAATTTGTTTCAGCAGTCGCATACAAAACCAGCTCCATTTCGCTCTTCAGTACTGACTTAGTCCAAGCAGCGCCTAAGTTGAGTACCTACGACTCAATCGATCCCGATGTGATTCAAAATTATTTGGAGTATTCTCTTGCTTCCTTACTGTTCTATGCCATGAAGGAAAATGCATGTTCAGAGCAGTCCTCTAGAATGTCCGCAATGGACAATGCTAGTAAAAATGCGGCTGAAATGTCTCAGAAGCTGTCTCTGATTTACAACCGAACTCGTCAAGCTTCAATTACAAGGGAATTGACCGAAATTGTGTCAGGTGCGGCTGCAATCGCAGAAACTGGGAAATAATTTCTTTCAGCAATTTCATTTGGTGAAGATCATCACATATAATAATTACTTCACGGGAATATCTGCAAGTGTCTCTCCTAGTACAAAAGATCAGTTTGCAGCATTCATTAAAATGTACCATTTGGTTTGATTGTATGCTTCTGTATGTGGTTATATTGGCAGTGTCAAGGGTGAAATCCAATATCTTATATTGACTACTTGAGACACTTTAATAAAGACTAATAATAATTTAACAATTTATCTCCAGTTTTGGGGTGGAAGTAGCCAGGTATGTTATTTAAACAATTTTTTCAGTGTTTTTCATCAATTAAGTTCAATTATTGGATAAAGGGTGGCTGCATAAATTTTTACACCCTATTCCAATTTCGAGGAAATTTACCTTCCGGGTTGAAAACTGGCTCCAACTAAGTTCTGAAGGGACAACTTATGCATGCTTTTGATCAAAAAGCTTGAGATACATACACTTGTTCCAAAAACATTGTATTTGGCTCACATCAATTCATTCTACAAAAAGTTTACTCCCTACAGCTTCAGTGCTCCGAGCAGTCTCTCAAACTATTAGTAGGGATTTGCTCAGGTGACTCCAGAATTAAAAGTTTCCTAATGAATACAATGATTTTACAGTCCAACTTCAACTTTGATCTTACTGGGATATATCATGTATTTGCAGGGGAAATTTTACTGGTTACAAGTACTCATTTCAGTGACATAATTACTATATTTCAATTATGTCATATGCTGTCGAAAAAATATGCTCGGATATATTTTCCCGACTATCCTGCTAAGACTTATGACCTTAAGTATATTTGCTTCATTGTCATTAGTGTGAATTGCAGAAAGTGTATGAGTGTAATTTGTGAAAATACAATGAGTACTATGTGAGAGAGAAGATATGGTTGGATGACTGTATTCAAAACGAGGCTGTATCATCAACCAAAATGAACTGGTTTTAGGTGGTACTTTTTCCCTGTGATGCGAACCAGGGGAAAAGTGATTCATGTGGGCGGAATTACAAATGTGTATGCTGTTAATTATCTTCTTGGTAATATTTATTCATGTGTTCTGACGTGATCGTTTACACACATCAAAATAGCCCCAATCCATCGCAGGTAGTGACTGTAAAATATGAAATATGGGATGAATAATATAACGACAACGAAAATTAACAGTGACAGACAAATGACATTACTGACACAGACACGGCTCGGTGATTTACTATAAGGTTTGCTATTATCAGCATATACTTATTTATCACATAATTATCATAGCAATGTAAGCAAATAACTTCAAAACTTATGTAGGTAAAAAATTCAATGTAATAAGGGTAGCATTTGCAATCAATATTTCACACTACTTATGAACTTGGCGTAATGGAAAAATGAGTAACCTCTCCATTTGTTTTATCTGTGTAATGCAATGACACTTTTTTTAGATTATTTTATATCTTGTCATGTGATAAAGTGTAGCCCAATGTTGTTGTTGAAAACACGCCAGGTACATTTGTAATTTTTGAGTTGAGTGTCGTTTCTCCCTCTTGCATTTTGAAAGAAAAAGGATTTTCGAGCCAAATAGAATCCAGTCAGTTAAATTATTGTGACAGCAATAAAAATCTCATTTTTCGTGAACCTAGTACATTTCAACCATGCCCAGTTATAAGCTCACGTATCATAACCTAATGGGTATCGCGGAGCCTATTAGATTCATTTTTCATTACGTCAACGTTGATTTTGAAGATAATCGTTTGGATCATACAGATTGGCCATCACAAAAGGATAGTAAGTTTTGAAGGATTTTATTTAATGGATAAGTTATAGTTTTATTACTTTTTTAGTACTGCAGATCTGTCTGTTTCAGAGGAATGTATTGACAATCAAACGTTAAGTTGCACTCTATATTTAATTACAATTATATTAATTATGCATAGACTATCCATGGGGTGTGCTACCGTTGCTTGAAGAAGATGGAAGGCAATTAAGTCAGTCGTTTACTATCGGACGATATCTTGGGAAGAAGTTCAAACTAAATGGGGCAGATGACTATGAATCGGCAAAGTGTGATGAGTACGGGGACGCTCTCAAGGACTTACTGAACGGCAAGTTTACGTTTTTACTAACTCCATTTTGAAAAAAATGGATAGAGATTCTTTATATATTCGTCTACGGTAGTCAGCGAATCGTGGGACTGTATAACAGCCAATTTTAAATATAATGAGAAATAACCTAAATGACAATGTTTCAATATTTTTAAAATTTGTACGACAGAATGTCGGAATTTATTTTTTGAGACTGATGAAACCAAGAAAACTGAACTTCGGGAAGAAATCCTCAGTAAACAGATACCCAAATATTGTGGAAAATTTGATAGAGATTTAGTCAACTCCGAATCGAAGTATCTGGTAGGCACTACTCCTGCTTGGATTGATTTTTTCGTGGCCCACTACTTGGAATTTCTTGAAACGAAAATTGATGAAAAATTTTTGAAGAACTACCCAAAATTGCAGTTTTTTAAACAAAATATATACAACCTACCTCAGATTAAATCTTGGATAGAAACAAGACCTGTGACCCCTTGGTGATAATTCTTTGCTGAAGTATTCGTGTACTTCAAGTTTTTTTAAAAATCCTCTTCAAACTGACTTCAGCGCAGCAGCAAGAAATAAAGGTTCTCCGGTAATCTTAAATTAATTAAAATGAACTTGATTTTAACAAAAGATTGTTTTTTTACAAACTAAAGAAAGTCCCTATATATTCTGTACAATCTCGCAATGCAGGAAGGAGTCTTTTATAAAATTATTTGATCTTTCATAAATCATTTATGAAATAAACACATTTATGTGAATAATTGCACACATTTTTTGTATACATATAAATCATTTTTGAAACAATTTCATAAAGACAACTCGCAGTATTTTTCTTCTTTTTTTTTTACAGATTTTTCAAATTCTAATGTGCATCCAGCACATATCGTCGGTGAGAAGGCGAAAAGGTCTAGATGCATTTTCGATTAAAAGCAAACTGGTTAACATTACAAGTAGTTTCTCAAAGCAAAATGAACTTCCCGACAAACAAACACGGAAGTAGTACATACATGCAAGATACAAGTATTCCATTTCGTCTTTTAGAGAATCTGTATTATGACCCTTATACATACTTTTAATCGACAATATATCTAGACCATTTTACCTCCTCACCGAAGCTATACTCGGGGGACGTAATATTTATAATTATACAAAGTCAAGATTCCAAGTCACTATTGTCGTTGTCAGTGACAATCACAATCAGCTTTCAGAATTGGTCACAATTTCAATTTGTCACCCATTATGATAGCTTGTCAAGTTCTAATAAATTGAGGAATGATAAGCTCTTTGTCACAAGTCACAATGCTATCAGGACTCAAGACATATATTTTGACGTTACAAAAGAGCGGTGGCAAATTACAGAACGTTGTCAAAGACGAGGAATAGCACGGCACTAAGTTGTGCTGCAGAGAAATTCAAATAATCGTAACACAATACTAATTATTACTTTGTAAATTATTGTTAATAATGTAAATAAATTCCGTGTATTTACTATTTGGTAATACAGAATTTATGTAATAACCTCACAATTTTTAGTGTGTATGGTTTTTTGTCCATACTTCCCTCCTAGCCGTAGTATTAACTTTTTTTTCATTCATCAATGAAAGGGTAAACAGAACCTGCCTTTACCGTATGATTGAACATAAGATCTGAAAATAGGCTCTCTGTTTTGTTTGCAGATATTTAGGACAGGAATCAATACTAGATTCCAGAGTATGTTAAAGTCGTATCAATCAAGTCTAAGTATGTAATTATGTATAGTGTACTCTATTTTAAGGGAATTTTTTATACCTACAGGTAAAAAACGTGAAGACAATCTCCTTTGCCTTAATTTTATTTTGTATTCGTACTTTTGTACAGTTTACAATTACTGTACATTTCTGCTATGTTTCAAGGTTCTCTTATGGAGAGAGTGTGGTATCCTTAATCAACTTTTTCAGGTTAACATACATACACATTTAACGCGGTATGCACATAGTGGGTACTTGGTACGGTACAATTCATACTAAATACAGTACATAGAAAGAAGCTTAATCGAATTGGTACGAATAAAGAAAGACGTAGGAATCAGAGATGAGATTTAGTTTTTCTTGTAAGACAGCTATCTGTAGAGCTTACAGCTTTATGCTCTATCTTTTCAGAGAGTGAGTCAGAACAATAAATCCAAACTTTCCGTCGTCAACTTGAAGGAGGCATTTAGAAGTAAACACGCTTAAGTATAATGAAATAAATCCAAGTCACAAGATTTCAATTGATTTGTTGAACAACGTTTGACAACAACTTGCTTTCAGTGATGAGGGGAGACGATAGATTGGAGTCGAGGCTATATTACCACTGAAATAGCAGGACGGAAACTCAATCGCATTACTCGAATTTATCCCCTTTGAGACAGTCTCGGACAATTTCTTGTTTGGATGAGATGTCCTTTTCTCAAAGAAAATCAATTATCTAATTGTAAGTATGCCTCTTCACATGAGCTTCCGGTAAGCCGAAAACTTAAGGGGGACTCCAAACGTACCGTGCAAGGATTCCATTTACAGCGATATTTGCATTGCTTGCTGTTCACCAAAATACGATATATTTTATTTACTTCCCCGGATTGTAAGCTCAAACATTATAAGGATTATTGCAGTATCCATTTAGATAGATACAGGCACACACTAAAATCAAAATAAAAAAAGCCAAAAAAGTTTAGAAAAATCAGTGATCTTAAAAGTAGAGAAAAATATATTTGTTCGTATGTTGTCAGCTTTTATATCAAAGAAGAATAATAATATGCACATTAAAACCAACAACGAAGCGATTATCTGTCGATGTTCAAATAGGCTAAAATGTAACATTGAGTTTGGTATCCCACAAAAGATTATTCTGTTTTCAGTCATTTAATCATTAACTTTGACTAACTTTACCTGATGACGGTGAAATTGCAACAATTATTGCTCCAAGTATTCAACTAGACAGATATCATATCGCGTTGCTTTTGGATCAGATTGGTGTATTTAATTATGTGTAAATTATTAATGTTCTGTTGATTTAGTATCAACTAATTACACAATTCTCAATGGAGTGGCCTCCTTGGAACCCAACTTTGCTTGACGTTTGTTGACCCTGTGAACTCAAATATTGACCCAGATCAATGAAGCAAATTTTAGAAAATCTGGAACTGAATTTGCTACAGACTGGGAGAATCAAATATTTTATGAGTCGCTCCCTATGTGGGCTAGAGGGGAGGACAAATGATTATGGGCACCATGTACGTATAGTAACGTAGAAACGAAGCATTTCTTTGAATGGCTGATGCATTAAAAACCTCGATGATTAAATAATTGTATGCTTCTAATTTACTACGGACAGAAGTGACTAATTATACTGAACAAACTAAATAGGATAATGTAATGAATTGCGTGTGTAAGTACGGAATTTTCAAGAAAAAGACAAGCAATAAAATTCAAAGAAACAGACACGCACAAAAATTCAAAGAAACAGACACGCACTAAAATTCAAAGAAACAGACACGTACTAAAATTCAAGGAAACACACGCACTGACGCACTATTTAAAGAAAAAGCGATAATAATTGTGCGCTTTTTAAATGACGCACGTTTTTGGTTTTTTCGACACCTTGCGATTTCCGCTGCTAAGAATTAATCCAATAGAATTAGTTTTAAAAAAATACAGTTTAACTAACAATCCGTCAAGGTGGGAAAAGCTGTTGTATGTATCCTCTTTTAATTTTCTGAGGTCAAATCTGCACTGACCTGATCTCCAAAAACAAAAGGTTTCTTGCTTTGAATCTAATCCGCCACGGTAAAAATGTTAAGTTGCTTGTAATTAGTAACGTGGGTTAAGCAGCTTTCTTGTTTACGAATAACCAGACAGCCAGACATCCCGACATCCACAACTGGGACTTTCGCTTCGCCTCTAAAAAAAATTGTTACAATTAGGCTAACAAACTGCGAATGTATGAAGATAGCATTATTTATAAATAAACTTCTAGACATACTTTTCCGGATCGGAGAAGGAAAAGGAAATGATGATGAAATAATCAAGCTGGTTGCATTGCCTTTGTGTGCAAGCCGTTCGTAATGTAAACTATTCGCATATATTCAGATATTACATTTCTCTCAAATACTCCTTCACGGTTTGACGGAGTAATTTCAAGCAATGTGGGATGTTCAAGAGAACTATGCAGACGCCGGACGAAGAGAGGCAATGAGTGTTAAGAATTACATCATCTTGTCTTGATACACGAGTGTTATTATTTTCATCAGGAGCCTGATCTGATTTCAAAATGTTAGAGACATTTGATACTCTGTGTAGGGCCCGAGCAATTATGTACGTAATTCACTACTTGATTTCTTATGGACAAAAATGATGATGCACTTCCGCTGAAAACTTTGAACTGTAACTGCTATGTATTTATATTTCCATCGTAATGACTTTGAATGAGAAACATAATTAGTTATTATAAATAACTTCCATCTCATATACCCCTTTTCATGCACTAAAAAATTGAAGATTATATAAGCACATCTCATATTCTCATTGCTTCTGCGTCTATTCCTTTTGTTATCATTTTTTGATTACGTAGTGCTTCGGAATACCCTTCTGTTCTTCGTTCTTCCCATAATCCAAAGTCAGGATGAGAAAATTTGAGCTACACTTATAGTCAATGATTCTGATTTGCTACCCACAAAAGAGTGCATGTTCACATGTAATTATTTGTGTGTTTACATATTTGGGTGACCAAATTTACTTGGTGACATGGCGAGATTCTTTGGAAAGTAGAGCAAGAATAATTACAACTTTGTGCAGGATTAAATTCATTATTTTTTTTAGAAATCAAGGCGTTCTTACCTTCAAACATTTCTCCAAACCCCGCTTGCAAACAAGCTTCATTTGTTGGTCTCATACGAATACGTACAATTTGGAAAGAATTTTCATTGTCTTGTTTGGAGAACCCAGCTCGTAGAGATTATAATTTTCCTAGACGCTATTGTAACTTGTAACGCAGATGAGACTTTTTTTAAAGGAGAAAGCTAATTTATGCACTTATTTTAAACAGACGAAACAGTGATGCATGAAGTTGAGTAATAATTTTTTCTCTCAGAAAATAAAGTTTCCTTTGATATTTTATTTCCGTTTGAGAGTTCAGTGCTTCCTTCGTGAGTGAACACTTCTGTTATGAAAACTAATGAGTATTGTACTTCATTTACAATGCTACCTTTGAGACTGGTAGGCTCATAAAATTGGTGAGCATCTAAAAATAGTTTTGAGTTCTATTAACAGCAAAGAGGAAGAAATTGTAAAGTTGGTATCGCAAGCAAAAAGAGCTTACCGTTTTCCACTTTGCCCCTCTCACCATTATTGTTCTACTTTTTGAACAACAAAAATGTTCAATTAGATACGAATACGTAATTACGACAGGAGAAAATCCTTTTATTTCATTAACGTAATCTACTCCAATGCTGATTAGCACTTCACACTGTCTCAAATTGCAACTTTGTTGTTTGTGCGCCAGGAAAATAAGTCAGTTGTGTGTGCGTATGTACATATGAAGTCTACTATCAACTGCTGAGTAAACAACGCACAAAATATTAATAATAGCACAGTTAAGTTTTAATCTGCGTTCTTTAAACCATTTATATTTGATGAGCTTGTTTTATATCAAATCCTTTTTGTACAATGTCAACGGTGGAGTAGATATTTATTTTAATGGTTCATATCCACATATTGAAATTTGATATAATCTGCTTGACATTATCAAAAGGGTTATTTTCTTGATTTATACGTTGTATTCACGAATAAACCCGTTGAATTTTCAAAGTGTGCTCGACAAAGGACGAATATCATTTATACGCTCTCTTGCCGTAGATTATTTAGAATTCAGCACAGGAATAAATTTGGGGTATTAGCTAATTCCACGTGGCTTGCTAATTCGTAGAAATAATTTACTATTAGCACTAATATATTAGCCAACAGGACAAGATTAATTTTGAATTTCCACACGTGTCGGCTGCTTAGTTCAAGTCCTATATACTAGATTAAAGAGACACTTAAAATCTGCCCTGATAAAAATTTCGGTTTCTTTCACCAAAAATTAATAATAATTAACTCGACAAATAATAATATAATTTCAAATAAATTCGACTGGGAGTATTTGTGATTGTGTAAATTACTTTTGTATGTAGTATTACTTGGATCTAATCGTAATTACCTCATTCATCCCAAATGTATTCTATAGTATCTTACAAGGATGGTTTCGCAACCACCCCGAAGACATTTTTCTGGAATAACTTAAGTTGTACCTCTGTTAGTAACTTCGGTGGTATATTTTTCATTCATGGGACATATGTTTTAGTTAGAGTTGCGCAAGAGCTATTGCGGAAGAGAATATTTACCCCTAAAAAGTTCCAAGGGGGGAAACATTCAATCTTTTATCCCAGTAGAAAGTCCGAATTTTTATTTTCGAGCAAAATTTCAAACTGACTTGTCATGATTATTAATTATTGTAGCATTCGACTTGTTTAAAATAAGTAGATACACATAATTATATAAATGTGTTCGCTCTCTAAATTGATATGTACTACAAAATAATTTTTGCATGAATTAGATAGATACGTTTAAACAGAAGTAAATAGATTATAAAAAGGTAACGAACTACACGCGCGGATTTCATAATGTTCATATTTACACTTTACTTCTTTTTATGGTCGAGAAATCCCCGTGTCAACAAACAACTGGGGATATGTGCACGTGCACATACAGTATTATGTTATATATATTTCATGGATTAGGCAAATCAAAGCATTGTAAAAGTGGTATGTATTTCGTAAATAGAAAATAGGCTATTCGTTATTGCATAACAAAATACTGGCAATGGGAAATTTTTATTATAAATGCATTGATTTTTAGGGCTGTAAGAGCTACACTGCAAGCCACTGAAGTGTGTTTAGCCAACTGTCATCCTTCTGCCAGTTTTGGGCAAAAATGACACTAGTTTTGTCATTTTTAAGAGATTAGCCTTTTGTTGTTTTGCAGTTGATGTTTCTACATAATATAAGACCGATATTGCAGTAGCAGTTGTAACTTTCCCGGTCTCTCTGAATTAATGACAGCGTTTTCATAAAGGTAAAACGAAATAGGAGTACAGCGTACAGCCCACGAAACAATATAATGCCCTACATTTGCACATACACTAAAAAGTACGCTATTGACATTTGCTGACTTACGTAAATAACACCTCAATGATCATTCAAGCCAACTTTCGTAATTAATCCTTTCGGACCAACTCCAGCTTATTGTGTTTTTATACACGTGGATTCGCGGATCTATAGCACTTGTCAGTTGTCAGTGCATATTATTTCAGGATGAATCAAGTGTCAGGTTCTTGTACGTAACTTCATTTCATCAGTAGAAATGTCAGCAAGATTACCTTCTCCAATGACGTAAATACTTCATGAAGAGGTTATTTTATTAGTTGGATTCCAATTAGTCGACCCTTATTGGGATTATTCTGCAATCCACTGAATCCACTGATTGTGAGAAGAAGGATGAAACCCATGAATTTTTATTCACGATAATACATACCCTACAGGAGACTCGGTATCTGTTTGATTTTTTTTTCCAATCTTCTGTCCTACAAATGTAAGATGATCCGAAGTATCTACATACTTAAAAAAAAACACAAGTCTTACAATCCAGCGGTCAATAACGTATTATCACATTAATTTCAAAAACTTGTCTAGGAAAATCCTGAAACTGTTCCTCAAATATTTGTTCCAAATTTAAGTAAAATATTCGATCATGCCTTAAAATCTGGATATTTTCCCAACCAATGGAAAAATAACAGTTACTAACACAAGCAAATACTTACCAAAGTCGTATCGCCCTGAATCTATTCTTATCTTCTCTTATCCACAAAGTATATTGGAATCATTAAAGGTGCAGGGGACAAAAGTAAAGATTTTAAGAAAGTTCCTATTTAGTTTTCGAAAATAAAAATGTACCAAACACGCTTTTATTGACCCTCCCCATAAAATATCAGGCCTAGAAAAAATATGTATATTAGTAAGGTGTTATTATGACTTATGTAAGGCTTTTGATAGTACAAAATATTAAAAGCTTATTATAATTAAACTGTATTTACTAGATATAAGGTCCCTAGCTATCCGATTTCATACTTTAAGCAAATATTTAATAACAGAATTCTCAAAATTATTAAGCAATTACTATTAAAATTAATATCCCGCACTGGGAATGTATCTTCCCAAGTATCTTCCATGTCTCAAGAGCACTTAACTCTGCTTCGGAATCTACTCAAAATAAATTTTGTTAACGTATTTGACAACACTTTTAAGAACTTGATTCCATAGACAGTTCCGCAAGCAAAATTAAAAATTTGTTAGCAAAAACTGTTTGCACAGCCTTAAAACCAATGGCCAACCTGAACTATAGTTCTGGAGATTGCACTTATATCCCTTCGACAATTTAAATTGAATTAAATAGCAGTCGCAGTACTTATATTGTATGACATTTTGCAGAATATAATATTTTTTTCCATCATAAAGGAATACTGGTACACGAATCCTGATGCCTTAAAGAAAAGAGTATTACAAAAACTCTATTGATAACAACAAAATTATTGAATTGATCGAAACCACTCTCTGGCAGAGTTTCGAAATAAGTTTAATTGTATCATATGTACGAAGGTAATAACTGTAGATATATAATCCCCTTATATATAGATCTCAAACCTTCACAAGTTGTAAAACTTTTCCCGGTGACATTTGGGCTCACTTTTTCTATACCTTCTAATAAATTATTTGGCGATAATTTATAACTGCAAGCAGTGAAAATTAATTTATGGATAATGAGTTACATCTAGACGACCGGCTATTTCAATAACGAGGAAAGTCAAACAAAAACTAATAAAAAGCTCCAACAAACTACGTGTAACTCGGAATTCCGAAAGCTGTATGAAACTTAAGTTTTATTATTATTATTAATCTCATCTAATAGAGATATTCCGTTTAGATTATTTATTACATCGCTTCTTGAAATAATGAAATAGTCGTGTTGTTAGCTAGAATTACAATGAGACTGTTTTACCCCAAGTCAATATACAGATAGTACAATCAAATATACACCCTGTCACTGCCCAGAGGTAGTGTAGCCTGCTGGTATACACTGTGGTAAATTGACTGAGGTGAACATTTGGATACTTATATTTTCTCTATACAAAAATCCTGTCTTGGAGTCATGCTACTATCAGATACAGATACGGTTTTATTCACGGTTTTATTGTCATCCGTCAGTACCGGATGCTGTTTTCTGTTCAGCAGATTGAAATGCTTCTGGTGGGGACTGGAGACTTATCTCTGATGCTGTATCCACAGATATGCTTGATTTTTTCAGTGTATGTATTAACTCGTTTTTTTAACTATTAGTGCTATACCTTTGTAGGTGAATATCTATTTCTGAACAGACTCACAGGGATTGTGCAAAATCTGTGACGAGACGGGCCGACACTAATTTTTATTGTGTATGCATTAATGCTTTCACGGTTCGGATGAACAAATAGCAGACTATCTTGTCGACGTACGTAACATATAATCTTGCAATAAAGGCCGACTGTACCAGATAGGCATGTATGTATGTATGTTCCTAATCGCATTGTGACAATTTTTCAGCTCAGGTAAACTGTCTAGTTTAGTACTGTGTATATAGGACTTTAGATAAAATTACGATCTAAATTAATGTATTACACTGGAATCAGTGCATTCTTCGTGTAGAAAATGCAATGTGTCCATAGTATCTATATGAGTGTAGGAGGTACCTAAGTGTCACTCCATTTTGAAGTACAGTATACGGATTGTATTTTAGGCAGGCGGCTGTAAATTATAAACTTTTTTTTGTATTAATTATTTATTCCTCCCAGTCAGCAGTATTATTTCAAAGGCTCACAATCAGTGATGAGCCCAGAGTATCACCGTCGACTATATTTTTAACAATTTTAATTGCAAAGTCCCCCAAAAATATTATATTCTCACTAGTAAGGAACTGTTCAAACCAGGTGATATCAGCTACGCAATTCACACAAGAATCTTGTATTGGAAGTACTACTATTATTACTGTCAATTCTGATTTTAGTGATTCGTATTTCCTCTCAATCCTTCCTTCCTTTCAGCGCTACATGTGGCCTCAGAGCGTAAGGCTGATGTAAGTGTTGACCTTTTATACATTTTCAGTTTGAATTACCGGCCCCATTCGATCTAGGATCTGAAGTGTCAGGAAATGGAACAGAAGCTTTACGTCTTTTTGCACCGCGTGCGCTTTTACCTTTCAACAGTAATAAATAGAAATGGTCCTCTAATGTAATAATGAATACCTCCCCAACATACAGGTTCTCTATCTGTCCTATATACGCTGGTATTGATATTGTAGTATCATCAAACCACGTCCACCGTCAACAAGCCTTATAACGATATGGATTTCAACCAAAATGATACGATTGCCTGTACTTCTTTAAGTCGACCTTTATCTGTAGGAGTAGACACACATATACATATATATAATTATATATATATATATACCTGTCGTAGAAATCTTATTGAAAACATCACGTCATGCTACTAACAGCCCCATACAAAAGAAATAGACTCGTGGAGTGTATAGAAGGACTGGACTAGTTGTAGTTGGGTTTGAGTTGACGTTGAAAGCGGAAGATCGATCTTTGGGTCTTCATCCACCCACACCCACACCATAGAAACCCAGTTGTGTGACTTGGGACGCAGTCGCGAGACTATATATGACGGACAAAAATCGCACGCTAATATTTTAGCAACCTTAATACAATCTCCTGGTGTATTTGTATAGCTTTCACTTCCATCGTCATCTTAACCCAATCCCCTTCCCACACAGATCTCCTCCATGCACGCATCAAATCATGCATTCTACCCCCGACATGACATGACCCGTAAAGAAATTGCCTATTTCCTTCGAAGGAGTCATTCTTCTAGTGGAATTCTAGGTCAGCAATTTGCAAAAATTCTGAGACTGCTCCATATAAGTATATCCTCTTCCTTTTTCCATATATCTTTTCAACTCCCAAAACTTTTTAAAGTTAACTATGTACACATCATAGTGTCTCATTTGGTATTCCGAGGGCACACTCTCCACTCTTCACATAAAGCATCCTTTTGACAACAATTAGTATATACATTTTGAATTGGGATGGTAAAGTACTACATGTACTATTTCCTCCCCACGGTGTATGTCTCAAATTACATGGGTGTAATGGTCACATTCAACTCGGACTTGACAACAGCAATAATTGCTGTAAATCAGCATTCGCGAGAGTTACTTAATTACCATAATGTCTAGTAATACTCATTGTCAGAGAGTATATATAGTCAACGAGTCCTGCTGTGTAAGCCCGATAATCATACCCGTACAATGACGCTAGTCAACATTTACATTCGTTTTTAATTTTGTGGAGGGGCTTGCACATGCAACTCCATTACTCCATACTTCTTGTCCCAAAGCTTTTCATTATCCTTTTGTAAGGGGGGGGGATACGCCAAAGCTCCACAACACCACAACTGTTTTTCGCCCAGGCATAAGAGTCCGGAGAAATATCACCTGGTTTTTATTGGTTTTTAAGGCCGGGTGGAGTCAAATTCTCATGAACCTCCTGAAATGATTTCCACGTAAATAAGTCAGCTCTCCTTTCATCGACACTTTTCCGCAGCTCCATTCTGCCCCTCCGTTTTGCCATCTGCCCATGAACTGAGGCTGGATATTGGAGGATGAGTATTTCGCAAAGTTTCCTCATTGTCAGTTTACTCCACACTTCCCGAGTTCCAGAGTCATGATGTTCCGGGAGTATACCATTTGGACTTTTGTACATATCATGAGCCATGACGCGCATGGGGATCGGACCGTCTCGAGCCTTAAAAACCACAGTTGTGGAGTGAGGTTCAATGCTAACCTTATGAAGACGTTTTGGATCCACCGTCCTTCTTCTTAGCTCGAATCCATTGCGCACATGGAGTATGTAGATACTTCCTAAAAATAGCTGAAACCAGTACGGTGTGTCGTTCAGATTAATTTACGTAGTATAGAGATCTCTGTTGTGGTATATGGCAAAAATTCACATGGCATGAGAGAGCTCCTGATGCATGAAGTGGAGTGGGGCTTTGAGTCTTTGCATGGAGCATTTTGCAACAAGTCATCACAGAGGTTGAGCTGAAAGTGTCTTAGTATAGTTTCTCACTCAGACGGTTGCTGATCATTCCTCTGGTCGGTGAGTGGAGGTTGTTCCTGTTTGCTGTACGCCGGTACCAGTGCGTGGTAGAGGCTTCCTATAAATCCCAAATTTTGCCATTTCATTTTTTCCCCCTCAGATTTATTCCCGTCAATTCTAGGACAGAGGGATTTCAATTGTGTTCAGATATCTCACCAGATAATTCGTAGTAAGTAGTAAGAGGAATATATTTCTTGTTGATTACATACCTTTGAATGCCAATTTAATAAACCGTCCTAAAAAAATCACGGTGTGATGAGAATGACCAGAAGTTACATACATGTGAACGGGAAGATATAATTTCAGGTCAGGAATAAATCCCGTTCTTAATTCATGGACACCGGATCGATCCCTCGGATTGTGAGTCACTGGAGAAGTTAAACCGTTCTGGATCAGACCCGTGTATAGCTTGTGAATTGTTTGGAGGGAATCTGAACATACTTGAGAACGCGTGGATTGTGGACGGACGAATTTAAGTGGTGCTTCTATTCCAGCGTTTGAAAAATAGGTTAAATTGTTATTTGTCACCGTACACAATTTACAATATTAGAGACCTGTGACAAAAGAATTCCGAACAACTGCTCTGTTCTGTGACATTTGACTTGAGAGTGCTGTTATTTTAATTCTGGAATGCAGATGTAATAATTACTAAAGAGTATTTTTAGAAGAAATTTAATAACAGAAATATTACATCAGTTTCACACGACAACGAAAGAGAAGGAGAATCAGATCAGGAGAGCCGGAATAAATTGAGGTATTGATCTTAAAATTACAAGGCGCAAATAGTTTAGTATTGATTTTTAGCCCGCTGTAATTTGGTGACTCTCAAATTAGGGAAGTCATTTTAGGAGTTGAATTCGGATTTAAATTACAAATTAATCGGTTGTTGGAAGGAAGTTTGTTCCCGCTTACTGGTTTTTATGTTTGAGACACATTATCTTGTACTGAAGGACAATTTTTCGGACCCACATGTATGGGATTTGTTTGTTTGTAGTGCAGTGGTGGAAACGTAATGAGTAACTTTCATGGAAATGTTGGGGGAAACTAGAGTGCATTTACATGTGGTTATTGTAATTTGAATGCTACTTGCTTGTGCCCACGCCGAAATCCCTAATTTCGTGGGTAAAAGTAGTATGTATCTATTTTGAAACACTCTCTCTTTCACTTGTCTGCTTGGAGGCAGGGAAATAGTAAAAGTGAGAAATAGATGTTTGTATGGGATGATGAAATGTTGATAATATATTTTAATTTACACAGATCGACAAGAAGAAGACGGGAAAACAAAGTGTGTTGATAAGTTGTACCAAAATGCCGGACAAGAAGGATACCAAGTACGCGGAGGTTCCCTCTGTGGAAGCCAGTAAGGAGGAGAATGTAGGAATGAAAGCTCAGATGACCCTTTTGAACGGAATTACTGTTATAGTGGGAAGTATTATTGGATCCGGTATTTTCGTCTCTCCTTCGGGTGTATTGGCTTCCACGGGTAGTCCAAATTTAGCTCTAGTGGTTTGGACCGTCTCCGGTATATTTTCTATGATTGGAGCCTACTGCTACGCGGAACTGGGATGCATGATTACAAAAACTGGAGCGGACTATGCTTACATCATGGTCACATTTGGTCCTTTCCTGGCATTCATTCGTCTCTGGGTTGAGTGCATGATTGTACGGCCTTGCTCACAGGCTATCGTCGCTCTTACCTTCTCAACTTATATTTTGAAACCATTCTTCCCCACTTGTGAACCGCCGGATGAGTCCATTCGTCTTCTCGCTGCAGTCGTTATATGTAAGTGAAGAGTATTTTTATACTTTTGATCTTATCTGTGTCTATATTAAGATCATAAGATCTGCAGTAAAAAAAAAATACGTACATTCATGCTGACTTGTAAGGAATAAGGGGGGAGATAAAAGTGGAGATGTGTAAGATTACGACGATCTGACAAATTCCTCAAAGGTATTGCATCATTCGAATTCTCTCCGTAAAACATGCTGTGCCCATTCCGTGGTCCTTTCTTTGCCCTAGTAGTTTTACAACGAGTGGCCGGATTCGGAGCGAGCGACCTACGCAACTCATACAAAGTCAGCTGAAGAGGCTGAAGGCATGTGGTGGTACCAGTACGCACAAAACACCATGTTCATGTACTTATTTCTATACATACTACATTACGGACTTTATACGTGCACAAACGCACACCTCTTCGAGCAGCACATTCTTATTTTCTCATTTCTTCCTACCGAATCCATTATAGCTCCTCGTGGTGAATCTAAAGTGCGACGAAAGAATCTCATATTCTCTTTTTACCCTGGTGGATCATGTCCATGTGCACCAGTAGTATGCCATAATATTTACATCGTGAAAACTCATTTACTTTTTTGTAGTAGGGAGTACTGCCATTGCTTACAATGTGTGGTTCAGCTTTGTTCAACTCAGTACTTCCAGTATGTACAATTTTCATGCTGAATTGTCAATAAGTACATGTGTCATGGAAAGCTTCTATCCCCTTGGATCAACTTAGCATAATAATGAGTTACAAAAAAAAACAATGTGTCTCTATTTGCTGTTGTTACTCTTCAGTCTGTCGTGGAATGACAAACTTATGCTCAAATGCTATTAGACCCACTTGTTCAGTCAGACGGAAAATAAACTGGCCCATGCCGTTGTTCCGTTGTTGTATTACCATTTGCTCATTTCCCTTGTCGATTCTCTGATGAGATAGCTGATTTATAGAACATCTTTAAAAATGCCAAAATATTGCTGTTGTCGACACCGCTCAGAATATGATACATACATACCTCTATGGTTCAAGGCATAAATACAAGTATCTGTATTAGAATTATTTTATGTCATCTGCCCACGCCAAACATTTTGCTGGTAATACTGACAGTCAGTGAATTTTGTAACTTCCTTAGCTGCATTGTACAGAATATGCGTAAAATCGTGATTATGTTGTGGACTACAGTACCGTACAATGCAATTTAATTTGATTTCGTATAACAGCATCAATTTATTTTTTCTGAAAATGTATTGAAATAATTTAGTGGGAGAGTAAGAGCGATAAGGATGACATGTACATATATGTAAACGTAAACCAGTGTCATTCTGTCCGTGTACTCGTTTTCCACTCTACAGAATTCCATCTTTGTTAGGCCCGGCCAATGTCTGAACATCAACTCGTTCTCCTTTTATGAATTTAATCACATTTGTAATGCATTACATTCCTACGAGTAGTTACACCCATAACAGCTATTACAGATTACTGGGAAACGAAAAAGGAAGGCAGAGAACTGACAAATCAATAGAAATAGATACGAGCAAGACTATATAATAATTTGAGATGCTACGAACTCCTGTGGTGTTTTTCCATGAAATCTGCACGATGAAAGGAAGAATTGGTGTGCGTTTGCGATTTAGATACCTCAGCAGCTATGCAAATATCTCACTAACACTCACGAGTTAAAATACCTGATGTGGGGCTGTTGACATCGACTGATGTTCCAGTTTCCAGTTTTGTCACTTCCTTTGCTTGGATTTGCACTTGGAGTTAGAAGTCCATCACTCTCTAATGTATTTTTATTTTGAGAGGAAGCTAATCCAAGTGTGTGGTGTATGGGCTTGTAGAATATATAGTGTTTGCGAAATAGTGAGGAACTATTTCACTGTAATACCACTGATTTGTTAATTGTTAACTCAGTTTTTTCACTCTTTAAGACAAGACGTTCCGCGAATGTCTTATATTGTTTTACTTTCGAAGTGGTTAGAGATTAGAATCTTTGAACGCAATAATTATCGAGTATGTACGTATAAGTGGAAGCAAGAAGCAACTTCCAAAAGAGGGTGCAGTTTGTTTTCCACGAGATTCTGTTAAATTATATTTTTTTAGTTTGTAAACAATCATGACGTGGTCCTTGTGGTTTGGTCTGATCCTGATATTGGACCAATTGTTTCTGGTCTGGCCCAAGTGCTGGACCAGGCAATTAAAATCTAGGACTGGACCGGACCCGACCACGAGACCACTGACATCCTTGCTTTATTGGAATGGTAGAAAAATAAGCTGGGAATGTAAAATCATCTTGCTCTATATACGAACGTGCATGTGTATTAATGTCTTATAACATTGCATTACTAGATATAAAGGTCTATGGCACTTGGCACTGTGAATGCACTGAAATCTTCCTATTCCTACGGATGGCTATTCTTATAGCGAATATTTACATTTCAATGGCTGCATGTCGCAATTCCCGTATACACATACATATGTAGTTACTGTAAGGCTCCGGAACACATTACAATCTTTTCCAAATGTAAAGAAGTATAAACCAACAATTAAGTTCAATATAAGACCCAAAAAAATAAAGCATCCTGCAATATTAGGTCATGATAGTGAAGGGCTAGGGTGAGTTCCCATAATGCTAATCAAACCAGGCCTGAAAATGACAAAGGGTTATTAAGTCTACTGTAGTTATTATTAAATTAATAGAAATGGAGTTTCGAGAATCTCTGACTTCTGGGATTAATAACATGGCCGAATTTCTAGGCCTAGAAATTATCCGAAGAAGATCGAAGCTGAGTCATGTGTCAAGCACTTTACTTGTTAGTTCTCATTGAAGGAGACCGAGGGTCAACCGATATAATCGGTAATGGTTAGATCCGACGTGGAGACATTCGGAATCCTCGGATAAATTGTGTCCTACCTTGCAGCAATGACGACGGATTTAAAAATTATTTTCATAATTCCTCCCTAAAATCAGATTGATAAACACCCAGACGTCATTAGCATTGCGGTTAACACAGGAAAGTAAAGAACTAAGATATCCCTAGTGATAGTAGTGATCCAAACGACCTCTGTCAGGATAACGCGTTGAGGCGTATTATTGGTTTGACTGCGACACGTTAACGGAATATCCACTCGCCTTCTTGGCTGTCATGGGTGTATAATACTTACATCATACTGTTTCAATGAACCAAATTCACGATATTGATAATCACCCTCTTCAATCCATTGAAAACATATAAACCTAAGACCTTCATGAATATCTGAGGTTTTTTTAACTTTTATTTGAAGTACAAAAATCTAGAATATACATAGACTTGCTTCGCACTTCCTTAGTGTATGAGAATTATTCCCAGAATCAATCCGTGGAATTCCCTTTATAAATCCATAACTTATCCTTTGAGCAGCGAAAAGATGGTCGGTTGTTCAACTTTTAATTCGCGGAAAAGAAAATTGAAGTTACGCAAAACTATTAATTAACAGAACAGTAAACAATAGCAGTGATGAGCGAAGAGTTGATTATTACTAGATTAGTAGTTATTATGAAATTTATTTTAATATTTAGTGCATAAGAAATTTTAAAGAATTTTGTCTGTTCTGATTCATACGCCTGTAAAAATCCATGTGCAAACAATCAATTTATTTTCGGTAGCTATAAAGTCACGTATGTACTCGTTTGTAGTTACAAAGGTACACACACACTACTGAATTAGCTCATTTTGGACCCACGTTACGAGTACCTTCATCATACTTTTAGCAACTTTGCATGCTCACTAGGGGTGAGTATCTCGTTGGTTTTAAAATTCTCGTTTGTCTCGTTCTCGTTTCTGAAAAAAATACGAGAACGAGATATTTTGATAACGAGAGTAGCGAGAGTAGGCAACGCACGAGACAAACGAGACAGGGCAAAAACATGGCATTTGTTTTGAAATATATGCAATTTATTTAATTGTAGCCTGCACAAATTCTGGTGAGAGAACATACAAATTTATTTAATTTCACTAAATAGAAAAATCCCAAGGCGCGAAATATTTATTTTTAGGTTTGGGCCATAAAATTTGAAAATACGAACGTGAGAAAAATTAATGAAGAACTACCGCAATAAATGCTAGCACCAAGAACTGCAAAATGTCTTAATTGGAAAAATGGCATAGCAAAACACCTCATTTTTCAGTTTGATATGGGTTTAAACAAGATTTAATTGTAAACGATATTCTCGTTAAATAAAGCGAGATGTCTCGTACTGTCTCGTTGATGTATAAAGAACGAGATAAACGAGATTCTCGTCTCGTTGTCTCGTAATACTCACCCCTAATGCTCACAATTCGAAAACGCATCATGCACTCTTTTATATATCCTCTTGTATTTTTCTATTGATTTATGCCCATATGTTTGCGGGATTGTGTACAGGTTCATGTTCTCGTTCTTGTATACCAATTTTAGAAGCATTAGCATTGTTCTGCCTATATGATGAGGAAGATAAGGTAGTATTTATTCAAAAAAATTTACCGGCTAGGTTTTTGTACAGTTCATGGCTGCTTGTGTATGTGTATGTAGACGCATGTTAGTTGGGGGGTTGAAAAGGCTGCATTTAATGTTTCGTTTCCTTCTTCCCGTACAATGTTACAATGGTAATAATAGACAATGGATACCAGTAGGTAAAATATTGGTAATAGCAAAGCTATCTAAATTTAGCAAGGAGAGGTAAGCGAGCTTTTGGATATTCTCAGTTTGTTCAGCCTTTCATAATGTCAGTTCAAACGATTCACTTCGATGGTTGCCTGTAGTTCCCCTTTTGTACGATTTAACTAGTAGTTCTGGATCATCTTTAATACAATATGTATGCCAGCAAATGCATGATTAGAATTTTTGCAACTGTGTCATACACCCATCCGTGATTACATGAATTCAAAAATAAACAACGTATTTTCATTCGAGAATGCACAGTTTGCATTGTTGGCAAGTGAGACAGGAAACTTGGAACATGTGCATTATTTGAAGTGCTAAATTGCCCTCAACTTTTTTTTTGCGCGAAATACCATGAGGCACGCTAATAGACGTGCCTATATTCATGGAAAAATTTTTATGTTCAGGATATCGTTCTTCTATTCACACATATGTACATGTATAGTACATAATGGTTTTACCGGCTCACACTTAGTTCTTGCCTACACCTGCTGGTTAGTACCCAATGCTGATATTTTACAATGCTTCAGAAGAATTCCGAAGAATTCGTGTGAGGTTGGTATTAGAAACTGCAGAATGAAATAATTTCAATAATGGTTTCAGACAAAATGTGGGAGTCAGTGATAATTCATTTTAATGGTTTGTACTAGAATCACTGCACCGAGAGCAGGATATCTGTACGAAGATTTTTAGTCATTTTATAAGAGTACGTGCAATCCCTGGAGTCATATAGAGTAATAGAGTTACACCTTGTACTGATCCGAATAGCTCCGAGCGATGAATCTTCTTATGTCTGCTATCCATCACCGCTTTTAACTCTGATTGGAATTTCATGATGTATTTTCTTTTGAAGTCAGTATTGCTTTTAACCAGTCCAAGTTCTTTCGTGGGGTCTACACTAGGCAGTTTTAATAACTGGATTACAGGAAAACGTCTTGTTATTTAAACCGTAACATGTGAGTTCATTTAGTCGAAAGTCAGAACTTCTGGGGGGTTCCTGATTTCACTTTATAACTTATAAAAGGTAATCCTTTTAAATTAGAATGCTATATGTAAGCATTCTCTGGAGGGTTTATTTTATCTAGTTGGAGCTCCTGGAACAGGAACTTTGAATGGACCAACCTTGCTCCGAATAGGAATTCATGAAAATGTTTTTGCTTAATGTTTTCAACCTCAAAGTAATGCTTACTAGGGAAAATATGACATATCAAATATTCATGAAATATGCTGGATGAATTCAGCCAGAAACTTTCCTTGTTTAGTTTTAGAAATTAAATTACTCTCAAATTTAAATTCAATTTCGAAAAGCAGAGTTCTCCTGCTTATCAGAATTTTTCAAAAATCTTCGTGTAAATGAATGGTATTTAAAATAAAATGCATTAAATCAGTCGTGTTCATTATAGATTATATTTTACTAGTATAATTCGAGGAGTTGTTAGAACATTTAACGCTCTAGAGTTACAGTGTTTTAATTCCCCCGTTGAAGTAAGAAGGTTACTTCACATTTATAAATTTCGCCTGCTAGTTCATTAGCGTTAGAATGCCAATTAAATGTACACTTGATTTGAACAGACACGTGTTTCCAGCGTCATGTTCACTTTGCGTAATTGCTTTAACGAATGGCATGAAATGAGACCGCAATCTATATCTGTGTTTAAAGTGCTTGTCCTATTAGGCCCACAGAGAACGTGTGGTTTGTTTCCTGAGGAGTTTACATATGTTTGTGTGTGTACTGTAAACCTTTATGTAATTACGTTCAGTAAGAAAATCAAGTTTTCTAACTGGTTGGATCTTCTTTTTCTGTTACTGGACATATGCTGTCAACTAACAGATTAAATTACAAAAAACATCTTGTTTACAGTTGTGAGGATGATTGTAAATGGGAATTTCTCCTATCTTTTTCCACTCCTTTAGGATCCGTCAAGTTTTAATTGCTTGAAGTCTTTTCACAATAATTACACTTTTTTTTCTCACCATAGAGTAGTAATTAAAAGGGTTAAAAATCGTGAAAATTCAAAGCAAACTTCAATGACTTGCTCATTTAATCGAGTTAGATAATGCTCAGTCCAATTTATACTATATAAAAAATAATTTGAATATCCTATATAAAGTTTCCATGGAAGCCTCATGTTTGAACTCGATACATATGTTAGGGAACCCAGAAAGCAATTTAAAAGATTTATCATTATTTTCCATGAATATATTTTACACTAATATATATGTACATATAAATTAGGTTATTCCGATACGTGAACCTAAGATGCGAAACGACACACTAGTAATGATATTCAATGCACTTATACTGTAATATGATGTGGCAGCGCAGCGTCTGCATGTAAGTCGAGACTTAGATCTTGTGAGTGACCGGAGATGGGTTTGTAAAATGTATGTAATTAAAGTTAAATTAAAAGTAATAAGTCAAGGGGCACTTAGCATCAATCGTGGAGGAGTAATGATAATGTGGAACAAATTAGTTTTCGTATAAATTATTGCCCCGGTTTGTAGTTATATTCTCATTGATATTACATTGCATAATGTCTGGGATGGTAGATCCCTAATATGTGTACTATAAAATTATGTTTTTATTTCGCCTGCAGTCCAGCATATATCATTTTTTTTAGTATTGTGGTCATGTGTGGTCTCCCTTGGCTAGATTAGAGCGTAGTAGTAACTAGTAAGTAGTGTGGAATCCCTATGACAAATGAAGGCACTCGTCAAAAAAAATTCCTTCCATTGAGCTTGTTTATTTTTCCAGAACTTTTCTGTCTTACTATGCTTTATATAATAGGTAATATTGTAGCTATGAAAGTACGAGGAAAAGTGCAATTTTAGAAGGAAATTCCTGGAGGAAAGTTGTTAATCTTATTCAATAGGCCAAATGGATTAAATAAGTTGTTATTTTTGTACAGCAGGCAATAATTGCTAAAATACAAATATGAAAGTCCAGCAGTACCATTGACTGAACTTGTCCTCCAGTCCTCAATCTGCATGCGTTTTCAGTCGCATTTGTGAGCATAACCGAAAGTCTAGCGGTCGTTGAACTTGTACTTTTTTACTATTGATTTTTTTCCTATGCGTATGTATACGCTCGCCCCAAGTTTTCGTCATTCAGTAATGCCCGCTTACTTGGAACTTGGCCAACTCGAGTTTCCTCTCTGTGTTGTCTCTGTACTCACTTGTAAGTGAAACACACGTCTAGACTTGTCGGCATATATATCGAGGAGAAAGGAAAATTCCGTTTCCTTATGAGCCTACGTCGTCAAGTATGTACATATGCATAATAATCAGGTTGAAATTACATGGGGAAATAAAGTCGCTCCTACAGAAGGATGAATACATGTACATGCATACTGTAGGCTAGGGGATAGGCACATGAACAATGATCGGAGTAAACTTTCCTGGTAGAACAACTATGAATGCAAAGGCTGAGCTTCCATGTGTCTCCGAATTCCATTTTCTTGGCATATGTATTCATGAAAGGAGCGATGTACTTCGTAGACTATTTGGAAATTTCCTGAAAATTTTCACTTTGTAATAAACATGTGGAAAGGCTCCAGCGGAAGTCTTTTTCGAACATGTGAACGAACATGAAATGATTTCTAGAATATCTACTCAAATTTTATGGGATCTAAATAGTAAATAAATAAAATTAAAATTTCTCCCGAAACTTGACTGGAATACGATTTTAGTAACAGAGTATGTTGCCAAATAAAATAGCAGACTGTGTGAGGTGGGACTCTCCAGACAGTCAGATCATATATCTAAGCTTATCTTTTGTAGTTACTCGTTATTACAACTTCCTTCCCCTCTTTCTCCTCTTAAGTTAATGCTCGATAGAGATCCCTGAGAAAACGTCCTCATTGACTTTTAATATCATTAAGTGATGTTACCTACTTAGGATCCATGTAACAGTTGTTTTTTGGGCGGGGTCATCCAAACGTAGTATGTATTTATATAGTTGTTCTACGATATGCCTGAGGTCGTCACAATTTCACACTGTGTTTTAACGTCGTTTCTCCTCAGAATTCCCCGGAACCTTATGAAATGACGTGTCATAAGTGATGATTCCTTACAATTTTTTGTCGGAACTCTTAACTTGTGTTGTTTTTGGATACTCGTGCGGAATTACATTATTTGTTTCATGTAGTACAATAGTACCTCTACTTCAACTCTGTGTGATGATTTATTTTGCAGGCTTTCTAACATTCGTCAACTGCTGGAATGTGAAATGGGCAACATTCGTGCAGGACTTCTTCACGTATGCCAAGCTACTTGCGTTGATCATCATTATCATCACTGGCGTCGTCCAGCTTTCTTATGGTAAGTAATTAGCTGTATACATCTCTTTGAATTATGGAGGAGCTCATTCGTATGCAATATTTACGTCACTGGCCTTAACTCAAAGGCCGGTGAATTTTCTTTCAAGCTTAAAGATACTCCTTACTTTCCGTCGAAGATTTTTACCCTGCTCAACTTTTGTTTTATTTTAATTTGATTAATAGGAAAGACGGAGTACTTCACTTGGGATTATCCAGAGGGATACGAACCGAGTGCTACGAAAGTAGCTTTGTCATTTTACTCAGGACTCTTTGCATACAATGGATGGTAAGCTTTTTGCCTGGAACCGGTATTTTCTCTTATTCTCTATAATGAGCTTGAGTGAACTGATTATAGTGACTATGGACAATGGTTACCTCTGTTCGCCGCAAATGATTCTCTTTTGAAGCACCAATTGAGCCTCGTAAACACGTTTAAGAATTTAAGGGAGTTCTTTCGAAATCAAGTCATTTTGAAAAAGATTGGAGATTATGTGAGGCACATATAAGATTGCCCAGATTAACGTATTATTGTTGCTCGGTATCTTGAAAGTTGATGTGTCGTGATAAAAGACGCTGGATAACTGCAGAAATACCTGACTAGGGATCTGAATTTCCTTCATATTATTTGCTTATCTTGGTTGATTTTTTCGACCTAGCATAATTTAGGCTTGTACTTGCACCTGTTTGAACTAATTGTTAGTGCAACTATTATCGAGTTAGTGATATCAAATGTGTTACGAAATCCAAAATAAGGGCATGATATTTCCTAATTCGTTTCGTAGTTTTCTGGCTTATATTGTAAACACACTAGGTTTTAAGCAGTTTGTACATATTTGTAGCATATCTACTTATTTATAGCTTTATACAGAGTAAATTTACTAGCAAGCCAATAATTCAGGGAAAGTGAAATGGTTGCATGAGAAAATCCATTGCAGTACAATCACGCATCACATCGTGTGTATAATCCGTACATGCTAACAGAATTAATTACTTTTCAAGACTTTATCAATTACAGCGAGTCTTCCTTACTTGTTCATATAAAGACATTACTTTCTTTAATAGACTCCGCATCATCTTTATTACGTAGGAGCTTATGTAAGCTTTATGCCATAATCAACTTTACTTAACGTTTCAATCCAGGACTGGTTTTTACTATGAATTAACACGTAGTACGTAGTGATATGAACCATGATGAATTTTTCCGGTTCCGTCAGTCCGTGTGCACGTCCAAGTGCAGCCAGTACACGTGTACCCATCTTCAAAGTGTTCTCTTCTGAAAGCAAAATCACTCGAGTCAGAGAATCAGGAATAGAGTTAAGTTAAGAATTGACAACAAGGGCAACATTGTTGCACATTTGCTGGAAACATTGCTTGCGTTTTTTTGTGTAGTACAGGGCAAGAAAAAAATCATGCCACGCTAGGGTACCACTGCAATGATGTCCATTGTTTTTACTTGTAGGTCTAAACCTGAATGCGATTATAAGCTAACGTTTCACGGTTAGTAATTTTGCCCAAACAGAAAAGCCCGCACTTATGTGTGTATGTACATATATATTTTCTCTAATCCCTTTTACTTCCGTAGTGCCACTACTACTAGTGTGAAGGTGGCAATTGTATGCTTTAGAATGAGTTTATATCTGGCTGTATTCTAGTCTGCATTTCTGCAGATGTTTAAGGGCTGAGCGAGAGTGCTTGTGGAAGTAGAAGCACATCAGACTATAAAATGAACTTTGTCCATTACAGCATCAAAACTGACACGTGGAAGTAAATCCACCATCAGATTTTGCATACTTACTCCTCCACGTTTTATTTTCAAAAACATGGTCCGTGTAATAATGCTACACATTATGCATATTTATGAGGACTAATTGTACGAGAAGGGCTTAGCTGCCATTAATTTTTTGAATGTATTTTCTGCAATTCCCATCTGGGAACGATGCGTTTTCCTCCCATTCAGAGTATGTAAATGTGTGAGACAACTGGCAAGTTAAGAGCAGGTGATATTGTGTTGTTCTTCTTGGTATGGTAAGCGTCCGGTGAAGACAGGAAACTGTAAGTAATGTAATACCCGGATGACCGGCGGAAATCGAATGGTAGTAATAGAGTGTAATCGAAATAATATGTACTGTATAACGATTGTTATTATTTACATTCGTTACCCGCATTAAATCTTTTGCTCTGGAAAATATCATAGTCATTGGATCCAAACTAAACATTTATCGAGTTAAGACATGCCTGCTTCAGAGGGCTTCATAAATCACTATTATTACTTCATTAGAATTAGGATTCGAAAATCCATTGTCATTGTCGAGGATACGAGCTCACAATACCTGCAGTCAGTCTCGCTCCAATTTTATTATTATGATATCTGCACTTGTAAACGCCTGAGTCACATGAAATTACGTCCTCAGGTTTGTTTACTTGTGGTTACATTATATTTCAGAAACAATGTTTGTATTGCAGGAACTATCTCAACTTCATCATTGAAGAATTGAAAGATCCAGTGAAGTAAGTGCATTTCGTTTGAAAATTTGTATTCTAAAATACATTATTTTGAGTTTTTAAAGCTTGTATAGTTTAGTGGATACTGTATTTTTGAATGCTCTATGTTAGCTGAGTAATAATTTGGTTTTTTAATTCATCGTTAGATTTTTAAATCGAAACTGTAACTGCAATGTTTAAGTGTAAAACAATCTCTCGTAGGAACTTACCACGAGCCATTGCAATCTCTTGCATTCTTGTGATGGTTGTCTACGTTTTGACAAACATTGCATTTTTTACAACCCTGAGTCCTGCAGAGATCCTTGCATCAGAAGCTGTTGCTGTGGTAAGTATATTTACGCAAAGTTTTATCATGTACGTAAATATTAAAATTAGTAGTCATGCTACTATTTGAGGCATGAATCCATGAATGTTGAATTGTGCAGTAATTAGCATTTCAAACGTGTTAACTCTGAACGATAGTCTGAATTAGTGACATGAAAGCTGGAAGAAGCTGGTGGCATTAACTTTGCTAATAACGGCTGTAACTTGCAGATTCTTATAAAAACAGGATGTACAAATGATGAGCTACCCTGTCAATTTTAAGACAGATGTTTTCTATAAGCGTATCAATAATTTCGCTTTGTAGGGAAGTTTCCATATATTCATATTAATTACATATTTTGTCGGCGACCCAGCCCAGAAGGGTTAACTCGTTTTTATCTCCTGATAACATTAAATAAAAATAATGCCATGTACACAACATGAATCTCTAGGACGAACGACGAACCCACTGCGTTAATATATAATAATCAAATGTGTGTAGCCCCTATGTGTCAATTTTTTAGTGTACTCACAGAAGTCTAGAATGGTTTTCCAGGGGTACTGCAACTTATTTTTGCCACTACGAAGCCCTATCTTAAAAATAACCTATACCTGCAGGACTTTTATAGTAATGTACATAAATTACATAGGTATGTCATGTATGGACCATGATATTGATACATCTGTCATTATTAAAACTTTGAGTCTTGGGTTTGACAATTATTCTCTCTTCAGAGGATGTCATTATGAAGGGTTCTCGTAAACGTATGTTTGGATACATGGTGAAAACCGAGATCTTATTTTGTCGAGAAAGTATTAAAAAGTTTTCGAAAAACCTCAAAAGATATGTTTGCTAGGTTATTCAGGGAATACATTTTTTTACATACAACGGACACAACGAGTTCACATTTTCGTAGGTTTACTTTTTATTTACGTAATTTGCACGCCCAGTCTCGTGATTGCTGGCAGACAGTGGCAGACACACAGAGAAAGAGGTAGAGGAAATCCTAATCTTTAGGAAAGGGCTCAAATGCAGACAGACACACAGTAGAGGAGGATCAGGCATCGTAGCCTCTGCATCCGCTCTCACTGTGCGCGTTTACGTGTGAAACCGTCCATCAAGGCCACAAGGCCAAAGCTAAAAAATCACTATGTATGGGTGCAAATGTCAAGTATCTTTATTTAGAAGAATCATGTACATCTACTCACAGATTAAGAATGGCATGTAAATATCATTATAATATTCTGCTACTGTTCTACATATATGGAGTTTCTGTATTTAGGCCAGACTTTTTATAGACTACGACTGCACTTAAGGGTCATGTTTCGCCCAGTAGTAGTAGTGGTTTCTATCAGATATATCATTTAGTATTAACTAAGACATATTAGCATTTGATTCAGATTTAACGACTTGAAATAGCTTCAAATGCTACCGTAGATCTGTGTAAGTTCATTGTCATTGATTTTGAAGCAATGACTCTCCATTTATGGTTCCAGACTGAGCTGTATCCATTGTCCAACAGTGTATGTTGGTAGGATAGGAATTAAATGAACTTCAGCCGTTTAATATCTATCATATATTATTACTGCATATGTGCAATTTATTATTTCAACTAAAATTAACATGCAATTTGATACCAATTTGGTACGCAATCCGAAGTCCTTCTAGTATTGCCACGGGGTATTATTAGGATGAGCTCAAAGTTATTCTTGAAATGTTGAAATACTAGGAAATTATTAGCGGTAGTTTTTATGATTGTCATCTAATAGGGAAGAATATTGATGGAGCATCAAATTACTATTTAAATAGACAAGGCAAATTTTGCCCGGCTTGTAATAGCAATTTTGATATAATTATATACATACATATATAAGATGTAATTTTACTTGTCAACTTGATAATTACAGACTTTTGCCAATCGACTCTACGGCTACATGGCTTGGATCATCCCCGTTTTTGTGGCCATGTCGACTTTCGGAGCCGTAAATGGAATCTTGTTGACATCATCAAGGTTTGTCTGATTTAATATACTCTACTATGTTGTAGTTCTTTAAAAGATACTTTGCTAATTGTTTGCAATACTTGATGAAGTGTAACTAAGTAATAAAACTTAGTGGGTAACCAGGTGAAGCCCACCCGTTTTACGAACGACCGTAACAGTATGCTAAAATAATTATTATAATCTTGATTTTCTTTGATCTCGCTACAGAGTTCATTGACTTGGTGATGACCTTGCACTGTTTAAAAATGTTGTCTTGCATTCAAACATTTCAAGGTCACCACCTAGTTAATGAATTCTGTCCACGGTAGGAAGATTAAAAAAATCAAATTATGATTATTTTAATCTATTGTTCCGGCCCGTTCATAGAATGGGGTGAGCTTTACTGGTACAAAATCAAATAGAGACATCAGACGTCAAGCTAAAACAGATGTCCATATCAGGCTGTTAAAGACATGTCCTTCTCCGTAACCTACAAGCCCCTCCCATATTTACGTATATTTATTGTCGTTTATTTACGGAAATAGACCCACTGTGTCTAAAGCATAAGATTCCCTCTATGCTTAACCTTATAGTAGCTTACCCTATCCGTAAACTAAAACAACCACTCTTCCCTCAGCTTGATAAATCCTGTATCCCTAACTTGAGTGGTCTACTGTTCCTAAAGTATAAAATTACCCGTATCTCTAACCTAAATAGCTCTCCCGATCCATTACGTAAAAAGTACTCACTATCCGTAACCTAAACGACATCCCCGCGTATAATTTAAATAACCCCCAAGCAGTAATGCGTAAAGCTTCACCCATCCCTACCGCATAGGTGCTCCCTATCCGTAACGCATAATGTGCTCCCTATCCCTAACGCATAATGTGCTCCCTATCCCTAACGCATAAAGTACCCCCTGTACCAAACTTCAAAATCCCCCCCCCCTATCCGCAACCTTAAAAGGTCCCGTATTCGTAATCTAAACGTATCCTTTGAGATGACAAAAATAGTGTGTAAACTTAGATAGTATTTGTAGATGAAGGGGCAAAGAACAGTAGACCTTAAAATATACTACGTACATATGTATGTAGATGCTGCCTCTATCACCTTCGTGTCAGTAGTCAAACGTGCACTATTTCTGACTTCCTGTATTCAGAGTTCGCTACAAGTAATAAACGTATTAGGTTTACTGGTATACTGTATTTGGCCTCATGTCCCTAAAACATTCAACGCAGGGGTGGTATGCTATGCTGGAAAATCTTATAAATTTCTTTCAAAAGAGCATCAAATGTTTTTCGATATTTTTGATTTTTAGTAAACAAAGCGAATGTTTATTCACATTTTCCCAAAAAAACACCCTGACTTTACTCCGTCTTCGTGTCTGCTGTATCGAGAACTTTTGAGCTAGCCGGATGAAACAAATTTTGGGAAAATCTGACATAAAGTTTACTAAACATGGGGGGGGGGCTGTGAGATTTTTTGTCATCTCTCCTTATATGGGCTAGAGGGTTAAAAGTTTTCTTAGCACCAATTATATAAATTATCTCTGAAATAGTAATTATGTACACACTAATTGTACGTAGTTATTCACTAAAATTCAATTGTGTGGGTAAAGGTTCATGTAACTCCTTTGTATCATACCCGCTGATATGTATATTCAACTTTGGTGAAAAAGAGAACTGTGAAGTTATCAAATCAACAAAGGTACGAGTTCGTCTTACAGCAGTATTTAATGTATTTATACATGTGTCGTAACTTCGTAACCTTGTCTTTAATATCTTTCTGACAAAAGAAAGCCAAATTTTGTTAAGCACAAACTTTAAGTCATTACGTATGGCAGTAATGCATTTAAAGTCGTTGAAAACTTTTTCTTTCAATTCCATGAAATTATTTTAACAATTCTATTCTGTATTCGCTATCAAATAATTGATTTAAGCAGGGATTTCATCTTGGCCATTTGAAAGCTACATATGTACAGAAATATTGCCTAAAAAGGTGGAGTTTTTTGAGCATAACGTAATTGTCTTGATGCCAGCACCAGGGCTCATCTATCTGTATGGCCATATTTGATTTCAGATTGTTCTATGCTGGTGCAATCGAAGGACAGATGCCGCAGATTTTAACGATGATTCAAACTGAGAAATCTACACCAGCTCCTGCTGTGCTTTTTGTGGTAAGTGCCGGGATTTATTTATGACACATATTTACACATTTACTTCACATGTTTTTATGAACTTAGCAGTCGCTGGAGGTCACTCAATATACCTAGTAAATTTTGCATTTGAAAAGAAATGAGTGAAAGTATTATTCCTGATTGACGTTGGATCTGGCCTAACGACAAGCGTGGGCTGGAGTTGAAGATGAGTAAGATGAGTTTGTACACGTGTAAGAATTCAGAACTGAACATTGCATTTTGTAAGTATAATAGCTAAGCACAATGGCATACTGGTATTTTACTTGTTGTATCAAGATTATTGTCAATAATTTTGACGTCGGTGAGGCGGCAAAATGAACTAGATGCATTTTTGATTTAAAGCAAATTGGTCTCCATGACTTTTTGCTCAAGGTAAAATGAACTAATGACGTCGCCTTCCTGAAAGGAAACATCTGTTTTCACCAAAAGCAAAATTAACTGTCTGTACATACATGTAAGTACTTGTAAAACATGATGCAAGAAGTCGGCTTTTAGTGAATCTCCCTGTAGACTATTTTATGTTTAATCAAAAATGCATCTAGTTCATTTTTCTTCTTTACGTACAACAAGAATAATTTATTCGAGATCTCACATAGTTGGCATGTTTGCAGATTTTCGAGAAAAATATACAGTTAACTTTAGCTATAAGGGATGCTCAAGTACCGGAATATTGTGTCACTTTTCTGCATAGTCTTAAGTATTGAGCAAATGGGAATTGGGGCTGCAAATCCTGATCTCTAATATTCAAAATCCCTTTTAAGGGCATTGCTCATTACAAGAGTTCACTGTATCGACTTGATCTGGGTCAAAAATCAATGTCGCGGGATCAAAATAAAACAATCGAGGTCTGAATTATCAGATTTACGTCTGCCTTTCAATGTTGAATATTTAGATCAGGTCTTCCGGCGTACTCACAATCAGTGTCTTTAGGCTGGCGGAGTTGCTACTTTGTTTAAATACAGCACCACTGAAACTTGAGAGGAGAACGATACACTTGAGACAATCAGAATCCCAAGCATCAACAGTCAACATAGCCAATAACAATAATTATTATCAAGAGAAGCTGTCGGTCAAAGAGTTTATTAAATGCAAAGCATAAACCGAAGACTATGCTTATATGCGCTTTTCCAATTATTTAAAGTGCTGATGTTCATACAAATTAATGCGGATACGTGGCGTACAATAGCATGAATAGCATAGTGTCTCTCAGTCAGTGAAACTAAATTAAATTTTTATTCTGCTCCTACTGCATAGGCTTATTGCTTAAATACACATATATAGATGATACAGGTGTGAGGTGTACGATAATGCATGGCAAAATTGTAATCCAAGGTGTACTAGTAACTACTTCAGGAGGAGATGAATAGGAGTTGCTTAAGAATGTCTGCTTGGATATATTTATAGCCCTCTCAAGTTGTAACTTACGGGGTAACTGGAGGATGTGTTAACATCAACCATCGCGATAAGATGAGCTCATGTATGGAACTATAATTACTTACATATGCAGGGAGCATCAGAGGAAACAAGTACTCATCTTTGCCATCATCTTGCATCTTTGAATGGGTGTGGTAAAGGCAGGGTACATTTTTATCATCAAAACTACGCCTGCACAGACAAAGAGATGCAGCGAATAGAGAATGTCGTGCTAGCAAAGTTTGAACTCAAGAAGATAGGATAATTTTCAGCACTTACACCGTGCCGTGTAGCAAGGAAAGTCAACTTCTTTGCACTTCAGAATTACAAAGCAAGGGGTTTCCGCTTTTCTTACGGGGACATTCACATATTGTGTAAATATTATTTTTTCTAATTTCCTGTATCCTCCCCCATCAACGCAATCCCACTATACGATTTTTCAACCCCCCCTCCCCCCGCTCCCCCTAGTAGCGTAAACAATACTGACAAAAACAAATAAATAAAATACAAGTTGTGATCAGAACTATTTCTTGGTGTATAAAATACGTTATACAATACTCCTTACAATTTCCAGGTCATACCCACGATTCTCAACACAGGGGCCTACCGGAAAGGCCCCTTTTTTCTGAAAATCAATAAATTTATTCCAAATGAACCTCTTACCATGTTCTTAAATAAAAAACTCACTCAGTGGAATACAAAACTATTAATTCTGAAATCTTTAAAACATCGGGACTTTTTTTCACGCTTGTGATCGTGAGCCCAAATATTGACTTTGGTCAATCAATAGTTAAAAAAAAACAAAGCAGAATTTGTTACAAGCTAGGGTAATCAAATATTTTCTGAGTTACTTACTGGATTGTGGGCTAGATGGGTGGATAATTATTCTAATCACCCCGAAGTTGTTTTTTAATATTTATTCCTCAGAATTGTTAAGATTTATTGTCCCATAGCCCCATTTATTTGCAGCCCGCTTCTGCAAAGTTTTATCCTCACGACAGTAGAGTTAGTGGATAATATATGGAAGCCCCCTACCTGAAAAGGGAGCGGAGAAACGTGTTGGTCATTTATTTAATGTAATAAAAAATGCTATTTCATTCAATATTTTAAATATATATGTATTAACGAGTGATTAGTCCCTGCCTCACTTTGTTGTAATTTGCACGTAATGGCTTGGCTGCCAGTTGACTTGCACCCATCGAATTTTTTTCACATCTTACATACGATTGATATATGTAATTAGGTATGAGCATAGTTTTAAGAAAATATCGATGATCAGTACGCTGTTCATTGTGCCAAATTTTGCTGCTGCTTCAAAATATATTTTAAGACACTTTCAGAATTATGCACATTATATGGATCCTCCATGATTATAAGATATGAGCAAACAGTAGCATTCTAACACGTGTAGGTATAGTTTATTTATGCATTGTAGGTGGGCTGTGGCAACATATCTGAGCTCAACGGATAGTGTGATTATGTAAATGTACGGAGGTTTTCACACGGAGTTCATTTAAGGGTTACAAAGTAACGACAGTATGCAAAGTACGAAAATGCATTATTTGCAAAATGAACATGGCAGATAAATTAGTATAGTGCTTGTATGTCAAAATTCCCTTCAGACTACAGAATGACAAGTTATAATGAAAATATGCCTATGCCAAGTGTTGGGGAAGTTACTAATTGTAAGTATACGTATGTACATATAAAACAAAACAGGCAAGTTGATGAGATTTCTGTTGCTAATCTTAGATGGAAAATAGATGAGGATTGATGGGGAGAGCATAAGTGAAAAATAGTAGGCCACATTGGAGTTGATAATCATTTGTAATCTGATAATACCATGGTGACAATCTTTTTATATTGCAGGCACTGCTGTCACTTCTCTATTTGACTTCGTCCAACATCACCCTTCTGATTAACTACGTTGGCTTCGCCACTTGGGTAACTTAATCTTCATCAACTCCACATTATCTTTTTTAGCTGTGTGTTACATACATAGATGCGTGAGCTATTATCACTGCCTCATTTTGCCTATCTATTTTTTTATGAAAATGTGCAGTTATAATAGGTCACATTTATGGATAAAAATTGATTTCGGTTTGGAATTTGATGACAGCTTAAAGAGCAGTTAAAATATGTTGTGTATATTTCTTTATGTAAGTACACTTGGATTATTCTAAAAGATAATGTTGCTCGGACGAAAAGGAACAGATGAACTATAAATGTAGATTATTCCTGAAAACTTTCATTTGCTATTACCTTTTTTATTAATTTTCTGTACAAGCCAAAAGTGGGTGGAGACGAAGACAAGAGTAATCGTTTGCAGTATTCCGTCCAGCATCAGGGTCTAAGTTAACATAGGAACGGAACTGAGTTTTTTTGTTCCGCATGAGTTCCTAATTTATCAGTTCAGTTCAATATTTATTTAGGACTCTTCTTCGAGCGGCGCCCATGCCATCCTAAAATTTTCAAAATGATAGGTTCATAGTTTTGCGAAACTTTATTTATAAAGTATATAAAAAAATATGTATGCAATTAAAGGTGATGTCTCAGAGTCTAGTTTTTTTATATCGTAGTGTCTGCCTTTCATAAATTTTGCTTGTATTGGGATTTCTAAATACATTACAATATTATCGTTTCCTATCTACGTGACAGTATGTTTGATGCAAGTTTTTTTCTAATTGATCGGTCAATGTTTCCGTTCCAGTTGAGCATAGGAGTGGCTGTCTTCTGTATCCCATGGTTGAGATGGAAGGAACCTAATCTACCTAGACCCATCAAAGTCAACTTGATTTTTCCAATCGTCTATATCTTGGCCACAATCGTCATTACCGTCGTACCTATGTTCGAAGACCCTGTTACCACAGGTGCGGCAGCTTTTTCCATTTCAGTTATTCTGGCAATTCTCTATCTGCTTGCACACTCCTTCAGTCCTAATTCTGCTTCTTATACTTACGGTTGAAATAATTTTTTCATATCATGTTTCATTTTGCATAGTTTAGGACTAGGGATTGAAATTTTTACATCTCACTAATTTGTATTTACAAGATATTGGCTCCCATCTTATTATTTCTATTAGTGTGCTCATTCATAACTAATTGCAAGTTGCATGCAGGACAAAAAAGTAATTGTTTCACTAGAAAGTTCATTGAATTGCTAAAAATGGTTTCAACTTGTGGTTTCTGTAGACAGTATTTCGTTGGCTAAATTTTAAAAGGTACCATTTTCATTTCGTAACCCATGCTTTTTAAATGGGATCTCCATTGAAAGTGGTACTTTTAAGAATTTAGCCAAAAGCATGTTATTTTCAAGAGTGTACAAGAATGACCTTAAAGGAGACATGAATATACTTCTGCTTATATATATATATATGTATATTCACATATATAATCCACATTTATGTGGTGTACGTACACGCATGTGGAGATACAAGTTAGGTATTAAAGTTATTTTCCTAGTCGTCAAGCCAAAATCTCTCATGGTCTGGACAGAGGTTGATACAACAGTATTATTCAGGACTGGTAGTGGCAGAAGTCATAAAAGTCACTCCAACTAATTGCCCTAAAAACTTCGAGTCTCCAGATTTTCTGAACTGGATCATTAAAAATATTTAAATATTAGTGCTATGAAAAACGCAGTTGATTAACAAAGATGGCAATCTCCTGCATCATTTTCAGATGAGAGCCCAATGTGTAGTAGTAGTATGTGTGTATATATATATTCAGGACCGATTTTTTATCTAATGTCAGCTCCAATGATAAGGAAACTTGTTGGATCCGCAGTTTGGTGTGAGAACATTTATTATAAAATGATTATTTAAATGTGTTGCACTACATCACGACATCCACGACCCTGTGCCATTCGTGGATTTACTAAATTTGCTTGATGAGGGACTTTTGCTTAGATCAGCTAATTTTTAAATGGTTCAGTGAAGTTTATAACTTTCCTGGGCAATTTATAGCTGGGATATTTTAAATGGTTACGAAAATACCTAGTATTCTAGTAAATATGAATAAATATTATGCACCACTCCATGATTCCGTCGTAACTCACAAGTTGGCAATTGTATGAGGGCGGACACTGCCTGTATATATGCAATGACTCGTGACAGTTGAACACGACGAAAGATCAGGATGTGAATCTTAAGATCAGGGTATTATTTACTTGATAAGTTTGCGAACGCTTGAATTACATTATAGTTCGTAAAATCATTTGTTTCTCGTTGTCAGTTAACCTGCATGGCTGTTGTTGAAGCCTTAGTTTTTTTTCGTATCCGGTGGATGGTATGTCACACATTGTGAATACCTAAGGACTATACATATGTGTACATATCTACTGTACATGCATAGAACGCAAGATTCCATAAAAATAAAACACTCAAGGTTCCAAGTTTTATTCTTCTCAAGAATAAGTACATAGTATGTATTAGGTACGTAATAACTGTCAGAATTATTCCTCGGTTAAAGCACAGTTGCATCTGAAGTTACGGAGGCATGTACTGGGGCACGCAAGGAAACACATGCATGTATGTCTATTGCCAATAGTCATATATGTCTGTCGCTGGTAAGCCTTCCTAACAATCTCAAACGTGCCTCAAACTTATAAACAAGATGCTTCCCTGATTGCGACCAGTCATTTTTCCCATCGTATATTTTCTGAAAGAGCTCAGCGGGATACGATGAGAGCTGAGGGCGTGCGAAATTATGGTTTATAATATAATTAAATAATAACTATATCTGTTGCTATTCATTTACTTTTTGTCAGTTTCTTATTACCGGCTCTTTACGTAATTGAAGCGCCGAGTAACGAGCATCCTAGTTTCTAGTACCCAATAAGAACACATTTAATTAATTACTGGTTTAGGAATATGGTACAGTTTCATTTCAGTGTATGCATCCGAAATCCGAGTAAAGAATCCTTTTACTGTCAGAAAATTTTATTTTGTGAACTAAAAAGGAAGATTCTTTGAGCTGTAGAATACACTGTAATTCATTCTCTTCGCGGACGTCTGAAACCTTTTTAATTTTACTAATGCAGTGTATACTTATCGTTATCATTTACCGCAGTTGTAATTGGTTGTTGTATTTATGAACGCATACAATAAAGCTCGTTATATGAAATGAAAGAGGAAGGAAAGATGAAGTACTGACAATGAGCTAGAAAGGAGTTTTAGACAGTAGACAGCTTCGTGTAAACGGTTACGTGACGACGTTTCAGCACAATAGTAAAATTTTCCTTCTCATTTCAATTAAATGATGATCTAATATAGGATGCAAATGACATTCCAATAACATCTTTCTTTATTGAATTCCAGGTTTGGGAGCACTTGTGATCTGTAGTGGAATTCCAGTTTACCTCCTCTGCATAGCCTGGAAAAACAAGCCGGCATGTGTCAAGAAATCCATTGGTACAGATCATTCATCTCGAATTACTTGTCTAGTATTTATTTGCTGGCTCTCTTGCTTGATGGCTTTAGTGTGTGCGAGAATGATGCGAACATTGAGTGTTGGACAGTCTTATGTGCGGGTATCTATAGTAAATGCTTTCTCCTCCATAATTTGTTTGAGACGTCAAGTCCTTTTGAATTAAGTATATGTACAGTACCGTCTTGATGGGATTTTCAAACTTCATGGTGCTGACTGCTTTCCTCTTTCAAAGGGAAATCCGGTCCCTAGGCGGTTTTACGTTTTATTTATTACTCTTCCCATCTTTTTGGCCTTGGTGGACTCAATTCTACGGAACAAGCGTTTGATTGTGTAATATGCTTTTATAAGGCATTCGATCTGTGCTTCCTAGGACTTTTTAGTGCGCTCGTAGATTATTTTATTTCAATGATCCTACTACTATACTGGTACTGGTTTCTATAATAAAATTCTAAATGGTCGGACTGGCCAACCTTGAGCATGTGTTCGACTTGAAGACAAACTACGAAAAATTATGGAGGAAACACAAATATGAATGGCACTTTTTACTTGCGGATGGATCAAAATGGAAAGAAACAGAAGATTTTCCTCTTTGACGTTTATCTTCTCATAACTCATAAAGTAGTGACAGCATAATCGATTGAAGTGCTTTGAACCCCGCGGTTCTATCATAACCTCTTGACCCACTTGGTTTTGCGAGAGGATTGTCGATATGATATTTCCTGATGAATTGTCTTATTTTTTTGCTTTTTTATCACCTTCAGTGAATGATTCCTGTCAGCGTGTACACATTAATATTGTATTTGAATAGGAAGGGTTTCTGCAAGAAGAGACATAGTCTTTTTGGGAATCATCAATCGGTTTTGTGAGTGACATGTTGCTCTTAGTGTAATTTAATGACTAGTTGCGTGACAGTGAGAGGCATGAATTAAATCTTTATAATTTTTAGATTAAGGCATGTTACTAATTGCCAAGAGAATGACTTGCATGCTAAGTTAAAAAATCTACATGCTTTCATTTCCTGTTCCAATTATAAGTAGTATCTATTACCACACTGACCAGATTCAGAAACTTACTTTTGTATCTTACATTCGTTCTATAAATAAGTTTTGTGTCATCTTTCATTTGATACTATTGATTTGCGTAATAAGATCGTGTTACCAAGATCGGTCAGTTGCTACTGGTTGTATCGGATCCCAGATTGCGGAATAGGAAAGAAAAACCACGATACGCTTATGTTCCTCCAGTTGCCAAAGTCGAGTCGGAATTTCAGTCTTCCTACAAATCTTCCATAAGTATTCCAGGTCTCGCATTTAACAACAACAAACCAGCGGTGGACTACGAGTCGCTAACATCAGCGAGCCCTCTTTCAACCCCAGATGAAACAACGAAACTTATCCGACCCTTAGCTCTTCAAGTACTCGCACAGCGGCAGTAGCTTACTTATCTAGATTTCTGTTTTATTATTTCGTATTTGGTCTTTTAATTCTAAAACTTTATAATCATTTGTAGCATTTTTCCTACTGACTCTCTTGCCTCGTTGCTTCTACCAGTTTCAATTAAGGATTCAATTATCCGGAACAAGGCAGCTAATTTCTAGAGGAATATCAAACTTGCCATCGAGAAACAATACCTACGAGTCGGATGATTTGACCAGGGTCATTGGAGACGTAGTTATGCCGGAACTGGATCTCTCCTCCAACATTTTTCTTAATTAGCTTCTTAGCTTTTGCATTAGTTTTGTGTTGCTAAGTAGTCGCTACCTGACCCTAGTTTTTCACACATGTAGTAGCAAACCGTCGTGGTTGTATCATTATTTGAAATTGTAAAGCTTATCGCACATAACTGATTTCACTATTCTACGCTGTAAACAAGAATTGCTTAAGTTGGATGCTTCTTTGAAAGTTGTAATTCTTTGTTGATCTAAAACTTGAAGTTAATTTTTGTCAATGTCGAAATGATAAACTACTAGCTTGAGCCAGTATTTCAAGAAGATGAATTTCAACAACGAAGTTGTTGTAGGCTCAGACGCAAGGTTTCTTTAATTTTGATTTTTTGCAGATGTCACCACAAGATTTCTCCAAAAGCTCTTAATCGTTGTGCGGCCAACAAGCAATTGAAGGTGCTCGATGTGCTTTGATTTATTTTTACAAGCTCCAACTCCGAATCAAACCGTACTTACATACACACAAAACATTTTGTTCAATTTGTCTGAATTCAAAAGGAGTGTTTTGTAACTATAAGGATTTGCGCAATGTTTTATTCGTTCATTTACTTAGCAAACTTTTTTTTCGTAGTGATGAATAATTTCAAAGTATGATATTTTCCCCCGCAATATAGATGTGCTGGCTGACTTATTTTGATAAGCTAGCTGATTTATTTTATCGTATTATGTCACAAGTGTTAACAGTGATGTTGACGACACGTCTTGAAACAAGAGAGAACAATGCTATTTTCTTTAGTATAAAACAGAACAGAGTATAAACGGTGCTGATGTGGTACTGATTGCTTTTGGTTTTGAACCAGAATTTTGTATGCGAGAAAACAGCTAGAAGCGATGATAATTTCATACATTAAAGTATGTAAGTATATTGGCCGAATTTTATATTTAAGTTGGATCGGTGTGATGCAGTGTGGAAGCAATTGATAATGCATCCAATTCATTGTGTAGCTGCTCCTTAAATACATATTCAACTTATACTATTACATTACATGAAATTACATAATTTATAATCATTTATTTTACATCTAGGATTCTTTGTAATGTTTCATGAAAACTTAACTTTTCCGTTTTACGTACAGATGCTGTCACTCGTGTCTTGCAGAAGACGTTGATTGTCGTACCACCACAAAAGCCAACAAAGGTGTGAGAAACTTGTTACAACTGTAAATTTTCCCTAGCGAACAGTTAAAAAGTTGTAATTTGCTTTGAGAATTCATTGGACGAACGTACAGCTTTTTGTGTGGCATCCGTGGATATTGTCACCTACCTGGTTGTTCTCATTGCGTCCCTTGTTGTGTCAGGCACTTATCCAGCTCATTCAACATTGTCGAGTCAACATGTCTTCTGAAATGACACTTCATTTTTTAGAGTAAATAACTTTACTATTGCAGTTTGTTGAAAATATGTGTTCTTGTAATATTTCTTACAACTTCTATTGCGGGGTAGCAGTTTTGGAATAATTGTTACTTTATTTCATTTAACTCGAAGTAGTATTTAGTAAGGTTTAGTTTCGCGTGTTTTAATCTTAGTCGCTGCATTGTCTTTATATATTTTATCCTCTCCTACCAAAAGTTTTGTAGACAGTTGTAGCTGCCTGTCATTGTCACAAGACATTTTTATAAAAACCTATTGGCAGCTATTACGTATACAATAACTGGAGATTAATATTTTAGTATCCTTTTGTTAATTTCTAGTTAAGTGTAGTTAAGATGCTATAGAACACGCCGGGTGGGTTTTTACGAATTACTACGAGCAAATCGTATTGGTTTGACTTATCCAGCTGAAAGTAAGTAGGAAACTCTTGTTAGGTTCACCAAAAAAGGTGCACAATTTTTTTCAAGAAATCAAGCGTGTGAAGAAGGCAAAAAATCAACATGTGGGGAAGATTGGGATATTTGTGATGTTCTCAGACAATAATAATCTATAGTTTAACAAACTTCTTGTAATATTAGTAGACACGGATATGGAAGCACTTGTGTAGTTGGGAAGGAAGTTAGTCGGGAACACATTTCACATTCCATACGCTTGATTTCTGGAATGGATTTTTACTCTGAATGCAGCACGCATTACCGCAACAATTAGTAGTCAGCTAATTTTATAATATTTTAGCTGGATTATATATTCAATCTTTGAAAAAACTGAAAAGCTGAGTTTTAATCAGATATACCGATTGAAGTTTTCTTCCTACAGAACGATAGCAAATTGTAAATCATGACATGACTGCTCAGCAAGCCTGGTTGCCAAGTTTTGATCTGATTTTCTCGAATCTAATGTTCATCTGCGCAAAATTCTTGCAAAGTTATTTTCATGTATCCTAGGAGCTATTGGTAATAATTGTTTTTTTTATTTAAAGTACATTTGGATCGTTGCTAGTTGCAAGCGCTACTCGTGAGCTGGTTGCTATTTCACAAAATTATACAAGCAGTGAAAAATCTTGTCAGCTTTGGCCTGCCGAGATAATTGATTAGATTGGTTTAATTTGCTTTTATACTCGTGATGAAACTCCGGTGTTGATAGATACTGTACTGGACCTTTTAAGATAGACACAATAGATATGTAACAAAAAATCAGTATGAACCTCTTTAGATTGTGTGCTTGAGAATCTCGAATATCTCTTAAAATCATGTGTAGGTGTAATATACCCATATAGATATAAGAAACTGTTGTTGCTTGGATGTACAGTATGTATATTTAGAGTTTTTAAGTGTTGTTAATAAAAACTAAGTTTGTAATTGTAATTGAAAATGCTGGGCCATAATGCGAAAATTAAAGTTTATAAAATCGTTCAATTTAATTCTGTTGAAAGTTTATCTTTCAATATTTGTAGATGTAACTTTCTTTTCATTAATGTTTTGAAACGTCATTAAAACGCTTTGCATGTTATTTACTTTTCAATGCTTACAATTAGTTTACTTTCCTCAATAATTTGCTTCCCCATAACTTTCTCATTTGCAACAAGATCTGTGATAGAATTTCTTGGTTTTATGTGCACTTGCCTGTAATTGTTTAGTAGTTGAATACAAGTATGCTTTTAATGATTCTGCGTACAATTCACTATAACTTGGCTTTGTCTATTTCTTTGATTTCAATTCCAGTATACAATGGGATAGAATATGGTGATGTCTAATACCATTGATCCCACTATTTTTGAACATGTTGTTTTCAACTCCCAAAATTATAGACATTTAAGAATAATTGTCATATTTGGTCTCATGTGTCCACACATGAACTGATTACGAGGGCACGATACTGCTGCGAGGGAAGGACTGACATTAAATCGAATATGTTGTTGCCTTTGTATTTGACAATAATGTAAATAATTAGTTGTTCTGTTTTAAATACGAATAAGGAATTTTTTTTCGTAGAAAGGTTGTGAGTGAGTCTAAATTATTGGATAGTATTATCAAAGTCATTACTTTTAATTTCCAAGTTTGGTAAAATATGGCTTAGAAGACTGGAACTTTCACTCTAGGTATTGGTTTGGTGTATTAAAATTCTCACACTTCTTGTAAGCATATGAAAATAAGTGGATTAAATTCGAACAGACGCTGTTTATAATATAAGTTATGACAAATCAAGGTGTGACTAATACCCGCATTATGAAGTCAATGAAATTCTGCTGTCCCAAGGCTATTTGTAATATGGTTAATGTTAATGGTCACAACATCAAAGAGTATGCTTATCAGACGTCCTCATTCCCAGTTCTGAAAATGGTAACAGATAGATAAGTACAGATGAGTGCCAGGTCTTAAAATATTTATTGGGAACACTACCAGTGCCACTATGGCCCATTCGATGTGAAAAGGTAATTTGAGCAGGTTCGTTTTCACATACCTACCGTTTGATGGGATTTGGTTCGTATACTTATGTCATCATTTTCAATATCGTCTGCCTTCACCCCCGCCTACCTGTAGGGTTTCCTATTTTCATTTGCTTGATGGTCAAGCCAACCATTGTCGGCAATCGACACTGATATCTGTTTTCCCTATGTATGCATTATGCCCTGCTGCGTTTATTTTTGAATTGTACATATGACTAATATTATACCCAGTTTATTAGGTACTTTCACATTGACTCATGCTAGTTAGTGCATTTACGCGGATGTTCTTTTCATTTATAAAAGTAGCAAATTATTTTACCACCTCAGCTTGCTCTAAAAGGTCGATTCATTCTACATCTGCGAAAGTTGTATCATTGGTTGTGCATATCAGTCGTAACTCATTACATTTTACGGCACTCTTGTATTGCGTTCAGTCTCAAAACAAATACACACACAATATGTGTAGGATGAACAAAGGCATATTATTTATTAACTGCACTTTCCAACTAAGAGTGCCGACCTAGTATGAAAGGTTACGAAAGGAACATAAGGAAAAAATACTCAAATGCATGAAAATCATGCCATGCCACAGTTATGAGACTAGTCACATAAGCCATGTGCTAAACTAATTACTATAAGTAACGGTGTCAGGAAGGCAGTTTAAAATCTACTGAAAATCATTTCGAACATTTTACACACGTACAAACACTATTACTTAAACCTGGGAATTTCCCCTAGCTGTTCCCTACTAAAGCCATAAAAATAAAAACTCAACGCCAATTTCAGTACTGCGTGACATGAAGTTCTCATCTCCAGTAAGTTGTTGATAATATTTGTCGAATGGTTTCTCCGATGTGAATCACTTTATTAATTCGGTAACAAAATTTTCAAGAGTGATTCGTTATCATTTACAATGTTAGTTTTTTGTTACACTGTAGATGACCAGCAAATGACCTAAAAAGGTTTAGCTTTTTATCAAGATCCCTTTAAACGGAGTCGCAACTATTTCCAACTGTAGTTGCTGTGAAATGATTTTTACATCATATCACAAAATAATATCACCCAGATTTCATTTTTATAACTGTATATAATGTTCTTCGGCTTCCTGCAACTGTAGTTTCTTTTTACATTGCTGATAGACAGCTAATTCTAGAGCTTTAATTCAGTGTCAAATACACCTCTTACAGATGCCCCGCATGATTATGCTGTAAATGTATATTTAATGTTTTTGCATCACGTAAAGCTGATGAGATGATATCCCGGACATGTGCATGTACGTATGAACGTTACAGATAAAATTCTACTTAAGGTTACTGTTGGCTCCATAAGGTGTTCAAACTGAACACTGATTAGTACAGTGCTTGGTGTAAATGCAAAGTTTGAGCATGGAAGGATAAATACTGTAAACATTTCTATTTATTTACTAAATTTTTAAACATACATATATGACCATGGTTCGTATTATTCATGCTGATTGTGAGCTTCAGCAAATTCCTCATTTGGGTGTCTTACTATAAATACTTGATAAAAAAATACAATAAAATACATATAGTCAAGCAAGCAAAAGAAACTTATTGAAGGATCAATGGTCAGTGACAATAATAAAACCGAATTTGGGCCTTGTTAACAACTTTTAAACTAATCTGCTTGCGTCTAAAAAAAGCTCTCATAGGGAGACAATTCAGCATTTATAAATTCCTGTACAATCACACAATTTTTTTCATTGCAACCTGCTAGTTACTTTTTGTTTTATTATATTACAACGACTGTACAGTCATGAGTATACTTCTGGTAAACAGATTTGACTTTTGAATTTTTTTTTATTACCCTCATTACTTCTCGAAAGGGTACTACAAAGTATATTGCAGTTAAGCTAATTATAAATATAAATTAAGAGCAGCAAAATAATTGAAAGCTTGTAATGTAATAACAGTACCAGTAGAAATTTATTTGGAGGAATTTGTGATCTCCAGAGTTGATGTGATGTAGAGAAGTACTGATTGCATACATGTTTGTGCTTGCGAATCAATATCCTCCTGGCTTTATTTCAATGAGAAATTAATAGAAAAATGTAATTACTGGAACTGACTTTACCACGATCTTCCGCTTTTATGCATGCTGTGAAATTTTAACTGGCAAGCCAATAGTCACCGCTGTTACCAGGCAAGCGTAGACAACTTCTCGGACTTAAGATTTTATCATCAAGTAAATTACTATTATTACACGCTTAGTCATACGCAAATGTACAAAATCTGAGATAAGGACCGAGAAAATTGACATTGTATGCTAATCATTTAGTTTGATGTGTCAGGAATTCAGTAGTGGGTATTACATCCAGAGACAATGGAGTTACACACATTTTAGCACTCGTAATTATATAAGTATACATAGCTGTAGGTGGGTTTGCGCGTCATGCAAGAATCATCATTATTTTTCTAAGTGTTTAAACTAAGAGACTATATAATATGATTAGACATATGTTAAGATGTTCAGCTACAGCAGCCATGTATAAAATTATCCAATAGTCTCATGAACGGAGTCTATGATATGTCCATGGATTTAAAGTCTCAATTTTAAGGATGATTTAGCGATTGTGTCAAGTATTGTGATGACTACTGGTTTTCAAATGGTTTAAAGTATGTGTGTATGTATAAACTACAGGAGTCAAGACCCCATTAGCACTATTTGAGATTAGCAGTGATTCTTGAAAATAACGTCAAACACATTCAGATTGAAGGTGGCTTACAAATAAGCTTCGTCGTTGATTATCGTATTTAGGGAAATTAAATCGTGTTATGATGCAATTCTATAAGTAGTAATTAATGTTACATAAAAAAACGAACTTCGTAGAACTGTGAAAAATCCAGCAGCTTCAGTTATAAAAACTGTTCAATTGTGGGAATTGAATAAAAAGTTAACAATCATCTAAAAAACCTTCTGTGTAATTGTGATGTAATACAATTTCTATTAGCCACTTGAACAGCTGGAATAATACAACATGAAAAAAAGGGAACTATTATTTAAAGTGTGAGGTAAAAATTGTGTAAATAAAAACGAGCTGGACTGTGGTGCTCGGAAATGATATTTTTAAACGATTGCAAACGTTATATCGTCTTGAAAATCAAAATTATTATCAACAGAAGTCTAACACTACCGTGACATATTAGCGCGTCTTGGATTGCAGGTCAAAATTGTGACTGTCCATTGATTTGGACAAACTTTACGGGGAAAATCTCAAGTAATCTCCTGTTGTCACAGGAAAGTCCCATTGAAAGTTTATGTTTCAACAGATTAATAAAAACATCCCCTACCTGGGCATGTGAGAGTTACGGACGTTAAAGGAACAGATGTAAAGAATACCAGTGGAATATACAATACCACTGTTACACCATATATAGTCAAAATTTTAGTGATGTATTCATGTTATGATAATTATAAATGCTATCTATTGATGGATTCAATCAACTTCTTTGAGCCATTGTACCAAGAAATTGCAAAAATTAATTCTCCAATATATATGCAGTCTTTATGGGGGAAATTTTGCTAACATATATACATTTCAACTTAGTTAAAAATCATAGTTAAATATTAATATAAACGTAATTAGATTTGTATTGTTAAATTGTTATTAAAGAAGTCACGTTTTTCTTTTTTTTTCTCGGCCTATAGCGATGCCACTTACTTTCATTTGATATGTACATACATTAAAGGCGCGAGAATATTAATTCCACTTCCTAAAACTTATCCATAATTATGCATAAATGTACGAAGTTAATTACATATTAAGTATCAGAATGTTTTATAAATACAAAACAGTGACGGGGAATACAAGTAATTATTGTAGTAGTACAACAAAATAAATATGTAAGTAATTCTTGGAAAATGCAATGAAATGGCACTAAAAGTGAATTGGTAAATAAATCAAGTAGAACAAAATGTATGTAGACGCAACTCCGAGATTTTCGAATATTGATTATTTTCTTATTCAAAATATCATTGCATATATTATCCTTACTTATCACATCGCTTGGTGGACAGTGAGTATAACATTTTAACTTGCAGTAAGAACCCCGTGATTAATTTTCCCCTCTCTTTTATTGATTGGCAACTGACTGAAAATTATTTCCCAGCTGAGATTGTCTCATAAAACCTAGGTATTTTTTTTAATCATAATTTTAAGGAAAAGCTATAATAATAATCTACTCACTTGATAGTTTCTCACAAGCAAAAAATATATAGTTGCTGCTAAATCAAGAATATTTTTGGATGTTCTGTAGAATCTGATCAGATCAGAAATGAATTTTCTTCCAAATAATCCAATACCTATACGTAATTATATGTAAGAAATTTTTGTCGATGGTGAAATAAATTTTTCCTCTACGTATAGACACGCTGAAAGAAAAGATTTTTGGTGAGGCATTTATTTTCCTGCCGTAATTGTAAACCGATAGCATTGAATTGATGGAGACTCCACTTCCCTTCCAGGACTCACACAGCCTATTCGCCAATTACCCTTGTACATAGTACTTACGTATTGAGGTATTTCTATAGCTGAATAATTTCCTCTGCTACAGTCCAGGATAGACGATAATGGAAAGCAGAAAGGGTATATCAATTTTGTTAGGGACGATTTTTCCCTGTACTTCCTTTACCACGTTAAAATCTATGACCTATAAAATGATTAAAAAAATTGATTGGTTTTTATTGATTTCGCGATTTTTTCGATTTAAAATTTTAATATTCTTATTTCAGGGGTTGAGGCCAGAGTTAAATATGGCACTAAATAAAAGAACCGTATTGTTATTACTACAGAGAAGATATCTCTCCCCTCTGAAGTAGTTTTCTTCTTTCGTGAGAATTGTTATGGAAAAGGAGAAGATGGATGTTTATAAATAAAAATTTTGGTCGGAGCAAAAATTCCCCAGAGACATCAAGTCAAGAGGTACCGTTGAGAAGAGGGAGTCAGGCGCACTATAAGGATTTTCAAGTCTCGAAAGAGCGATAAATTAATAAAGAAAGAAAAGGTAAAGGTTTTAGGACTCCGCAATCCTCCATGAAAATCCCAAAAGCGATAGAGATAAATCGTGATTGATTGCACTCTTGATATTGTCTTTTTTTCCAACGATCCTCGCACACACAAACACTGGAAATGCCACCAGTTTCTCTCCACCTTATCTTTATTTCCCTCCGTTCTCTATCCTCCATCTCGTTTATTTGTCTCCGTATTTGAAAAAAATATTCTTCTTCTCCCTCTGCATATCCTCTCATATATTTTCTTATCAAACCTTTAAAGTCCTCTGTTTCATCTTTTCTTCCACCTTCTCTTCCCTTTCACCAATTCTCCCACATTCCCACCAACAACCGTCCTAATAAAAGCTCTCCCATATAGCTATTTACAGTTCCGGGAAATAATGCTAAATAGTTGGTATCAAATACATTGAAGTTATAGCATGAGGCAAGAGGTAAGTCAGTGGGAATGTGAAGTATCAATGTCTAGTTATTGTGTAGCAGGCTTTTTTTATACATGGGGGGTATGCACTGTTGTTTGAGGAAGGATTCTCCCCGCTTTGATACGATTGAAGGTATAATCCCTGATACGCCCCGTAGTCGTTGGTTCTTTTCTACTCCTCACTCTGTATACAGGATCAAGTCAGTATATGTAGCAACGGCTGGAGTAAACTGCTTCCCAATCAAACTTTCTTCAACAACTTCTTCAATCCCCATTGGCCTCTCAACTTTTTGTCCTCTCCTTGACTAGCCATATAGTACGTACCTCTACTTCCATAGATTTCTTGTCGCGACCTCTACGTCCTAACCCACAAACTGAATTATGTACTTCGGACAATTTCTAGGACCATGACTCAAAGATCTTTTTATTAAGTATTGAAAATAAATTAAATGTTTTGATAATTCCATGAAATCATAATCTTCAATGCATACAAGCATCCCTTTGGGAAGTTCCATTTTTCACATGGTCCTGTTGAAAATAATGTTAAGTTCTCTATTACAATTATTCGAGCCGTTGATAGAGCATTTGCAAGCATAATTTAATCCAATCATGTATAAATCCCAGTTTAAATTGGATATTGCTTGTCTAAAATGTTCAAACTAAATTTGAGAAAAGTCTCCGTAAATAATCACTCGGAGGATGTCCCAGTAATAGAGAAAATATTGTACAGTTAAAAAATGCATGTAGGGACAGAATGCTTGTACATATGTGGAATTGTACAAGTATAAACAAAAAGGATACATTCGTTAAAAGCATATTGAACACAAGTAGGACTCACATACAGTGTAGATCAAGTATTGGAGCATGTATGTACATTGTAGTAGGAACGGAAATAAAAAAACTATAGGGAGAAAAAAAAAAGAATTCATCCCTGTTCCTGATCGTCAGTTTGATTTCAATGGAGCCCGTTGTGCAAGAATTGAAAAGAGTTGCTCTTAGCACATTAAAAAACGAAAGAACACTCAAACAGTTTGGATAGGAGTAGGAGCTAAAGGCTCATATAGCGAAGTCTACCTCGAATACCACATGGTTTTCATGTACGCATATAAGTATAGGGAAGAAAGCTTTGGACGCAAACACAACCGTCAGCTCAAATTACAAAATAGCCTTTTATCGAAATAAATAGAGTCGAATTGGAAAGTTAGCGTAATATATTTTGGAGCGATACTCCCGTTTCTTTGTCGACTACTTCTATGTATCTGTTTTTGTTTACTGGAAGCAATGATTGTACCTACAGACACTCTCTTCCCATATATAGATAGTCCCAGGAATAAAAACCATGCGTGTACGTATGAAGGGATGCACATCCATCGGCTGGGATGGGAGTATGTGGGAAAGCAAGTATGTGTGATTTCCCTTTGATAACTAAGTACTTATCACCAGGCAAATTATCTGTCTTATTTAACGTCGAGTTACATTTGTTAATTCAACCCCATCTTTTCATGCCTTTAATAACATTTACCAGGAGGCGATTTTTATCTTTGGGATTGTTCCAGGAATAGTTGTGTCTGTGTTGGCTTACTTGAATATATCTAAACATGCATCCATGTTTTGGACGACGGAATTATTGCATGTAAAATCGTTCGGATTAGCTTCAAAATAGCTTCTTAGTATGGTATCACATGGGCATTTACATATACATAGATACATACATATAGATACAATACGGTAGTAGCGAGGTGGCCTACTTGTTTCCAGTGAGTTAGGTGAATCGGCATGTAAGTTGAGTAGGAAGCAAGGATGAGGTATCTATTTGTATGAATTCTAGTGAAATGTGATCCAGTGAAGGTAAAAGGACAGGGATGTGTCCTTTTATTACAGAGTTAATGTGCCCCTGACTAGGATCTTAATTGGGTTTATTAATTTGAGTACACATGGAGTGTTTGTGGGTTTCCCGGAGCATTCAATTAACAGCCGGTAATAAAAAAAAAGGAAACAAGTAATTAATGAAGCAATGATACTCCGCCACATACATTTCAGCGGGAAGGAATCGAGGCAGTTGACGGAATCATACTATTATGGCCGCACTGAATTAGTGGAAAAAGCAAAGTAGGAAAACAGTTGTGCTTATTTGAGGGCGTTGGCTTCACAGTCAATGTTGGTTTACCGGTTTCTTAATTTATTGTGGTGGTTGAGTGCTCCTAAATGTGTATCATACTTTATCGTGTTTTATTATATTGGTCCCAGTGAAGCATTCGAGTGAAGAGCATTTCGAAAAAAAAAACATAGATCTGAGAAATGTGCTTTGCTGCTTAATGGCCGGGCATTACTCGCCACTACGGAGTTGCATGGTTAAAAAGGTAATAAAAAAGTAGTGAGTTAATCAATAATAAATGATGAGCTCTTTGCCTGCCTTCATTTCATAATAATATGATCCCTTTGGAGTGTTCAATTAATGCTGATGCTCTATGAAAGCTGATGGGATATATGGAGGGAAAAACCTCGAGAATTCCACATGGAATGTATTAAGGCCCGGGTCTGGACATGTGTGTGCACTCTACTATATCCCTGTATATATGTAAATGCAGGGAATCTTTTATAAGGGTAAGCACGCATTTAGTCCCAATTTTTCCCCATTTGGTCTCATCCTGGCTGATTGTAGATTTATCAAGCATTTTATGCTGAATGGCCAGGCGGGTATGTAGGTCCTTCTTTGTAAGTAGGTACTTTGCTAGTTTTATTGTGTATCCTCCATCTCCGTCTGTGGCTTTGACTTGATCATGTTCGTATTTACGAGGAATGAGTGCGAGAGAGAGAGAGAGAGAGAGAGAGAGAGAGAGAGAGACATAAAGAGCGTGAATCGTGGTGATCTCAATGTAGTAGGATTGTTCCAAGAGGGCCTTTCACCCGAAATCGTACTCCACTCCCCTCCTGGTGTTATTCAACTTTTGAATCATCATTATTGAGGCTCGCATCTGTTCCTTCATTTCTATTTTAAAACTCTCTCTCTGCCACTCATTAATCTCCAATGGGCTGGGGATCTATTAAGCGATTATCACCAAAGTGACATGGTTTTCCCCATCTGATCTCTTAATACTTTTTCATATGACCACTCTCCCAAAGAAGTTTTTCTTGTCACTTTCATTAGCTTCAAATTCTCTATTCATCATCCTCCAGTAGTACGCCTCGGGAATTATCGCCAAATTTTAATCTATCAACATTCGTAATTGACATGACTTAACTTCACCCTTGTCATCATCTGTACATTTGCAAATGCACTGTGTCCTTGCGTCCTTCCTGTATATTATTTATTGATGGTCCTTGTATATGCTCTGGTTTGTAGTGCTCTTATAAATTGGAAGTAACAGACAAATTACACAGCAGTTTCAGAGATTTGATAGTAGTAAACTGGGAATCAATTAAAATGTAAAAACAAGTAGAGACTGATTTACATAATTATGAAATGCAATTATGTAAAGAAGAACCAGTGGAACAAGAAAAACAACTAATAGTAATACAAACACTATTTTTAATCCTACGTGGTTCCTTCTCAGTAGCTTGGAACTATACCCCAAATATACAGCTAACAATCCATGGCTCCACTTTTCCGTCACTACAAAATATAACGGGATTTTGAGGAAGGCATGAAGACAACCTTATGGTAGCTTCTGTTAAGTACACTTTGGTGAAGCAGAGCGGCAAGCTTTTTACCTTAATTGCACAACATGACATCGCTCTTGTTTGAAAACTTGGAGAATTAATCATGATGAGTGAGACCTACCGGACAGTGGAAACGGTAAGGGATGTTAAAAAGAACAAAAACATACCCTTTATCGGCCCAACTGTCAATACAGACGTATAAACATGCCATTTATCGTTAACTCAACACAAACGGATGGTTCTTCAACGAGCAAACAAAATTTCCCTGTAACATTTATAGGGGTGCAGTTGATCTGGCTCACGTTTGCTCCTCTTTGCTTTGAGACCATGCTCATACCCGTAATTTAGAGAGCTGACATGCATGTATGTATATATCTATGGGTACTAATCCCTTCCCTCAACTAACTTCTTCTCCACTAAATTCAAAGCCAACGTTGTCATGAATGGGTATAATTCAGAGTAATGTAATAGCTAACCACTATTTTTACAGTAAATTATTCTACTAATTACATACCAAGAAATTTTGTTAACAATTTTACATAACATGAGCTATCATGTGTGGACGGATTAAATAATAATAACAATATAATATTAAATAATGTAATAATTTTATCCTTGGGTTTACACCCAATGAAGATATAAACAGTTGTAGCAACTTTTTCGTCGAAGGTTCAATATATGTAATTATATATACTATACAGGATCTTTGCACTTAACCTCCGTGGTTATATTGAACCTGTCCGGTAATATAGGGTTTCTACTGTTCCTACATTTCTTGAAGTGCTGTAGGCATTCTAAGCTAAAGAAGATTGGCAGGTATAACTTTCAACGGGAAATGGTCCTCACATGGTGGTAAAACTACCATTAGTTTCACAACGAGCACATTACCTATGGTTTATGGGCAACTCCTGGGCTTTTCACCTCCTTAGCGCTAAAATGCGTGTCCCTGTGAAGGTTTACCGAATCGTCGCACGTTGTAGGAGCAAAGTGCAAAACTTGTTTCATCGCTTGACTCTCGTATTTTACCTTCTTTTGGCACTCTCAAGTCTCACCTACGGATGTGTGCACATGCCAGTATTACATGAAGCTCGACGGTTAGTAATAATTACCTCAACAGTACGTTTTCCAGTGTACACAAACAATTACTATATAATTAAATGTAAATAAAATATGGCATTCACTCAATTCACTGCAACAGCCAGTAATAATAATAATAATTACTGAAGCTTATTATTGTTAATTTGAAACACTACAGTACAACGTAGGGTGTCAATTTTGACGTCGATGCTTGAGCGTGACATAACATAAGAATTATTACTCAATTCTTTACTTCCTCAATGTAGGGGGGTTTGAAAGTGAGCATAAGAATTTACAACTCCAGCCATACCCTTACAAGTTGGTTGGGATGGATAAGAACCCCGACGCTAGAATAGTAGGGAGTAGGGAAGTCACATCATTTTGAGAGTGATGAAACTGACTTCCCCGAGGAAAGGTAGAGACGAAGTATTTACTATATTTTTACTATTATTGACTACGCTAGGTATTTATAGCCCATGAGGAATCTGGTGTGGTAATGCGTCGGCAGTAGATAAGTACCCAACAGAAGTATGTACATGTAAAGAGTGTAAAGAGTCGTCCAAGTCACCAAACTGGACCTGCTAGGGAAGTTAAGGGAACGTGGTGTGGAGAAACTATAGCAGTAGAAATTATAGGTGGGAAGCCAATTGGAAAACTACTAGAATGAAACGAAGAGAAAATTGCCGCATGAGTGTGTTCATACTTTTGATGGTAGTTGGTCGAGTTGAAGAGGATTGGCTGGAGAAGGAAGATTGTGTTTGATAGTGGAGAGAATTTCATGAAAAGTCATTTTATTTCGGATAGAATTGGTAATGGAGGGTAGCAGTTGGCAGTTGGAGAAAGCTTTTAAGGCCATTCAAGAGGAGATTGGAGGAGCTCTTTGAGTCACAGTGTGATAAAATAGGAGGTCGCATGGCAAAACTGGCAAGAAATTACGGAAAGGCGATGAAAAATATTGAGCCATGCGGCGCCCTCACTTTCTATTCTTTCTGTTACCCCCTTTCACTCAACTTGCATTCAGCAATCGTCTGTTCGATTGAGCTATTTACTTTCCAAATTTACTGAAAATAATAATGCACCAAATTTTAGCATCAAAGTTTAAAGATTTTTTTTTTTCTAAATCTAAAAACTAAGTAAACTTTTTAATTGAAATATTGATTGGTATTAAAATCCTACAAACCAGAATTTTAAATCTAAGAAATCAGTTGCTTGGGAACACTCATAATTAAACAAAAATTCAATTTCTATGTGTAATGCAACAGGGATCAATTATGTAAATATCCTGCCTTGGTGTCTGGAAGTTAATAACGTTTAAACATTAAATTGAAGCAGACTACAGGAAGTAATCAGGTGAAAAATTTACATTAACGGAGGCTAAAAGAAAGCAAATGTCATGTTCTTGCATCTATGAAATTGTCTACCACAAACATGTGAGGCTTTTTGGAGCTAGCCTACTGTACACTGTAATACGGTGTGGGAGCTTGGCTTATTTTTGCAACAGGAGCAGTCGTACCGTGAGCATTGTTTTAAGAAAGGCCGTGAGAATTGTCCCGGCGCAGGTCTCACGATTTTTCATCGTCGTCCTGTAATTTCTTGCCAGTCATGGCAAAATGCTGTTGCAATAAATCCAACCTCAGACATCCCTCCCTACGGCACCACACCCAAAAATGACTCTATTTTCCTTCCCTAATCTTATTGCCTTAGCTGAGATAACGAGATGCAATTTTTTCCCGTTCTCTCTTTCCCTGTTTTTATAAATACGCATGTACACGCTGTGCCCCGGCACACATCCTTACCAAAAGTCATAGTATCAATAGGAAACGGGCTGAGTCTGCTAAAAGTGCATTTTAGTCCTTTCCCTTCCAATCGTTTCCCCAGTCGTTTTCACCAAGTACATTCTGCTATATTGCTACTCAATTATTTATTAATTACCCTTTTCTCCCTTGAACCCTCCAATATTCCTATCGAAGACCCAATTTCAATAGTAATTACTGGCAATCCTCGGAAAGCTATCCCAAGGATTGGGCATAGCTCAAAGAGAATGCTATTTCTGGAAAAAGTCTATACTTTGAGGGAAGTAATGGACAAGTGAAAATGAGAGGTGCTTTACACATTGACACAACAGACCAGCAATTTGGTTCTGTCATCATCACTGACCATTGTGATGTAAAAGATACATTGTTCACTTGACAAGGCCGCCAAGGAATGTGCAGTAAAAGTTTCCTGGAAGAAAATATTATTATCTTAACCTGGACCTCCGATTCCTGTTGTCTGGTGACGAACCGTAGTTAATGGGGAAAGGAGAGCTCCGATGACAGTCCTGGATAGGACATAGGATGACGAGTCTAGGGTCTTGTATATATCAGTATCTGTAGATATAGATATATACTATGCAGACAATGAGAATCAGAGTGAGGGAGAGCTACATGCAAAGTGAAGGTTAGGGAAGGAGGATAGTGTTAAGGCGAGAACTATCCACTCAGGATCTTGAGAAGGATTTGGCACGCATCAGCAACCATCCACAATCCTGGAGCACAACCCATTGCCTTCCTCTTGTCGAAGCTGTGTGTAAAGGACAATGCGAATTGAGTCTGGTGTCGTGTCGCCATCTCATCATCGTCTGTCTATGGATATGTACATTGAGCTCTCCCACAAATACATACATAATCTTTTATCTAATATGCCTGCAGAGACCTATATGTACATGGACAGAGACCTAAGTATATCCATCTGTTTTCCAATTTTTCCTCCCTACTTTTAGTATCCATAGTTTACCTTCTTATATGCGGAGGTGCAGGTGTGTGTCCACATGGCCAATACAGGTATATGGTAGGCCAATACAGTAGAAGAGGCATAGAGACTAGGCATATACCTACTACGGAGTGTAAGTTGCATTCTTGGAAGTGCATGAAAGGTTGCTATAGTGCTGGAGCAAAGGTAAGTAATTTTTGGCGGACATCGTGGGCTTGTACATACATATAAGGAACGGGAGTACGTGAGTAGTAGTAATGGTGCAAGTTGGTTGGGGTAGCATGTACCATCGAGGACTTCCATACAAAAGAGCATTTACTCGGGAAGTGTAAAAGTCTGGGGAGAACATGCAATCTCGAGTCATCACATTTTGTCAAGGAGCTGATCCCATGATTTCCCATGAATGATTCCACGACATGTCCAATTACTGATCAAACGTTCGTCTTATCTGATCCCAAGTAAGCTCTCTATTTTCTTTCCTCCTCTACTCTCCGCTCCACGAGCCGAGATGCTAAGAATGAAAGTGTTGCATGCAATGGTCCAAAAGAAACTGATGAAATTGAACACATGTACGACAGGCTACAATAAAATCACGCGTGTAACTTATTCACCGACAGTGTATCTACATACAATCTCTACCTCGACATAACTACCTACAACAGTCACATATATTTCCTCCGGACTTGCCCTCTCCCCATATGCACAGTATTTCTGACTATGAGGAACATGTCCTAACGCTATGATTCGAGTTAAAGTTACATAAACTGATGCTAAGCTCCTACTTTTCTCAAAGATCCGATGGGCTTTGATTTGGGAAAATCGTTCCCAAAACCTGACTACTGTTGACGGGGGAGAGTGAACCCGGACGGAGAGGTAGAGCCAAATCAAATGATAATGCTCACAAAAAGTTTTCGAATGAAATAAGAGGTGACAAGGTTTCATTTAGTAATACACTTACTCCGACGGACTTAGGATGAGAGAGGAATCAAAAGCCATGAGAGCTAAATAAAAGGAGAAAATAAGGGAAGAAATAATTGAAGTGGTTGAGGACTAACTAGCGGTATTCTGAATTCTTTGTAGTGGCAATTCAACAGACGAGCTTCCTCTTTTAACTGAAACTAAAAGTAAGGTGGTCTTAGGTTCAGTTAATTGAATGTGTTTGTGCATGTGCGGGATGATGTGTAAACGAGAGGGGAACTGGGTAATTTCTCTAATGAAAGGTTTTAAAACGTACTCTCTCGCCCTGTCCAACCCACTACAACATTTCACGTAATTAGTTTGAAATTAAAAGCAATACATTATCGATTCCACACAACCGTCCGCCCTTTCATCCTCCTTTATATACTTATTATGAGTGTATTATTAACTCCCTCATATTTGTAGTCGTATTGTGCCCTCACTGTTGTCTTGTCTTGGGTTGTCTTCCCTGTTAATTCAATTTCGACTTAGCTGTCAAAAATGTCTATCTGTCCATTCTCATACTCTAACTGAAGTCAACATTTTAATAACTACTTCCACAATACTTTACTATGTGAGCATTCCCCTCAAGTCATCATTTCCCTAAATCATTTTATCCTGCTCTTTAAATTCCAGTAGCAGCCCTTCCAAAAATGTATTTTCCTTCTTTTGTTTATCTGTTGCTTTAAACCTCCTCAGGATATTTTTATTTTGTGACTCGGTTACACTAAAACAGACGTGCTTAATTTTACTTTGCCTGAATTACATGTAAACTTGATTACTGCTTGTGTACCTAATTGTTACAATTTATGAGAGAGAGAGAGAGAGAAATTATTATGAGAATTTATCGGAAGATTTTTGTCACCTTAAAATTAGCATATGATAGTCGTTACAGTAGTTGCATATTTGTAGTACAGAGCATAAAAAAATTATTCGCTTGCAGGTGCCTCACTCAAGTGGAACCATAAATGTCAGTATGGATCAAGCTCCCCCCTATGGACACAAAAACTTGTGAATTTTACGAAGTAGTAGAGATTTGTAGCCCATGTTGCTAATGAGTTTCCCACAACTTTTCCGTTTATTAATTTTCCAGGGAGAAGTTGGCCGGCAGCGTGCGGCATAACACTTAGGATTATCCCTTTTGTGCTTCAAGTGATGACAAGATGCCTTCTAGTGCTGTGCTTATTTCAAGTAGATTTTTACCACAATACGGTCTCTGTCATAGATGAGGCCGAGTGGGAATCACTCTCAAGTCAAATGATATTCTTACCCATTCCATGATGCAGTCAACGATACTTGGGCTCACGGGGGTTGAAGTACCACTATTATTATCTATGCATTACATGGAGTCAGTACTGGGGAAAACCATTAGTGAGACCACTTGAAGCTCACTCCCGTATCTATTTCTTCTAATCATATGCATTAGCTCGGGTAAGCACACACGAGCATACTTACCCAAGTACGTTATGTAGCTGAGTAAGTACTTGTTGTTCCTAAGTAGCATTGATTTAATAAGGTCACCGTTCCCTCCTAATTCAATAGCATTTGAAATCGCGTTTTTGTATCCTTGCAAATAATTATTCCAAATCGGGAATAACCGACAACAGACTGAAACAACCTATCACATCAAGTGGACTGTATAACAATATTAATTATTTGAAACGTATTTTAAAGCAGGGCTCAAGCCATCCCTCCAACTTGAAACTATTATAAAATAAAACCTCGGGTTGACTTTCAATTTGATCCAATGTCATTATTCCGTAGGGATCCGTATTGATTTCGCTTCCATGCCTTATATACATTGAAAGTAACGTCACAGGAATATATGTATATTTGACTATGCTTTATTGGTAAGAGCACACTCCATATCTTCTAGAGCGATGGGAAAGTCACTTGAAGAGTTGGCACGCGTTAATTCACAGGGATCTACACTAGTGATTTTATGTATGGTATTTCTGTATACTGTATTGATAAAAGCGAACTGACGAGGAAATGCACAATCAATGGACTCCAACAGGACATCATGAAATAAGTAGCATTATGTTTCCTTTACTTAGGATTTTGTATAAAACCCTTCCTAGGAACTAGGAAGGGTAGAACTAGGGATAGAACTCAGGGAAGTACTTCATGAACCACCGAATTGGACCAAGTGATTTTGATACTTCTTGTTAAACAATTTCCAAAGAAAATGCCGATTGTTCATGGGAGCATAACAAAAACGTAAACCAAAATATGTAACTTAAGATGAAGCTCTCCTTGTACAAATACCCTAGAGTGTGCATGCACATATGTACATGTAATTCTATGTATGTACTTGGCACACGCAAGCAGTTTCCTCAGCGAGGGTTACGAATATTTACTGGTCGAACAAAACAAGGTCTCATTTTACTTCACATTTTACCCTTTTTGTGATCAAGGCATTTTATGGGTCCATTTTCAAGGAGCATTAAATGTCATAAACTTACGAAATCAGATTTAATGCAATGGATCAAGTCGGACTGTGACGGACGCATCTCAAAATCCACTTCTTTATTCCGCTTGGATGTCAAACAAGAAAATGTTGTTTTTGTTCGAATCAAATGCACAAGCATTAAATGTCCACTTTTGGTTATTCTCCATAAAACTAAAACAAAGACTTTAATTGGACCTACAAAGATATGACTAGGCATCCACGATTAGGGATCTCGATTAATGCAGTCAATTACGGTATGCAGTAGTCTTGGGTGGGAGTAATAGAAATGATTGCCAGAGAAATCTGTCATCGATTCAAAGTTTTTATTCCTTATTTATCGTAGAAATTTCACACAAGGACCTCGCTCAATGTGTAAATTGCTATTACATTATGACTAATTATGTATGTATATAGTTAATATGTTATGTATAGTTTAAATAAAAATGAGTGTAACACAAGAACCAAAACAGTCATCATAGTTGATAAATAAGACTCATACATGATTGATTACATCCGTGGTATCCAACATGCGGTAAAAAATAGTACATGGCATATAATTACAATGAGATCCAACATTATGTATCTATACATTGTCCGGAACAGAAGTACGGGTGAGGCATGTAGAAGTATGTAACCACTTTGAGGGTGGTTGACAACAACAAAAACTTGTCAGGAGGTAGATATATAGCTGGTGGGAAGGGGAAGCGTGCAGAGTTATACGAATGAAGGTGGCAGTTTTGATTCCACTACAAAGCTCCACTAATTATACCATGACACTCAAGTGACACCTCCAGGCTAATGAGTTTTCTTAAGAGCTGTCGGCTTCCAAACAGTTTCCCTCCCCATGTCACTTCTCAATTAGTCTCTTACTAGGTAGGAAGTATTCCAGGCGGACAATCCCTGTCCCGACTATTGTGTCAGTCTACAGATTAAAGACCCACTACACATTTGTATTTAGCATATAATTAATGTAACATTAATGTCTAAATGTGTAAACGTTAATGACCCCGTTGCTCGTATGTACGAGGCCAAATCAAAAGTTCTATAGTTTGAAGCAATAATGATAATCATTACTTGGTGCTGATTAGTAGATACAGTAACAGTCGCGGAGTACATTTGTATGAACAAACTATATATCTCATCCCTACATGGATACCATTGCATTGGTTTTATAGCTTGATTGAAGTTTACAATTTGTTACCATTCACAATTAGCAACCCAAAACAAAATAAAACTCTCACTTCGTTATCTTTGAATAAGGTATAATGATATGAGCCTTTTCCCTAAAGTACTTGTATTCTTCCCTAATGATATTTATAATTATATTTTTTTTTACCGTACTTTTATATGGAAAATATTTTCACAATGACTGCCTTTTACAACACGGATAAAATTGCATGGGTTCATCAAGTTGAGGCTTAAAATTGTAACGATCATTTAAGTTGAGGGCATATGATTATTAGACTAAAGAGGGAAGTTGTTGTGAAGTTCGAGCCTGAGTGACAGGCGAGGATGTGTTGATATTGGACGCCGAGACTCCGAACTGTTGGTAGTAGGGAAGTTGGTAGGAGGCTGCCAAATTCTGATGGGGTGTGTTCGAGGCCGTTGAATTTCCCGAGTCTGGATTTGTGTGGTGAGCCTCATGATATAGAATGGGAACTCGGACGAGCCGCTGAGCAGCGTGCGCCATGTTTGCCGCTTCCAACTCAGCTGCTAATTGTCGTTTCCATTTATTACGCCGATTTTGAAACCAAATTTTTACCTATTTTACAAACGTCCACAATCAGTTCTCATATCATTCCAATTTAAGCTTATAAATCAAGTCCCAGGATTTATGAGGTGCTACCATCCATACAACTCATGACATGTTGGTAATATAGAAACATAGGATCGTAGCATTTTTCAAAAAAAAATGCAATACATCAAGCACGGTTACAAAACAAAATTTAGGCTTATATTACATTTCCTTTGAATACACTCACTACCTTTACTTCCGTTAGGAAGTCACATTTTTACCGTACAGAAACCTTTTCCTGGTAACATTCCCAGAACGCTGTACCAAACGAATTTTACATCTTTATAAAAGAATCTCAGAAGGACTTAATCCCAGACTGCTTCAAAATAGTTTTGATGACTTCTGAATACAAACGATATGATAACTTTCTAGCTAAAGCCATTTAATTGTGTCCATATTTTTTGGGCTCCAAAAATAATACTAATCCTACTGACACACAAAAAGAATCTATTCAAGTAGTGACACATTATTAGGTCCCCGTATCTGGAAATGTAATTGGAGATTCAAATCTGCATTAAAATATACATACACATATATGTTTCATTCAAGATAAGATTTTATCCGCTAAAAAACCTATTCAAGCCCATTAATTGACTGTTCAGTTGACAATAAGTGGTCCCTCGAGGTGCCAACTGTTCAATAAATGATCCAGAAGCGTGAAACCACACTTCATTTTTTTTTTACAACATGCATCTGTTGCATAAAAAGCACGCTTTATACTTCCAACACAATAATATGTACATACATATGTATGTAGATGTTCAGTACGTTTTACTGAGAACAGAGCCTTCAAAATACATGATACAAGCTTTTAAAACAAGTAACACATTTTAATCTGGAATAATTGGAATAATAAAAATAGGGCATCAGTTTTGGGTTAAAAGTCCTTCCAAGTTCCCCTTCGTTGAGCAATCACTTGCTAACGGACACAAGTTAATCTTACAGACAATTTATCTGCAATTTTTCCTTTTATCCTGAAAGGGAAATTAGGAGGCCTATTGTAAAGTACTAAAAGAAGTAATCAAGTGTTACTTGAAATAAAATCCCACATAGGATAATATTAGTTTCATGTAAGAGCGTCTAAAGGAAGAGAATCCCATCCGTAATTCAAACCATAGCTCTAGTGCATTGAATCTAAATTTGGAAAAAAAGGATGAGTATACATAGGTCCATAGTTGTGTGAAGGGAGAGAGAGAGAGTCTCTTGTATGAAACCACTGGTTAACATTGATGGGAAATCTGATAAAGGTTTCATCCAGTAAATCATAATCCATGAACAAATCAAATTGAAATGAATGTTTTCCTTTGAGACAGACTACGACCGTGCTGACAAGGAAAAAGAGGAAGACAGGGATGAGAGAGATTTAGAACTGACCTGTGTTTCAGTCAGATGCAGTGAACCAGCGAGAGCGGCTCTCTCAGAACTTGATAAATAGCGTTTGACATCGAAAGTTGACTCTAGCTGGAAAACCTGACTACGAGAGAAGACCGTGCGAGTTTTCTTCTTCCTTTTGCTCCCACCCCCGTTGAGATTGTTGTTGCTGGATGGAGATGCACCCGTCAGAGCCGATTTACTGCTACCGTTGTTATGGTTGGTACTGCCGCTTCCACAGACTGTAGTACCGTTTCCTTGTGGAGAAGTACTAGTTGCAATACTGGTTGATGATGTGGCAGAGCCACCCTTTTGCACCTCACACTCAAAATCATTTATACCTTCATCGCTGTCGACGTCCCGAGACTTGCTGCTCGTCTGACCCAATCGTATGTCCAAGGAACTACCCCGGGAATTAGGTCGGCTGTCTGTGGAACAGCAATCACTTGCCGCCGTCTCTACGGGTGACTTTTGCTCCGGCCGCACTAATCAGTCCAAAACAAAAAAAAAACAAATTAGCTCAGTCTTCACCCCCGTCAGTTATTGTAACCCACAGGTTTAATTTTTCCCATTGCCCTGTAATATCATAATGTCTCATTCGGCGTCACTGCATCTTATAACATTGTTCAAGTCAAAGTGCATATGTGCATGGAGTGGCTTTGTTTTCAATCCCAATCCATTTAATCCCTTTCCTTAAAAACTAAAAAAAAATCTGTTTCAGATATGACAAACTTTGATTCATTTGACTGGACTTGATACCTGATACGATCTCTGATGTGAAAGATGCAGTTTTGTGTCTCAGGTTCATGCAGTGCAGAATGATACGATTAGCAGGATAACACAAGACGCAAAATGGTAAGCTTTAGTGTAAAAGGCTGGAGCAGTACATAAGTGCATACAAAACATACAGTACGCTATGACATCACTGGACCCAGTGATAAGTTACGATTTACAAGAGCTACGAGGATCCGAAGAGGTACATACAATAGGTATTAGGATGGGTTGACAAAAAGGGAAATAATTACTATATCTAATTTACTCACAATCCTCAAAAGAGCCATCTGTCAGGCATTAGTATTTGATACAGGAATGAACTTACCTAATGGTCGATGAGTTCCTTGATGAGCTGGAGGCGGAGAGCGGGACAAATTATTTTGATGGGAAGTTAAGCTTAGTGGTTGTGTTAGTGATGACCAGGGATACCAGCAGGCTGCCGAACGTTGAAAATCCGTGGCACCATAAAGACTGAGGATTGCGGCAGAATGTTGTGGAGAAAATGCGAGTGGTGACACTAAGCCCAGTCTATCAAAATCATGTCAGTATTAATTTATTAATTAATTCCATTGTCAAACTCATCAAGCCCTTCTATCATATTCAAATTAATTAGCTTTACCTCCCCAATGCTATTTAAATCCACTGAACCATCATACACCTACGTTCAGGGAAGGAATACCCGGAAAAAATCCATCTACTCAACTGCTCCAACTAAAAACGTCTCTGTCTCAGGAAGCTCGCCTGTGCATTCTCCGCTTTAATTTGCTAAAGTACTCTTGAAACTTCCTTCCCTCCTTCTAAATAGGTCTATATTTTAGATTGTACCGGGTTCCTTTGATACTACCGTTTATGTCCTTAGAAATGGGTTATAAATAAGTCTACGTTTCAGAACGGCAAAGGAATACTGCCATTATCCCAGTAGTTCCACACATCATCACAATCTTCGTGTAAAAGTAAGTAAAGTCAAGGGAATGGAATACATTGAGAGTCAGCCACCTAGCACAACTTCAAGGTAAATTTAAACTTTGACATCACGTGTTAAGAGTCGAACAAAAACCTTATTCATCCTGAATGGAAGGGAGAGGAAGACGTGCAAAATGCTTTCGGTTAGTAAATGTAAGTCTCGTAAACGCATCTGATCACATACAAACCTAGGGAAAGTAAGGACATAATGTCGACTCAAAGGTATTCAGGAACTTGCGAGCTAATAAAATTACACTTTGCATTCAAAAGGTCTTCAATCATTTCGTTTATGGGGAAGCGAGAATATAAAACCGGTCTCAACGTACTTTCTCCTCTCCTTTCTTTCCTCCCATCCTCCTCTCCTGTACCGACAACATCACTAGATTTGTAGGGACGGAGAAAATTATTACCCGACTCTCAGCTGCATCAAATATAAACTCTAAATCCGTCTCTTGTTAACTTATATTGTGTGCAATGTAGATGGTAAAGACGTGAACTTAGTGTACTGACAGTACGAACTACTGAAACAGCTCCAATGGCTTCCATATATCCCACATGTGAAAACTATACGTACGTCAGTTTCGTTGATGGAGGATTTGTGTTAAAAACGAGGAAATATCCTATATGTTTTTAAGTCCTTACATACATATGATGGGTACGAGACTAGGCTGAAGAACTGATTGTGAGTGAACAAGTGCGAAGGTAAAAACGTACATACTTGAGTTTGCTTTTGAACCGTTGAGGATGTACAACAGTGCTCACTCCTGTGTAGTGACAGTTTATATAGATTAAAGCCTTTTGAGTACACCCGTGGATGAGTGCTCCTAAGTCGGAATTAATGGAAGAGCAATCGTGGACAAAACGGGCGTCTGGGAGAAAAGAACCAAAGAGCTGAACAAACCAGGAAAGTAACTACGAGTAATAGGAGCACACAATTCAAAAAAAAAGTAACTTTCTATGCTGGGATGAAAAAAAAACCATCTGAATGTTAGTATTTTCCCAGGAAACAGTAAATACTCAAATGGGAGATACATGCTTCTCTGGAAACTCTTTCTTTTAAACTGCCTCAAAAGACGCCCTATACATGGGATAAAGTCTCTTATGACAGCTTAAGTTCTACACTCGGTACACATTGTAGTCAAGTACTAGTAGTTGTATGTAGTTAAGCTACGTACACGGATACAGCCTATACCTGATGAATGAATAATCCATAAATAGTTTTATTGGTTGACTGGGTGTAGAATAAAATTGGCTGTGTAACTCTTCTTCAACTCATCACTTTCCGAAGAGCTGAACAGAATGAAAAGGTGAAGGGAATAAATGAAATAATGGAATCACTGAACGGGGTGCGAAGTAATTTGAATCCAATTGGCTTGTTATCCCTTTCTTGACTGCTCACAACACACACATACACACACACACACACACACACACAGAGGACAGACAGTAATTGGAAAAGTTGTAGGACGTTAACTCAATTATTGTTATTACCTAAAGTAAAGCACTCCTCATCAATTCCAAGTTGAAGCAATTTAGCTACTAAATATTCCTCACATGGGATTCTACTACTCTGAGTCTATGTGTATGTATCTGATGCAATCTAATTAGCTCTAAGTGCAAAAACAGTTTTTTATTTCTGGAAAACTACCAAATATATGCATGAATGCCTCTCTACTGTATGTGCCTCCATGTATACCTCTCCACTCTTCCATTTTACCTTAACTATTTTGTTACTCGGTCTTTTTCTGGATTTTCACGCTCCCATCGTTTTTTCCTGCCATCAAAAAAGATTCCATGCATTCCGGGACCTTTCTTTTTTTTCCAGCGATTATATATAATATACATAACCTTTGTTTTTTGGTCTCACTCTCATTGAAATGCATTTAGTCACATGTTATAATTTCCCTGCAACTATTTTATATTTCCCCGAAGTACTCAACTCGCACCGTATGGGGATGGTGGGGGGGGGTTCTTACAAATGAACATTGGTTGTGTGATATTTGACCACGTTATATTTTTATGATATTTATGTTTGACTGTTTCATGCTGAATGTGTATGTATTTGGATAATGTAATATTTAGAGCATGTACAAGGGCGTTTTAACGAAGCCCTAAACACACAGTGAAAGAGTAAAAGGCATATTTTGATATTCCACTTGAAATGAAAGGCTTCAGTAGTAAAGCTTAAGCCCATTTATGTATCATAGTTTCGTCAGATATCAACTCATGACAGTATCCCAGAAGGATCCTCAACCTTCCCAAAGTCTTTCAGCTACAGGCAGGTGCCTGCACTACATACTCTTGTAAGTATAGCCTGACCATGTAAACTTACGTAAACACGGAATGAATTGACTGTTTCAATGGCTCATGTCACACTTGTACGGCGAAGGAAGCGATTGGGAAATGACAGTATGTGAATGTGTGAAGGTACATAATAACTGGAAATCTAGCAGTGTGAGGTGTTTGTAAGTCAAATGGTTCTATTCTCATCAGTCAGACTGGAGTGAACTGTCCTCATGTCTACAGACATGGACACTAAGGAAGGAACTTGGAGGGTCTCTTTGTAATTACTCGATCACTTCTCACGATTGCCACTTGCAGCTCGTACATTTATCAAGCATTTTTCTACCACAGTTCTGAGCTAACAATAAGTTAGGCCCAACTTGGCTCCCAAGTTATGAATCTCATTAGGTTTTGCTGACCATGCTACTTCGTAATACAAAGTTTGGATCACATTACTACATAACCTCTACTCTGGCCACTGCTTGTGCCTCCAACACTTTGTGTACTTGTGTTATTCGTACAACTTCCTGTTATTGGTATCTACATATGTATGTGTGCTACTGAAGTAACTCTGGAGACTCTGACCTCCTTAATTTAAAATGCACACTGATACATCATAAGGAGCTCCTGGAGTCTGAGTCATTCCATTTTCTGAGTGAGATTAAAGGAAAATCAAAATCAAGGAGCCGCCATGCTTACTTAATCCCATGGAGTTGGCCACAGTTGACGTATAAAAATGCTGAATTTTAGGTTTCATAAATTCTATTAAAATCAAAAGGAAAAATTGGCAAGTACATATGGCTCACTAACATTAATGTAATTACATATATGATCGCTATCCCTACGAGGCCCTCCTTGATAAGTACATAAGTTGCCGTGCAGAAGCCATGAACTCATTAAGTTTTGGTAGGAAAATGAAGTAGTTACAACCTCTGGGAATTAATGTCTTAATTAACCCACATGATAGAACGGCGAGCCGTACTTGGCTACGCCAGTAAGATAGTCTCCGCCGTTTGCAGCTATAGTTCTTCTCTGGACCTTCTGCTCGGGATGCAAGGAGGGTGCATTGCTGCGGTATTTAGTCATCGTAACAAGAAAAAGGAGGAAACTTAACGCAATTTATTAGTTTTAAGTCCATGCCCAATTTTATCTTGTTAATTATCCAAACCTCCCACTATCCGTAATTGATGCCGAGTTAAGCCATGGAAATTAATTAATTACTCAGCACTTACATAAAACAATGGCGCTCATCCAGCATTACGTCTATGGATATACTTAAGTCCATCTACATGGACGTCAGTCAGTATAATATGCACGTCTACCACAACATCACTCACATGTGACTTGACGACACTACAGAATGCCTTAGTACAGAGGTGACCAAGGAACGAGCATCGTCATAACTAACCCCAAAGAAACTACTCACCTTGCAAGGATACTTGTATCTGGAGACATGATATTTTCTGCAACATCGTCCTTGGATTTACTTCTGGAATGGTTCGTGGATGAGGCCAATATACTCGCAATAGAGAATGGCGATACCTTCTGTGACTTTGGACTGGGACTTCGGGTAACATGGACAGGGCTACAACTCCCACTAGAGTCTGTTTCACGCGGCATCATGTCTCCCATGAATTTCCGAAGGTACTCTGGAAATTTAATTAATTCGAAAAAAATAAATAAATATTATGTGCATCTTCATACAAATAAGCTTCCTTATTTGCCAGGGAGAATGGAACGGTTTTTGTCTTCCAGGGAAAGCTATAGACATCACACGTGGGAAATGTCCGTATTTATTGCTAGCAATCAGCCTTATCTCCAGTTAAGATTGGCCTTGTCAGTCTCTGTTTTCTAGAAGTATGCAAGCAAGTTGTGCTAATGAATGAGCTTATAGTTAATTGAGTAATGCAATTATTCGCATTAGAATTGTTTTACTTGATTGGGAGACCAATCATATATAGATAGTATTATACAGAGGAAGGGAATACATACAAGGATAATTATAATTGCGTTATTATTGCATCAGACGCAGAACGCAGAACCTATAATTACCCGAGTCAATGCAAAATTAATAGCAAATTTGGTTAAAAATAACATCTGGAGAAAAAAACATTTCCAAGAACAGGGGAAGATATTGTGGAACCTTTAGAGACGTGTAGGTGGAAGGCTTGGATATGACAAAAGACTTACATTATTTTGTATCAAGTTCCTCCACTCAGTTTATATTTGAACTGGAACGGCCAGCGAAAGTTGTGAGTAGATACTTGTAAGCCTATAGATCACGAATCAAGTCATTTCTCATGCTTCAGTCACCTGTGCATAAATTGAACACAACTCCTCACTCTTGGGTGAAATAATGTTTAGAAGTTGCCGGCTCACACTTGACTACGATCCTTTGAGTTTCCCTTCCAACTGGTAATTTGTTTTAGTCTCATCCGTTGTTCAAAACCCTGCTTTTCTTTCAGACTCTCGACACTCTTGAGTACCAGTTGTCACTAGAACTTTAAATTGCTGGATTTCCTTCCAATTAAGTACCTTTGTACCATTAATACGGGCATAATCTCTCCTCTGATCTCAGATTAAATGTCAATCCATGCCAGGAAATAAAACAATCAATTTTAGTCTATTTTGGAAGCGTCACTGCTTTAACAAACCACTTTTCTTTTAATTACTTCCTCGCAAACTTCAAGTGTTGATATTGATAGATTTGATGTGGAGTTTGTTTACAAAACTTGATTGGGACTGTGATGCTCCGCGAATCAACTCTTGATGAGCGACACAAGTGCTTGCATTTACGGGGATGATGAGTGAGTAGTGTGTATGTATATATGACTGTAGATGAGGAGCTGTTAGCTACCTCTGATGTCACGATATTACTCAAAACTGATGAGTTGAAAGGAAGAGAACAGTTATGAATGTGACCTTACTGGATCACAGGTAGATTGGAACTGATGATTTCCAAGGAACTTGTGGACACAAAAGTTACGGGCTCGGCTTTTCCCTCTCCGACTGCTCCTACATGGGTTTCTCCGCGGAAGGGTCTGACGTTCACACACAGGGCTCAAATGTTTACAGAATTGTTTTGTACTAAAACAATCAAACCTACAGATGTCTGTGAGGGTATGTAATATGTACATGTGAGACTGCCCCTGCAAAGGACAAGGTGTGATTTCCTCTCTAAAAATTCCTAGATATTTTATTCCTTTCAAGTCTCACACTTTTTATACAGGCTTGATCATTCTTTTAACCCTTAAAAATCTTGTGAGAACCCAAAGTCTCAACTTTTTCCTCTATGTGTATTTATACCCCGAAATACGTTGAAGAATTTTCTTATAGTGTTCAGCATATAATTGTAAGTTTCTCAATGGTGCTTTGATGATATACTTAAGTGTTACTTTTTATAAGAGGATATTACAAGCTATTCTTACAAGTTTCAAAATGTTCTAAAAAAATTAAAAATGTAGCTGAAAATGCATACCCTATATACTTTTAAAGATTAAAAATGTGAGTGTGAAGGTTGACTACTGATAAGTGAGAGTAGAGCTATCTCATGTAGCTCAAGAATTATTATGGTTCCTTAAATGTTTCCTCACTTTCGTCAATCAGGAGTGTAGTATTTATCGGGTGCTGAGACTCGTTGAAGGAGCTAACTAAAAGAGAAGTATTCGTAGATTGGCTTTAACCTCCTGCTTTATGTTGAACCGCAAAGCAGAGAATGAATGGCGGGTTGAGCACACACGAGGACCATACAGGGTTTCTCTCCATCAACCAACGAACTCAGCCCAATTCCTTCCTCGCTCAGACTTCCCAAGCCCTGACTACTGCGTGTACATACATATAATAGGAGAGAATAGTGGAAAAATTGTAAGGGAAAATCCGTTTTTTTGCATGGGTACTTAACACGGAAAGCGATTTGCGTTAAATTTTTTGGCCGATTTCTCGAATGCGCAACACCCGTCCGGCTCCTATTCGTTTTCCCGATTGGTTTATCAGGACGTAATAGAGTTTTTACCGTTTCGCTTTGGACACCACGCCTTCCTCAAAACATGCGTCCTCGACACAGCCAATCCTTCGCAAAACCTTACGGATACCACTTATATCCCATATTGTACCTTCACACACGACATCATCATTTGTTGGAGACTTGAACACCCAAAGATTGCAATGCATTTCCTCAACTCACAGCTTAGACAGAGATACAGCTGGAAAACATAACTGCTCCTCTTATGGTATCTTCACAGCTTTATCCGTATGAACCTCGCTTTTTTCACGGGAATAAAAGTTTTTATCTCCTCTCAGTTCTCTCTCTCTCTCTCTCTCTCTCTCTCTCTCTCTCTCTCCCTCTCTCTCTCTCTCTCTCGCTCTTCCCAATGTATCAGTACAGTTCCAGTCTCAGCCCTCGTTTCCCATTCATGTCTTGTTGTTGCCAGTATTGGAGAAATCCTAAGCTGACTCTGTGCCTGGATATGGCTTGTATCTCCTCTGTCCTCTCGGTCTTCAGCTTGGACATCGCTAAGCCATGAGCCCCCGATTAGTAAATATGTATGGACGTGTGTGGTGGTGAAAGTGGGAGGCGAGCTCGGTTCTACTCTCCCGTTCCCGTTCTGTCTATTCGAGCGACCATCAATTAGCTCTCTCTTCTTACACATTACTTTGACCACCTCAATTCCACTAATGAATCCACTCGCCGTTGCTTTCAGTACGATTCCTTAACCATTCAACACACTCCCCGACACACCACTCGATCAATTTCCTCTCATTTAGAATCTTTCCAGGGAATTCTTCCTCCGTGTACACAACACATTTCTCAAGTACTTTAACTCTCAACATCAACCGCAGATATTGCCGGTCCCGATGTTTTGCCTAGACGTTTCTCATTGTCAGTGTACACCCCGACCTCCTTTTGCACATCTTTCCTTTCACCCAAGCTCGGAACTTGTTTATTTGTAAATTCATAGGTATTCATACAAGGGCCGTATTACGAGAATCTCTACAGTGTCTCAACTTTTAGGATGCTCCTCCAATGGAGTAATATCGTCCCTAGACGCATACATAGATATATCAGGCTCAGTATAAGAATATATGGTATTTATCGAAATTACATGTAAAGCACTTCTACCCACTCTATCACCCTTTGTAATAATTTCCAACTTGTGGAGATCATACACTAACTTTCCCTTCACTAAAATTATTATTTGGCTATATATGTAGATATATGTAACTGGAGTTCAGGTATGCTTACATAATTATAATCTGAGTTGAGACGTATTGGATTCGAGGAATAATTCAAAGAATCCGGAGACATGTTCTACATATTTGGGTCTATATACTTGGTCCATATGTATTCTATGAAGGATACTTAGAATAATGTTGTATACGAATGGCAACAGCTTGGATAAATCTTGAGGGGCATTGAGTAACACTCGTGGAAAGTGATTTCACATTTACTTCCATCGATTTTCTCTCTCTTTGAATCTCTGGAGTAGCTCAACCCATTCAATCATCCCGCTCGAAACGCATAACTTCATCTAGTTCCGTCAAGGTGCCGACAATAACAGTTCCAGATGTGATTTTTATTTCTTTCTCTAACAGCAACAAAACCATGGATTTTTTGCAGTTCCAAAATGTAACCTTTACACCAAGCGTGTCAGCTTGAGTGAAGACTGGAATATTTTCTTCAGCTATGAGATACAGTACAGCCCTCGGTATAAAATACATGTACGGGGAAACTTTTATCATCCTCATAACTTACTACAGTGGCTTCAGTAACTAGGTAACTACAGCACATACATATGTGACTATACCATAGGCGTACATAAAGCCCATGGATAAACTTGTACAGGCCAAGAAACAAGCTCCGTCTGATGACTATACGGAAAAATTACTTCTCAGATGCTCTTCTCTACTTTAAAAGGAAACCTTTCGAAGGGAAATTCCTAAATTTCCCATAGCACTCTTTCCTTTTAATCTTTAATGGCAATGAAAAAGAACGTTTTGGAAAGTTGCCTTTCTTTTCAAAACCTAAATGGATGCTCGCGTACATGTTGTGCACAGTAGTATGGAAAACGTCAGAATTAGAACAAGAAATTGTTTCCACCGGAACGTCTTTGTTGAAGGTAACTTTTGTGACCCTCCATTTCTTGGAGAATAATCCAAGTGTTAAAAACTCTCATAGTATAGATATGTCTCTGGCATTCAGGATTCCCTTTACCTCTAAAAAATTGCACAGGGGAAATATTTAACTCGAGAGTGTATATACTCCCTATCTAGGCAATCACTCCACGAGTCATTATGATCATGTAAAATTGGATAAATGCATCAAGTAATGTTCGTGGAAATTACCTGGAGTAGCGTTTTTGTATTTGTATATTGTAGGATCTCTCATCTCTCAGTGTTGCAGTTTGCCGTGAGTCTATCCGGAGCATGAAAGGGTAGTAATAGAGTTACAGGAATAGAATAGAATGTGCTGGGAGAGTAAACTTGCTAATTTTGTTCAGGTTACGAGGGTTAATGGAGAAGTCTATACGTGTAACAGTTTTGGGTAGTGGAACCCAGGAAAAGTGGTAAATAGGATTTGCATGAGTGAGTTGCTACGGGTAAAGTGAAACCAAGCATGATGCTTCAGTTACTACTTTAATTTAAACAATATCATGTGTAGAATCAAGTGAATGGCATGATTGTATTAATTACTGAATTCTCTCTCCTCCGTCCTTATAAAAGCTGTACTTATGCAAGGCCCTTTGATTCCAAAACCAGTCTGGCCGATTCAATGAAATCTCAAATTTCATTTCTAGGGATGAAGTTGGAGCCTCTCTTGTCCTCCGAACCACTGCGTGTGTGTGTGTGTGCTCCTAGCGCCCTTACATACTTCAATTAATACATATACTTAGTCCTTTCTAGCCACCGTAAAATGTAGCTCCGTTAAAAACTTGCAGAATCCATCAGAAGCAACCTACTACAGGTTCATATTATGACATGTATGCACCAAGTCCAGCATATGCAGTGGCTTGCTTATGGAACATATAGGATCCTCTGCATGTGTGTATGTATGTAGGTTTGTGAAGATGTGCACACTTCATACATAGACTTAGTGGAATTTTGAACGTACTCATACATAGGATTGAACATAATGTGAATGCACATCATGAGGCTAAATGAAGGGTCCCGACCATCAGGCCCATTTGATCATTCAATAGTAACTTGAAACTTATTTTCCCAAACCATACAGGCAATGGGCTGTGTTCAAGACACTCTGCTCTATTCACTTTTGCAGATAATCATTAGTTATACCTACTTACCCAACCCGTCTCATTATACTATTCACCTACAATTATATACACAGAGTTAAAATACCCGCACCCCTCCCATTATCGTCAGTGAACATTACCCTCCACGATCACCGACCCGCAAGAGCTTCATAGATGCTTATCATTTGTTGGAATTACACACCAGGTAAGCGTCTCCAGGCTGCTATTTACACTCTTCCCCAACTACATCCACATTTGTTACACTTACCACTACTCACAGTCAGGCTCCACATGCACACTTAATTATAGGCCTATATCTGGGTCACATATCTGTACTTAATTATAGAGCACCATCAATTTTCCTTATGTATTTAATTACGGAGAGCTCTCCTATTTACTTGATATTGATTCGGAACAACAAATTGAAGTAGGTACTTATTTGTCCGTGGGATTCCTACAACTCACCATTAGTTGGAAATTAAATAGTAAAAATCCACTTGGGATTGATTTCATAAGGTATGGAAATCATTATTGTGTTGTGAGTCAGATTTTATTGAAGGGTGGTTTAGAGTCGTGGGTATAAGACCGATACTGATAGTATGAGTGTGTCAAGTGAAATCAATAAAGTTACCCGATTTATTTCTAGGTTTTCTTTACATTACCTAATTTTATTATAAATTTTTCATCAACCAGGGTAATTGTCGAAGTTGGTGGGCTTCGCTTTCACCGCGGACTTCCCCTGTGACTATGAGGAATCGGACTCTCTAAATCGGGGAAAATTACTGGGAAAGTGTGAGGAGGAAATATATTTTATCCTCTGGTGTTTGTAGGAATTAAGTTTTCTTTAACAATGCATTGGAGTTGCCCATATTTTAAACAAGATCAGAATCAGCTTTTAATGAGATTAAATCAGGAGCGAACGGAGTGAGCACACCTCAGTACGTTCCCTTTGGAGCCTATTACTCCTGCTTTAAATGCATACATACCTCCGCGTCCACTCCCACGTCCGTCTAATCTAGCTGTCCTCCACATTTAACATATTAAAAAAACATATGAGCCTGCATATAGATACATATGTGCAACCATAAAAATTGTCCCCGTACATGATGATATGATTCATGTGGAACGTAGCTTCCCTCAAGGAGCCAGTCAGGATGAGAGGCAGGGAACGAAAAAAAACTCTACTTTCATATCATTTTGATTGCAAAGACTGCGTGCAGAATGCCCACGTCCTCAACCATCACATCACAAACTGTAATTCAGGGACGCTTTCATCTTCTAGAATAACTAGTAATTTTCTTGTTAGCTCCTACCCTACCTCCAACTTCTCCTTTGAGAAAATACCAAGATATACGTATTGCAGTGGGAAGCTCAAAGGAACATGTGCGTGCCTACCTCCCTCTTATAAACATATGAATGAACTTGGTATTTTGTCCTAAACTTGTACACATGTGTGGCATGTACTAAAACCGGAATTTCCTGACATGTACTTTTTTTAGTACTTGTGCCTTATCATGCACGTACCTATTATAGGACTTACTTAGTATCCTGAATCGCCTGAATGTTACCACGATGGTTTATAGTCACCGGGTCTGAAATGGGCTAGAAAAACTTTGAACTACGGCATATACCGTCTATACTCTCATGACGCAAGTAACCATGGTTGTGATGTAGCTGTATGTATGTGTGTACGCGTGAAATTGAAGAAATGTTACTTTATTGCTGCTGACACCTCCATACGAGTTTTTGCTTATTATTCAAGCACTTTATACAAACTACAAAGCTCGTAATGTGTGGGTAAACATGTACTAGCTCTTAAGACCCACGCACAAGTTTTCTATTTCTCTTACCTTCTATTAAATAATCTGCCCCCAAAGGTTCATCATTTAGTAGTCAGCCCCGTGTATATGTGTATCTACTTACAAATAAAAAAATATCATTGAATAGCTTCTACATGGACAAAGGGAGTAAGTAGAGTGGGGAACGATTCTTACAAAGTCCTCTCACTCCCAAGTCTTTGTCATTTGAACCTTCCTTATAGCTTTTGAACCGCCATTCTAAATGCTGAAATTGCCTGAATTACCATCTTGAATTTGAGAAGTATGTGGCTTGATAAAAGTAAAAGTTTGAATGAGTTTTTTTTTTCTACAAGTTCCACCCACAGTCCCGGAGAAGGTATATGTACGCAGTTGGAATGACATATAACCCATAGTAGATATATATATCTGTAAAAAGCGGGGATGGAAATAGAGAGTAAAATAATCCTAAACAACCTCTGCCATTGTTGCTCTAATTTTAATCCCACGTTCCGTTTTGTCCTACAATTCCGACACTTCATCCTGTTTGGGTGAAGTGTTGTAAAACAACATTCTATTTGAGGTCCTTGTGGTTCCTTTTTTCCTCTTTAAAAAAAATAGAAGAAAATTCAAGTGACACAATTACATTTCCTGGTGATAATAATAGTACCAGAAATTGAATGAATGTTTAAGGAAAACAGCTCGGGATATTTTTTTTCCTTTGAGAGTTTGAAGGGTGCTTGGAGACAACTGGCTTTTTTAACAAGTTTTTTATTCCTTTTTCTTTCCGTTTGTGTTATTCCGGTTGTTTGTGAAAACAGAGCTTTTTATTCTCTCCTGACGTTCAACACTACTCGAGGTGTAAAATGACGATAAATACCTAATTATATTAATTTGCTACCCAATACTATTGTGGGCGTATTTATTTTTGGAGGAAGGAATCCATACATTTACCCAGAATGGATATTCAATCTGTGCCTTTACTTTTATTATGTAAACTCTTCCTTCGATGATGAAATCCAATGAACATGATCACGTAATGTGAGGTTGTGTCTGCCGTCTCCACTGGATTCCACCTCTGTGCCCTATATATAGTTACAGATGTCGTAAATACAAGTGCGTAGTTATACGTAATTATGTAAGTACTACAGTAGCACCTACGGGGGTACGGGGAGTCCTACAGGAGGAGATACATAGATTCCTACCACAATAAAAGGTTAGCAGGACTCCCGGGTTCTGTGGTGTAGTTAGGTACGGTTTGACAGAAAGGAAAAAGGGATGAATTCTTAAATTTCAAAGAAGAAACACATTCCCGTTGAACCTGAGGTGTGAATCAAAGCATTTAGACAAAGGTAGAATAGTAAGTGCAAACATTTGTGGTTTTTTCCTCTCACAAACACATTGTTTGTTTGTTCTTTCACTCTATTGCCAGAGAACATTTTATACATGATGGTGATGGGCCGGCTTTTAAGATGTCTATCGCTCCCGCCGTGTGGAAACGACACAATATCATTTACTATTATCCATCACCATCTATCACATCTTCGAACCCTCTCTTTGGGAATCACAAAAATACATCGACCTTATAAAACTGTCCACAAAGTGTTTTTATTACTATGTCCCACACCAAACCCACAATAAAAACATGGGGAATGGTTCACACTAAGAAACCTATCAGGAAACACTTGCATCTCAAATTAGCTCTTTGAATATAGACCCATTTCATACACATATGTTCTTTGGACATTTTAAGTAGTGACTGACCATACAGAAACCTTCCAATAATAATGTTTTGTATTTTCTTTTACTAATTTTGCACTAATGATGAGGGTGAGTCATACAGTTCTGTTGTCTGGATTACAAGGCGCAATCAGTTTCTGTGAGCTGGCAGGGTACTTCACATAAATGTAATTATTTTGAGACACAGGGTTACGGTATCATGGGAGAATTTAAATCCTTAATTTATGAAAAATATGAATTATATAAGATAATTACTTTTTAATAATTTGTGTAAAGTGCTTGATCCTTTGAGGATTTAATATGTAAGAAAAAATGAATGACATTTTGTGTTTACAACGATGGACTATAGATAGATACAGATTGTGCCATGCCAGTGTGGTGTATATTTACTATATCTATGTATTGGCATAGACGTTCATTGTCGTTTCCATTCAGTTCCAGTTCATTTGCCAGCAGTTCGTGTCGTTTAGTATGTATGTATTAGTCTGGTTCTAGTTATTGGTATAGGAATTTTAAGAGGCGAGGGAAAAAATGTGAAGTGTGAAGAAATTAGTTTATATGAGGTGTAAACGGCGCACGAGTTCCAAAACCTTTGGGTCAGGTTCGGTAAGGGGCATCTTACTGGTACTTAATCTTGAGCTTGTAATCCGGGGCATGGCTACTGGTTCCTGAAGATATTTGAGAAAAAATCCATTAGGGTGGGGATTGCACAAACTTGTTATATGCATCATTATTTCAAGTAGAAAATACAAAGCGTGAAAAACGAGACACTTTTGTCCCTTACCTTAACTAATCGCCACTTACAACGACTAGGGTCGACTCAATTCTCATTGTCAACGCTAATGTAGGAATTCATGCACAAATTAACAATACGGAAGCACGCACACCACTCCAACCACAGCCTCATGGACGGGGAAGAATCAATATTTTGTGTCCAACTGATTGTGTTACTTAAGTGTCAGTCTTGTTGCACTTAATTCTCTCGTACTGTATCATTCCAAATAGCATGGAGCCCTGATGAACGATAGTACAGAATATGGTAATAAACACCCAAGAAATGTTTCTGGAGAACATCGAGATCAACGAGTATTCTCATTGATAAACCTCTGAACTTCATGACATTCAGTATTTAGTATTTTGTTGGAAGTAAGTTGTCCACCCAAATCAGACGCTGTTTTATACATTTCTAGACCAATTCCAGCGATTTGTTTTAATGCTACTTCAGTTTTAAAAATTTGACCCTAGCTCACTGAAATGTGGAAGCTCCCGTACTTACTGGCCTTACATCTGGGAGTGCAGGAGAGAAAAAGAACATCCATGTTTTAACAGCTTTAAGTGCCATAAATCTACGATAATCTTATTAGGTGCCGAAGTATTTTCCAGTGCATCAGCTTCCCCACAGATTTTCCATTTAAGTACTGGCAGTTGAATATTTATAACAAAATAGATGCTACTATGTATTTAGAATGGATGAAGGAAAGCTGGAAGGGAAAATCGAAAAGTAAATACTAATCCGAGGGTAGGGCATTACATTACAAGTCTTCGGAAAGATAATCTTCAATCTTACCACTTCAATCTTCCTCGGGTTTGACCCCATTTTAACCGCTTATGTTATCCCTGCCCTGAGATTACAGTTCGTCTAAAATCACAGGTGATATTGAGTTTATTAGTTTGCACTTTGTCTTCAATTTCTTCGAACAGTGGATCCTGGAGAGCTCTGTCTGCTGTTGCGTACATATATGCAATGTTTCAATCGCAGCAAAACATAATCTATTTTTCCATTATTTTTTCGGGCGTTTAGCCTTCCGCTAAAATTAATTTTTATACTGTTGTTTATTTTTTCGAAATTCTTTACATTTCTAGCATCATACTCTGACTCCTTCAGAATTACACGGCTTCGACTTAATTTGCTTAATTCCGTAACGCTCTTGTAAAAATGCTAAAAAAAACACGTTGTCAGTGTAAGGTAAGGAAAATAATTATTTTTACGGTATTTTTTGTAATTTTTGGATGGAGCTTTTCATGTAAAGGAAACGGAATGAGGCGGATCGAGATTTAAAGATTATGTAGATGTGTGCCTGTCCTTAGGCGTAGGAACTTAAAAGGGCGGCCGTAAACACAGGGCTGTAGTTATTTACGATACAATAGCAATAAGTACACGCTTGTATGAAGTGTCATGTTAGGTATCAATAACTTTCGCATGCAAGTGCTTAAAGTTTTAGACAAGGATCCTTGGATTTGACAAGAAGGAGCCGGTAGTTTACACAAACTAACCACAACCTTTACATCATAGTTGATTCTTCCCCGTAAGCCAACTGTGATATGCCAACAAAGCGTAAGTAGCTTACGGAGAAGTGGTGTGCATGCGGCAAAGTCTAAAACTTTGGGTAAATCCATCATCATATTTTCTTCCAATATCATTGTTTTTCTGTGCTAAAATTCAGGGATTCGAAATTTCTTCAAGCGTGTGAGCATTAGAGTAGGAGTTTTGACGAAGGGTAAGTTTTTCAAGAAAAACTTTCAGGCGAGATAGATCACATACCTGTACCTTGTTTGAAGGTACTATATAAACCCTTATCCTGAGCATCACACGCAATCTTTAAAAATCTAACACTATAGCGGCACTCATTGTCATTGTCAGCAAGTGTACGGAACATATGTAGTTTACATTGCATTAGCATCGGGACAGGACTAGTGGCAAGAGCATATACGATGACGATGATGGTTAAAGGCAAAAAATTTGCTTCCAGCGCACTTACACTGCTTCTCCGGAGCCCGGCATTCAGTCCATGTTGGTATAAACCTTAAGTGAAAAAGATCGGGAAAGGATGAATTTCTGTTATTGCACTTGTCCCTAATCACCAGAGCAAATCATTCTTGTGTAACTTATAGGTATCTAGACTTGAGCACAGTACTTACTGTCCCGTACGTAAGTACGGAATGAAAACAGAGTGCATCCTATGTCTATGTCCATACTCACTGCATACTGTGTATGCGTGCGGAGCTATGTAATAAGTATCTCCATGAACGCACATCCCAGTCTGAACTTCAGACTGGATGTGGTGTTTAAAGCTCTGTAAAAAGGGATACGGTTACGTACTTCATACTTCGTCGAGTCTCTCCATGGGGAACGTCAGTTGATAGAGGCAACCCTTTTGTTTCTGATGGCTCCTGGTGGCTCCATACCTGTCATCACATCAGCCATATTCCACCCATCTACATAAAAGGTACAAATCCACTCATATTTTATCCACAACCATAACCATAAATTCTGTCCATTATTTCGAATCAAGATCACATCCCCGATTTCCTCTTCCCTTTCACTCTTCTCCCCGGATTTTGAGTCATATCATCCTCATTTTGGTCCATCTCATTGTTTCCAAAAATCAATTTGTTTACAAATCTTCCCCGTTTAATCACCACCCTCGTCCCTATGCTCCTTCATCCCGAAACAACGGTCAGGAATCAACTCAACTATTTTAATATTAGCTATAGGTATCTACATATACGTCCACACAATACCAGCAAACCGACGACACGTCCACATTGTATTAAGTCACATAATGACGCCTCAACTGAGGGATTTAATTCCAGTGTTGTTCAAATACTATTTGTACAAGTATTTACGAATGTATGCTATTAAATGTTAAATGGAAAAACCTTATAAATACCTCTTAAAAAATTATTGTTACATTCAAGTCAAAAATATGAATTGAACTTCCTTTGAAATTCTGTAAAATGTTTCTACCGTGCATCAACTTTGACATGTGAGTTTGTGGTAAAATGTGGAAAATACCGTTGTCCCTGAGCAACCTCGTAGAGAAAGATAAACGAGACACAGTCGAGTGTAAAATTAAAACCAGTTACTCTGCCACCAGACTTCAGGTATGAGATATTAGTGGGACAATAGATATGAAAATTGTTAGTAATCTCGCTCTCCGTAACCTCCACCAAAACTACACATCTAGTTAGTGAGACCGAGTATTCGAGTCTCAGGAAGTATCTATAGATAGATATATAGCATACATTGATGCATTCTATAAAAATATCTACGCCCAATATGTAACTACTCATTGTATATGGTCCCACTCATGGGGTAGGCTACTATTCTGGGCTATTTTAGTGTACATGTACATATGGAACTTTTCTCATAGTGTCCTAATACGGAGCGTGCCCTAAATGGAGGAAACTATACACCTCGCTCAAATGTGCTCTCAAAGTGGAACGAATCAGGGGCATCATGATGCGCAATCTAATTTGCAAACTAATTGCTCACGTCTCAAATTTCGTGGTGAAACGAAATATTTATGTAAATTACAAATTTCCACGGTAAATGTTCCCTTTCATAAATGCCGCACGTTGGTGTATTGCACTAGAGCATTAGCATGTATCTGTATAGGTAGGTACTCCAACGTACCAGCGGATCAAGTCATTATCCACATCCAGTTTTTTTTTCTGGGGTGCATATATGTATATAATATCCTCGTGTACATGTCCTCATGTATAGTGCTAGGCATCAAGCGGTAAAATTCTATTTTGTTGTTTCATTGGAAAAATCTCTCAAGTTTAAAAAATTAATGAAGCAATCACTAGCTACTCTAGAGGGTTAAAACCATGGATGGATATTTGGGCTGGATCGATGATTCCATAGTGTATGTATGCACAAGTGTAGTAATATAAATGGAAAAATTCAAGGAGAAGGACCTAATGAAAACATTAATAAGCATGAGCTAAGAGAGAAATCTTTGAAAGAGTAGGGGAAGAATATTCTAGTAGATGGAATGCATACGTTGACATTTGGTTGATAGAAGTAAGATTAAAAGTTGTGTTGAAAAGTAATAGTAAACTGTTGGAGCAAGGGTTTCAATCAATCTCCAGACGGGTTGAGGTGGCAATACGGAATGATAGGTACGGTAGCATTTGTTGACATATAAGTTGTTCCTTTTCTAAAGAAAAAATTGTGCAGACAATTCCGTCCGGGACAAAGCACACATTGTTCTGGAGACTGGTGTAGTTGTTTGGTGTGTGTGTGTGTGTGTATGTATGTATGCATGTAGCTACCTTGGGCCTCTTCCAAGGCTAAACATTATACTTACAAGAGTAGATATTGTGAGGGAAGTTGTTTGGGCTAGATTGATTTGAATAGGAGGAAATTAATTTATTGCTGGAGCTATAGACAGGGAATGTACATACATACATATGGAGGAGGGTAGAAAAGTTTAAATACATAATTTGAAGGGGTGGGATTTTCAACAGGCCTTATACATACTACCCGACAGGGTCATTGATTGCCGTTGAGATAATAAAAGAAAGAAGAGGATTGAAGTAACACTTTCATTGCTAGCTTTTAGTTCCCTGGTTTTTTCCCTGCTAAAATAGGAGAGAATTAAGGCTTGAGAGACAGAGAATGGGAAATTAATGTTGAGTGAATGGAGATGAGCGAGATAGAAGCGAGGGAGATTTGTCGATCAAAATCAATGATGAAAACATTTATTTTCATCAGGCTCTTTCCAAGCATTATTTTCAAGAAGAGTTTCCTTTCATACATCCTCAAAAGAGAGAAAGTAATCGTGGCAAACGCGAAAAACGCGAAAAAGATATATGAAGCAGAAAGCAACTTCAATCGAAGTCTAATTTCGGTGAAAGTGCTGGCTTTTGTGTTGCCTTTCATTGCCGGATAGCTTTTGGCAGTTGCAGAATTGAAAAAGATTTTTTCATCCCTCTTTGATCACGCAGATTTGATGCTGGGCTCTCTCTCTCTCTCTCTCTCTCCCTCTCTCAGGGTCTCGCTAAAGATTTCAGAAACTTTAACAACTTCCATAGCACTCTGTATTATTGCTATATAAAATTTCCCTTGTAACCTTTTCTCTTAGACTCTCTCATTGGGAAAACTAGATGACTGCATGCATCCAGATTACGGTTCCTTTATACAGTTTGTATAATACCGTGTTGACTTGGCTGAGTGCGTGTTCCCCGTCATGCCGCGACCACTGGCTTTCCACTGAATACTGTTGCTTGATGAAAAAGGACAGATTATGGACCATAGCTTATAATCTCATCATTTGTGTGGTCTCCCTTCAAGACTTAATTGAAAATATCAATTTTGATTCCTCATACAGCAAATTGAACGGCATCAGCAGATCATCAACTTCATCCATGATTTTTTCTTCCATGATGCAATCACACAATATTTCCTGACTCTACACTCACAATTTTCCTATCTCCACTGACTCCCGTCTCATTCTCCTGCATGGAGATCTCTCTACCTTTATACCTCTCTCCAACTTACCATCAACTTTAGTCTTCCGTCTATGACTTTCTAACTTGCCTTCCACCAGATTTCTTTGTTCCTTTACCTCCTCTCTTTCACTTTCCATCTCTCTCTCTCTCTCTCTCTCTCTCTCTCTCTCTCTCTCTCTCCGCATCCACGCGCTTCCTTATAGGTCCTTCTTTGCGCCAGCCGGATGGATGGGTCATGTATGCATGACGTCGATTGTTACCATAATCACAGAAGTCTTTCTGCAGTCAATCTATTTTTAGCGTTTCTGACTTTATATAAATGTAATTAATTCCAAACAGTTTGTATTTACAAATCATTGTGTTACATTTTAGAATGTTTTTACGTAAGTATCTATGTATGTAATTATGTAATTTATTCTCACATAATTATTCAAATTTATTTTTAGTACTCAGCTGTGCAAACTAGATCATGCCTTTAAATAAACTGACATTCAAAAAAGCATGGTCTCTGTAGCTAGCACGTTGAACTTACAAAGGGGAAACATTTTCGAAGAACGATGAATAAAGTGTATCTACTTTGGTAAATATGAATCTATGTACCTTTATAACTTTATTTTATATTTAGATACCTTTAGAAATACATGATTAAATGTCAGTTTCTTCAGCACGCTCCGTAGTCCATAGCTAAGGGAGAGTTTTTTTCCCTGCTCCATTTTGACTGAGGATGAGGACTGGAGCTAAACCCTGGAAATCTTTCCCCTCAAAAGTTAATGCAATGATGGTAGGGATACAATATTATCTTTAAGCGTAAGACATTTATTTGATGAAACCCCATTCTGGAATCCAAATCTGGTCTCCGTCCAAGTTAAATGTCAGTGGATGGAGATGAAAAAGTTCGTTTGATATTGCCAATTTCTTGCTCATTGAGCGAGTTTCAGGATGCCCTTGAGGCTGGCATCTTTTCTTCATTTGATGGCGGGTATTTTTCCTTTGAGCATCTCCAGGATGCTCTGCTTCTTTCACGAAGGCTCACTTTCTTGCATTCAAGTTGTCTGGGGGCTCCACAATGCAGGAGTGCCTACTGTCAACTTCTGTAACTCAGAGTTCTCCTCCCCAGGAGTATTTTCCCATGGAAGATTTGGAACTGACGCAAAGTATGTTTATCCTGAGTACAATCGTAGAGCTGCATAAATTGTATCACTAATATCTTAATCACGCATAGCGTGAGTTTATCCTTTGTAAATGAGCAGTCGCTTTGGTAGTCCTCGGTTGCTAGAAGGTTGCCCTGTTTCTTTTCCCTAGACTTAACGTTGAGCGTTAGTACTTACTTCCCAACATAAAATGAAAGAGCTCCTTCAAGACGAGCAGTCGAGAGCTCGTACCGGGCATGTATATCTGCTTCCTAAATGGATTTTGTTCCAGGATAGTCTAATAATTATGAATATACAGGACTCATTTTCTTTTTTGTTACTACTTACGGAGAAACACTCGTCTTCCCCGATTCTGACTACAGCCTAGTATACAAACAAATTAGGGATGTTATTATTATTTGCAAAAGCAAGAGAAAACTTTTACTGGAATTTCCTTGGAAATACACAGTTGGCTCATTATTTCACTCGGAAAGAGTGTCGTCCTATTATATTAATAATAATCCTGAAGTTAAGTATTCACCGAAGGATTTGGTATAGGGCTCAATGTCAGCGCTTAAATGGCTGGCGCTATCCTTTGGATTCTTTCTTATCTTTCTTCTTCTTAGTAATTATGTTTCGAGGGGTTTACCCTTTTTTGTGTCAAAAATGAAGAGAAAAACACTTGGCACTCCCCAAGCAAACAGTCAGACAAATGCACATATAACCTTAGCTTTATTTCAGATTAAGTTTCCGACATTCTGAGACGCACTAAATTTTGCGAATTGAAATTGAGTGTGCTTCTTAAACAGGAGAGAAGATTTGAAATTTGGTAAGTATCATCCCAAGAAATTTAGTGTTGTTTTTCTTAATTTTATTATACAAGGAATTATAACATGAGTCAAGTGCTCCCAATCAGATTTTGTCATAAAATGCTTAGACTGAGAAATTTAGATAACAACGGCAAACTGAAATGTTGAGGAATCTAAAAATAATTATATAAAAGGGTCAAAACATTTGTATAGAGATAAAGCATACATCCTTATGATTGATTAGTTTTTATCCTTGAAAAATTATTATTTTTAATCCCACACTTACTATTGAGCCTACCAAATTTACGTCCCATCAAATGCAAAGGGTTAGAAAAAAACAGAAAATGTATTGTTCCCTTACTTTTGAGAGTTACGACTCGTACCATATATCAGTCCATTTTGATTCAAGCGTCGCATAATTGTGCTTGACTTGTTTAATCTTATTACTTGTTCTTCATTCCCGTGCTGTTGTTTTGATTTGTATAGTGCACCCTTAAATCTACTTCCTTTCCCATTCTGTCAAGTTTCCTTTTCATTTTACCAATTAGTCATAATGATGTCCTTTTGGGCAACTGATCTGTCAGATTCCAAAGTCTATAAGAAGATTCCATCCTTGAGCTCCATGCTGAACTTGAATGCAAACCTCCTACACATATAGTAGGTTGTAAATATTCTGAATGCAAGGATAATAAAAAAAAGTTCCATGGAAAAGGTTCCACTCAACGGAGAAAGTTTTTCAAGAGTCATTTAATAAACCTCAACAAAAGATCAAATAAGATTGTGTCTATTGTTCAGCAAAGCTCTTGTTGTCAGTAGCCGTTGGTCATGGAACGGAGTTGTTATGAATTTCTCTCCTATTCAAGGGACATTTTCGTAATTATCCAGCTCACCAACAGCTACCGTCAGAGACTACCATTGAGTATGAAACTGTGAAAATTAAGCTTTGTAAAGCATACGACCAAATCGTATCCACCCAGGAACCGTATCTCGAGGCAATGACTTGGCATCCTCTTGAAAAGGCTTTTTTCCATAATGACCACATCACCAATAATTATTTCATTTAATCAGCCGGTTCTAGTATTCATACCCATTAGGGGCATTTTGTTTCCAATTTCGTGTAATTACATATTTCTTTGCTACGGATGTAAACCAACATTTTCCTGTCCTATTCTTTGACGTATAATTCTCTAATTTCATTCAACGAAACTCCAAAGAATTTGTATTTCCAGGAGTTCCAGTAGCCATAAAAGGCTGCTAATAACTCTTTAAAGAAATAATTGAGAGCAATAAAACTGAGGGATTAATATCCCCAATTGTTTATTTGCATCTAGTGCAGGGGCAGTAATAAAACTGGAAAATAATTAAAAGACAAGGTCATAATTTCTTATTGTTTTTAATTCTAGTACTAGCACAGTTAAACAATTAGTACTAACTTTCTATTGGCTAACAAGAAGTTGAGATTAATAAACAGATCATTCAGCATTTACATGGCTAAAAAAATATCAATTCTTTAGCAATTCCAGAATTACTTCTGCGACCCTCATCCAATTACATAACCTGTGAGGGTGTATGACAGGAGTACAATGTTTTCGGGTTTGCGGTTGGTGGTAAGATTTATGAATAAAAATGAAGAACATAGACTTTACCAGTGTAGGAGGAGGTTTAGGGGGTATGGTACTCAGATTCACATGAAGTAGGCATTTGTACGCTCAAAGGGTTTACTTTACTGGTTTGAAAGCAAAGTGAGATGCAATGATACCTTTTGAGTACATAAAAGCACTATTAATTAAGAGCCATCGAATATAATAGGGAACTTATCTAAGGGAAATGGAAAGAGGGTGAAAATCGGTCTCAAACCATTAATCGCCCCAGGAGAAACAAAAACGCTGACTGTAGCTACACACATGAATCTTTCCAAGTTGGATACTTGAAATGGCAATAGTAGTAGCACACGCTAATACCTACACTATGGAGAGGTAGTAACAAAGAGCAAGAGTAAAACTTGAGATGTACTAGAAGTTAAGGTGTATCCCATGGAAGTATGTACATGTGCCTGCACTCATGCACTCACATACGTTACTTACACATGTAACTAATAGGGAGAAAAAGAGGGACCTAGGATAACCGCTTCAGTCGTACTGATTCCGAATCAAAACTTGTTCAATGGCTTTTGTTGTCGAGAAAAGGCGTAAGCATGTATGTATAGTTACATGTTGTTACTAAAGCGACGAACATTATGTGTGAGTAACTTTACGTACTTCTCTCTCTCTCTCTCTCTCTCTCTCTCTCTTACTCAATTCCCTATAGAATTTCAATTCCATTGACTCATTTTGTCTGCCCGTCCAATTATCTATGTAGGCTTTACTGGGATATACAAGTCATCTAATCCATGTATTAACAAGACTCAAGAATGCATCCGCACTTCAATCTGTTCTCCAGCCCCGACTCCTTTCTCTCCTATTATCGGGAAAGAAAACAAAGCTGACTATCTAAATATCACTATTGTTCCTTCAACGCTCCACCTAACATTTCCTACAAAAACACACAAAGTCATCTCTCATAGGAAAAGATGCTCATCCATGTAGTCGTCAACAATAAATAATAACACTTGAACACGTGAATCAAAATTCCTGTAATTTTCCCCACTCTACATTTCCGCTCCCTTTCCTCATCCTCAGTTCTCTGGAAATTAACCACAAAAGCATAAAATAATACCACAAGGATTGGGAATAAATGTAATCAAGGCACTGCCTCATGCAGTTCCTTTCGTCTCTGAAAATTTACATTTGATTGCTTCACTTTCCAATGCTTTCCAACATAATGGCTCTTTACCGTAACCCTCGCAATTCTACACGTTATAAAAGCCTCTGTTGTAACTGTATGCCGTGCATTGTCAGCTAACACGGTTCAAAATTTCCAATCCTCTTTCTCAACTTACACTTGATTCAGACTGTGAATCCAAAGGAAATGCTCTTTTGTGATTTGTGAATTCATTCCATGATTTGTGACTGAGTTCTTTTGAAATGTCGGTGTAATGGTATGTCATCATTATTTTTATGGGATATCAACTGTGAGCTCCCGAGTATCCTCATAGGAAAGAGGATGTCTCAAATGGACCTAATAGTAGAAAAAAGCCACTCAAATGTTATAAAAACAGACAGCATCACCAAATTATGTATATGGATTCCGAGAATCACAGATATACCGCTGTCTGAGAGCTTCGACAAACGCAACTTATGCTCAAGGAAAGGAGAGGGAAGGGAGGAGAGAATAATTTCATTGCTTTATAGTAGACCAAGGGAGACAGAGTGTGGAGGAGGTAGGTGAAAGAGAAAAAAAACAGAGAGAGAGTGCCGAATTGAGCACTGTAGATGAAAGAATGAGAAAATAGGCTTTAGTTGTTTCCAAATAAGGGGAGAAGAGTAAAAGGTCAGTTGGCGATGATATTATGGCTGATGGGTTTATAGAGCGCAAGAAAAGTCTCCGTCTAGTGTGACTGGTGTTAAGAGCAAAATGGGAATTGCAATGAACGAAAATTGACCGGGGCAGAGAGTTGAAGAGATACTGCATCCAAGGGCTACGTACATACATAGGATGCAAGATTTGTGGAAACACACCAGAGATTCTGGGCAAGTTCTAGGAGAATATGGAGCCGGTATCGTGTAGCCCCAAAAAGACAGTATATGTGAGGCGAGGATCAGTGTGCAGTGTATATAAGTATATGTACTGGAGAGTAAATAGTACAAGGCTCTAGTAGACTTATAGAGGACAGAGTCAAAGTACAGTATGTGGCGTTAAATGTGTTGAAGTTTGTAGAAGGAGCTCCTCGGAAAGATCGACTCCCAGAGGTTTTTAACTCTCTCCCGGTGTCCTCCTTTAAGCCGTTTTCACTTCGTGCCGATCCATTAACCTTGTATGAGGACACACTCCAACATTTATTTTCTCACTCTATAAGTTCGTGCACAATCTGTCACACAGTCCACCCTGTCGTTTCATCATATCAAGTGTGTGCTCAATCGTCCAGCCCACCAAACATACTGAAAAAAACACTCGTACATATGCAACTGAAGGGACAGACTCTTATTCTCTTATAGGAGCTGAAAATCGAAAACCAACCCTGTACAACTCTATCATCATCACATTGCATATGTGGACATTCGCTCTTATTTCCTCCTCCATTGCCTTGCCAATATCATCATCCGCTTCACTTATCACATCAACTACCAACTAAGTGACATCCTCATTTGATTAGGTCCGTTAAACACATCGCACTGCCATTTAGCCCAAAGTCGGGTTGGATTCGCGTCATTTTCTCATTTTGCGCTTCGTGGTTTCTCCAATTCCCTCCACCTCACCCTCTCATTCACTCTCTCCTATACAGATATATATAAGTATATAGTCTTGTAATCATCTAAAGCCTCAGAAAATGTGAAACCTCAAAAATACATCTCTCTTACTTTCCCTGAACGTATCTTAATCGATGGGGACTGGTGGTTTGGGGTAATTAGTACAAATATAAGAAAAACCCACATTCATTTCAAATGCTTAAGTAATTACGTATACATATGTCAATATTTGTTATACTGCCAGTGTAATTGAAGTTCAAATTTTGAACTCCTGGTAGATGTGTTATTCCCAATTTGGCTTCATGCATCTAGTCTGAGATTTACACAGCTCCCCTGAGACTCTTATTACTCTTTGGAACCGAGCGCGTTTCCTAAATCCTAACTTCGTTCCTTGTTTTTTCATTTGGCAACACACAAGCACATGAAGTGCAATTAACAACTCACACCTTATCATTGCCCGCACGGACCGAGCCAGCAGCTGCAATAAGGGTTTATATTGTACTGAATATTTGGGGTTCCATGAAGGTAAGGCAAACAATCTATAGTTTCTAAGAACAAAAGTGGGAAAAAATAGAAGAAGAATTGTAATGTAACAAAAACATTTTTTTTTTGGCTGCCAGGTTGATTTCGTTACATACGCTAAGGAACTACTGCTCAAGCATTTTGAAATTATTCCCCTCTTAAATATCCTCCTCACTCAATAAGATCACTTAGCCTAATATACGTACTAATATACTACAAAGATTAGCAGTTTGGCTCCCTGTGGTGTAGCCTGAGGTCCAGTATAATTTTACACTCCTAATCCCAATAACTTTGTTGACAGTGTCTTCTTTAAGGTTACTCTTACTATTCTTTTTTTTCCAGGCTACAACAATAGATATAGCAACTTAAAGTGAATCCAATTCTTTTGGAATATTTTTGGGTAAAGCTCCCATAGTAGTAGTGACACTAGTTTGACCGAGGTACTAATCATTGAGTTGCTTTCGTAGGTTCATTTCAGTGTACTTGGACATTTTGAAACACCTTTCGGTGGAGCGTGATGTTCCCATGTCCCCTATATTACGATTAAAAATTGTGACAGAAAAATCCAATCTGTTCATTCCTACTGGATCAGGGAACAATAAACGTGTGTCGGGTTTACTTCCATGCCTTGCCGCAAAAGATTTTTACGAGGTCATCTTTTCAGCGGGAGGGAAATCGAATAGTTTTACTTCTTTAGCCTGATGAAGTAAATAAAATGTGAATAAACATATACATAGATATAGATATACAATGTGGAGGCTACAGCATTCCAGCATCTTAAATAACTAATTTGTTCCCTCCAGCTTTACATGTATTGCTGTAAGATACTGAATCTCCATTAAATGTATGGTTACAACTGTGTACCTCATGTACATATGCACATATAAAACACATGGATATCTCTGCCCTACGCTCAGCCATACTAAAATGTCTTGTAAATATCCAAAGTGACATTGGTAATATACTACCGTATAGATGCATGAATCTTTTACTTGATTTGAACATAAAGCCGGTCATTATCCGAGAGGATCTGACTATGAGGTATCTATGCGTATGTGTGCAGAGGAGTGAAGATTTTTCCCCAGAATTTTTGTGGCACGTGAAAATTTGGGGATGTTTTCTAAAGATTGAGTTAAAGATGAAAGGATGTGGAAGATGGTTTTACCGACAAAATCTGCAGAGCACTTTCCCCCTTTTTCGGTTGACATATCATGCTTAGCTTAGTATACTTATGAGCATTGATCTAATACCAAGGCATAGGTAATCTTTGTAAAGCTTAGGGAAATGCATAAAGATGAAGCTAAACAAGAGCAATAGGGGGTCTCTGATAGGATTAGTGGCGCGAGAAAACATTATTTTTTTCGCCAAAGTAGAAACTCTGTAGGTACAGTGTGACGGGTGCACTTTCAATAGAAACGTATAGACTTTTCCTCTTAGGAGGCACCGACATGATATTCCATATTGTGTACTTACACACTCCCTCCCTCTCAAAACCCCACAGGTACATAGTCCTTGTAATACTAACTAATCATAAGCGCATTATGCATGCACGTCATGTAAAATGTTTCCACCAAAAAATATAGACAGAAGGTGAATAGAAAGAGAGATTACTACCTTCCTAATATACCAGGATGATAGCAGTTTGCATGTAGGGTACGATGAAGACCGATTTGGGCAAAAGTGCTCCTGCTGGCTCATTGTTGAAGCATTGAAACCAACTCCCGTGTGTCTGTCTCAATTCAATTTGTTCAGGAGGTTTGATAGTACACATATAAGTCCCTGGGTTTGATAGTTTGGGTTGTATAGTGCCAATGTCGTCCTACGGCCCACCTCTTTTCAAAGAACAAACCCAATTAGTCGTGTACGAAACGAATGAGGAAGAAGATAGTTTCTCTCAAATGATTTTCACCATGAGTACTGGCACTTTGTAGCATTTTTTCCATGGTTGGAGACCTAATTATGAATTTTATGCCTCACTCATCTTCCTTTCACAGATGAAGAATAAAAGCGTCCCTCGAGATACCATTCATTCCTCCTGGAAGTATTCCCTCCTCTTTATCTTTCACCGACACTTTTTTCTTCCCCGATCTTCTTTCATCCCTTGATTTGCTAAATCAACTCACACAATCACAAGTTCTTCCCACCATCATTTTCACTCGTAAACTTCCATGTTTGAAGGAGGGTACTTTGTGCTTTCCTTACAGAAGGACTCATATAATTATGTACATCCATAGACACATATCCCCGGCACAGGCTACCATTTTACTCACAGTAGATATCTAATACGCTTAAATGTTTCATGAATCTAGATCTACACTCAGTTTGTTTAAAATGCTAGAAAAATCGGGATGATAAACTGATGATGGTGGTGGATAAATACTCTTTTAGTATTTTTCAATCATATCAGTTTCAAGGGGATTTTTACCATTCATTGAATTAACCATGGAGATTAAGCCTACATTGTTACCTGAGTTGGAGGTGCTCATATACAAATAGGTAGATACTCATTATACAACGGGAGAATGAATGCCGCTTTTTACAAATATCCCGATCCCGTACGCTCCACGCTGTTTTAAGTATCTACTTCTAGAACAGAATAGTTTTTCGAATGTTGTATTTCCTTGAGTAAATTCCGCCATTGAATGTTATCTTGTTGACTGTGGTGATCTCAGAAGTGTTTTCTCACTCAATTGTTAATTTTTTCCGTTTTATTTTTATTTACGAGACATTCAACCATCGCGTTGTTGAATGGAGCCATAATGCAATGGAGGCTAACGGAAGGCCAATGTAGACGGGTTCATAATGCGCATAGCATTACAGTATTGAACACAAAAACATAGTTCCAAAAGTCTTTTCAGGCAGATCATGCATAATGAATTGATTTGTGTACAACCTTGTCAACAATTCAGTAATACAGTCCAATGAATATTAACTATGTACCTTAATTGATTTACTCTTTCATATTTACTGAGCTTTTGAAGGAGTTAAATTTTTAATTATCTACAAAGAGCTGCTGATAAGAATAATACTACAGAATATGTTCAGATGCTTTTTTGAATGTAAGAACTAATGGAAAACCCCCGCTTCAATAACAATACTAATTTCCGGAGGTTAAGAAAATTAAATACAGTGTCATATGTTCCCTTCGTAAAGAAATAGATAGCTGAAATGGCCCGATCCCCAACAAAATTCAGTGGGAGGAGAGTAAGCGTTGAGCATGAAATGGTAGAAGAAATAATGTACTATAAAAGGTTAGCTTTGAACTCGCAGGAGAGTATGTACCATGAATCTGAGTGAGTATTGATATTTTTGCTAGTTGTGTTGAGAGACAGAGGACAAAAATTGAGGGAGTATGATGCACCGCACGCGTAGCATTAGAAAATGACTGAACCAATCAGACAGTGTGATTTTACACACTTGAGTTCACTTGGTAATGCATGAATGTGAATAAAGTGTAAGAAATGAGAGAAAAGAAGTCTTGTTGAAGTCGTTGACGGCGTCTCGTGACGTGGAAAGTATTACATTAACCGTAACATTTCCTGTGTCACTTTCAGTAACTATTTTTTACCTAAAATGAGTTTCTTCAGCTGTAAGAATAACTTACGATCGGAGTACTGTATACTCACATATAGTAAACTATAGGCTGAATAGATCAAGTCAAGAAGAACAGTTTTTTTTGTGAGCGTGTTCTCCTCTGCAGAGATTTTCTCCTGTTATGCACTACAGTGAGTCTCCTGGAAAAACTGTGTACGTCTGTTGTTGATCTCTGATGCTAGTAATAGAATGCATGACTCCGTTATACCGAGAAAGTTGGATTGGAAGGATTGGAGACGGAGTGAGACAAGAAAGAAAGCATCCAACCTGATATAATTCGCTTCACGAAATCTCATTTCATTTCCTTCACATTGCTTTTCTCGTGGTGTCCATTTGAGCTGGCAAAGAGCGAAAAATCACATCCATGAGGTTTTGCATTATTCAACACTCGACTCGAAGCAACTTATCTCATTTGCCTCTCTTTCATCTCTGACACCTTCTGAGTGGAAGGGGTTGCTTCAATATTCCCCAACTTGGCTCATAGTAGATGTGAAAGTAAGGTTTATATTTTTCGCTTCCACTGAAAAAGCTTATACCACGGCATTCCTACTTTTAGCATACATAGGTACGGACACTAAGGAAAAAGTAGGAGGTACTATCATCTTTAGCATCAAGACTTATTGTTGTTACTTAACCCTGCTACATACTATTATTTGACTTCCTCTGACCTGACTATTACAGTATTATTATTACAGATGAATTCTCCCTTGTTCAGCCCTTCCTTCCGTGTACGACGGAATGCCACCGGGAAAATCGGTTGTATATTTCCTTGAGCTTTTCCAAAAGAGCGTGTCACAGGAACAAAGAAAAATCATTTCCAATTTATCATCATTTCAAACCTGTGTTTCTTGTCATTGAAAATTACTCCGTGACTACTGTAAATCAAATGTTAATCTTACTGTGCTTTGACCTTTTTGCACTACTTTCCTCTTCCTCTATAGCTATAAAGTACAAGACCTGACAAACTACAGTCTCACATTTGACTTTACTTTTCTCCCTTGTTTCACCCTTTTATTTTAAAAAATCGTATGTTTTTTGATTTTTACATACCCTCATGATCCGCCTCATTTTTGTATCAAAAACCTAAACTCGAATCCTAAAAATCTGAATCTTTTTTTACTACAACCTGGAATGCGCCGAAAGCTCAATGTCAGTTAAACATATCTTCTCATGTCACGTATGAAACCATATTTTAATACTAATGTTTTCAGGCCCAGTTGGAGTTCCGCGAATTTAAGGGCGTTCGATAAAACTATCCTGGGAATTAAAGAAAGTATAGTAAGTATACACTATATTCATATTTACATACATATATGCATATGTGTCTATTTAGGGAAAAAGAGGGATTGACTTCAATAGCTTAAATATTTATAAAAAACTAAGGTATCTATGTATGTATGTACACATAATAGAATGATGTTGTAGTGTTGTAGTAATCATCTTATATGTAATTATACCATAGAATAAGACTATAGGCGATTTTTAAATTTAGCTAATAAAAGTGTATTTGTTTATAATGCTGGCCATCACCACTGGTTCATTGGAAAAATCGTACTGGTCAGAATTGAATTTACAATTTGCAATCCTAAGTCTTTCTCTAGAATGGAAATAACGCGGATATAGGTAAAAGGAATGGAGAAAAATATAGAGAAACAGAACGAAAATAAAATGAATATACCTCTTATTGGTCAACACTCCGCAGTTCCGCAACGGCTGGTGCTGTGTCTACCCGGATTAGAACCATCTGTCGGACTTTGGAAATCTTCCTTCAGCTTCTTCCGTAGTTTCAACTTTCAACATGGCTACGGTGGATGTACAATTTACAACATATTCATGTTACCAATCGACTAATAGTGTACCTTAAAGACAGGCAATTAAAACCGTCTAGTGATTCCCTGCCTGGGGACACTGAGAAAAGTATGAAATGAAAGACAAATTCACTTCAATTAGTTCAGTTCCTATTATTAATGCAAGAATATGAAACATTCGTTGACGCTTCAAGCAATTCCAGCCCTTTGATTCTATTCCTTTCACTTCCTCAAATTTTGCATTGTACCTTGTCGGTTATTCCGAAACCTACACAATTACCGTTTTCTCCCATCTGTAACTTCATTTATTGTTCCTTATACGATATCTATTCCAAAACGTTTTTTTATCATTTCCATTCAAAATACAAACTTCGTATTTGTCATATCTACCTTACGAATGGATCTATTCGAGCAAATTCGGACACACGAAGACAATTTTTGAATATCCACAGTCATATTTGCTACAAATTCCAAAATATTACAGTCCCGCACCCCTCGTACTTTTCCAAAGCGACTTTTGCTCTTCCCTAAGTCTTAATCCCTGCCGCTTGAATTTTGCTTCCGATTTTTAAATTAGGATATAAAAAACAAGTTTGCATTTTATTTACCTCTACACTTTCGCCATAAAAACTGTTGGGTCAGTCAACAGAGATTTTAATTAATGGTTACATCTGAAAGAATCCCACTAATTGTGGATCCCAATTACGTCCACCCAATTTGCGGGAATTTAGGCCACATTTTATCTATAATTTTTTTCCAAGAGGTTTCATGTCATCCTGTTGTATAAATTGGACTCGTGTTTTTACGATACTTTTTGACACTTTTACAAATCCCGGTTTATTTTATTGTTGTAATTTTATTTTACTAGATATATCTAATTATAGATATTAAATATTAAGCATTGGATTGTGTATACTTATATTTTCAACGTATCCTTAACTATTATTTCCACCGTAGTTCCTTTCTTCACTTATATTCTACAGTTAAGTATTTTTTATTATATGATGGTATTGGAATAATAAATAGGAATGTTGTTGAAATAGGGTCGTTGGTCTCCTGGAGTTGACGTAGAGCGTAGCGACATCTTCTGAGCTCGGATGAAGCCTGGAGTAGAGGAGTGGTGTGAACCCATGATCCTCATTTGGAAGGAGTGATTGGCCGAGTGCACGGCGGGACTCTACTACCGCCTCATTTATTGTTGTGACCGTTAAATTTGTAAAGTTGTGGCGGTCAAAAGGCAGATTCGTGGATAACAAAATCATTGAACGACAAAGCAGAGGAATAGACACCCTCACAACAACATCCGAGGTACATCTGATTAAATTGTAATATTACGGTTCGTTTCTTGTATGGACAATTGTGCGTGAGTGAATGAGTTAAGCGTTGTCCATTGACGTAAGTAATTACGAATGATAATTATTATAACGGAGTTCAAAAGTGCTTAGTAAATTAATTTGTAACTACAAATTTTGAGAGCCAGTCCATGTCTTCACGTCTTGAGTCTGGACCATTTGAGCGTTCCTCTGCGTTACAGGCATTTAAGTTTAACAGCAATTTAATGTTTTAAAAAGTTTCGGAAAATATTTTAATTAGGACTGTATGTACGTTTACTTGACACGGACTTGAAATCATTATATAATCAGTTGCTATTTCGAACCTAGGCGTAATCTGATCTGTGCGTGGGGTCATTACTGTTTTTACTAAAGATATGGACTATTATGTATTGTTTTTGCTGTTTTTTATCGTATAACGGGTGAAGGGGAAGGTGTTTCTGAAGTTGACAACGTTTTAGGGAGTACATATTTTTATTTCGAAACGAGTGTAGGGGAAAGGAATTATAAGTGCTGTGAACAAAAACAAAAGCTTGTAACATTATTTTATTCAAATTAGGCATATATATATAATTAATTCCTGGCGTAATGGCGTATTGTACTTATTATGCAAATGTAAATGGCCCTGGTTGTATGTCAGTAGGGTGAGGGGTTTGTAAATTAGACTTTATTTGAACTTTGTTACAGCCCAAGATGAGTTCGAGTACTGTCAAGTGCAGTAAGACGGCCCCCGCCGTAATGAAAAATTGTCAGAGTGACTCGGATAATGCAGAGAATGAGGATCCATGTGCGTCCACTGTCAGGACGATGGAGTATGTGCCCATGCGGAAACTTTCACTGGAAGATGATGATCCTACCTTTGATGAGTACAATTTACGGCCATCCTTTGCCAATTTTGATGATAACAGTTACCATCAGCCTCAACTGACCACTGACATTGTTCGGAACATGGGTGCGGAGTTTGCATTCATGGAAAGGGACAACACCATTGGACCGGATGAGGAGAAGATTCGCACGTATTTACGAATAAGACCATCGTCGAAACATGTCAAGGCCGAACCTTTTCTTTCTAATGTATAGTAATCTTCAAAAATGTATTTTAGGACGAAGCTTAGAGAGATTCTGAGGGGATCTTTTACGTTTCCTCACGGAATTTTTAATTACTTTGTGTCACTTGTAGTTGTACACAATTGAGGGACCAGGTGTTCTAAAAATTAATGGGAATCCTATGCTGAGAAGAAATAATCCATATGCAGACGAAACTAAGTTTACATTCACACGAGTTATGGGCCCGGACTGTTCACAGAGCACAGTATTTGAAGAGTGTGTTCAGCCAATTGTGGAATCCTTTTTTAGTGGAGATAGTTGTCTCATATTCAGTTATGGGGCGACAAATTCCGGGAAAACGTTTACTATGCAAGGTGAATTTTACATGTTACGTTATGTTTGTGGGTTTAGCTTTGAGTTTTGATCTTTTATTTTTTCGAATTCTAAAAGTGACCTATTTATTCTCAAGGTTATGGAACACAGTTTGGAATTGTTCCTCGAACTTTGGATCATATATTCAACTTCCTCGAAGATAAACTCTACACAGGTGGCAATATTAAACCGAATCTTTTCAATGGCTTCCATAGCCTTTCGGAAATGGAAACCAAGAACCTGGATGATGTGAAGCAAAGAGTATTGAAGGAAGTTAAGCCTGTAAGTACTTTATGTATGAGCATGAATTCGAGTATCAGTTATGATAAATAACTTTATTGTTATGAATAATTTGCATTGTAGAAATCTGCTGAAATGAATTCTTTCCGCGCATCATTCAGAGCATCAGCATCAAATTCTGCACTATCTTCAAGCAGTGGGATATTAGGCGATAAAATATTGAATATTAATTCCGTTCCTCGTAAGTAAAAATACCCTAATGCTATTTTTCGGTATAATTTAAATAAATTTCAATCTGGGTTTAATTGGTTTCAGAGTCATCTTCCCACAATCAATATCCGCCGAACGTGGAGTTGTACGCTGTGTGGGTTTCATTTGCCGAGATTTACAACGAACGCGTTTATGATTTATTTGAAAATGTCACCAGAGGAAAACGTCGGAAAGAGCTGAAGCTTTTAACGGACAAAGAGGGGAGAGTGTACATTAAAGGTGAGTTTTACTAGATTATTCAAGTGCAGTTACTTGCTTGAGCTCCGATCCAGGATAACTTAGAGTAAAGGGCACACAAAAGAGTTCAAAGGCGATAAGAAAATAAAGAACTGCAGAAGTAGGAATTTACCGCTCAGCTATACTTTTTATGTACATTTGATTGAAACAGATAGACTTAATGTTAGCTAATAAATTCTAAAAATTCTACTGGCTACGCTGTGGCAATAGAAAACTTGAGGAGGATTTTTATTAGTAGGACCGAAAAACAGACGTCTGGATTTCATAAAAATAATATTTTTCGGAAAAGGTATCGTTTGTTGTTACGAGGGTTTTATCTATACTTTTTATCGCCAGAGCCCTATATAATAAACTTTACAACTCGACAATGACAATTTTAGTACAAGTGTACAAAAATAATTCAAAAATGACATTTCATAAATAACTAAAGTGTTTGAAACTAGATTTCGAATTTTACAAGTGTCACTTTTTACTCGTAATAATTGACGGAATGGAATGTTTATGAATGTTAACTCGACCCAACCTCCGTTTGGGACTTCAGACTTTAACAATAGGACTTTGTTCCACCTAGTTAGCTCCTTCAAATTTAAGTCAGTTCTGATAAACCTTGGTGTGGAGACTTAAAAGAACTAGCCCATACACTTTTTCAAAAAATTTCAAAATTCGATAGTTTTACGTGAAAGCATTATTTGAAAATTATCATGTTTTAGCGTATACTATGTACAAGAGACATGTGTCTGTTCTATCAATAGAAAATCATTCATTTAACCGATTCGAACAGAATGTACGGTTGTGAACAAGAGTTACCTATTTTGTGTTCAGTTATAATCATGTAATATTCATTCATTGTTTTTTTTTTAGATTTGACCGAACTTTGCGCCAACAGTGCTGAAGAAGCGTACCAACTGTTTGTAGCTGGTAAAAACAATCTTCAGTTTGCTGTTACACAGGCTAACAGCAATTCAAGTCGCTCTCATTCCTTTTTTAACATACGTATGATTGCTGTTGGTATCGCAGACAAAGTTGCATATCCCAAGCGTGTTTTTCAGTTAGTACCTGTAAAATGTTTAATCACCTTATCTACAAGTTGTATGTAAAAAATATATGATGTATTTGTAATTCACTTTCCCTTGTAAATCGTTTTTAGAATGTCTTTCTGTGACCTTGCTGGAATAGAACGTATATCGCAAACTGGAAACGTAGGTGCTCGACTGAAGGAGTCTAATAATATAAATCAATCATTGTTCGTCCTGTTAAAATGTATCCGGGCGATGAGGTAAGATTGATTTTGCACTTATATTTCGAATTTAACTTGTGCATCCGATGATATTATAAATATTTTATTTTCTGTCATATGCTCTACCATTACCGCTATGCTGTAACCGTTATTCAACACTTTAAATGCATACCTTGGCTACACGAATAATAACTTCAACAAAGTAGTTCCCGGGGACTGCACATGCACTTATTCCTCGTGGATAGCTGGATGATTTTTTCATAAAAACGCGTCCCGTTAGTTTCCATGTACCTTTACGCTATAACCTCTTGTCTGCTTTACCTGTTAGCCTAAATTAAGCCCATCCATTAAAATAATTTGCTTAACGTGCTTCCGAACTGGCATATAGTTAAACGATCCTCGTATTGTAACCCTATCTTCGTCCTCTTATTGAACTCTACTTGCCTATCCGACCTGTTTCCTTATTTTTGACTAATTTTGACATGTCAATATAGATTCATAAGCTCGCTGACACGTATTTCCGATTTCTCTTTCCAAAAGCTTGCATTTCAGGGGTCGGTTTCAACAACATAAGAAAGTAATGACTGTTTCTCAAAGAATACCATTAAGTGCTCTCAATTTCCATTTAAGGGCCAAACAACAGCAGAGAAAACATGCCGGAGACGTTTTGCCTTTTCGAGAAAGTAAATTAGCCCGACTCTTTCAAGGATTTTTAACCTCTGCCACACACACCTGTATGATTGTTAATATCAACCCGGAACCAGACATGTTTGAAACATCACTACATGTCTTGCAGAATTCTGCAATTGCTAGCGAGGTTATTTTAAAATTTATATATTCTTTAATCCTTACATTATTCGTAACTTGTGTCGTAGTTCTTATATCGAAGTTTTACACAAAAATGATTATTTAGATTATCACGTACCGTCGTGTAGAGCCTCCCGTTAACGATACAAAATTTGGACGTCGAGTTCGGGATTCGATAGGGTATTCGAATCAAATCAAAGAAACTTTGAACTTGACGGAGACATTCAATGAAACGCTATATGAAGATGATGATGAAGATTTTGCCGCTGCAACTGTAGTCGCCAAGTCAAAGATTCCGGCTGAATCTATGTCAGACAAGATCTCACGGCTAGAGATTGAAAATGCAAGTTTAAGGAATGAATTAAATACGGTAGGAGAAAGAATTCGAAAGGAAATGCTACAATCGTTTGCTGAGATCCAGCAAAGATATGAAGAAGAGCAAAGGTACGGAAAAGGCCCATTGCTTGTTTTTACGTTCATTACGTGTATTTATTTTTACATGACCATTGTCGACATTTTAATACGAGATAAGAATGTTAATTTAATATGTAAAATCAGAAATCAATGTTAAAGCTGAAGTCCAATGATTATTGACTAAACCGGACTAGGGAATTCAGAGTACTCTAGAGATTGTCGAAATTAAATTTTAAAAAACTGCATACAACATATTTAAAAAAATTTAATGGCAGCTTCAGTATTTCGGACATTGTGTTCGGAAATTTTCTCGTTACGATACCCAGGATGCCATTGCAATGGATTTACTTTTCAATGATTTAAGCATTTTTATTTTTATTTTTAGGGAGATAGCAAGAGAACTAGACATGGCACAGAATCACTTGTCCGACCGGCGAATGTCTCTTGCAGTCAAAGTTTCTAGATCTTGTAAGGAAGATAAGCAAGTTGGAACCTCGCCTATGAGACTGGATCAGCCACAGTTTGACCATAGCATTTCGGGCACGTGTACTCCACCCAACAAGTCCTTTAATTTCAAGACAGAGTGGAAAAAATCTGTTCAGGAAGCTTTGGTATGCTGCATTTAAATAGTTAAACTCAACATGTACAACATTTGTATTCATTGACAGGAAACCTTACTCCTAGTTTCTAAATGTCCTTAATATTTTCATAGGACTTACAAACAAAGATTGAAAATTTGACAGATCGCTGTCAATCTCTCCAAAATTCTCTCCAAGATACAATTCAAACAATCGCAAAACTAGAAACTGAGAAAGTTGAAAACGATTCTGTACATGCTAAAATAGTAGCTGACTTACGCCATTTATTAGAGGTATCTTTTGTTTGAATGTCAGATTTGTAATATGGTTGAATTGTTATGTATATACATGTACAATATATAATTTATTGTTTAGCTTAAAGAGGAGGAAATGGTCAGAGTAAAGCAAGACGACCCGACTAAAATGAATGACGAAAACTTGGCACAGATTCAGAAGTTGTCTGGAGAATTAAAGAAGGTCAACGAGACTGTGGCGGTATGATTAACAACGAACTCGATAAATATTATAGATTCTTTTTACTAGTGTGATCGTATTTATCTATGGAACTTGTTATCGTTTTACGAAATCCTGGCCGACCTATTTGATTTTATGACTGGTTTTGAATATTTTGAGCAGCAAAATGAGCGGGACTTGGAAGAGGCTTTGATCACTTGCATGAATTATCATAACAAGTTGGAAGAAGCCAACGGTAAAATCACAACGATGTCACTGGATTTAAATAAACTGGTAATGTTGTTTATGTTTTTAGGACTAGCTTATTTTTCGCTACCATTCAGGGCCTTAACTTTAAAGTTTGTGTTTTCATACAGCATCAAAAGAACGTGGAGTTGGTCGAAGACAACGAATTGATGCATTTCCACGTTGAAGATTTGGTATGGCTGTGTTATTTTCGTGAATTATAAAAATCTAGATTATAAAAATTACAAAATCTCATCATACCCGAAAAATTATGTTAGGATCTCACTTTAACGGATTTTTTTCAATATGATTCAGAATAAGCGTCTGGAGGAGTCACAAAAGACAAACAATCACTATGAAGGCAGACAAACTCGGTCTGGAAAACGGGGATATCATTGACGGGTGTTTTGCAAATCTTGTAATATTTAACTCCAGTTCATTTATTCAAAGTTTCTCCGTACTAATAAATATATAATACATAATTACTTATAATTTAGAGTAAGAAGCAGAAAAATGTGAAAAATGATTACAGGTTACTATTTTTTTAACGCCTAAATATATGGGAGCACATACATTTTCTGCGTGCACGGATTGTAAAAGTGCAAATTTTGAGCATATTTGCGATATGTTAATAATTAGGAAACAAAACGTGTACAAATTTAAAAAAAATATTTTCGCTCGTTTAGATAATAAAATTATGTGCATACGGCTTAACCATTTTACGACATAGCGCAACGTGTACTTTAATTCCTCATTTTAGGAAAACTTCGTCGAACATATGGTCAACATATCAACATAAAATATATGTCACTTTTCTCATCATTAATGTATATACTCATCCTTCAGCCCAAAACACAAAGACCCCTCGAATATATAAATAAATACAGCAACCACGTTGCACATAATTACACCATTGATTTGTACACTTACAAAAACAAATATCAACAATTCCTTTTATAAAATTATGATCGGATCGGAGGCACGTTAGTGGGAATCATGAGAGCGGAAGAAGAATGGCTGATTTACATAGTCACGATGAGCACCAAACACCGAGTTAGTGCTAGGTATGGACGGTCTTACAGGAGGAGCCCAACTGCCGTAACCATTCATTTGTGTAGGAGGAGGTTCGAAGTTGATGTTCGCTTTCTGGTCTAGAGGGGAAGTTAAGTTGGTAGCACACGAAGCCTGAACTGGATAACTTGTATGCTGATAGCTTGCGACGAAAGGGTTTGATGACACACTGGTTTCTTCATTTTGACTTTGTTCAAAAGGACTGCTAGAAAAGTTCAACCCACCAGGAAACACAGGCTGCCCAACGGGTTGCTGCTGGAATAATTCTTTTGGACGACTATGTCGCACACATGATGATGTTAAGGGTTGTTTTCGTTTGGAACCACAAGAACTGGAACGGTTAAATGAAATGGATGTGGGAATAAGCTGAGGATCGGAATACGTGTGTAATGATCCTGCCTGTTGAAGATTGCTGGAATTTCTTGGACAAGTTTCACCGTTAAGCTCTCCAGCTTGATGTTTTACCCTGTTAGCTGGTATATGCTGATTTAAGTACACACTGGCTTGAGCCGGTGTAAGTATTTTCTCAGGAATATTCTCGTGACGGTCAGGAGCAGAGGAGGGGTCGTCACCGTAAAGATACCGGTTCACTCTATTTCGCAGTCTCTTAACCTTTACAGACACAACCTTCAACAAATTGAAAGAGCATTTAGTTATAACAGCCCTTAAACACTTATATTCACATTCAATGCGAAGTACGTTCTGCTGCATATCCTACATGCTGAACTCAAGCATTATCAACACAAGACTTCTCACGAAAATGTTCGTGTCGAGTACATTAATGCTTATAATAGTCTTACAAAAATTAGATAATTTAAATGTAGAATTTTAATCAGAATTAACTGTTAATTATAGATATATATTATATATATATTTCCTTCGCAGGTCCATTCAGTCGATGATGTCCGCTGTTTACACCATCGATTGAAAAGATTTTTTACCTTCTTAAATTACTTTAAATTGTATCCCTACTAAACGAATGCTCGCATGTATACCTCTTCAAATTTGTTGGGCCTCTTTTTAAATCCAACAAAATCTTCTGCATCAGATTCGTTGTCACCATTGTATTCTTGAGAATCCACCACAATTACATTTGGCTTTGAATGGAAACCATCTGAGTAGTACAAGGAAGGAGCTGAAGCATTTGCTGTGGTAGTATGACCACTTGAAACCATTACAGCAGGACTGGGATTGGCGTAGCTCGTCTCAGTGTTGGAATTGGAATGTTTATCTTCATCAACTATAAATAAATAAATGTTTAAAAACTTCTTGCGCTTCTATGAAGAACCGCTTCTAAGAATATTAGCCAACAGTTTTCAGTAATTAGTTACAAAAAGATGTTCGCATCGATTACCTTGACCAAGACCAGCAAAGGAAGACACAGGTTGATTAACTTTAGTAATGGTTATACCCGGAGGTAACTTTAGCTTCGTTAAATCAATTTCAGCACCATCATCTAGTTCATTAAATAATGAGTACGAAATCCGTGGTTTCACAGTCTCATTTGAAGGGATACGCGGTCCATGCTGTAGTAACACTGACTCTCCACATGACGGGGGATGCAAAACAGGCGTGCATGTTACTATGTCTCTTTCTCTACTTCCAGCCTTACCCAAGTCTACGACATCTGGTAGTTTCACGGGTTGAGAAGCTCCTTCCGTTGCAACTTTTAAGCTGGATTTCTTTTTGTTGCGTTTCTTTTTCGAAGGTCTCTTCTGGTGTTGGCCACTCTTATCGACTGGATCAGCAATGAAAGTGTCAATATCAACAGCATCTGGTTTGGAGCGAACCACTAAAATTCAAACAAAATCACTACTAACACAGATATAAACTCCAGGTTTGATTTCTGAAAACACAGGCCAAAGGCAAAGGAAAATTAAAAGCTACAACTGGACGACAGCAGAACATAGGGGAGTCACAACACAACAAGGATCAATAAGCAGGTTCTTCCAAACGCAATGGATGAACATAACATCAACCATGAATATGAGCTCCTACATAAAGTGAAATTGTCAAGCCAAAGAAAAATAGAAGAACAAAAAAAGTACAAATGAGTATAAATTTTTGTAACTGAAAAGCCGTCAGACAGAATCAAAAAACCAAGCAGGATTTTACACCATTTAAACTTCCTACATGTATACCTTGACCATTGAGAAGAGTATAGAGAACATCCTCATCCCCGTTCTGATTTTTAATACTTATCGTGACCGTCGTGTCAGAGACGGTCGGATGCCTCCGAATCGTGACCATCTCTGGCTTTGAGCTTGAAGCTGATGCTTCACCAGATAAACTATTCCAGTCTAAATGAGATTTTCCAACTTTCACGCTATTGGGGGCTTGAAGCTTACTTGGTGTCATAGAAAAAGGAGGATTCGGTACGTTGATAACAACTGGCTGCCCATAATTGCAGGACTGAATTGCTTGCAGTTGCGTTGATTCTCCCAAAGAACCATTATTATTGTTGGAGGCCAACTGTGCACGTCGTAGTTGCTGTCTAGCTTTTTTCCTCGCTTTTTTAGATTTGGCACTATTTGGATCGTCTTCCAGTCCTTGGACAACAGGCTGAATAATTGGTGGAGGAACACCGCAAGATGGATGCGAGGAGCAAATATGCGAACAGTACTCAACTTGTGGCTGTGGCTGATGGATCTCTTCAATTTGCTTTTTCTTCTTTTTGTTTTTCCTCCCTGAGGATGGTGGGGTCGTGGGCTTTGATGGTTGTAGTTCAAGTTCAATACAGCAAGGCTTTGCACACACATGATTCCTCTGATTGGAGAGGCTCAAACCTTTCCCTTTGGTTTCTGCTGCATAACCAGTTGGTCCTTTGTTGATTCCTTTAGAATTTTTATTACCTACACAAAAAAAGCTTTAATAATTGAAGCTCAACCCATTATTAGCATTTTAACCTCAAGTTTAAAACTGAAAGATAAGACACCTAAACATATTTCCTACTCTGTTTTGAATATTACACACAATATTGTTAATAAAAGCAAACCTCTCTTGATACTAAAATCCAGCAGACCTTGCGCCACATTTTTGTTTTCTTTCATTTGCAAGCACTCTTTCAAGCTTGCATTTTTAGAGGATTTTTTTGAAACATTCAAATTTCGCATTTGCTTTTCCAGTTGTTCTTCTGCTAATTTCTTCCGTTCTTCTGCTTCCCGTAATGCATTTTCAGCCTCAAGTTTAAGCCTTTTCTCCTCTTCCTAAAATTAAATCATAAGAGGGTTGAATGACTGAATCACGAGCCTTATAGTCTATAAATTGGCAAGGAACAAATACATAAGTGCTATTTACTTTCCGGGCCTTCTGCCTGGCCTTCTTCGCCGCTTTTTTGGGATTGGCTACATGATTTGGCTGATGTCGCAGGCTATTTAGATTTATTAGTTCGACCAGATGATCCACGTCGTCACTTTCTGCTACCGAACCTCTCATACTCATGCTAACGTTTTCCTCTTTATCTATCTTCCACAAACAAGGCGGATGGCAACATGTATCTGTAACTGGCGGGCATTCGACATTAATTTCAGCACAATCATTGTCTTCTCCACTGTCACTTCCGTTAAAGTCACACACAAGACTTAGTAGAGACCTTTCTTGAACTTTCACGGAACCACCCCGACGAGTAAGCTTTCTGGTTCTAAACTGCAAACAATAACAGACAGATAATTGCATTTACATATTTCCATGAGACAAAGCAATATTTATTATTACACTAGATTAACCCCATATCACCGTCCCGAATGCCTATTTCGAACCAATTTAAAATGGTTCAATTGTCCTCCAGACGTTGCCTAATTCCCTATCTAAGCCCACAGCCCATAGTTAAATCAGTAGCTTGATAATATCCATTAAAGCCACGTTAACCTCCATCTCCTTCAATTTAAAATGAAACGTTAAATTGATCACAAATCATAAAATCTCACATTATTTCTAAAAAATGATGTCACGCTCAACGAAGCTGTTATGCTCATTATGACACAATCTCATCAACAAAATTACTTCACAGATATAATAATGGGTCCGCAATATCTACTAAATACGTGACAATTCCTAGAAAAATCCGCTTATGAAACTATCCCTGTCCGGCTGGCGTTTAATTTTAAAAATGTTACACTTTATCTGAGTGCGACTCGAGTGTTGACACAATACTGACACCATTCAAATACAGTACACATAATACTGACCCCGTCAAAACTCACTCGAACAATATCATAATTCCTTGTCACCATCCCCATATTCCTTTAAAATTTTACGGAAACAAAATCTATCTAAAATTAAATTTTCACATGCATTTCACATTCAACAGGGGAAAAGTATAGTGGAGGTACATGAATCAAACCTGCAGTACACAGACTTAAATCCTTGTTACCTAAAAACAACACAACCAATGTTACTATGGCATACTAAAAATTGAAACTAAACCCAACAATCTACCCAATCATGTCTAATAAATACACTCAAATTATAATTTTGCAGTCCACTCAGTCCGATACTCGACCAGAAGAAGATCCTACCTCTCAGAATTGTCGACGGTATTGTCGAAAGGGATTGTCCACTCGAACTTTGACACTTGTTCAATACTTCCTACAATTTTTCGAAAATAGTTTCATAAACTATTCGTCCCCGTCCCGCTAATTATAACGTTGAATGTCTCAGCTCCGACTTTGTATCTGTTCGTGACAACTGGTCACTCTTGGAAAGGAAACGTGCTTGATGGCTCCCTTTCGTTATTTAGGTACTTTTAATAACAAATAACACCTAATGTATGAAAGTTCCCACGGGAAGTAAACACACAGTAGTAACGCTCGTGTACTTTTTTTTATATGAACCTTTACGATTTGAGACACACGTTTCACATTGGGTTCAACTACAATCGAGGATTCACATGGTCGGAATGTTCCAGTTATATCGCAGGAATAACAAATATTTAAAATAATGACTATCTCTTAAACTGAAAGAATCGATTCAATTGATATATGCGAACGTATACGTTACATAACACAAAAAGCTCCTTGTATGATTTCCACAATTCCGTAGTTGTTGTTCATATACAGAGACTCTTCTAGGAAATAAAAGGACACGGAATAGATCTATTATTCTACTTCTGCACATGCAAATTCAATCGGAAGCCTACTAAAGAACCTGGAGGGTAATTTTTTGTAGTCCTGTTGACATTTCATAAGTATATTATACAATAGTCCCAATATATCACTACAAATACAATCCCATTATATATCGTCACTATAGCTTCGCACAAACACACTACACACTTTCTTGTATTTTTTTTTTAATTCTGAGAGAGAGAGGATTCCGAATATCCTCAGAATGAATGGAATATATATATGGATAAAGGATAAATAATACTACACGTTATGATCGCTGTTTTTTTCAAATATGGTTCAATGGTAGTATATTTATATTGTATACAGGAAGAAGAAGAGTGAGTGAAACCAGTGGATATTGGAAGTTGGAACGTGTGCGTACAAACCTATAGTTTAACATTTCCTTCAGATTTGAACTCATCCACAAAACAGAGTGAGTCGGAAGAAACACCTGAGACTCAAGTTACCCCCCTCCCTCCTACCTACACGCTTTAAAACCAAACCTTGAACAAGCATTGAGACCCGGTAGTAATCTCAAGTACTGAAGAAACATTTTTTGCGAAAAATATTTTTATGTTAAATCTCTTAAGAGATTTGTATATGCTCCCTTCCAGTTCAAAAGGGATCAGTTGAGCTCAAGTATGAAAGATGGCAGGGTCGGTTGAGTACGCTGTCCGGAGATATCCCTTTCGTCTCATATTTCTCCTTATCCTTTGGGAATTTACTTAAATACTCTGTGTGTATAAGTATTTACTAGGAGTAAACAAGGAATTAGTACTTACTGAGGGAGACATGATCTTCTGGAGTCAACTGGAGTCTGGGTATCGATGAGGATCACTGGAGCATGTAGTCAGTCTTGAGGGAGCTAAAACAAATAGCTACTGGGAAGGAAGTCCAGGCCCATTGACGCCCGTATACGAAACCGTACTGACAGAAATTCCTTTCATAAATGAGATAATTCGTATGAGAGATTTTGAATGGAATGTTCGTATAAATACAAAACTTCGGAACTATTGCAGTGTGTCATTGCAACATGTAGAATGAGGATTGGGATAAATTAAGTGTGTTAAAGGAGAGTCGGAAGCGTAAACCAAGTACAGGTCATAAACTAAGGATTTCTAATATGGAGGTGTCAATAAATATCCAGATGTTGTGGCAATATACTTTTTACGCTTGAGATAATGTCAAAGCTGGGAGGGTATCTTCGTGGGAATAATATTTTCGAATGAGAAAAATAACTAGGGGAAAGTCACTTGAGCGGATGAGATTAAAGTTAATCTTTGTCATTCAAGCTGGAGTGACTTTCAGAGACAAAAAAATTGTTTAAATGACCCACGAATTGTTTTGTAAAGAATTACTAGGGGACAAGTAATGTTTGCGGGGTTCAAAGGTTTTTGGGAATGAATTTTATGGTAAGGCGTGTGAAGGAGTTTTTATTGGGGGAGACGCTATTTTTATGTGCAATGAATATAGGGTCATTCTAAGTTACGCAATGCGTATCGACATATGTATATAGATGAAATTTGGGCTATTAGTGGATTTGAGCAAGAATGCTTCCTTATTGTTGAAACTAGGATAGCTTTCAATTTTTAGGAAAGCTGTAAATCGGGGATTTTGTACTTTCTGTACAAAAGGCTATTATTAGAGCGTTTACGCAGGAAAGTCTTAAAATCGAATTAAGCTTGAGTTAGTACAGTTTCTCTTCTCATTATTAGGGTAATAATTTTTTTCAATTCAGGCCAATCTCTTCCAATGTACAGATTTAATTTAAGTACAGGATAATCCTTATTGACAGCGGCTGTTAACGAGTAAATTTATTTTAAATATTGATAACTATAAAAGTTTTGATGATCAATTTTACATGCGAGTCTAGAACAATTTCCAGGAGATAAGTCAATTGTAAAAACCAAAGTACATACTGAAGGGGCTCAACTATTTAATTCAATGAAAACCTTCTCCTACTACAATTTAGGGGAGCCAATCACAGTATTAATAATTCTGTAAATACCAAGGAATCCTATAAATATCAAGGCTGTGAAGGATTTTATATAATTCAGCAATTATTTGTTACTTATGTTGCTGAGGGAAATCAGAGCTCCTGCTTTGTTCCAGAATTGTTCCTACTAGTTTTACTTTGAACGACATAATTCAATTTCCAAAATTTCAATTGAACCATACCAACGTAATGCAATTTAAACGTAATGAAATAATACCTGATTAGCAGGAACAATTTCTCTCCTTATTTGGGTTTAAGGCTTGGTCAATGGCTACAGCGAATATTATAAAATTGGTTTAAAGTAATCAACGTTGTCCCACCCTAGAATGACAATTTGATGGAGGAAGTAACGCAAACCTTGAATAAGAAGTACCACACTTTACCAAAAATAGACCCAAAATTCTACAATAAATTAAAATATAACGTTGAGCGAAAAGCTAAAATGATGTCTCTTAGTTGCTCAGGATTAGAATTGGGCCAACGGTGGTCCATAAAAGGAGAATAATATTAATTACTGGAAATTGCTAGAACCATGGAACAAAACAAACTATTATTTTTAACTTCGACTGATATTCCGTAAGCAAGGAGGCTGCGTAGTTAGGGGAGGAATGCGTCTGATAACGTGAGAAGTTAAAAGTCATTTTAGGCCTCTTAAACTGGATTACAACCAGTATTCAACGTGAGATTAATTTATTTGTAATCTTCCCAGGATATTTACTAAGAATCCTGGAATCACACAAATGTCATTAATTCATCCTTTTGGGACTCATTAGATGTGTAGAAAATTACGTGCAGGAGCTGAAATTTCTGGAGCTCTCTCTAATTTGTACTGTATTCGTATGGACATAGAGGAGTATGGATATATACCCGAAGTCAAATTAAGTAGGTAATTGTTGGGGGAAGTTATGCTTTATTAATGTAGGCAGTGGATAGTACAGGAGAACTATTTAGTGTGAATATTGGATATGTAGGGTAACAGTTATTCCCGCTATTTTCCAGTCCTCCATCGTCACCAGCACTGGTTCGCAAACTGCTTAAATTAAGTGCTGGAATTCGTTGATGTAGCTTGGCGATTCACATTTATTTTATGTCCCCCTTTATAGGAACATCTAATTCCATTAATGCAACTGCTTTTACGGAGTCGAGTTTTATTTTCTGTGGTTGATTTTGGGCCTGTTGTAAATCTACAGAGTCCAACATTACTTTTATATGTTATTGTTCTTAGATTTGTTGACGGGTTTCTAATTCTGTTACCGTGGGTTCTGTTATTGGAAAGACTTGGTTCTTCGTAGGTTTTTTTATTACAGGATTATTATACTATGTACATACCAAGAGCAACAAAACCAAACTTCAGGCTGGCAGATTAGAACCCCATTGAGAATTTGTCAATAAAGTCGTAATGTATATCATGATGAACTTGAAAAAGTCTATTTCTAGCTGCCCTGCTGCCATATCAGCCATGACTACAGCAAGTTTTGTTAAATTACCGGTGCATTCCCATAGTTTTAATGTCTATTGTTCTCTTAGATTTTCAAAATTTGAAGACTTAAGTCATTTATTTTCTTAAGTTATTTATGATTTCTGATTACATCTGTCTGTAATCATTTCTGTACAAGAATTAATGTATCAATAATCTGCGTACATTTAATAATACAAAAGTTATAGCTTATGAAATGACGCTAAATATAGATAGATATGTATACTAGTGCAGTGTTTGCGGAAGCAAATTAAGTCCTGATTAATTGAAAATGACTAAATCTGTGTTTAATATAGAAGTTCCACTAGAAACTCAAACGTCAAATTTTTTTTTGAAAGTTTCACTTCAGAATATTTTACCATACGTTTGTGCTTTAGGGTAATATTTCTGAGCTCTGCCCGCTAACCACTGCTTGTGGACATTTCCAGCCCGAGCACGCGAGAATACATTTTCATATAGAAATAAAAAAAATATGCTTACCTTTTGACATTTTTGGTTTACCTGCATATACATACCAAACTTGAGGCTAAAATCATAGTTCAAGCTCTGCATAAATGCATGGAGAGGTCTTTGTCACACGAGCGTACTCCTTTTGAATTTATAGTACTGCAATGTATGTGTGTACAACGTAGGAGCTTATATTAATATGAACATACAATTGCACGTCCTGGTACTTCGAATGGATGGCTTCTTATATAAAAGTTGATTATAATATTCAAGGCAAAGTTCAAGATGAAATAAAAATTCCAGGACTTGGACTCCCATAAAGTTCTATTCTATAATAATTACATAAGCTGTTTTTGATACTTGTGTACAATTTGCCAGCTATAGTTGCTATTTGCTATACATAATATGTATAAACATAATTATATGTACGTACATACAGCTCGAGCAGTCCAATTAGATGCATTCGAGTTGTGCAAACGCCCGGGATCCAAATGTACATACTTATGTTTTTAATAATTCGACAATTTGTAGATACTTCTGTCGTTTCTATTTCAGTATTTAATCAACTGTCGTGTCAAATTTATATAACAGTCAGGTACATAGTAGATATGCATATTTAAATAATGCCGGAGCTTCGTGAAAATTAGTTTCTTTCTCTGCTGCCAAATAGAAACTTGCTGTTTCGTAGTGCAATGATCATTTGTCTCGTCTTTCTCCATTGCAGACTGTAAGCATTGTATGCAAATAAAGTAGTGGAGATCAGTTGAGTGCCAACGTTGAAAGCGTTATCCGCTTGCTACAATCAAGGTCGTGTACAATGGTCATTTATCAACGAAAATTTCCGCATTTCTTTGCGTTAGAAAATTTTTACCTCCCGTTGAAACAGCCAATTTCCTGGAGTAATCATTAAAAGAACAGTGATACTTTCGTTAAAAATCTGAATGGCTATCATTTTCAAGGAATACCGGAGTAACCGTATGCTAAGATAGTTACTCCCGGGCAGACATAAAATGATCATTTGTACTTGTAACTGCATGAATTAAATATGCATGGAGTGGAAGAACAGTTTCATCTCGCATTTCTTTCTGGACTGAGTGAAAGTTAGTCAACGCCGCATGCATGAACAATTTTATTTCTTGTGTTATTCTCATCATAGTGTTGACGTTTAACTATCTCAAATTTTCGTATACACACGCGGCGCCATTACATTCTCTTCATCATAAGAGCATACATGATGTAAGGCTCAGATTTGAGCTTCGTTTCAATTCCTGGAAACAAATTAGATGGTTGTAGCGTAAATATTTACAAATGAATTTTTATATTATTTGCTAGGGCTTGGATGAGCTGAAACTATTGGACTTGTCTCAGCAAAGGTTTTCTTTGCTAAGTTTATTGAACAAACATTTATATTATTTTCTCGCATATGAAACATGGTATATGAGTAGTATAAAGTTTAGGTCGTTTTTCCATTTAACGCCCTCAGGGCATTTTACCCGGGTATTATGGGTCATGTGCGGGGTTCCCGAGAGGCGGGGCTTAAGTTCGGAGAACGGGGGAATATCGTTCGGGTGTGTTCGGGTTTCTGTTGATTATATTTGGGTATTTGATCGGGATTGGTATCACGTGTTTATCGATTGTTGCCGGGTTCATCTAATAAATACTGCTGTTTATAATATATTCAACAATGTCAATCAGAGAAAGTTATTTAAATCAGAGATTGAACGGTTCGTTTTCGGGGATTGGATCATTTTTGAAAAGTCGACCTGAATGGGCGGATAAACGGGCTATTGAAAAAGAATTATTACAACTTGATTCTTATGCTTTACATCGACCTGTTCGTCATAAGTTTAAGAGACGAAAGATAATGGTCAATTTTATTAATCAAACCTGGTCAGCGGATTTAAAGGATATTGCGAATATTGCTCCTTGGAACAATTGTAATACGTTTATATTGATTGTTGTTGACAGTTTTAGCAAAAAGGCTTATGCAAGGATGATAAAGTCTAAGGATAACGAATCAATGATAAAGGCTTTTAGTTCCATTATGAAGGAGGCAAAGGCTAAGCCTATGTATTTATTTACTGATCAAGGGCGGGAATTTACGTCGAAATATTTTCGCAAATTTCTGAAGGAAAATGGTATTAAACCATATCATGTGTATAGTCATATAAAGGCAGCGATGGCTGAAAGAATAATTCGATCGCTGTTTGGAAAACTACAGCGCTATATGACTCAACATAAATCGTCGAAAATTTACAACGTCCTGCAAGATTTTGTGAGCGTTTATAATAATACTTTTCATAGAACCATAGGGATGGCTCCAAATGCGGTTACAATTCGAGATCAATACGACATTTGGGCGCGAATGTATGGAAAATATTTGAAAGAAAAATCGGATCCGTCGAGACGACCGCCAAAATTCAAAGTCAACGATTTGGTTAGAATTTCCCGCGCAAAACTTTTGTTTGAAAAAGGTAAGATATTATGTAATAATAATAATAATAAAATGCTGTGGAAGTCTCATTGTATAGTCGAGTGTCCTTGTGTACGTAGGCTATAGTGAGTCATGGTCTCGTGAGGTCTTTCGCATTGCACAGGTTCAAGATACGTATCCATACACGTATTTGTTGGAGGATTTGGGAGAACCTCCTGAAGACATTACTGGCCAATTCTATTCAGAAGAGTTGGAGCTCGCAAAAATAGAGGACAGCAAGGAAGAACCTCAACCTCCATCTAGTGAGCAAGGAAGTGTTGAAGAATATCATAAACCAGAAAACAAATAGTAACAGCGGTAACAGCCCAGGAGCAGTAGAATTCAACATGTCAATGTCAACCGAATTCAAGTTGACTAGTGACCGCGGCAACTCAACCGCTGCCTTGAGAAATTTCTACGCGGTCGTAACGAACAAATCTAATCCAGATGGCGTTGGTTTAGTTGGTAACATTGTAAATGGTTTATCTCGTCCAATAATATTAGAACGTGGTATGTACGACGTAGGCATTATGAAATTGAGATATACTCCTCAACCTAAAGTCCAGGTCGTGCGAAAAACAAAGCTTGTGAAGAAAGTGGTGCGTCCTCGAGTAACTCGTCGCGCAATACAAGCAGATACCGATATTCCGTCTGGGCCTATGTTTCCAGGCTATCTACCGCCTGCTGTTAGTGCGTTAAAATATAAAAACACCGATGCCAGTTTCCCACAGTTTATAAGTCGTGTTAATGAATCATTAACGGCAAGCAATATGAAAGCATTTTTTGCATTACGACCATTACCCGACAATAAATTCTTGGTGACAACCGTTCAAACCTTTGTTGCGCCGGATGAAGTGTTGGAAATATCTGCAAATCTAGCTGCTCTCCTTGGTTTTAAGCGGAAACATTTTTTACGCGGAAGATACTCTGCCGAAGACATTGTTTCCGAGGATTTTTATAAGAAGCTACCAGCTCAAACACAATTTACCATTTCCAGAGTGAAGCATAACTATAAAGGAAACTTGGTTATAATTGATCAACAGTTCCAAGGAATGTCCGTATTCTACAAGCATCAAGAAACAAATTTTAAACGTTTCTTTACCGCGTTGTCAGCTCGACTACTTGACTCGGGCCTCACTGTCAATTTTGAATTTGATTCTAAAAACATATGCACTATTAGTGTTGCAAAAAAGGGTGGGAATAAATCTGACTACATCACATTGCCTGAACCAATTGTAAGAAGCCTGGGATTTAACCGGGAAAAATTTGAAATTGGAAAGGAAGTAGCATTAGCAGCTTTCAACGAGGTGGAATTTAAGCGCATAAATTCAGGCGATCCCTTATATTTTCGTCTTGGCTACACGAATATTCTATTCTTGCCTATGAAGGAACCTGCAACTACAAAGGTATCAGACGTCTTACAGGAATTAAACAACACATTTCAGAATGAAAAGTTTCCAGAATTTGACATTAAATTTCAATACGGAAATGGCGACATGTTTGTGAACGATATACCCCGGAACTTTTCCATTGATCTTCCTGCACCAATAAAACGATACTTTGAAATACCTATTGAAACTCGCTTTGAGAATGGTACGCGTGTTCAAGTGGGCTATGAAATTGTTGTTCAAGAAGAAATTCTTCGCGAAATTGAGGAGGGCGAAGATGAAATTGTCCCCGTGGATTCAAACACAAAACGGTTATTGATTTTATTAAATTGTGTAGAAAATCAATACTTTAACAACCAGTATGTGCCAGTGATTGCCGAGCTTGGAATGAGTAAGGAACTAAACGTTGAAGTAGAAAAGGAATTTTACCCAGTCACATACGTCCCGCTCAACTGCGAACAAGTTTCGATTTTACGTGTCGATTTTGTCGACGAGTATTTTCAACCTTGGGATTTGAGCAAATCTGAAACCAGCGTGCTTTTGCATTTCAAACCACGTTTCTAAAATCAATATCAATTTGGACATGCGCCAAGTAGAGTGTAACGATAACGCCTGCTTCCTGGAACCTAAATTAAATCAGTTGCAATTCGGAAGTGGGTCTGAGGAGGGAGCATTAATGGCAGGTGGTAGCGCAGGTCTTAGATCAGAAGGATCGTCGTATTTGATTCCACTGAAGGCGGGACAGAGTGAGGGTGGGACAAAGAGGAAACGTCGCCAATCACAGTCTGGTGGAGGCAATCGTCGCCGCCGTCAACGCAGAAGCAAAAACAATTCAGTGCAAAAACGAAACAGTCGTGCTGGAGGAAAAGGACGGAAGAGACGGTCACAAGGTCCTCTCAAAAAAATACAAGTGGGGTCTGGTCGTCGCAGGCAATCACGAGTGGTTAAAAGAAAGTGTGTCAGAAGAAATTAATTCCAGATGGACGTCAATTCAGTATTCCAGGAACCTCCTACGGTCTTCGAGGGTTCCACCCAATCCTTGCGCTCCGAGTTAAACTTGTTTCATCTTCCCCCAACAGATGTCAGCATTCAGCAAAGCTCGGAGTACATTCCGTGTTTTCCGTTGGTTTCCACCAAGGAATCATACAACCCCATTGAATTCTACATCATGTCTGATTCAAGTGGATACATGGACCCATCGGATAGCTTTCTTGCATTAACATGCAGGATCGTTCGTGCCGATGGCAAGAACTGTGACGAGACTGACATCTGTTGTCCCAGTTCGAATTTTTTCCATACAATGTTCAGCAATTTGGAAGTTTATTTAAACGGAACTTTAATTTCAGACAGCAATAATTATTACCCAACAATGTCTTACATTCAACGATTTCTCTCTTCTAGTAACATTGAAAAAACGAATCGATTGATGAATGAATTCTGGTATCCAAACAACAAGAAGGGAGATTTTAATGTAACAGACGCGGGATTCAAGGAACGCTATGAAAAGACGAAAAACTCGCAACAATTTACCATGCTGGGGAGTTTAAATTGCAACATTTTCAACCAGCGACGGTATTTGCCTTCTGGAAGCGAGCTCCGTATAGTTCTGCGCAGAAGCCCGCCTGAAATTTGTTTAAACTCGAGCGTTGACAAACTACCAGCCATTTCGGGTGTGCCATACCGCTATGACATTAACGAAGCCGTATTTTATGTTTCGAAAAAGGTTGTGTCAAGACAAATTATTGACATACACCGTCGCGAATTGGCTTTGGGAAAGACGTTCAAGTATCCCGTAGTGAACGCTGATTTAAAAACATTCAACGTCGCCCAAGGCCTGTCCCAAATTACCACCGAGGGCATTTTATTGGGTAGAATTCCTAAAATATTAGTTGTAGGCATTGTATCAGCCGATGCGTTTATGGGATCTATCAAAAAGGACGCCTTCAATTTTGTGGACAAAAATTTATCGGAAATATCGATTTCGTGGAACGGTGAATCCATTCAACATCGAGCGATTCCATTAAGTTTCAAAACAGCTAATGGATCTGGTGCTGATAACTATTTACTAGCCTTGCGATCTTTGCAGAATACGTCAGCAACTGAAATCCTTGGTAATGGCGTAAATCGGGATAACTACAAAGAGGGTAATTATTTTAAACTGTGCTCAATAATGTCGTTTAGTAATATCATTTAACGCGGAGTAATTCTAACGTATTTATTAACAAATACTCAGGAAACGTTCTTGTTGCTGTTGACTTACTACCGAATCAAAACGACGCGCTCTCGGTTAACCGCCGGGGAAACATTAAAATAACGTTGAAGTTTAGATCTCCGTTGGACGAGGCTGTTCAAGTTATCGTTTACAGTCATTACCAAAACGTTTTGGAAATAGACAACAACCGTCAGGTTATATTGGACTATTAGGATGGACACAAGATCTATTCAACACATGCTTAATGCTATATTTAACTGGTATCACATCAAGATACCCTTTCATGTACTTGCAGCAGACGAATTTAACAATGTTTTCAAAGAAATAAACGCTCCTGCGATTTTTATTGTCAATACGGATGTTATTTCAAGACCCGGAAAACATTGGATATGCATGTATAAAATAAGCTATAAACAATTTGAAGTATTTGATAGTTTTGGTAAAGATATTTCTCAATATCGTAATATACACATACCACGGAATTTTATTTTCAGAGAGAATTGTAAAATCTTACAGAATGTGCGGTCAGAAATGTGTGGACAGTTTTGTGTAATGTTTGCTTACAGTAGGACCATAGGAATACCTTATAAAATATTCATATCTCAATTTAAATCTAATACATTGTATAATGATAAAATAGTATCTTTGTTTACATACAAAATATTGAGTAGTGTAAAATAATGTTGGTCAATAAATGAATGTGTGTAATTGTGTAAGTCGTTATTTTGTAAAAGTTAAATAAAGATTCGGCCCTGTACATACACAAGAACAGTTTCTCATTTCTACTCATTGTGAAAACAACGTCATGGAAATTGGAACTGAAGAAAATAATTTAATTAACTATTCCTTCCCCCACCCCAGTACAATATCGATTGCAGGCAGCACACAGGGTGGTAAAACGTATAAGACGCTTGAAATAATACGCAGGCGCTTTGAACTATTTGAAAAGAGATTAGAAAAGGTCATCTACGTCTATAGCGATTTTCAGAAAGAGTTTTATAAATTAAAGGAAGAAGATAAAAATATAATATTTACAAATAATCTCCTCGATATTGAAAAGTTGACTAGTGATCCTTGTTTAATTGTTATCGACGACCAGCAGGATACGTTTTCAAAGAAGGAAAACTTGGAACTTGTGACTCGCTATTTTATAAAACATTCACATCACCGAGGAGCGAGTATAATATTAATTCTTCAAAATCCATTTGTGAAAGGGTTAAGAGAGATAAATTTAAATACGCAGATATTACTGTTGTTCGATAATCCCAGAGACCGCAGTGTAATCACTAATATCGCCAAACAAGTTTGCGCAGGTCAGACCAACTTTTTGACTTCAGCCTATATTAAGGCCGTGTCAAGTCGACAGTATGGCTACCTACTTTTAGACATGCACCCCAAAAACAAGTCATTTCCTTATTGGGTTAGAAATTCAGTTTTTCCGGACAACAATGGTGAAGTCTACGCTCCCCAATAAAAATGATGTTGAATAATTCATTTGAAGAAAACTGTCAGTTCCTATTTCAAATTGCAACAGTCAAATCAAAGCTGAATGCTAGGAAACTAGTCCAAAATGCATCAGATTCGCAAATACGTGCACTACTAGAAATTATACACAATTTTAATCTATTTTGCAAAACGGAAACAACCCAAGTTTGTAAATTCGCTAGGAAAGTTAAAATATATTCCAATGATAAAAACGCCGCAAAGCGGTTTCTTTTGAGAAATCCCAATCTAGTCAAAACCATATTAGCAAGCGTATTTCTAAAAGTGTTTATTGTTGAAATAATTCTATCGTATACAGAGTAATGGCTAAAGTAATGCGAGTTATTTCGCCTGCTCTTTATGAAGAGCTTATGAAGCTATATAAAAGCGAAATAAATAAACCAATCGAACAAAATAAACCCGCATCAGCGGTAGAAAACCCCAGTGAAAATCCCCATCCTATTTCTTTAATTAAGCATATTGAAACCAGTCTTCCCGCCGCTGCAACAAATAATTCAAGTGAAAAGGTTTCTTCGAACCTCCCCTTTCTCCAGGGGGATTTAACGCAAAAACCAAAGAAACCAAAATTTATTAAATTATGCTGTTGTCAAAATATTGGAAGTTCCACGTGTCAAAAACTTAAAGCACCAAAGTGGAAAACACTGGATGATGCAAGTAAGGATATTCCTATGGAATACGTGAAAGATTCTCAGCATGTGAATGCTGAAACAAATTCAACTTCTAATATTACGACAGCAAGCGACATCTCTGAGAGAGAAAAACCTGGGGAAGATGTTGATGCTGTTGGGGATAATAATATTAATGACCGTAAGAGTTCGCTGAGGCCTAGAAAAAATCAACGAGGCTACGGTGGAAAACGAAAAGCGAAAAGCATTAGAAAGTGTAACACGTTAACAAAATACGTACATAAGAACACTCGGAGGAATCGAAAAAATTAGTTTCCGCTTTGGAAGCGTTCAGTCAACATGGGTTCACGAGTTATTATTCTGGCTCTCTATTTATTTTTATTAAACGGCATTACTTCTTCAGATTCAAGTTTGGACGCGGTTAAAGCACCAGCTAGTAGCACCAGCGATGGTAGAAATGAGAAGTACAAATGTAGTCATCATCGAGTTTGTTCACCTCTCGCTCAAGATGTGGCGCTGAATGACGGGGCGACGTCGACCGAACGGTTGTTAATTCACCTTCACGCTGTTCTCAAGCATTTATTGCAGGACGCGCGTAAATACAAGAACGGGAGCACAAGTGTGCCCACAGAGGGAGATAATGTGACCACGCATGAGAACTCTGCGGGTAAGATTATTATTCCTGAACTCGATCAAGTCCCCTCCCCACTTTTTCCTCCAAGCAACATTCATTTTAACTGTGTAACTTGTCGTGCTTACAGCCACCTACACTTCGGTGATACTTTTGTGTGTGCTTGTCTCCATCAAGATATACAAATTTACGTCAAAGCTGGTTAGTGAGTGGAAAGCTAGGAACAACAATAATTAAAACCATGGAAGGAGCAAACCAAGAAAACATAAACGAGCCAATTGCTGGACCGTCCCAATCAAATAGAAATGAGGACAACGGAGTAGTGTTCAATACAAATTTAGCATATGAGACGAGCCAAAGACCGGATCCTATTACATCTGGATTTTTAAGATCGGTATGCAATTTTTATTGTCTAAAAAGTATTATTGTGCGGTTGAGTACCGATATTTATTTTCCTAAACCGTTTCGAAAAACTATTCATTTCGCTTGAAAAACACGATCGGTTTATTTATATTGTTGTTTTTATCGAAGCGTAGATCTAAACGTTATCAAGTCACGATTTTTTTGTTTTTATTTCAGGAACTTTATTGTTCCATGCCTGACTGTATTTTTCGATGTCGGACACATATCCAATACGCCTGCCATCTCGAAGAAAATCATTTGTGTGAGCATTGTGGGAAATATTGTTCCTGGAAGAGGGCTCACACCTGCCCATCTGTCGGAGATCGACTCGGTCATGTCGATGCAAACTATCCTCTAGACTTGACAGACTTTGCAGAACTAAGTCGCAGTCACCTTGGAGTAATAGTTCATTATGCTTACCGTCATCCCATAAACACGCGGGACATTGAAACGGCTTTTAAAGAAACATATCCAGCTTTGGACAAGTTACTAACTGAACTTCTTGTTATCCACGGAAATATGCGTGTGGAGCTGAGCACATCAGTTCTCATGGAAAAGGATATTACACTAGGCGATGATGGGGAGGTGTCCACAAAATCGGCTATGATTTACTTCAAATCTGGAAATCATGACTTATTTGATTCAACCGGTATTGAAACATTAGTGTGGCGGGGAGCTGGGGAAGTTGTGGATAAACTAGAAACTTTTGTTCAGAATGGGAGCAGTTGGAGAGTAGCTAGTATTGACCACTTGGAAGTAAAGGCTGGTGAACTTAGACTTTTTCAAAATGCACGCGTTCGGGGTTATTTACCAATTCCGTTTAAAAGAAACCCGATGGGTTGTGTTAATTTTAAAAACTTTGATAACGATTGTTTCAAGTATTGTGTAACAGCGTCCATGTTTTGGAAAGAAAAAATGAAAGAAAACGAATTAGAGCGTAAGGATGACAGAAATCTTAAACATCATGACACATGGAGAAAATATATGAGTAAAATTGATTTTTCAAACATTTCCCAAGGATTTGTCAATCCCTACGAAGACCTTCCAAAATTTGAAGAAAATAATAACGTGTCAGTTACCGTATTTACACACAAGGATGAAAACGTAATACTAATGCGAGCCAGCAAACAGAAATCCGAGGTTAAAATTAATTTGTTTCTAATTCACAAAAAAGAAAATAATTCATCACGCGAAGAATCATCCGACTTGTTTCATTACGTACTAATTGTTAATTTGGAAAGATTTCTCAGAGAGGCGGGTGAGCTATGTCACTTGTATTGTGACAAATGCTTCCGTAAATTTAAAACTAAGCGGAAACAAGTGAATCACGCGTCCAGATGTACATATAATATTGATCCAGGCGAAGAAAACGCTGCTAACAAAATCGAATACGTGTTTCCAGCTGAGGATGAGGCATTGGAATTCAAGAGACTTGAAATGCTACACCCCTTTCCGTACTTTGCAACTTTCGATTTTGAATGCTACAGCAAACCTTTGGTGGGAGACGGGCCAGAAAATCAATCGGAGAATGAGCAGCTGGAAGTTGGCGGGAAGAGAAAAAAAGTCTCTGCAACCGTCAAAAGGTACGAGTTTATTCCAGCAAGTTACTCTCTTGTAGTAGTACATAACACCAACAACCGCGGGGAGCTGGTGACGACAGAATATTATTGTGGAGAGAATCCCGTCCAACACTTTTTTTCCCGCGCGTTTTACTGGGGGAAAACCTTGCTAGAACGCATACGGAATACAAATAACATGATCGATCCTACAGATGAAGAAAAATCATTACACCGGGCTGCAACGCATTGTCAGCATTGCAAGCGTGAATTCACTTCTTCAACACAGCAAGGGTTCTCTGAGCATCAACTTGCATTTGACTTGTTCTCCGAAGACGGGAAATTGCTTTACGAATCGCCCAGTGAAGACAGCGAAATTGAAGAAATTGACTCAACCAAGAAAGAACCCAAAAAAGATGAAAGCTATATCCGACCAGTCATAAAATGTTATAATCACAATCATGATACAGGTTTATATGTCTCTTCAATTTGTCAGTCTTGCAATCTTAAAATAAGGTACAAATTTGAATTTCCATTAATAGCGCATGGAGGGAGCAATTTTGATTTTCACCTTCTCTTGAAGCACGCCGACAATACATTTTTTAATTATGAAAATATACATGTAATTGCAAAAACAGGAGAGAAATTTGTCCAGATGACCATTGAAGGTAGAGATATGTACATACCAAAGTTGCATACTAATTATGGAGGTTCCAAATATAATAAGAGCAAGCTGACATGTGGTAATAGAAAGGTTAAACTAAGATTTTTAGATTCATGTCAGTTTCAACCGAGCTCACTAGCCCAGCTTGTGAATAAACTTCAATTGGAAAATTCTCCTCATTTTTCCCTGCTTCGACAAGTTGCTGAACGGTATTTATTTCCCACAGGAATCCTTGCCAGACCAAAACTTGACGAATGCAATGATTTAGCCTGGCAAGGCCTACTCCTAGCCAAGATTCCGTTCCCATACAGTTATCTCTCGTCACCAGAAAAATTAAATCCAGGTGTTCCAATTCCGAGCCGAGAAGAGTTTTACAATGAACTCACCCATGAACCATGCACTGACTCACAATGGTCAATGATAAATAAAATATGCAAAGTATTTCAGATTCAGGATTTTAATACCTATGCACAGTTGTACTGTGTATTGGATTCTGTTCATTTGAGCATTTGTTGGCTAAATTTTGTTCTCAATGGTATGAAACTGTACGGTTTAGATCCCACGTATTGTTGTACATGCTCCAGCTATAGTTGGCAATGCTGGCTGTACTCTTCCGGCGAGAGTATAGAATATATTAGAGATATAAATATGTACAATATGGTAAAGGCGGGAATAAAAGGAGGACAGTCCTTTGCGACCCGAAAGATTACCAGAGCAAACACGCCTAGGAGTGAATTAGGATACAATCCCAAAAAGTCCCCAAGTGTCGTAATTTATTTTGACATTGTAAGCTTGTATTCTCATGCAATGCAATCTTTTAAATATCCTCATTCTGAATACAAGTGGGAGACTCTGGATACTCTCAATGCCATAAATTGGTTAGACGAGAAGCTACTCAGCTCTGACAATTCCAAAGGCTACATTGTAAAGGTTGACTTGGAATACCCTGAGAGTATTCAGAATGAGACAGCTTCTCTCCCCCTGTGCCCGGAAAAGCGATGTGTGAAACTCGAGTGGTTGTCAAAGCAACAGCACGACACCCTCTACAGTCTGGGTAGGGTGAGTGCAAACACTTTCCTTAATATTCCCAAGTTGCTGCTTCACTGTTATCCACGACTCGAATATGTAGTACATTACAGAACACTTGCTTTCTATTTGGCGAAAGGAATGAAATTAATAAAAATCCACGCAGGGTTTTCATTTACTGAGAAGGCTTACCTACGTAAGTTTATACAGGATAATGTTGAAAGACGCAGAGTAGCTAAAACTGAATCAGAAAGGTCTGATCTCAAGCTTATAAATAATGGAACATATGGTATGTCTCTCAGAAATAATGAGAATCTTTTTACAGTCAAATTTTGCAGATCAGCAGCTAAGGCTCGTGCTTACCTTGCCGATCCCGAGTGTGTAGATTTTTCCATTTTAAACAAAAACGTCAGCATTGTGAAGTTCAAACCTAAATCAGTTACACTTTCAACTCTTATTCAGTGTGGAATGTCTGTTTTAGATTTAGCTAAATTAATTTTCTATTCTGGCTATTATGACAACTTAGTTAGTATTTTTAATGATCGTATATCAGTAATTTATTCAGATACTGATAGTGTTATATGCGAAATTCTGGGCGAGGAAAAACTAATTTGGAGCGAGCTGGTTGAAAACAGACATTTTTTCGATTTTAGTAAAATACCAAACAAACATGAAATATTTAAATTACATCAACATATACCCAATCTAAGAGATGGTAACAAAAATGAGTCGGGAAAGTTTAAAATCGAATCGCTGGACGTGTCTGAGGTTATCAGTCTCAAGAGCAAACAGTACAGTTTGCTCTTCCACGATCAAAGTATCGATATGAAAAATAAAGGCGTGCCAGCATATGCTCTTAAACATTTTTGCGCTCATGAAACATATAAAGACGTAGTGGAAAAAAATATTGTAAAAAAACTTGATGTAAATTTAATTCGTTCTACTAATCATACATTAAATTTTGTATGCATGAATAAGGTAGGAATGCATGCACTGGATATGTATCGCTGTTATCCAGATAACGAAGATTGTAATTATTCATTACCATTTGGCCATTATAAATTACTGTCAAAATCAATGCAATAATGAAATAAATAAGTGCAAATATTGTGTAAAATACCAGTATTGTTTCTCACAAATTTATTACAGATTTCATCCAAAATCAATCATTCAAAAATCATCTTGCTTTGCAATTCCATCAAACGATTTTCCTCGTATTTTTGTAGTGTAGTGGCTGAGGAAAGGGAAGCAGGGGCGAGAATACGATCTGCAGCAACATATTCATCCAGTACACAAATGTCATTTGGACTTTTACAACGAGTCCACATTACATAATCCAAGCCAACACACAGTTGTGACTGGTCCAGAAAAATTGCAACCTTATTCAAATTTCTTCCTTGAGAGCGATGAGCTGTAACTGCATATCCAAGCTCCATACAGAACCTTTTACTGCATATTAGAGACCCAGTTGCATCATCCTTTTCAGAATCAGACTGTCGGAATATAGGGACGCCCTTTCCTCTCTTGGTTTTGACAAACACATCTCCAGTATAATGTGGGAAATGAACCACCAGAAAATGTACATTTTTATCCAACCCTATACCTTCACTCTTACTATAATATACTATATCTTCAATACACCCTTCGGAACCATTACATAAACCAACGCGGGAGCAAATATTTCTCTGTAATATTATTTTTACTCCAATAGCTATTTCCAGGGGTCGTATTCCATTCTCAATGTGAACAATCTCCTCGGTCGTAAAACGTGCGTACAATTGGTCCCTATAAGTGCAATAATATTAACTGTTTCAAACACGCATTTAGAATTTATCTTATGTACATGTAACTTACTGGTTGTAGTCCCACACAAGTCTCCTCAAAGGGAATATATGCAGAGCATCCCTGAATGTTTGTTTTTCTTCCTCGCTGAGTTTGTTCAACTGTCGGGAGCGAACAAATTCCAAATCTGATTGCACGCACTCACGTCTCTTTAATCTCCCCAAAAATTCCAAGAAACACTTCTGCTCGTCACCATCTCCATGCTGGCGGTATTGAGTGTCCAAAATTATTACCGTCTTAAAAGATTTGTATAATTTGTACACATCTCGTAGATGTGGGTTGTGCTTTGTAGACGATGGATAAAAAAGAGGGGAATCAGCGACTGCAAAATTTTGATAGACGTCCCCAAATAAAATGACGGACCTGCCAGCAAATGGTTTACCTGCATGAGCCGGATCAACTCTGCGGAGAATATCGTCAATTTTTTTGAGCATGTTTTGTCCAATAAGAGAAAATTCGTCAATTACAATAATTTTTACATTGGAAAGTTTCTGTTTCTGTTTCTCTGTTGCAGTCGATTTCGTTGTATTTTCCACAACGATATCATCTGTCACTTCCTGTTCAATAACATTGCTTGCACGCCTTTCTTGAAAAGTTGGAATACAAAATGCGGAATGAATTGTTTCTCCTCCAATTAGAAAGCTGGCACTGCCGGTTAAACTGGCAAGAATATAATCAAAGTCGGAACACTTTTGCTTCCTGATGTCAAAAAGATATTTTAAATGAGCTATCAATAATGATTTTCCTGTCCCTGCTATTCCTTGCGTTACACATTTGATTTGTGAATCAGTTTGCTCATCAAAAGGTTTTTCGATATGTGATTTAATCAAATTTACGAGATACCTTTGTTTCTCACTTAAATCCTCAAAAGGAATTTTCGGATATCTTGGTTTGACTTGCAAACTTTTCCACTGTTTTACCCACTTTTGAAACACTTTGGTGTCCACCTCATTTCCCGAATACTCCATGGCTAAGCTTTAGATGTGACTAGGAGACGTTTCTTAAAACATCGCAAATACTCAAATCTATAGAGCGGGAAAATATTTTATTTTGGAGGGAAAAATATTTAGCAGCGTGCTTGGGAGCGCAGATTTCTGATCGATAACCGCATTCTCGCTACATGATAAAAGCAAAGGAGCCTAGGTTTTCTTTCAGTAGTCTTTTTTCTCTCTTGCAACCAACCGCATTCATACAATTATACATTATACCCTAAGCAATCCCAAACAAGCACATAGAGCTACTTCTAGCTTACAAGTACCAAGTTTCTCAAGTCACTTCATTTTAATACAATGCCAGGTTAGTCCAAATCGTTTTATTTCAAGTTTTTATACTTAGCTCGTTTGTGATTTGAATTTACAAGTCAAAACAAAATCATACATGTTAATTTAATAAAATAATTTTAAACTATTAATCCATAGCTCGTGGAATTCGTTCTCGTGTAAAGTTGCAAAAGTACGACCCCTATGCTCGGAATGCAAAGAAGCTGGCGTCACTGGACCTTTGCAGCAACTGGAGTTTCTTTGAGACGCCCGAGTGCATAATGGTCAGTAATTTTTAATTATCTGTTTGTTTACAGGCGGGGTTAATGCACGTTTGTTGTTCATCTGTGCCATTATGTTAAAATAAAAACAAAATTATTTTGTTTTTCCCATACAGATTGATGACGACATCTCCGGTAGGATGGCTCACAATCCAGTACATCGCTGTGAATTTTTCTACCTGGGAAAACCGACAAATTCCGGCAAGCCGACTGTTGTAAAGTTTAGTCCCTATCAGGGATTAAAAATTGCAAGCTTTCTCAGCATGATACTGGATCAATACGCCGAGATGACTGAGAATAAAATTTCCAAGCATTTGGAGGAGATTCCGGTTATTCCTTTTCTCCGCGGGAAGGAGGATCGAACGTACTCCTCTAAAGATGAACATCGTCTGGAATTCTGGTCTCAACCTGATTTGGACTTGGGTAGCGTGAAGGCAAGCGTCTTGTTAAACAAGATAATTGGACTTCCTGAGGTTCTAATAAATACTCCAGTGCCACTGGAGACGAGCGAGAAGTTGAAGGGGTAATTAAATAAATATTTTTATAGTGTAATTTTAATATGTTTTAATTTAGAAATTCTTTAAAATATGTATCTGCAATTGATGATTGTTCCAGGAAAGGAAAATTTAAAATTTGACATTGATCGTGAACTTGTATCTTTTACATTAGGTGGCCAGGACCAGTGTTGGCGTTTTCCATGTCAGCTTGCGCCAATTTGGAGTCGTTTATAGTGGAGAATAGGAAAGATGGGGACGATTTCCACGTTGCACTTCGCCCCAAGCCGCCCTACATGAAAAAGGACGGATTCGTCCGTGAGGAAACTCAGAGTACAAGTTCAGGCAGTCTCCAGGAGTAATTCACTCTAATCACCGATCCGGGACATCATCAATAAATTGCGGTAGCTATATACTAGTAATGTATGCATAAAATTACACTCCAGCTTTCTCTTTCTCCTGCTACCACTGTCACCATTCTTTCTGAAGCTTGCAGTTTACTAAATGACATTTCAATACTAAACCGGATCGATTAAAAATTGTTTTTGTAAAATACATTTCCCGTCGTAATTTCAATGAGTTACTGTGTTAAATAAAGAAATGTTTGTTTTGAAAATGAAATAATTATGTTATGCAGTCACGTCTTTTTAATTTCCTAAAGCATCTTTTTATTTCATACAAAATACCAATATAAAATGATCATAATTATCAATACATTATTCAGCTCCGCACTTTGAAAAATACTACATATAAAACTGCATTTAAACCAAATGATTACATAGGATTGACGAACGTAAAATCAAAGTCTTCAAAGTCGTATTCAACGTCTTGAGCTTGCAGAGCTTCCAAGTCAAATGCCTCAATTGTCTGTTGAACAGAGCCAAGAATGTCAACGGAGGCGGTTCCCGCAGTAGGATTATCATCGACAGGTATGGATAACGTCACTGGAGATTGAACTGGGATTTGTTCGTTGCATTCCAAATCTAAACATCATTACATACAAGCATCTGAACTATAGTTTACAATGAAAGCTATTGATAAGCATAGCGTTGCTGACAAAATTACTTTTAATATGTGAACTAGACTGAAGCTCATGTTCCCTTCCTTGCTCACATTGAAGCTGCTGCTGTCCTGCAACTTGCAACAATCCTCCATCAGTCAAGGGAAGACATTCAATTCTTGTTAACGGCACAGCTTCACCTTCACAGAAGTATTTGAATATAAATATTAGTTTTATTCTGATAGCTCGATTGATATTGAGCCAGCGAAGGCTAGCCGTTCTTCGGACAACCGTGACAGTTTACGGCTTGCCTTCGCTGGGTATGTCAAACATACGAGGAATAATGGTTCATATAAGTATGCACTATGTAATGATAATAAGAACAATTGTCTTACCTTTTGAATTTATAAACTTGACCCGTTTCCCCGACTGAAGCTGAATTTCATTCTCCCCACTTTGGAATCTTTCTGACTGACATTCTTCTAAGATTGCCATGATTTTTAATCGTTTTTCGTCCGTATCATCATGGGTGTGTCGAGTTGATTTAAGTCTTGTTTTTTTAAGTACCAGTTGGTCTGAGGCTACACCTCGATCCTCGGAATATCTGCTGTCAATCAAATGCTGCCTGTTTGCACGAATATTCTCGGGAGCAGTATTAACCAGAGTATCACTACCACAGCCTTTGTTGTTCTTGCTCCCAACATCCTTGCTTTTAATAATTTCCATATCTGGAAATTCCCACGGTACGGATGTAAATGGAACAACCTTTCCCCTGATGCTCAGAAAAAGTAATTTCACTCCGTTCCTCAGCGACACCCTGTCGCCTTCTTGGAATTCCATCCCCAACTCTTCACTCATTTGTATAAACTTTTTGATCAACACGTGTTGATTCAAATCTGATTTTTTAGACTGGCTGCATATCCAACCATCTTTATCCACTGGAGACTTTTGTCTTGAACAATGAGGTAACGGTTGCAATGCCATTTGCTCAGCCTGTTTTTGTAAAATATTCTGACTTGCACAATCTACAAGCGTGTGAGTTAGTTCACTTTGGCTTGGGTTTAGCTACTGAAGCAATTTCAGTTTCAACGTTAGCTTAAATCACAAAGATGTACGAATCTGTACTTAGATCGGAAATGATATGTACCCAGAATTCTACAAAAACCTTATTCTGTAAGGGAATTCAATGAGCCGCAAATGAAAGACCATCTTCAAGACTTGGGGTGAACATTTTTTCCAAGACCTGAACAATGACTAAGAAAAGGCGGAATAATCAACACCATGATGTTACCCAAAAAGATGTCCTTCTAGAAAAAAGGTCGGATGTATCAATTGCCCATAAAACTCGACTGTGTAAATTTATTGAGCAGTATTTAAATATAAAAGACTTAAGAACCAAAAACATCATTGAGTAGTTTGTAGAGGGATGAGATGGTAGGAGAGGTATGAGATGCTCATAGTGAGTTGATATGGTTGGGCAAGGTTAAGATGATCGAAGAGGGTTGCATTGCTCGTTGTATGTTGAGATGATCAGAGTAGTTTAAGATGGTCGGAGAATTTTGAGATGGTCGGAGAGGGTTGAGATGGTCGGAGAGGGTTGAGATGGTCAGAGAAGGTTAAGATGGTCGGAGAGGGTTGAGTTGGTTGTTTTTATGTTGAGAAGATCCGATTGTGTTGAGATGGTCGGAGAAGGTTAAGATGGTCGGAGAGGGTTGAGATGGTCGGAGAGGGTTGAGATGCTCGGAGAGGGTTGAGATTGTCAGAGAGGGTTGAGATGGTCGGATAGGGTTGAGATGGTCAGAGAAGGTTTAAGATGGTCGGAGATGTTTGAGTTGGTTGTTGTATGTTGAGATAATTCCAGTGTGTTGAGATCGTCAGAGAAGGTTGAGATGGTCGGCGGAGGTTGAGATGCACGGAGAGGGTTGCGATGGTCGGAGAGGGTTGAGATGGTCGGCGAGGGTTGAGATGGTCAGAGAAGGTTAAGATGGTTGGAGAGGGTTGAGATGGTCGGAGTGGGTTGAGATGGTCGGAGAGGATTGAGATGGTCAGAGAAGGTTAAGATGGTCGGAGAGGGTTGAGTTGGTTGTTTTTATGTTGAGAAGATCCGATTGTGTTGAGATGGTCGGAGAAGGTTAAGATGGTCAGAGAGGGTTGAGATGGTCGGAGAGGGTTGAGATGCTCGGAGAGGGTTGAGATGCTCGGAGAGGGTTGAGATGGTCAAAGAGGGTTGAGATGGTCGGCGAAGGTTGAGATGGTCAGAGAAGGTTAAGATGGTTGGAGAGGGTTGAGATGGTCGGAGAGGGTTGAGATGGTCGGAGAGGGTTGAGATGGTCAGAGAAGGTTAAGATGGTCGGAGAGGGTTGAGTTGGTTGTTTTTATGTTGAGAAGATCCGATTGTGTTGAGATGGTCGGAGAAGGTTAAGATGGTCGGAGAGGGTTGAGATGGTCGGAGAGGGTTGAGATGCTCGGAGAGGGTTGAGATTGTCAGAGAGGGTTGAGATGGTCGGATAGGGTTGAGATGGTCAGAGAAGGTTTAAGATGGTCGGAGATGTTTGAGTTGGTTGTTGTATGTTGAGATAATTCCAGTGTGTTGAGATCGTCAGAGAAGGTTGAGATGGTCGGCGGAGGTTGAGATGCACGGAGAGGGTTGCGATGGTCGGAGAGGGTTGAGATGGTCGGCGAGGGTTGAGATGGTCAGAGAAGGTTAAGATGGTTGGAGAGGGTTGAGATGGTCGGAGAGGGTTGAGATGGTCGGAGAGGATTGAGATGGTCAGAGAAGGTTAAGATGGTCGGAGAGGGTTGAGTTGGTTGTTTTTATGTTGAGAAGATCCGATTGTGTTGAGATGGTCGGAGAAGGTTAAGATGGTCGGAGAGGGTTGAGATGGTCGGAGAGGGTTGAGATGCTCGGAGAGGGTTGAGATGGTCAGAGAGGGTTGAGATGGTCGGAGATGGTTGGAGATAGTAGAGTTTGTTCTGTTTGATTGTGAAGGTCACCTCAATTCTAAATGTGTACGATGCACGACTAATGGTTACGCATTAATAAAATTTGCTGACGTAGTGTTTTTATGGGTAAACGATTCATGTACGTTTTTGCTATTCGTTCTTCTCCATTATTAGGTGCTGTAATGTTTTAGTAATCATTTTCATCAACATGACGTTGGAAAACAGTAAGTCATTTTATAATTTAACTTCGTTTTTTATTTGTCAACATTCGAAACTATTTGGTTTTGGAATTTATAGGTTGTAGACGTTACATTGACTGTGTTCATTGCACGTCTTCTGGTTCTCAGTGGGTTAAACTCCTGAACCAAACGCAATGTTGTTCGTCAAACTTGAGCGAACTGGACGCTCTTTTCGTGTCCGTTACATTTGATGAAAAAGATTGCCCGGATCAACTTGATTCAGATTTAAACGTGGGAACGGTGTTGGGTAAAATAATCATTTGTAAGTTCTATCGAATGTTTAACAACTGAAAGATAAATAAAAACGATTCTCTGTATAGGAGCTGTTATCTTCTCTGTTCTCCTACTTTGTGGTTTAATCTGGATTTGTACTACGGTCAGGATGCACATGTGTTGGCTAAATTGGAGTGGATACTTTTCTGGTTCTGGTAGTGCTCTGGAAAATTTTGAAATTGCTACAAATATCGAATTGGAAGAAATTGAACATAACGAAAGTACTGCCTAGAAATTACTTTTAGAATTAATTATTTTTTATTATTATTATTACGCAAGTAATGTATACAATCAACATTTTACAAAAAATATGTTTAGTTGGTTATGTGCAAAAGATTGAAGGATTTTCTTGGAAAATTAAAAACTGAAATGAGTATAAACACCTCCGTACAATGGATTGTGATAGTTTTAGTTTAACTTTCTTAGAATTAATTTTTACACTAAATCCATTTAAATTCGTTATGCCAGGTTAAACAAATTACATGAAAATAATTTTACAGGAAATTGTAAATCAGAAAGTGTTGAAAATTAATGAGTATTTTTAACGATAATAAACCGATCATGCAAATACGTAATCAATGCTTATTTTACTTTTTCATTCTTGGCTTAGCAGGTTTAGTTTTCATGCTTGGACATTTTGTAGTCTTCATTAGACCATTTTTCTTTGTAACATTCTTTTTTGAGTTTCCCTTACATCGATTAAGCTTGTGGTGAGATGTCAAACTCTGCTGGTGCTTAAATGTTTTTCTGCATTTAAGACACGGAACTCTCGATGAAGAAGGTGCGTGCATAGAATTTAAATGACGAGTCAAGTGAGAGTTATTGGTAAACCTTGCCCCACAATTAGCGCATTCGAAATCTAAAATCAAATAGAATCATTCATTAAAATTAATTTTTTTCAAACTTGTTGTGGACGTAGTTTTATTAAATAAAAATCATTTTTAATTATTGCATACTCATATCAAAGCAACGAGCGTCCTTCCGGGTCTTGCGAGTAGGCATGAAACTCTTGGAATCCGTTTGCACTGAACAATCTATCATTATCAAATTTGTAGAAGTTTGAGTTCCCACGTCAACCTTTGCTATATTATCACTCGTCTGAGTTTGTACGTCTGTAATAAATGTCCACAAGTTTTGTAATGTAATCCTAAAATCTCAAAACACGTTAAACTTTGAATACTTACTTAACGTAATTTCGGCCCGAGTTAGCATCCTCGGTTGGTTATTCATCCCAACCTGTCCGTCGTCTTCCTCCATAACATCCATCATCTCCGCAAAATATATCGCTTCGATGTTTGTTGCAGAATTATTGGAAATACAGTAGTGACAATGATTGTAAACTCTGTAATGGAAACGGCAAAGGGTTTCTGACATATCCTTGTCGAAACTTTCAATTGGTTCCCAGCTGTCAGATGCTCTTGAAAGAAAAAATATGACAATGTTAAAACAGTAAAAATTAATTCTTTGAGGTTATCAAATTCATAAGTAATTCGGTTTCAAAGCTAATTATCCATATACAAATTACCTATCAAATCCACACCAGTGTACACGATACCTCAAACTTAAGTCCTCAACTGATTGTGCAATTCCATAGAGAGAATGCACGTCGTACCTGTCATTTTCAATTGTATTTTTCACAAATGATTGTTCAACAACAATTTCTATTTCCCTACTTAATAGTGGATTCCAAATCAGCGGATCATTGGCCGCACGGAAATAGTCTTCCAAATCAGAGCCCATTTAGTAAAACTTCAACTCAGAAACGGAGAAGTGGAAATACTATGAAATATGTATTGAAGATTGATGGGAGCTTTCCCTCCACAATTTTCGTTTAGTTGGCATAGATGGGCCTTTTGTATCCCTTTGCCTCTTTGTATCCCTCTGCCTCTTTCTGCGAGGGATAATTTATAGCCTACTAACAATCTCCCTCGCCATCAATCAAAACGAGATGTTACGTATTGTTCTCGTCCTCAACCTCGTGAGGGGCTAATTTTAAAATGAACCCCTTTCCCTTGCCCCTGTGAGTGTTCTTGTTATTTTATATTACACGTAACCCGCTTTCAATTTTATGCAACCCCAGTGCTTTCAAATAAATTTTTCAGGGATATCGTGTTAAAATATGAACTTCCGAATATATCCTTCTCATTTTTAAATTTATATTCTGAAGCAAAGTCGCATCAACTTTGATTATTGTTTTGTTTGGTTCTGTACACAATTCCGGAGTGTATTAAATAGCTCTCTGCCCATCCAAATCGCTATAAGCGACAGCAAAATATGTTTTTTGTATTGGCGAGAGAGAAAATAATTGTTAATTAAAAATAGTGAACTATTTTGACTTTGCTTAATGTTTCATGTTTAAGTGACTATTTGGAAGTTTATGAGCGCGCTTGGTTTAAATTTTCATTTCATGCTATAATTTTGACAATTCTTTAATTTAGTATAATCATTTGTACATACTCGAGTACATATACGTTTTTAGGTATAATTTTTATAAAACACTTTTAGGTACAGGTACTCTCGAATTAATTTGGGAACAGATACAAGATCCAAAAATTGAAGTTGAGTATTCAGGTACAGGTAATTCCCAAATTCAGGGTAAGGTCCAGGTACAACATTTTTGTATCCATGAGGGTACATTGATTTAAAATCAGTCAAATCCAACTCTGGTTCACGCCCGTGCAGTCAGAACGTAAAAGTTTACTAAGGTCAACGAAGTTTTTGGAAAATGATTCACTGTGTGGCTGCCTTGCTCCATAAAAATGCATGTAAAATTTTCTCCCCCAATTAGATAAAGATTCTGGTAAGATAGATTCATAAAGGCTTATATGTGCACTCTGTCTCCCTCTCTTTCGTTAATATCCTCTCCAATGGCTTTATGCGTCATGTTCATGAGAGCATCTTACATCAACATGTACTCACCCTCACCCTCGCATTTTGTGAAGGCGAGGCATTCCTCAATCCCTCGTGAGGCTGCCTATCTATGTATTAGATGACAACATTTTCCGTTTGAAGGGAACTTTCCCTCTACAATTGTCATACAGTTGAAGAATGTTTCCGTTTGATGGCAAGAGAATGTGGATTTCAATAAGTAGTTGATGCAATGAAGCTTGCGTAGACATTTCTTAGGCAAACCCCATTTGTATGTACACATGAAAAAACCCAAAATGCTTTTGTTGAAGACAAATTTTTTGGGGGCAGACCATCCACAATGGACTTACTTCCAATTCAAAAACAAACCCTATAAATTATTTTAGTCTCAGACAAGTAATTTCCTCAACCTTTCACAATATCCCAACGTTTCCGTTGACAGTATTTACAATAATCTATAGGCTACTTGAACCTCCTGGGGATTTCAGGTATTATATTTTTAAAGTTTATTTTTGTCCAAGGAAAAGGGATTCGGAAGACTACGTAAAATCAAACCCACAGTTGTAAGGGCCGATTTTCACTCGCAATCAGTACCTCATTAGTGTAGCTTGAAAAGTGTTCAACTCGAATCTTCCAAAAAATAAATTTGAAAAATTTCATTAGCATGGAATTATTAACATTAAAAACGGTCGCGGCTGTAGTAGACGTTATACTTCTCCTGAGTTATCCACCGGGAAATTTTCGACAACTGAATTTTGAGGGTGGAACAACAGATGGTAAAACTACCAAATTCTTAATTTTGACGTATGTATGTAGATAACATATAACATATACATTATTAAATTCTGAACTTCCTACTTTTCTCTCAGACATTTCGGGAAATTCGTCTAGACTCCCCTTGGGACATTCAAGCAACGTAACAACTACAGGATTGAATTACACTCATATAAGTAAAGTTGCGAACGAGGCTTCTCAAGATATTCTCGAAGCTGCTATATTAGACTGTTAATCCACTATAAATGTTCTTTAATTTTTCGTTTTCTTTCGTCTCCCATTGAACATATCTTATTCAAAACTGCTAGTTCAAAAATTTACTTCATAATTAGCACAAAACATAAGTCAAAATCGTGGTAGGAATTATTGACTTCGGAATTGAAAGAGGCTTTACATCCAAACCTGTGAAAAATCAGATTAAAACTGTTCTAGCTTATTTGCCTCAGATGCTGATATACAAAGACCTTTATTATGAAACAACTGATTCCATGAGATAATGTCTACATGAGCGTTCGCTAAATGAAATTAACTTCCGTCAAACATATATCAAACGTATAAATTCGAGAATAATTATTGTAGATAAACATATATACTACTAACATGGAAGCATGTAACCAATAATTCATGTTTTTCCATTTCAGATCTAAAATGTTTTTACTATAACATGTGGTACAATAACTTTAGCAGTGTATGGATTCTGGAATACCATATAAGCCACTAAATCAGTTTCTGCTTGCTGATGTCTGGATTCAATACATTTCGAACCAATCGCAGTTCTATTAGTAGATGAGAAAATTCATATCATAATATTTTGCTACAACAATCAGACATGTCTAAAATAAGTAATTACTAACCTAAAATCAATCTCAAGAGTGAAATACCCTGCCTCATTGTCGGCAGAGCAGCTGTTATATACATTCCTATCAAACTCTCACCGTTTACATATCCATTCATATCTGTTCCTCTCCCTATCTCCCTTTATATATACAATCCTTCCGACCTCTCACCCTGTCTATATATCCATTCCTCTCTCCACCTCTCTCTCCCTCTCGCTATCTCTATCCCTCTCTAATTCTCATTTGCTTAATCACTTTTTTACCTTGCGGGTCCAAGACTCCGTGCTTCGGTAATACCCGGGAGTGGTATTTTTCGAGGCACGCGAAGGCTGGACCCGTCGAGGCGGGGGCAATGGGGAGCCTGATGGTGGTGACGGTGGGTCGGGAGTTGAAGTAGGCGCCATCAGAATGCCAGCCGGTAGAAGCGAAAGTGGAGGCAGTAGTTGAGGTGGTAGATGTGGAGCTGATGGTGGTGGTGGTGGCGGAGCTGGTGGAGCTGGTGGTGGCGGAGCTGGTGGAGCTGGTGGTGGCGGAGCTGGTTGAGCTGGTGGTGGAGCTGGTGGTGGAGCTGGTGGAGCTGGTGGTGGTGGTGGCGGAGCTGGTGGAGATGGTGGTGGTGGCGGAGCTGGTGGTGGCGGAGCTGGTGGTGGCGGAGCTGGTGGAGATGGTGGGGGTGCTGCTGGAGATAGTGCTGCAGCTGGAGGCGGCGGTGGCTCGCTTCGGGGACGAGGGCGGTGGGGTCTTCGGGCTATGAAGTGTCCTTGTGGGGACTGGTGGGGCGGGGGGTGTCCGGGATCCATTCGAACGTTTAAGTCTACAAGGTCCCGGAAAAACACCGCGGGATCCCGACCCACCCCCTCGTTGTACCGAACCCGCCAGTCTCGCGAAGGTTCAACTCTTCCACCTGAAAAGCGACGGCGGGTTCGGGCCCAAAATCCCCGCGCCTCTCTCCAAACGTAGAGGACCACCCGGGCCGTCCCCCGCCGAATCGTGGTCCGAAGCCTCGTTAAACGGTTATTAAATAACCAAAGCAAAAAAAGTAAGACCAACAGGACAATAATTACAATTATTGTCTTCCATTCTGAAATGAAAGGATTTTAATAATTTATTCAGCAAACCAGATCATAATTCTTATGTTGAACATTATGACGTACCATTAGCCACATATTCCCCATCGGGATATTTTTTCGGGGTTCCGGATGTACCTGCTGTTTCCCCACAAAACATTCCATGAAACCCTTCGCAATCCGCATTACCCGACCTGAGAGCCAAGATTTCGGATGTGGCCTGCCCGATCCCTTCAAGACACCTGCATATCCCGTGCTCATATGCTACCCAGGTGCACCTGGGCAGACATTGGTCACAATTGGAAAACGACACGCAACTCCTGCAATACAATACAATACATATCACCGTTATAGGATCCGTGTTGTTTTATCCAATTAACGGTCTCGACTATATACATACATACATACATAAGAAATACTTACATTTTCTCTAAGAATCCAAATCCAGTTTCCTCCGGCCTTGACCTGAACCCGACCTATACTTGACCTGAATCTGAACTATACTTGACCTATACTTGACCTATACTTGACCTATACTTGACCTGAACCTGACCTAGACTTTGTTTAATATAATCCCGAAATTATATAAACTCAAACTCTCACAAACTCATCCTACAGCATCAAACCCCAAGCTAAAGTAATATCCAACTTTGCGTAGTCAGTCGCGTCTTAAAATAATTAAACGCTACTTGATCGTATTAAGTGTTGTGTAGCGCGAAAAACCAAACAAAAATCTCATTTTACCCCATATATTCATATTGCCATACCTTACTTGTTTCCCTCGCTCCGATTTTCCGAGCCCTTCCGAACTCCACCCCCGCCTCTCGGGAACCCCGCACATGACCCATAATACCCGGGTAAAATGCCCTGAGGGCGTTAAATGGAAAAACGACCTAAACTTTATACTACTTATATGTACGCTAATGTCTGCACTGTCTGTGTTAACATATGTAATTATGCATAATACTCAAAATACCTACCTACTGGTTAAAATTAATAATTAAATGAGTGCAATTTTAATTGATGCAATATTTCCCGTGATTTAAAATTTGCTTCACTTTATAATTGATGAGATAATTATTAAATGAAGGTGGATTAGACGTTTATTTACCCGTGGCACACCCGGGTACATGATTTATATAAATCCGACCGTCCTGCTCGTACTAACAATTTACATTTGCATTACTTGGGGATTTATAATGTGCTCAGTTGCATGATTAATTTGTTACATTTTAATGATGCGTCCGTAGTACTGTAGGAACTCCATGCAATGATAAAAGTGTTTGAATTCTTAACCCTTCCGGTGTAATACTGCATTGCTCCGTAGTGCAGTATTAATTTGTCTCTGTCCACTACCTGCCTCATTTTTCATATTGGCCGAAGTCAAAAGGTATTCCAGTCAGCAATAAACTCCGGAATTTTTAAGAGAGGCAAAGATTGCAATACTAATAATATACAAATACCTTCTGGTTGTGGACGTTCAATGTTTGTATTGCAAATATAGACAATATGTGTTTCCCTATTTTCAAGAAAAGTTTCCACATTTATCAGAATTTGTTTCATTGTCATCGAATGGAGTGAGGTCATTTTATCAGTTACTATAGTATCTATCGTAGTATTGTACTTCCATAGAACAGTCAAATCTTATATGAACATTTGAAGACAGGTGCAATTATGAGTTGTATTGTGAAAAGCGGGCTACCTATTAAAACTGTGAAAGTTATTGAAGTTACTCAAAAACAGTGGAACTTGCGGACGAACTCCGATCAAGGGGATGGGAACCGGTTCCACTTTATCTACATTCCTTCAAAAACTTAATTCTATTGCTGTTGTGAGTATTTGGTTAGCCCCTCATATATGTAAATGTTCAGAAATAATGAATATATTTGTTACACGGTTACATAATGCAATCGTTTTTCAAAAGTGGATGGAAGCTCTCATCACTGATTTTAAATATCGTTCAAATGAATCTGATCAAGCTCACTCGGAAGTTTTTATCCTATTTTGTACTGTGCGAGTTACTAGATTTGATTGAATTTTAAGTGCAAATAGTTTAATTTGTGAACGCAATCTGCGGCTAATGGACATCCATAGATGAGACTAACATAATGCTAGTTTTTGTTTTAAAGTGATTATATAAGAGTGTACACTCCAACAAAGATACGGATTAACAACTGTTAGATTTTGACTCCTAAAAAGCGTATTTGGATAAATGGATGGATGGAACCACGGACTGTTAAAAAATATTCCGTTTTTATTGTTTTTCAAGACTATAATCTCTATTCATTGCCAATACTATGAATAGTTTCTGAACTAGACAAGTTGTGTAAAATAATAAATAGTACAATATGCTTAATTTTTCTGACAATTTCAGTCCAACAATTTTTTGAGCTCAGGAGAAAACAAATGTATATTTACTTACAATAATAAAGCTAATATTTTTTACAAAATTTGGTTCTTAAAATTTTAAAAGAACATTTGTACGTGCATTGTGTGATACAGAACTTTAAGTTCACCATACAGTCAACTCTCTCTACAAGGGATGGAATTGGTCGGTCCCAGCAAACTGTCCATGCAATCCCATGTGTTAGACTCCATCAATAACAAGGGATATGTGTATAAGGGAAATCTTTGCACGGGAAATTTTTTTCTACCGTCAACCCATTCCCCCAGTTTGCTGAACCTGTGTATCTAATTAAATGGACAAAGGTGCATTTGTACTGGATATTTTCGTGAATATATATAGATATTTACATGTGTTACACATTGAAATATGTGGAGCTAATTTAGGTAACTGACAACTCAAGTGCCTAATGAAAATGACACTCGAAATCACCAATGTTGTTCCAAACCCCAAAAAGGTTCAAGTTTACATTCTATTAAGTCTTACTTTGTCTAAATTACAGTAACTCGCTTCCCTGTTCCGTTACTAGCTCCAAAAATATACACAAATTAAATTGTGTATTTGTATTACTTTCAGAACTAATTACTCTTCAGAAGAAGAATTCGTAATTCTCAAGATTTTACAATACAGTAGAAACCCCAGTTTAATAATGCCTTACAAAATTTCAATAATAAATTATAACTCAAAATACATAATTAGAGATATAAGGATTTAAATTCTGTATTGTGGAATTCATTACTTACAAGCTTATAGGGGATAATCTCTACAAGGAACAAGATCTGCCAGTCCCATGAACATCCCTTATAGAGAGAGTTGACTACATAATAAATCTATGTGAAGTAATTATCATTTATATACTTTATGTGAACACCGAATGCTACCCGGCACCGTCACCCGGTGAAGTCAACGAATTACCACGGGACTATTATTTACACTACTATCCCGTACTAACTAGCTAATGGGGATAAGTTTTACAAATAATAATCAATTCAGTAACGTATACATATAACTGACATTTGAATCACAGTAGTACAATACAAAACGAATGATGATATTTATTTGAAATGCACGCATGTAAAATTTATCTTTCCTTGAGAAATATGTGTTAGTACATCATTACGGCCGACACATTTCCCCTTGTGCAACTCAACTGCTTTCAAATTTATTTTTTTGAGCAGGAACTTTTTCCAAGTAAGCATTCGGTTCCAAACCTTGTCATGTGCTGCATGTAGTATTTGGTTTTTAAATGAGATATACATGTACATATTTATTGAAACACGTTAGAATATTTTATAAATATAAATAATTACCATAATACATACACATAAGGTACAGACATCCGTCTGTACGAAACATACATGAATTAGAATTGAAAACTTTAGTCTGGAGTAAGTTGAGTAGTAAGATCGGATTCGGATATACCATATGGGGATGCCGGCGGATGCAATTTATGTTTCCATGTTTTGCCATGTGTGTTCGAGATTTCGGAAATGCCGTCGAAGTCACTTGGCTCCATGCGGGTGGCCTCATATTTGGTCCTATGGTTAGTCCGATGTGGCCTCCGAGCTTTATGACCTGTCCCATGATTGTGAGAATGATTGCAAAGATGAGGAGGGTTACTGTGATGGGGATGTGACTCTATTCCGTTCTGTTGGACCCGCTTATCGTGAAAACGGTAGGATATTCGTATCTATATAAAAATTCAATTTCATTTTATTATTATTTTCCCTGTTAGCAAAAAACACCTGCAGTTTTTGCGCATTCCAAAATTAGAGTTTGCCAATCCGCTGTTGCATGACAGTGTTGCAGCGTTCATAAAAATTCAGAATATACAACAGAAAGTCAAATAATACAAAGTTCCTTGGATCTGAAGCCTGACAGGCCCAATTTTAATCATTTCAGCTTCTATATGCAGATATTAAAATTGCTGTTTCATTCTAAGGGTTCCAATTGTTCAACTACAAATTAAGAAAGTTTAAGGAAGTTTCAAATTAATTAAAAAATAAAATCAAGACAGATGTTTACTAAAACCAGAAAGAAAATTCCTACGTACTTCAGCCATAGTAGCTAAAACACTAGAAAATTAAAATTTATTATGTGCCAGATAAAGGAAAAGCAGTCAACTCAAGCAAAAACTAGGAAATAGTTGCGTAGAAGTTGTGTGACAAGGTCAGTTGTTGACTTGAAAGTACTTTTTATTACGAAGTGACTGACTTTGCTCCGGTCGAAATCACTCTGCTCCGAGCATGGTGAGTCGGACCGACGGTGACCCTGGCAAATATTCATACATCTTAGCCGGGCTCTGAATTCTCTCTGAAATTTATCCTGAAACAATAAAATTAACGAAATACAACATCTAGGTAAATTACATTATGAGAATTAACCATTCTTAAAAATCTTCAACAATCAATCATTTCAAAATTTACAACCCGTATGAAACTTGTGTTTTTATATCTAAAGACTAAATCTGCAAAAAACCTTGAACTTCAAAACGGACATTTTTACATTACGCAAAAAAAAAATGTAGCAACAAATTGCAGAAAATTATTTAGAAATATCACTAAAATACCTAACTCTAGCACTTCGCGTATAAATTACTATCCGGAAATGCACTGCTTCCGGTCTCTAACGACAACTCACTTAACGCCAGAGGTAGTAGAAATGCATACCGTAGGCTGCGAGATTCAGTCAATAATACATACATCTAACATTAAATCTTACATCACAGAAAAAGTTCCACATAATAAATTTTCCTTCTCGGTAAGTTCTATTTTTACAAGTGAATGCAAGCTTTTGTGCGCAACCTGTTTCTAAAAATCCTACACAAAAATTGATTGCAGCACTTGATGAGTTCATTACTTCTGTACACTAGAGCTGAGTGACATCGTTAAATTTTATCATTCAGTATGTTACACCTATAGTGCATTAAATACTAAAAAAATGTAATATTGTAAATTCTATCCTTGAAAAGTGAAACGCCTTTGCATTTAATCCTTTCTGCAAATCATATTGGAAGCAGATAAAACTGTACTTGAGATCTGATTAAACCTATCTGTACCTACACATAGACTTTTGTAGTAATAATGCACACACCAGATCCTACCGAATTTTAAAGAATTCATAACTCATTGTAGTAAGTAAATTTGTAGAGTTAGGCCAACATTTCCGTAAGTCTATGGAAGATTAAACAAGTTCATATGATTCGGTTGACTACCGTCTCGTAAGGCTTTATGAAAATCTCCCGTCGCTTTTGTGCATTTATTTTTAATCCCACACCTCTCCTGTCAGCTCAACTGGATTGGGGCCTGGTAGGAGTTCCTACTGTAATGTAGTCGTCATAAGAAGGTTCCAAATAAATACTTAGTTCAAGCATTGCACCCAGCTCGGCAGGTAATGAGTACCATGCTCTTCCATAAATTACTTGCACTTTTGAGGACGTGAGAGTGTACTGGATCTGTACGGAAGATACATCTGTTTCCTCCCATGTCTTTAATTTATGGCAAGGAAAGTTCGTAAAATTTGTCGTTAACCCTCTATCCAATTAATAATAACACAATGTGTACCCAGCCCAAGTAAAAAGAGCCTGTCTTACTCAGCCTTTTAATTTCTCAGCCGAAAAGAGAGAAAATCATTTGGAAAGGGACAGATCATTGATTCAGCGGAAACTATACATACATATGAATATACACTCTGCCTTCATCTGGCATAGGCGTAAATAGGATAAAATATAAAGCGTTCTCCAGAATTACGACTACTTCAATTTACATACATACATACATGCTGCAGGTGACATATGGAAAAAGGAGGAAGAATAATTTATAAATATGCAATTTATTCATTCAGAATTTTATGAACTATTTTCACTCATGTCAAGGAATGAAGAATACCCCTTGTGATTGCGAGTACTTTGACAGGTAGATGTGAATGTACAGATCAAAGACGTAATATGTAGTAAGATTTCTTAGTGGAACAAATTGTAAGATCAGTTAAATTAAAAAGAAATTTATTCCTCAAGAGGTGGCAACCATATGAATATGCAAGAACTTAGGATTCAAAGTGGTTCTGGAAATCCCAGGGGAACTTCGTCACTAAATTCCACACTGTGTTCAGGATTCTTTTGATTTTCTCTTTCTCTTCAAACTACCAACCGCCAGAGAAATCCCCCAAGACCGGGTTTTATTTCTTTTGCTTTGAACCACACTGCATGATTACTACCTTCCTGCCGGTTGTACGAAGCTCACACAGAAAAGACTCCAGCCTGCTTCCTGTGTTGGAGATTCAAAGGATTTTATGTATTTGCAATCCGAAATAGATACTTAACCAAATACCCCTGAAAAGAGTTTCTCAGAAATTGACATACACTATATACAGAGAGGAATTCACTACAAAGCCCCTGCCCTGCTGACAAGAAATCACATTACGGGAATAGAATGCACAAAACGGAAGACACTTGTGCCAAAGCATCCAAAGTTGAATGAGTACGAACCACTGAACAATGATAATATCTTGAGGTATAAAATCAACAAAATTCCCCACAGAAAATACACTTCTGAGAGTAATCGCTCTGGCATCTTAACTGCATCTTCTTGAGATTGCTTGCATAACCTAGAAAAGGGCCATCGCTCACCCTTCCGACATTTAAAGAGCTCCTTTTCAGCTGCACTGAGTGCCTCCGCTCAGAAGGGACATCAAAGATACAATCAAATGGAAATGATTGACTTTACGAACAGAATGTAAAAGAGGGGATATAACGCTCACTGGATGATAAAGACCTAACTTAATTTAACGTACCTGACGTATCCCCAGCGTTCCTCGACTACTATATTATGTCTCCCATACTGCATCTGTGTATACACATCTTGGCGAAACATGACCAACAAAGACAAATAGTCTAAAAATAGAACTCTTTCTCTTCCCAATCGGTTTGAATTCTGCAGAGCCAAGTTCCTTTATCCGTAAATCAAACTTTCTCATACTGTTAACTTAGTTTTACCATCTCTCTCTCTATTCCCAATTAAATTCGCACTTCAACTTTAATCTAAAATTCCTAAAAGCAACTTAAAGCAAAAATACTAAAAGCATCAAACAGAATTTTCATTAGTGTTGACAAAGAGGCAGCATTCGAAATCAAAGACTTGGAGAAATCAATTAGTACTGAATTAAAAGTCTACATAGACACACACAGCGTAATGATTCATAAAAAACAGTCATTTTGTGAGGTCAACCATTGGGGCTTTTGATATTGGAGAGCTGGACTCATTAATTGAGACAAGACGATGTTCGACTTCTTGTTATTTCAATACAAATTTATTGTATATGTATTCTGTCACATTCTTTGCCTTTACAGTAGGAGATGTGGTGTTGGTTCCATTTTAAATTATCGTGGATTTGGAATACTGCATTTGCAGATCTGAGGTGTCAAAATACCTCTAATATATATATATATTTGTGACTAAATAGGTTGTTTCGTCCTGTTTCTCTCACAACGCCCATTTGTGACAATGATGCCCATATGATTTCCCCATTTGCAAGCGAATTCTTCTCCAGACTTTTCAAAATTTGTTTCATGTTCAATCCCGCTAGTCCAAAAACTCGTGCAGCCTAGAGCCTCGTACAACCGAGAGTCAAGAAAGAGTCTGCAAAAATTTACATTGGAATAAATTTAATAAAAAATCCAGACCTTGAAGAATCTACAGCTTGAACGCTGTACGAGTTTTAGGATTAGCAGATGGAACAAATTTTTAAAAAATCTGAAAAAAAAAATCCTCAAAAACACGGAGAGTGAATATTTATTTACTATGACTCTTTAAATGCACAAGGGGGAGGACAAAAGACTCTTTGATATTAAGTGCATATAGTTGATAAAATGTTAAGACGTGAATGACCCAAAATCATTTGATGAAACCAAAGTCATTTTACATGACCGATAAAAATATGGAGTTGGCCGTAAATAAATGTCATTGATCGTCTTCCCAACTACTACATTAAACGGAGCGTCGTTGTGAGGATCATATGTAAGTGATGGTTGTCGTATTTTGTATCTAACATGTTAAGGCGTATTACTAATTACATAATTATTAATCTTTGATTCTTATAACGGATTTAACTTCTGCCAGCAATCAAGTCATCCGCCAAGGGGAACAGAAATTCTGTCTTTCTATTACCAATTGACCGCTTTCAAGTATAAAAAACTAGTCTGATGAATCTGTGTAGGACTGCTTAATTACGCAAGTAAATGCGGTTGGCTTTCCCAAATATTGCACTACGATTTGCATAAAAATATAATATTTTCATAAGATTCAATTTCCTTTACATTTCATGAGCTCCCCCTTTAACATTTCCTGTAAAAGAGTTTTCAGTAGTCAAATTGAGGCAACGGAAATTAACACACCTTCGCTTCCATCAAATGTTATATGAGAGTCTTATGAGCTAGTGTTGTTGAGAAGTATTGATTAAATTTAACTTCACATTTTAAAAAGTTGGAAAACATTTTACTCCTGCCGTTGACGAAGTTGATTTCTACAACCGACATGTTTCCAATCAAACTGGAGCTTAAGGGACTTACACGCATAAAACTTAGTGTTCAGATTTGTGTACTACAATTTAAAATTCATCACAACACCAGATTTCCCATTCCTGTGGCGGAAGGCTTGATTGTTAGAACTCTGCCGTTATCTAAAAACTAATGGAACGGAAAAATGTACAAAGAACAGAGAGATATTGGTAATAACACAATGAGAAATGAGAAATGAGGTAATAATTCTCCTGGAACTGTGGAAGTCAAGCAACTAAGATCATTTATCTCCTACTTTTTGTAACAAGAACACCAAGTTTGTTTTTTTGTCAAACTAGAAATTGAGTTTGGCCATATCATCCCGGAGCTGACGACAAAAAGGAAGCGCAGTAACTCCCATCGATTTTTCTCGCGTAACTCGTATTAACCTGAAATCGACGCAGGGTGAAAGACGACATCCCTCTAATGGGAAATCAACCAAAAGTAATCACAACTAGTCAATACAAGTTTACAATATTTGACAAATGAAAATAATTTAATTGGATTTCCTAATTACCTACGACTCTATCCAAAAACCTTCCGCACATTTTTGTATATCCTTCCGGAACTTTCGCGGAAAATTTATCCCTACTAGGAACAAACAAACATCACAGAAAGCAATGGATTTATTCTCCGGCTGTAAAATTTACTCCAATTTTCCCATTCCAACCTTCAAACTACACATGATCTGTACACGCTTTGGTATGTTTCAATTAAGTACTAGAGCAACGAATATTTCGTAAAACGTACAGAAGTAACATTTCTTCAAAGACAAAATAATGCCTCGTTACAATATTATTTTCAAGTAATGTCGTAGTAACGGAAGATTGCCTACATTATGCCATTCTATGTACCACATATCGTACATACATGGATACACGTCTGTGAGCAGATCTGAGAACGAATCACAAGGCAGTCGTACAAAGCTTTGTGCTACAGTTGAGACCCGCCATCTCAGTAAATGTAACACACGCTGGCATGCAAAAAGGAAGCCATACCCATTATGCTAATGTGCCAGTTAAATTCGTTTCTTCAGAAGAAACAAATTCCAAAACACAAAGGTTCAGACTTGGCTACAGTTGGCTATGTATTTCCCAGATATAACACCACGTATTTTATTTTAATTTGCCAATGTTCAAAATTTCGAGATAAGATACACAGTCATGAGACTATTTGGCATGTAGGTTACACTGACAAAGGACAGGGCTTTCATACGCCAAAAATATTCTTGTGACAGTTTTTTTGAGCTCAAAATCTTGATGGCCAGTCCAGATTACGTGTTCTTTGCGTAACATAAAACCAGCGGAAGTTCATGAAGTCTACATATGTGCATATGTATCTACGTAAAAATAAAAACTAACTTCCTGTTTCTTCCCTGTCATGTGTACCGTACCATGAATGTTGTAATACCTTGAGCCAGGGTTTCGGAACATATGTACACATATGCAGTAATGCCTGTAATTATATCTCCACAATCTAAGACAATCCACCTGAGTCTGATGTTCCTCACCCTCAGTGACGGTAAATCTAACCAGAGAATCTATACCAAGAGTGAACGGCTGTAACTGTACATATACATAGTTAGTTACATTATTACTGGCGAAGTCTAACTTCTTGGAATCCATTCAACCCCTCCATGTTCCATTAATGAAACTCATCCTCCTCGTAAAACTTGAGGACTGTCTTAACTACTACAATTAAACCAGTCGGACTGGTTTTCAAACAGAGGACATACTGAAGTTCCTGAAATCATCCCTTCCAGGACTTCCCACACAAACAACAGAATTGTCCAAAGTTGTGCACAATACAAGTGCACCTATAGCATAATCAATACACGTGAGGGGAGCAGAATTAGAAAAGTGTATCAGACTCAAGGCTACGAGCTAATTTAGTTTATATCTATCTATTCTGTGTAACTTATCATTCGAATTGAATGCAGTTCCCATGATTGCACTTGCCAGACAAATAAATTTCGGATAATAATGTCATGCAGAACTTTCTTATAGACCACTATACTCAGCATTTCCAATAGAATATCTTCCGTTTCACAATTTTCCATTATTTTTTTATTCTGAACTTCTACTTTCATTAACTGCACAATGACTCAGTGAACTAAAATCTAAGCAGCTTTAAACTTACGGACTTCAAAAGAAAAGCTGGAAAGTCCCTTGGTTGTTCACAACATCAAAGTTCATAATGAAGAGACAAGAAATGAAAGTACTTGAAGAAACTATTTATAAATAGTTACTGGACCGTTAAATTTAATCTCTGGTCCTTCGAGCTGCTGGACATGGGAACATAAAGAGCTAACTGAGAATTCGGGGGAAAGTAGAGCAGAAAACCGGATGATAAGCTGCTTAATTAACTCCTTTTTACTACTTTCACTTCCGCAGATATTTTATGAGGAACATAAGGTTTTCCCATATATTTTCCTATGTGACCAAAAGCCAACCCCAGAAATGCCTGACTAAACTTTAGAGAGCTTAACTGCAGTGACAAAACTCGCTTCATAAGAACAGCATTATTTTATGGAAAGACTTTCGCCCTGGCTGAACAACATGTGGAAATCAATATTGACTGAGGTTTTCGGAGTCATTTTTGTCGAGTAAAATTTACCACCACACATATGGGAAAGAAAATAGAGAATGTGCCTATTCTCATGACAACGGCACATGTTAAAATTTGAACTCCATATTACGAACGGCCTTCAGCTCGTATCTTACAGTATAGTGCTAGGAGTGCGGTTGGTCGGTGTGAATCTCCCTAATGCCAATTGAACGTCATTTCTAGCAGAAGCTTTCTCCTGGAACAGAGCTGCCATCCTCGAAAAACTTTAAGACATGTAACGTGAGCACTGGAGCGTGAGTTATTTTCCACGCTTTACTAATATATTGCAACTCGGGACAACACTAAACCCAAAATATTTGGGAAAATTCTCATTCTATATTTATGTTACGATGACAGTATGCACCTTATCATAAAATGAGCTACGTTCCTTCATGAAAGTGTTACCTCTTCTGGAGGAAATCTCACATGCACTCTGCACTCGAACCAGGACCTACGATAAGGCCTGCTTTAACAATCCCCGTACAGGTTTATGAGGTTGAGATCTAAATCCTTGAGCCTAATAATCATTATAAAGTGGCCATCAAAACTGTGTTTCGAATCCAAATATTTGTTCAAAGGCTCACTGTTGGCAGAAATCCCAAGAAGACCATGATTTATTACACACATGAAAGTTTTACAGTAACATGAGGAATAGTATTGAAGAGGACAAACCGTTGTCTTTCCTGTTTCCAAGAATTTATAGTAACACAATATCATATCATTAATATGGAATTTATAGTCACTTTGTCTATCCTACATAATGCTAGTAGTTTGAAGTTGGATAAAATAGATATTTGGAAAAATATTTCAATCAAATGAATGTCAATCAGCCCAATTCTTCATGACAGAGGAAACAGAACGAGAAATTAATATTCATTTTGAGTCAATTCGAGTCACGTCACCACTCCTTCATCCTTCTATTGTAGCTAAAATGTTAATGAAGCCTCATTCGCTTCATTGAAATTTTAATGGGGACGAATGACAACTAATTAGCCCATTTCTAGTGTGTAAATTCCAATTCAAGTAACTTTCAATCCCCACTGTGACCAGTTATGGTAAAAAGTTATTTTACCATTCCAGTGAAAATTATTCCTTTCTGGAACTATTCCAATTACCACGGCCGAGTTGTCGTCTGAACCAAACTCCAAGCTAATCCTCTTAAAAAATTGTCATAAATTAATTTATATTTATATTTACAGATCATATGATAGACTCATTGGAGAATACTATAGCTTTTGTAGGAGAATATGTACTCACGGTGTCATTATTCTCGCCCCATTACCCATTTATGTACCTCGAGTTTTGTTCTTTGCTGTGATGTATGTACATATGTAATTATGTACAAGCAATACAAATCCAATCGCTCTGAATGTCAAACCCCACAGGCCGCCAAGTAATATGTTCATCCATGTAGCATATGCTTCTGAAGTCTAGACCTTTGCTTTCCTAGGATTATACATTTTCGCCAATTTTCTCTCCTAAGAAGTTGAGTAATGCTATTGTCCCATTTATCTGTCCGGGTGTAAGTCAAGGCAGAAAACCCCGACTATAAACATCTCTCCCGGTGGCATTCGTGTACATTAGGAACATACTAGAGTTACTGCACTGACCACCCTGATTCTGTCAGCACCACAGAATGCGACCATTGCGGAAGAAATGTGAGCTGAGATATACATGAAACTTCCATTCTGTACTAAAAAGCTACTTAAATTTTTACCACAGTTCAATTTGAAAAATCTGACGTAGAATTAATCGCATTGTCTTACACGCCTGTGAGACGACATCTTCACAAAGATTTGTAATGAGGAGGAACGTATCTCCAGCAAGGTTAAAAACTGTCTATGTACCTTGGTAGGTAAGCAGAAAGGAAAAAAACAGCTCCACACTTAAATCGCAGATGCAAAGGATGACCGAAGATAAGAGGACGAAATTTACAATGACAATTTAAATACGTGGAACACTGCATGTGCAAGGAATTTACATGTAAAAAGCTACCAGAGTAAATAATAATGATGCTCAAGTATTAATCTTGAGTCTCAGCTGTTGCATGTAAATAATTAGCTTTTTAATTTGGAGGAATACCAGGCAGAATGAATGAGATGCTTCCCTTTGATTTGTCATTTGGAAGAACGACAATGGCACACAATTTTACGTCCGTAATACATTCGGTTGCAAAATAAAGTTTTTGTTGTTCTGTGCTCATTAGTTGTGCACATCACAGGAATCCTAAAAAGTGATCCAGTAACCTTGAAGTAGTTCTCATACATCTCGTTTCCCTTGGGATTCTAACAGCTGGGAAGAGTTAAAACTAGGTTGTATGCTTCAAAATTGCTCATTTTTTTTGACAGAAAATAGAATATTTTTAAGACGCGTATTAAAGTCAATACAACAAATTTCTATGGAATTATATATAGATATACATAGATATACTGATACATGTAATTACTTCATTACTGTTGAAGTGAGAGTAAGCCCGTGAAACATTTATCATCCTGAACCAAACTCCTTGATCTCCCCTATGAACGAACTAATTTACCGCTAACGTACTGGCTACATAAACCTAGCTGGGGATTAAGCTCAGCTATTCCCATATCGTCAATACATACAAAACTCCCACAAATTCTCACTCTCCTTCATATACCAATCTTAAGTGGCTGTTGAGAATTGATGGAGTAGCTCCTAAACGTAAGAAGTTCATACTTTGAACTAAGTAAGTAAGAAGATTAATGCTGACGTATCTCGCTAAAGAGAAGAATGATTATTCTGAATTACAATACTGTTCCAGCGACCATATTGTCCGGGTTGAAAATTGATCGAGGTTTCCAGTAGCAGCAGCTCAACCCAAAAAGAGCACACCATTGATACTAGTGTTTTAAATGCTCAGGGTGAAAGGAAGATTTCTGTCAAGTGGGTCTAGTGAGAATGTCCTCGACACTGTAACAGATGCGAATGTCACATCATTGTCTTTCCCCAAAACTATTACTCCTCAAGTGCAGGCAAAATTTTATCACAGGCAGGGTACTGCTTCCGGAAAAATCTACACCCTTATTGTCTCATTGCAGTTCCTGTCACTAGTGTCACTTACAACACTTTCGAAACTTTTCTCTTTAAAAAATTTCAAAACAACGTGTATAATTTAATTAAATCAAGACTCAAAAGTTAGATCCAAGTTTACGGAATGTGTAATTTACAACATGTCAAAGTCATTTCGTGCGATTATCATTTAATTTGTAATTTTTTCGAGAATGTTGCCAAGTAAACTCTCAGTAGTAAACTCAAGTACGCTCTACAGTCAAAATGTAGCAGCTACAGATATAGAAGCTCATCTGAAGTCAACAAGTCAGAGTCACAAAGTCACACACACACAAAGCATGGTATTTCAAAGAAACAGGGCCGTAAGAACTGACACCAACTTTCCTGCGGTTCAATATCTAAGGAATGCCATGATCTTGCCCAAATACATAACCGTGTTAATTCTCCCGGAATGATGCATGGCCTAGTTTAAGCACGTTTTTTTTATTCTGGGTGAGAACGTGAAAGGCTGGAAGCATTAGATGATCCGAAGTGGCAGGGAAAGTGGAGCATGAATAAATTATGCAGAGCAAAATATAAGGAGAGAACAACAGGGGAAAATCGCTTGAGCATGATACACCTTCATCCTTTGTGTGTCAGTGTCTTTTGTAGGAGGAACGCTGTCAACGGGAAATTCTTCCTTTAGAACCATATTGTAGGTTCGTCTTCCAGGAGGAAAAATACGTGGATGCATGTGAAGGACACCTGGGACATGACAAGGGGAGAACTTCACGTTGGAATCTATTGAAAGCTCCGGAGCTTTCTCCATAGGTGATTGTATGTACGTTATACGAACTCATTGTCGTCCAGTGTCATTTGAAGCCGTGATAAATAATTTGGTGGCAGAAAAAAACTTTATAAGGTCGTCAATTTCTAGCCATAAACCTTTTTTATGGGGTACGCGGTATTTTTCCTTTATTGCGATCACATTCCGGCTTTTAACGCTTTGGCAATAATAATTATTAAAGAAAAAGAAAAAAAGCTTGTTTTTACTTTGATGTAAAGTACCTTCTTTCCTATTTATACAGATATATCTAATTATCATTATGTCTAGCGCAGCGTAATCAAAGGAAAGTAAATCCGAAATAATTACTTTTAACTGATATAATTCATTTTGTCAACAAGCGATCTGAAATTACTTTCTCTTGCCTCTCCCTTTTTCGGCGTCGGGTTGCTTTCAAATGTGTTCTACAAATAACCTAATATTTGCTACGCTATCATGTATTTGAATTATTAGGATTGTCAAGAAATGTTTAGTACTATAAATCTTTCTGGGAATGGTTCCATCAACGTCAGGGAGGAGAAACTTCAAGTAACTGAGAAGCTTGTGATGTTCTGAGAAGCTCAACGTTTGTCTGTTTCACTGTTTGTGTATTATACTCGTGCGCCAGCTGTGTGTGGAACTGATTATTTTAGTCTATCTATCCCAACTGCTGATGCATCTCTCGGAGTCCTCACATGAACATATTCATTCAGCAGTTTCAAATTACTAGATGTAGGATGAGCACGTCATAAAATCAAGTGTTACGCTTGAGTCTAATATATTATCATAATAAGTAATGCTAACGGTACTCATGCACATCCTCGTTTATTACCAACAAAATTCTCAACTTCCTCCTTGAAAATATGAGTAGCACTCCGCTTGAGCCTTTCACCACAGCCTCTCCATAAGGAAGAACTACGTCAAGTACTTGATTATTCTCAAAGTTGAAGTTAGGGAGAGCGAAAGAGCAACATGATTTATTTTTCCGTCCAAAATTCATCCTCCTATATAAAAACTTGTTTCGGAGTTCACTCAAAGTGCCCCTGGCTGGGACGGGAACCCCCCAATTTATAACGACTCTGACGGAGTAAATCTCATTCTAGGAAATTATCCGTCCTTAAATTCATGTTCTAAAATGTAATCCAGTCCGCCTCCACAAGTACAACAATCTATTACGGTGTCTCTGTAACTAACTTGAGGCAAGTTTCCAGCACAAGGTCCTCTACATTGCTTCAGGGAAGTTGTATCGAGATCATTGAAGAAAGGTCTCAGTCGCCATTGTCATCTTTACAAATACCTTGTTTACATTCCAATGGCACGCATACAGATAGAAGTAAACCGAAAACGGACTCAAATATACATATGTCTCCAGGACACCATTAAAAGGGAGCTTAGAGTTATGCGTAACTGCAAACGCGGGGAGTTCCCTTGTCCATAATAGATATTCCGGAAGAATTTCTCTAGAGATTGTTCCCCCATCAAATGTCACTGGTTGGGACATTCTTACAAATTACTACTTTTAAAATTATTAGACTCAAGCAACGTTTCAAAAGTATAGTTGCTCCATAAAAATAACAGTACCCATGGGTTTCAGAGACATTTCTGAGGGTCGATTGGTGCTCACTTGCCACTGTGCTCGCTCTTGGTGAGTTTTTATAATTAGAATTACAGAAATAAAAATGGTTTCTACACAAATAATTAAATATAATGGGATAGTGACGGTGAGACTAAACTATTTAAAGATGTGTAGAAACCATAATAAACCGAGATCTAAACCGTAATTTGAAGCCGTGTGAAATTCATACACAAATAAATAGCAGCAGTTAGATGCACTGGGAAATGAAATTGTACATTCAACCGATACCAAATAGATTTGAAATGTTACGTATACTCCTTCCAACACGACCACTCCCAAATTTCATTTTATATGCAGTGGTGTAGAAAAATAAGTACATGCTTTGACACTGCTGTGTCCTGAAATTATGCCCTCGTCTCTGTTGGTCCTACTCACAAGCTGGGCACGGAATCTGGATTCAGTTTCCTCCAGCCTCCCAAAAAATTCCCAGCGAGAGAAGACATCCAAGTTATGCTATTTTATCCCCTCAATATTTTTTCCAGTAGACTTCCCTCCGCTTTCTAGACTCTCAACCCAAAGGAAGCTCCGGCTACTTTCCCTAAATTGAAGGGACGGGACTAAATGCACAGAGGACTGAATGAGCAAAACGGATTCTGTTTGAAGAATTTGTGTCACTGGTCATGCTTACATACGGTGCTTCCGGAGAGCTAACTGACACACATCCTGGGACGACTCACATGGGCTTCTCCCATGCATGTGTGCCGTGTAGATATGTAAATAGGTAAAGGAACGTCTCCGCATGTACAAGCAAATATAGCCAAGCTGTCACAAATGCATTCTTTACTCCCAAGCTGAGTCTGGAAACGGTCCAATTATAAATCCCTAAGTTTTCAGGACTACATGTTCACACGCATGTATGTATCTACATAGATACGTGGAGGGTTGAAACGGCGGAGCCAGTTCATTCGGATGCTGAGTAAATTCTCAACCTTTTACGGTCCTCTGGTCCTATTTTCCCTCAGTTTACTAGGGCCGATCCAGCTGGCCATTAGATAAAATGGAAGCCCACTTAGTCTTTGTATCTTTAAGAGTCTAGCATGAAGCCAGAGCGAGAGAATGGCTTGACACAAGCGATTCCCCTCTTGAGTAACAACTTTTCTCTTTCCTCATGTGAAACCAGCCCATACTTCACATATGGAGAACATATTAAGTTTCTTTTCCAGGGCTTTCTCCTCCCTACTTGAGCATAAAGAACGGGAGAGATGTGGGTGTGTAAAAAATAAGGGAAACCAATACTCAGAGAGTGGTGAAATATTTCCTCCCATTTATTCCGACTTTAAAAATGCCTTCATGAAAATGGACAACATCGGTATTCTCCTGGCTGGCCAAACTACGGACCCAGCCATGCCTCACCGAAAGGCCAAAGACTTATGTAATCCAGACAAATGCCACTGTACATAACTGGCTAGAATATGATAAAATACTTACATTGTAAATGGCATAGATAAAAGGATTGCAGCATGAGTTCGACATGGCCATCTGAAAAATATACCAAAATTATTCATTTTTACCAAAACCATCATGATCCATAACCTTCAAAAGGTATCCAGCCAAGTGAACTTATTCACACAGTATTTATTTATCTATGTAGTCATACAATATTTTCTCCATACAGAACAAAATAACAAGCATGCAAAAACACCACTTTCGTAAATCAACAAGAACACTCGGGGCTGAAATAAATCTGCGGGTGAAGGAAATTCGACTGCAATATGCAGCCCATAAAGAAAAGTGTAGGGAAGCCCCAGAGAAATATTTGAAGAGAGAGGTTTTTTTCCCCAAGTAAAAACCATTCCCTCCGATTTCACTTACCAAATGCATCGCAAACCACACCATGTTAATGTACTGGAATCTGAAAATAAAAAAATGAGACGGAAGGAGATTAGTTACTGTAACCATAACTATTTTGACTAGTTATTTACCCCAAATTTCCATCAACTTAGATTTACAGTCTCACAAGGAGTGGTAGATTAAAACGGGAAATTAAGCAAGCATGTAGGTACATGATAGCTGCATTAAAGTCCGGGATATCATCCATCATTTACCTGGCATATGAGTAGGTGTGATTGTGGAAGGTGGATTATGATCCTAAAGTATGCATAGGCATGCCCTCATACAACACCATCCAAAATAGTAGCACTAATCCGCGCATTAATAACAACCACTTTCCAAAGATCCTTTTGAGGTTCCGCATGATTTATGAGCCGTTCCGGCCGGAGACAACACGGAGCAGATTATGACTTAATTAATTACCCCATCAAAAGTGCCAGGTTCAACAAGGGATTTCTAATAGTTAATTGGTTTTGTCTGTACCGCATTACATTATCCGCTCTTTGTCAATAAAGAAGCTAATGCCATATGCCCACAGAGTCTGTAGGAAATCCTGGAATGCTCCATGGGATTTATCCCCAAGCCATAAATTATCCATGAGGCGAAACGGCGTTACATTATATGCCAAGGGAAAAAATGTCGAAAATCACCATTAATATTACGCACAGATTGCAATAAATCCAAAAAACTAATGTATGCATGTGCTTTCTCCCCACTCATATACTTACATATGTCCCGGCCCGTGTAGCCTGGACCGGCCAGCTTAGCCATGGCTGCACTGAGTTTGTAAAACCCATAAATTATCATAGGAATCATTTTACCAAGTACAACAGTAAAAGTATGTAAAAACATTTTTTTTTTCAACATGATAAGGAATATTTATGTATTCACAGGATACAAGTGAATGGTACGGATTTTCTCCGACTTGTCCCCAGAACTCTCAACTATCAAACCAGGACTCCTAGGAGTTCATAGGGTGAGGACAAGAGAAAGTGACGTAGAAAGTAAGAGATAACTGAGAGATGTAACTCAGAAGGATAAGTTTCTGTACTTAGATACATAAATTATATAGATACAGCTATACGTTTTGATTTCCGCCAGCAGATATCCCTGCTGAGGGAAGTGAAAGCAGCAAGGACTTTCTGAAGTGAATAAAGAGCTCATCCATTCAGTTCATCATTGAAGGTCTTTTATCTTTGACGTGCTGTGAAATCCGATTAATCTTTTTGTCTACGAATTCACTATTCTTCTGTATGAATCACACCATTCTTCCAATGAAATCAGCGCGAGTGAGTGCATCACCGGCAGGACAACTCTCAAATCTCACTTTCTCTAATGCACTGAAAGAATTTAACCTTGCAAACACTCGAAAGAAATATGTATTTACAATAAAACTGATCCAGGCAACTAGGACGGGAGGAAGAGGAGAAAGTATGAACTATACAGAGACAGGAATAGCGGGTGACCATAGGGAGCATTAGCAAATATTAAAAATGAGAAGTTCCTATGAGTAGGAGTAGATAATTAAATCCAGGCCTTAAAAAAAACTATAAAAAAGTCTGAAAAGAAAAAAAAACTGATAAAAACAAATGGACTTACTCATTGATGGCGCTGAAGATACTCTGGAGAAAGTTGTAGCTCTGCAAAGGGAGCCAGCAAAGAGCAAATAAGAGGACGACTACAGCCAACATTTTGATAACCTGGAATACCAATGAAAGTCACAATATAATTTAGTCATTCCTTATCGCCCAACCACTTGAAATATCTACCCTTTTTCCCTGAAACAGTACTAATTCTAGCTGCTCGCTCCATTCTCCACACTTGTTAGTTCCGTAATGGGGAAATAGCCATAATTATACGAGTCTAAGTTGTACACTCTATTTTCACCATAGCTTCACCACATTTAAGAAAGTATTTGAACTTGCGTGAGACGTTTCTCCTTCCCATTTTCTATTTCCTAAGTATCATACTGAGGTACTCCCTTGGGACCATACTTATAGAATTTGAACAGAACGCTGGAGGGATCTCTAGTTACATATGGTACTCCCTTATAACTAATATTTTTAAGGTTTCTTTCCTGAACGATGTATAAAATCCCAGTGCCTTTCTTGAAGCTACGGGAACACTAGGAGAGCCTTGATAATATTACTACCGCTGCTACCATTACGTGAACGGAATAATTGAATTAGCACTCCCTCGAAAGTTTGTAATTGAGAGACCGCAAAGTGAAAATTGTATTCTCATTTTGGAGTATACCTTTTTTTGTACGACCTCACCTTCTATTTGGCTTAAATGACATTACTACTTTTTTAATTGAATTTTTAGTAACTGCTGGAAAATTTTAATGTGATAAATGTCACATATTTTATTTCCATAAGAGTTCTCATACACGCACGTATGAATAAGTAAAACTTATGGTTCAACTAATGCTGGAAGGTAGGATTGTTTGAACGAAATAATTGCGTGTGAGATGTCCTTGTGTTCATTTTGTAACCCTGTAGGAATACAGTACATTGAGTCCACTATTAATAGCTCGGTTGTGCTGAAATAGTTTCATTTTATCCGAATTAAAATATCCTCGCTCGGGTGGGTCTAGTTCTACTAATGTAATACATCCCCAAGGACGGTCTCACTAGTAAAGGCAGCCAAATAATTAAAACAATTGAATAGAATACAAAGTTTTTGAATACACTGGGCTGTGTTCAAACAAGATTTGATTATCATACAAAATACTCACGTTGCATACAGTAGTATCCCAGAAAACACAAATTAGTCCTTTATGCAGCTCTAAAATCCTTTGCATTGCACATCCTCATTTGTATATGCTAACGCAGGAGGCAGCTTTATTTTTGCAAGGCCTAATTACCTATATTTATGCATTGTGTGGTTTTGTGAGCAACAGATAAATAATCCTCTGAATCCCAACACAAAGCAATCATTAGTACAGTTTCCTCTAATTAATTCCGATATTTGGATTCGTCAAGGTTATTCTAGCTCCACATACCGTTTGAGAACTTTGATTATGGTCAGGGAATTTCCAAACTATTTTGAGGGGAAATAATGAATGTAATTATAAAATTAAAAGTCTTTTAACTATGAAGGAATGCAAAATTGTGGGAAATTCAATCATAGAAGGAAATTCAATCATAGAAGGAAAATTAATCGGTAGAATTATCACAGCAATCTATTTAATTGATACATACATGGGGACATTTTTATTTCACCTTTACCATTTACTACAGATAAGTACACAGAACCACTGTGGTTAATAAATGGTGGGTTCCATGCCTCTAATATCTTCTTGAACTTTTCCTGCACAGACAATCTTAGGCTGAGAAAACACAAAAAGCCCTGTATAATAGATAGCTCTATTAATTTCGTATTTGCCAGTAGCTTTTATGTAGTTAAGCCATCAGTTTGAATAACACTGGAAAAACAATGTGATGCTTTAAATTTATAGTTTTTACTTGCTTCACCTCAGTTACTGCTAATTAAAACTGGAGGATTCTACCTTTGGAAGTTCTGAATTGCAACATTACAGGAAATTAGAGTCATTCTACTTGCTGGTCCAGAGGATGCATTGTACTCTGGGTCACTGTGTAACATTCTACACTACAAAGTATTTAGTCGTAACGGCATTACCTAAAATTTAGATGATATCCTCGTTACACAGATGTGTATTATGATGCTTCTCTGAAATTCTTAATATCCTTTGTAAGGACTTTCGAGGGTTGGGATTTCAAATCGTCAGGGAAATTTTCAAGAAGTACCACTTGGAAAAACCCGTAATTCGCAAAAAACGTAATGATTGTCCTAGTGGCAAAAGTTATATTTTAAAATCTACGCTGGTCAAAGTAGTCTTTTAAAATTAAAGGACCCTTCAATTAGTTTTCTAGCAGAAGAAAGTAGAATATCTGAACTTTAGCCAAAAGTTTCTGAAGTTCGATCAAAATGTTTGATGCCCGAGACAATTTTCTGAAGTTTGAGTATAAAATATCTAAAATTCTTGAAGTATCTACATCCCCTCAAAATTCAAGTTTCTCATGAATAATATAACGTGGATTTGTATAAAATTATTCAGTTCTGTGCTACGGATTGTAGAAATACAATATTACCTTAGGGTAACAAGAACAAACGAACCTTGTGGATAAAAACCCGGGTGCGTAAGATTCAGGTTTAGGATCTTGATTTTCTCGTGCGGAAACATTAAATTAAGTGAGCATGAACTGTTTACAACACAACGTAATATTTGACTCATGCTTTACCTCCATTCCATATTTAATGGGCACTGCTATTGCGAATAAAAATCCAGGGGGGTTATTCTCGAACAAAATTTACAACATGGGTAGTTACGACTTTGTCAGTTGTTATTTCGAGAACGCCAACTACCATAACGTAAGACTTGGAGGTATAGTATACAATAATAATTGAAGTTATGATTATAAGTCTTTCGGCAATAACGCTAATGTTGACTGTCAGTATATTATGGGTACTCGTCGGAACAAATGTTTACAATCTCTATATGCTCATATCATGGTGCTTCTTTTGAAATGATGTATTTTTGAAAACAAAAGGGGATCCAAAGAAATTTTTACCTGGGTGGTATAATATTTACTGAATACAGGCATATTAATATGTGCACTTGTATACAGAGTATAAAAATTACTCTCTCCCAGCCCGAACATGCATATAAAGGCAAGCCGGTTCAAAAATTTATATTCCCCAATATTGAAGAGAATTTCATTGAAATTGTTTTTCAAGAATAGTTCCCATATGGTTATATGTTTTATATGTGACCTTCATAGAGCCTCTTGCAGCTCTTTTATCCTTCATAATCACTAGTTTAAGTATTTTCCTCGCTGTTTAGTCCAATGAAGTATATTAGCAGCATTGAGATCAATCCTATCTTAAACTCAAAATTTTGTCACGGTGGAGTTAATTGGCCGGAACGCAAGTCTGTATCCTGCTCCTTAGCTTAAAAATTACATGATCTGCTCAAACTTTACCTGAGAATTCGGATTTTGCTAACATTTACGTCAAAGAACACTAAATTATTGTAACCTGTTCTCAGTGAGCTGTAGTCATATTGATTGCCCTTATTCATTTACACATTGCAATCGGGTGACGCAAGTAATCAACAAGTTTTCCCAGAAACGCCTAATAAATTGAACGAGGCAATCAGTTACATGGTAATGTAAGGAATCCGTTTATTTTACTAATCAAGCTTTCTGTAATTTGAGTCTTAATTTAGATACCCATCTGTTTACGAGAACCAATTACTTAGAAACTGGATGCAGTAATTACGTGATTTGCTTCTACCTCCCACAATTTCGGATATTCAGGGTATAACTTCCAGACTTAAAATACCCATAAATGGCTCATTTTTATGACATCTGACTTTTGGAGAATCCTCCACTTCAGTTGCCAGTAGTCGTATGAGCCCATAGAACGCTTTCATATCAAGCTCGGTGAATTGAATTACTGGAGATGTACAAAGATCGTCGGATATCGAATTCAAAAAGGGCTCTAATTGGACCGTGCAGTGCAGTGGTGGGAATGATTCAGTTTCAGAAATTTCCGATTCAATACAGTTTGTATGTCGTACTGTACTGTATAGTAAATGAAAATTCGATTCTAGGCGTACTGCCACCTTCACAACTGCCAAAATCACAACTGCCACCCGGCGAACTGCCCCAGGCACAACTGCCACAAATAACTGCCACCTGCACAACTGCCACAATAACTCATTGCCACTTGCACATCTGCCCCTTATATATAAATAGCTTTATGGATGTTTCTGTGCTAAGTCTCATAGCTAAATACTATGCTAAGTCTCATAGCTAAATACTATGCTAAGTCTCATAGCTAAATACTATGCTAAGTCTCATAGCTGAATACTATGCTAAGTCTCATAGCTGAATATTATGCTAAGTATCATAGCTGAATATTATGCTAAGTATCATAGCTTAATACTATGCTAAGTCTCATAGCCAATTAGATTTGGCAATTAAATTAAGTGTTAATGCCTTTTTTGATTTAAAAAGAATAAAACATATTGAGTACTAGATAGTGAGATAGTATGAGACAGCATTAATTTTTCCATGGGACTTAGCATTGGTTTAACCATGGGACTTAGCATTGGTTTTACCATGGGACTTAGCATTGGTTTTACCATGGGACTTAGGATTGGTTTAACCATGGGACTTAGCATTGGTTTTACCATGGGACTTAGCATTGGTTTTACCATGGGACTTAGGATTGGTTTTACCATGGGACTTAGCATTGGTTTAACCATGGGACTTAGCATTGGTTTTACCATGGGACTTAGCATTGGTTTAACCATGGGACTTAGCATTGGTTTTACAATGGGACTTAGCATTGGTTTAACCATGGGGCTTAGCATTGGTTTTACCACGGGACTTATCATGACGTCCGGTGGCAGTTCGTAATGTGGCAGTTGGCAGTGTGGCAGTTGTTACCAACCAATTATTTATGGAGGCGGCAAAAAATAATTGTGGCAGTTGTGCTTGTGGCAGTTCGCCGGGTGGCAGTTGTGATTTTGGCAGTTGTGAAGGTGGCAGTACGCCGGACACTGAAAATTCGAATCGAGCCCGTCAAAATCGGCTGGATTCGGTTTCTTTTTTTCCATCATACTTTCTTTGTTTTAGATAATGTTGCAGAATTTTTTATTTACAGTAAGTTTTTTTGGTCATTTAGAAAACATAGGCTTTAGCATTAAAGCAGCTACGGTATTATGGATTCTGTTTCCCTATAAAATTGAACCCAATCAAAAATCATTCATTTTTTAGAAACTTAAATATATTTGTTACATCAGTTGTCACTAGGCAATATTACTATTACATTTTGGAATTACGATTTCCTTTCGAACTGTTAATAATTGCAAACTTGTAGTTTCGTTAATTGTAATATCAGTTATTCGTAGGTTTAAAAATTAAAAAGTCAAAAAACAGAAAAACGCGGCAATCATTTGCAATTTAAGTTGTAATCTAATTGCGATATCCCTTACACAATCAAAATTTGCGTAAAATTAAATCTGTGAATTCATAAACTTGTACTTTGAGGACAGCTTTTTATTTTCACCACACATGCCGTTTAATTACCCTATGAGGGTTTAGTAATTACACAACTCAGTTTTAATTGGCCTGCTAATTAGATGATTTAGAATTTCCATGTTAAAGCACTTTTAATAATAAACTTTAGTTTCCTTGTCCCCTCAAAATGTTAATTTTACGTTAATTTAAAGAGAATATTTCTAGAAATTATTTCTTCACACAGTGTACGGACCCAACTCATAACTGTTACAGTAGTAGCGGACTATAGGGCACGTTTATTCCGACCGGAGCTCTGGATAATTGTCCCTAAAACCCATATCTTTACTATTCCTGTTTTATCAACACTGGTCTGCTTCAGCCCTGTAAATTTTATCCTAAATTTAGCCTTCCCTTTAAAATACTACACCAACCTTAAAATCGAGTGAGCCCCTAAATTTAACACATTCCGAATACTAGGGCTAACGAACTACGACCTTTAATTTAGTCAATATGTGGAAAGTGTCTATCTGTCTATCGAAAGTTGAAGATTTACTTTAAATACAGTAGAACTACACATGGATAAACTATCTTCAATTTGAAAGCCTGTATTCGTCCCCTTATTGAATTCTATATGTATTTGCCACCTTTAACTACAGGAGCTACATTTCCATATCATCGGCTACTTGACTCAAGTATGTCAGAGCAGTTTTCATACGCTTGCTGAAACTTTCACAATATTTAAAGTGGATTATACTCGATTTCAGGATGGCTAGCTCAAAAGGTATGATGAAATCGTAATAACAAACAGCAAAATATGTATGTTCACTTTTGTATAATTAACGCAATGATCATTTCCATTCCCAAAATAGTTCCGGCTGTCGTTGCCGGGGGAGATAACCCATCCATCACGCTTTCTGCCGGAAAGGAATTCGCTAATAATTTTAAGAATAAATTTTATTTAGTCTTGATTGAATTGCAAATTGACGTAGAATGTCTGATGTCATCGAATCATTGTAAGAATTTTGATTAGTATGCTGTTATTAATAAACGAAGGTTCACTGGGGTTTCTTCAAGCACACGCAAATAGGAAACACAAATTGACTCGATCCAGCTGGAGTCTCAACATTCTATGTAATCCTGGAGAAGAGCGTCTGCCCATAGTAAGCATCAGTGGAGTAATGTTAATAACAGTAGAATGATCGTATTAAGTTCTCTAAAATTTCCCGTTGAACGCCAGAGGAGTGGCGGAAAGTGCGAGGGGAGTAATCACATTGCATATGTAATTATCTATAGACACACACACACACACACATACTCAACACATGAGCTTAGGAGGGCTGAAGTCTAATGTGTCAGGCGACTACTTCTGATTAATTCAATTGCTGTTTTGACCTGTTTGTACTTTAATCGCTCCAATATGACATGAATTAGGAGAACGGAAGCTGTTAAGAATGCTATTTGTCCCGCTTTACAGTATAGCCTCCAAGTATGTTGATCACTTAGAATTCTTGAGGAGGGAACTCAAGTGTGGCCGTAATGGGGTGCGTATGGGGCTACATACTTTTAATCTTAACTTATCAAAGGGCAGACTGAGGCCCATGAGTGCACAGGGGTGTGATCAATCAAATCCGAATAAGTCCAAGTAACTTCCAAGGACTTTGTTTTACTGACAGTAATTTCTACTGAAGTTACAATGGAATCAAAGTCCGAACTACTACTTAGTGGAGGTAGGAGTCAGGTCCAAACTATATGTTTATTATTGGAGATTAACTGGGAAACAGCCGATCAAATCGATAGAATTCCAACCGACACTGAAGCCGAGAAAGTTGGCTGGCGCCTCTGCATATATTCACGTAGAAAAGGAAGGACGGCATACAATTCTCATTATTTCGGAGTGAGTCTACTCAGTACAGTAGGCTCCTCGACTTTGTATTGCAAGCACGCTTCCCAATACAAGAGATGATCACGGCCATGAGTTATAAACATATCACTTGCTAAACTCACATTATGCATATTTCGCCCAACAATATGGGAAGCCATGAGAATACGAACGAAAGGTGAGTGCACTTGCGGCATGAAAACTAAAACCAGAAATTCCAGAAAAAAAAGTCGGAAAAAGAAAGCAGAGAAAAGGAAGACAACAGACGAATTCTTCTCAGGGAAAATGTACCAAGCGCTCTCTTTATAGTCATTATTTTAGCATTTGTAAAACTTCCAAAAATGAGCCCTCAACTATATCTCAAGCTCATGCTCAAGGATTTCCTTATTAGTGAAGGATAAGAATAAAAGTTCTCAGACGTCTAACTCAATGGGGTTCCTGGTTGGATGCTGAAATCCAGAGGAAACAGGATTTTTGTAAAGCTTGCACGGTTGGAATTCCCACATTTGCTTTAACATCCAGATGTGACTCCGTTTGAAGTTGAGAGCCGTGCAGGTATGCAATTATTGAGACAATGATGCAATTGTTGCCGTAATTTGTTGCTCCGTACAAATAAATGCTACCCTGGTACTGAGAGCACCTACCTACATCGTCCGTACTTTTGCTCCATAGACTCAAGATAATACAGCCACGTTTGCATTCGAGTAATATTTGCAACCAATGTATGTACATACGCCAGTTCAACTGTAGACATACATATGTATGCACACTCTCTTGTGCTCTTCTTATTTATTTTCAGAAAGGAAACTTCCCAAGTAATCATATTTCGTATTTAAAGGACAGTGTTATTATACCGCTGGAACCATCACGGCCGAAGTGCTACCCACTGAAAGGAAACAATTATAACACTTTAGGAAAATCGTAACTACCATCTGTTGTCGTACATTGTGCCACTGAGCTCTTGTACTGTCAGCACTTTCCAAAATATAACTAACCTTTACAGATTGTTGAAAAGCTGATTTCAGTAATGACGGTAAAACGGAATCACCTCTGTGTCATTCTCAGCTGTGTCATCCATGCTCAGTGTGTTTAACTCATGTAAGTGCAATACGACTAACTACCCCTCAAACAGATTTACCGTCACGCTTACTTTTCCAACCACGATAGGAAACATTACGGTTGGACACCATGGGGATTCCTGTGCCCTAACATTGGGATATTTTTCGTACAAATCGTCTTAAACCCCCTTCCCTTCCCACCTTATGCAAGCAATACATCGGCTTACTTCTACATTGTATTGATTGATTTATTACATATCTACGTTATAGCTTGTCAAAAGCAGATCATATATAAAAACCCTACAGGAAATACAATTTTATAGTTGTGAAAGACTAATCATCTCGAGATGATACCATGCTTGAAGTCTAAGCCTATTTTATAAAAAAATTTAGGGGATGATATTTTCAGCAAATACGGCCAGTTACACGTATTTACAAACTCTGCCATTTCTGATAGATAATATGTATCTGTAGGTACGCTGTATTGGCGGAACGAAACATATAACGAAAGATGTCGAGGTACTCCTGCAGATTGCAAATTGGGAGTATGTAGAGCTGCTGGATAGAAATAATAAATTATAGTATAAAATTTGAATCTTTCATGTAAATGGGACTGGTTCGGAGCGAGGGGGAATGGGTCACTGAGTGTGGGCTTATTCTCTGGATGTACGGTTCAAGGAAATAACCCGCCAGCGATAGATACCGAACCTATTCCAGGCTTACTATTTTATTTTATTCAATATAATTACATACATATGTAATGTACTACACCAAACTGAGTTCATATTTTTGTAATAGGCACTTTATCATTGATAACATTCATAGTTACCTTTGTACCGGTAACTCAATTATAGTGAGGTGGTTGTTCAAGAAAGGGTTACTGTGGTAACAAATCAGAAATTTCGTAAACATTTTTAGAGATTGAGCACTAGAACGTTAAAGGGGCTGGAAAATTTTCCCGGAGATTGAGCATACCCAGAGCCAACCAAGGATCCAACCAATTTCGTTTTATTACAGCTCATATAATGTTAAACTTGATATGGCTAATACTTGTTAATGGAGTGGTTGGAGATATAGTCTGGTACAATAACTACTCCAAGAGAGCCTTGTATCCGATAAAAGTATAGATACTTGAAAGTCTCAGTGCTTTCCTTATGCAAACAATTTGAGTAATATCAATTTTTTTTACAACAAAACCACGTTCGAGTTTTGGACATTGTATAAACCTGCTACATGGTTCTATGAAGATGTTCTACGGATGAGTAGGTATACATACATACACTTCCAGAGTATTCTTTCCATTCAGGATCAATAATGAACCCTAATTTTTGATGCGGTATGACGGTTGAGGGATTTCATTCTTTCTTCGACATCAAACAGCCTGGTTTGGGCTCTATCGAAGTCCAAACTCATATATCTAAGTCTCTTTAAAACTCCGAAGCCTTGTTCATCTTCCACCTCCACCTGACTGTTTGCTCCTGATAAAATTGGATTGGCAGTTGAGCCTTGTATTTGTCCACTCTGTCAGCACCAAGGGTTTCTTTTATTTAGTTTGTTTTTGCTTCTTGCTACTTTCCTAACTTTCTTTTCTACAAGAGAAGTATATGTTCTCAAACGCAACAATTTAAAGACAAAGTTTCTCAACAAAGTTAAATTTTAACAGAAGTACGGAGTACAAGGTTTGTAGCAAATTTTTAAAAATCATCCTTATAAACAAACGACGAAAAAAGCCATCCTTATATACATCCAGGTGCATGTTTTGTTCCTACCAGAATCTGAGGACCATACTTAAAAGAGCATCCACACTGCTGAATTCCAGAACTGAGAGCCGCAACTTCATTAATACGGTATCTGCACATGTTCATTTTCGGGTATCAATTTCGCTGAAAAGCCCAAGTTCAGCACATCCTGTGAAGTCAGTTGACAAAATGATCCAAGAAATTACTCTGGGGACCTCTACTTATCTTTCATTAGCAATCCCTTAGTTCAGCTCATCAAATGCTTTTCTCGTCATCCGAGATTTATGTATTAATCTCGTCGTAATACACCTCTGTGTGAAAAATGCAGCTACTCGTTACTACTTCACAGGTAGTCCTGAACTGAGGGTAGACAATATGCTCACATCAAGTTCAGCATCAGCTCAGGTTACCTACAGCAATATAATAGTAAGTCTTGGAATTGCAAGAGTGTGAATGTGAGCACCATAACTCTTACAATGACTCCGGTGGCTCAAACGGTTTGAGTCAAACCTCATGAAAAGAGATTAAAATTGATTTTCTCGGATGTCCTCCTCCAAATGCTGGTATCTTTTTACAATGAAAAAGTACAGTTGAAAGAATGAGGGCCAGAATGATGTTTGCATAACACTTGATGGTAGTAAACATTTCTGCCTCTGTCCTTATACTTAATACATATCACCCTCAAAGAACTGGATTTAAAGGCATTAAGTGCATATGTATCTACATCTACGCGCAGCAGGCTACAATAGCGTACACACGCAGACTATGCGCACGTCAACATGTATTCAATCCAGGGTATGTTTACACAAATCATCAATACCAATTAGCAAAACAAGCCGCTGGAACTGTCACATCTGATGTAAACAATGCATTTTAGGAAAAGACAGTGGAATTTTTTGCTCCCATTGCTAAAGACAAAATAAACTATGTATAATTATGAAACTGAGAATATTAAATACCGAGTTTCATTGTGTGTTAGGAGGAGTCGAGGATAACTAAAAAGTACCGCTCATTCAAATGAAAACTATGTATGTATATCCCTACATCAACTAATTTTTTATAATCAAAGAGTAGGTTATTAAAAGTTGAACTTCGACTGGAAGAATGAACTCTTTCAATTTGGGTTCGCGGTTTGCTCAGTCGGATGTGCATGGAAAGTCTCTCTATAATATGTGGTACAAAAGACTCCATCCCATTTTAAATACATTAACATAATGACAGAAAATACCACGCTGACACTATTATCTTGAACAAAAAGGCACAATATACAAGAGGGATTCGAGTCTTGTGGGCTCTACTAACGGACCCAAATTACAAGTAAGCTTGTAGCGACTGGAAGCAGGAAAACATAAATGTCATTCCCAAGAAATGGTAAGTGTGTTCAAAAGTGGAGACAAATTATGTACTTCAACTCCACAGTCAGTTTCAAATTTGTGGGTGCTTTACGGTGCATTGTGTATACGTGAAGATGTAAAAATTATATAGTAATGTCAATGTTGAAAACACATTGTACAGTATTGAAACCTGTCCTGCAAAAGTTTGAAACTACCATTGTCGGCAAGTGTGTGCGAGTCAAGCTACGGTTAGACTTGTGGATGAGTTATCTGTAAATTGATGAGAATGTCAATAATACTTGAAATCTCCGTGGCAAACTGGAGTACCAGAGCGTATAGGTAGAATCTCTTCCCACTTTTGCAAATAGATGCTAAACAAAGGGTAGCAGGAAGGAGAGAAATAAAAAAAACCTGCACAGATGATTACATATCCCCGTCAAAAAAACTCCCCTCTCGTCTCGTAAAAAAAAATGCTGATGCAATTCGAGAGAAAAAGTTTCAAAACTCCTTAGCTCATGAACACTTCAAGTTAACTTCATCTGACAATTGAAAAGTTTTCCATACAAAGGGACCACAACCGAAGGAATCCCCTAACTTTAACACACAGAATAATCTTACAAACTTAAAGACTCGACCCCTATTCAAGAACAGCACCAAAATTCAATTTTGACAGACATTTCAATAACATTCGAAAGTCGAATGGTCCAGACACACTGAACCGAATACCTTCCCCTTGAAAACGTTCACACCAGAACACGTTGTTTCAAAACAGGAACATGGGAAAGTTGTGGTAGTTCATAGAATTTCATGTTGCAGCTCAAAGTTATTTTTTTACTACTGTTTAACTCCAACCAAATGTAATTCCTACCATCAATCAGTTCGGATGTCAAGAAAGAATAAGAACCTTTTATTATTTCATTTCAAGGTCCAATGGCTCAGGATATACTCTCTTTAGTAAACTGAAACATGAATACTAGCTTCATGCACAAACTGGCGTTATTTTCGTGTTTAGACACATACATACTTGCTACTTATATCTATGTAATTCATCACCTCAACTTGTCAAAAGCTACAAGATGAAAGCTCGAAATCTCATGACAAGAAAATGTAACTGATGGTAACTAGACGCTTACGTCTGGTAAATTAAAGTTTGGATTTTGATCTATTTGTCTGATTTCCCACATCCCGTACATAACGAAATTCCAGGGAAGCATTTGTTTCCTATTTCCCCAATCAAGTCGACTACATTGATTGCATTATCAACGGGAATTTGAAGAATCTGAAATTCTCACCCAGGTTTAGGTACTTCTTGTTAGTGGCCCATAAAGAGAAAAGCATTATAGACATATATCTATGTAAATGCATACTTATATCTACTCCCAAATTGTATCTACTCCCAAAATGTCAACTGTGTACATCTACCACAGTCAAACTGAAATCAAAAAACACAGAAATGAAGGAGACGTCTAGAGCTTCCAATGTGTTCAACATTTTTGTTCCGTAGGAAATTCCGTTCCGTTCCGAAACCTACAAATAATATTGGTCCCGGTTCCGTTCCGGCTGTCGGGACATCGGAACATTTGAACTGACACCGTTCGGAACAAAGGAGTAAAGTATTTGTTCCGTTACAGGTTGTGTTCCGTTCCGTATTATGCTAGTTTTTCCGTTCCGAACCCGTTCCGTTCCGAAATATCCCGGAATTGTTCACAACATATACGTGAAATGCGTATACAAATTACTGGCAACTTAATATACATGATATACTTTTAATAGATTGAATGCTAGGGATTGCTATTATTTAATTATATAAAATACTATTTAATAATAATTAGGCCATATAAAAAGAACTACTGTGCAGTATTATATAATTATTATTAATTATTTTTTAGCAATAAATATTTGTAGCGTGTGGATTTCAATGGCCTAACAGTGTTAATTTCCTGCAAGCTTGCTTCATTGCTGCTAATAATTTCGATTTCAGAATTTTCATTTCGAGAAAAATCGCCCATGCCCTTGTTTATTAAACAAAATTAGTTATTCTGTTGATTTTCATGGAAAACGATACTCGCATTACATATAAGCATTTGCGTAAATTAAATCTTTGTTCATCCAATTTCGTTATTTTGGCAAAAACTGCTTACAAGCCAGTGCGATAAGAAATGTGTTTCCATTCTAGTTGAAGGATGGCGCGACACTTCAGAAATTGTACCGGGATCGGTTCGGAACGGAACAGAACGATTCCGCTTTCCGATGACGTAAATTATATGGGACATTTTTCGTACCGATGCTCTGAACCGTCCCGGTCCCAATATTATCGGTACAAGTGCTCATGTTCCGGTTTTGTCCCGATTCAATGACGGAACAAAAAGAATGTTCCGAAATTGTTCCGTTCCGTTTCCGAACACGGAACTTCGGGATTTCGGAAACCCGAAGGAAGCTCTAGAGACGTCACTGGCAAAATTACGACTACGCAGAACAACCCTTGTTCAAAACCATGCTATCTGTCTCAGTCTACCAGAACTGGATTTTTCCGAGTTCTGGGTTACTCCAGCTGAAATTGATTTAAGTTACTTTCCACATACACCTTATCAGTAAGCAGTAGGAGTAAGGAGCCCAGCGGGATCTCAAAACTTTTGCCATGGCATTAAGGTACTTAAGCACTTTTAGCAAGTACAGCCAACCGTATGGCATATTGATTAGAAACCTGAACCCCTATTGTGTGCTATAAAAAAATTAATCGGTATTAAAATTCATTTAAGTTAAAAATAATTATTGATGTTTTATTTTATACCGAAAAGGGAGGACACTCAAGATATTAAAGAATAATATAATTTGCAATAGCAAAAGCAACTACTTCGAAACCAAATGCATTTATCAATACATTAGAAAAGGGGCATCTGGAGTCTTTCTTAAGTCATCAAGGCAGAGAGAACAAGCAAATACAGATACAATACATACACATGTGCAAGAGAATCATCATCTTCAAGCTTTCGTCAGACACAATAAATCCAATTTATGACTCAACGAGCTAAATATTTGCAGTGCTCATCGAAGAGCTTGAGAACGTTTTGAAACCTATTCCACTCTCCAGGGGAAACATAAAAGTTCGTGAAGCTTTTACTTCCGTAGTAACATAGCAAGACGACACTCACATTTGAAATTGTAATACAACAACGAAGTAAGGCTCTGGCTCTTGTAGTTAAAATGGAGTTGGTTTTTCAATTAGGAATAATTTACCCACTAGGTACTAACTGTAAGTCAGATATCACATATGGACCAGGAGCATCAGTCTGAACTGAAGATATTTTTATTCAAGTAGTAACACTCTCACTCTGAAATTCAGGCGGTTTTTCCTACTTATTCTGCTCTCTCATACATAAATTATTAGGAAGGAAAGTCACCATATAAAAAGAATGGGAAACAGAGAGAAAATAACTTCTCGTTGAGCCATGTAATAGTACAGGAAGAACTCATAAATTTAGAAGAACGTTGTACATAAAGCGTCGTAATATTTCCTGAAAACTAGTATTCTAGGAATCTGAAATCTAAAAAAAAGTGCGTAATGTAAAGTAATGGCTTTATTGTCAAATCGAAATTTCAGGCAGTGATTTCCAGTGACAGAGTGTAACTAGCACTAACAATATCTAACTAACTAATAATAACGAACTGTGATTGCTTACAGGGCTGGAGGGCGTACTCAATGAGCTTGAGCACAGGAAGATATTCGTGGGACCACATTTGTGTTGTAACTGTTTCTTTATGGACCTCAATTTTTTGCAACTTCAAAAATGTAACTCGCAAAAAACTTTGTAATGTTTCATCAATTCATCGCATTTCCATTATTTTAGGATAAAATAGTCTGGAACTTTATAAGTACTAATATTTCATGAGGTAACTATGAACATACACTGAATTCCCCACGACGATGTGTAATTATCACTACATCTACTACAGAATGTTAAAATTATTTATGAAGATTAGTCTCAATTTATTTTGTCTTGGGGGTCTGGAATACTACAATCGAAATCGATGGTCTCCTCCAGGAAATTCCTATTTTTGTGGTGAGAATCCACAGGCAAGTGGGAAATGTTGGGGACAAGATAGTTGCCAGAGCAATAATTACACAGCAACCATTGACATTATAGGGAACCTTGTCTTGTCTGGGCAAGCCAAGGTCCGTGGTAAAACCTACAGTTAATGCAATTCTACTCGCCACACTCATTTCAAGTCAAATGTCTTGCATAATGGCGTAGGCAACGACAAGCTGGGGTGTTGTAGGAAATCTAATTGATTTTCTCCTATCTATGTTACTGAACTGGATGGCTCGACTGGTGGAATTCGCTAAATGACTGTATGTTCTGCTTTTGAAGAGCTAGTTGGAAATGCTGGGGATTCCAGAAGCCGAAACTATAACTAACTCCAGATCAAACCCCTTGGAAATTAATGAATCCAACTGATCGTGAGTCGATTTGTATTCCAATCTCAAGCAAGATTCCAACTTCCAACTCTTCCGACAAGCACTGACTACTCCCAATTTGTGAAGATACATAGAGCGTATCCTGAGCTACCCGCTTTCTCCATTTCATATTATGGGATATAGAGTGTAAAAAGCTGATCCCTATCCCCTTTTTTGTACATATCATAAATAGGAATGGAAAGCTCGAGTCAAGTGCCGAGCGACAGATAATTATTTATTGAAACGCAAGAATTCTTTTTGCCCTGAACAAACAGTACAAGGGATGTAAGTAGACGGAGACAAGTCTTGTATCACATTCCTGAATCTTAATCTCATAGTAGGCCATACAGTACAGAATAATTGGTTGTAGTGTTTACTCCCCATTATTTTAACACGGTACTTAGGGTCCACAAATACGACAAAAGCAAGACCACCGAGGGGAGAATAAAATAACAGCTGATTTTGAAAAGATTTCCCGAGTGAGACCCTGGTGACGCGTCTGATCTTGGCATCACCACCAAACTCTTCCCAACTTTAACCTCACGCTGGAGCGTCTGGCTTTTACAAGTAATTACAACTTTGACTAACGATGGCCCTACCAGAAAGTGACATGCGGTAAGAACTCAACTATTTATATCCACTGAGGTACGGCAAACATCTAATGCAACTTTCGGTTGGAATCCCATGAATATTTAATGGAATTAGTTACAACGAACATCTAATTGAGTTAAACGGTTTTTTGCTTGTATGCAGTCATAGTTTTTGAACGCACTGACATATGCATCTATATGAAATGACATCTGTATCTCTACATCAGAAGAATTTGCCAACATTTAGAAGCTCGGTTCAGCTACGCAGTTTTGGAACATTCTAATATTTTTGGAACTGGCATATCCTACTTGATTGAATTAAATCCGCCCGACGTATTTTTGTAATAATTACTTTCTTTTGTTCCCGGTTCCAAAGATCGAATCAGTTACACAAACTTTTTCAATTAAGTTCATTAAAGTTGCTTCCAGCTGGATGTGCACACTATCATTATACACGCTGAGAAATGATAACAACTACTGTATGGACGGACTGTACACGCCACACTGGCAGACTATATGGATTAATATTTGTTGTAAGTATGTACACTCTGTATTAATGATAACTGTGATGTAGACACACGGTGCAATTATAATTACTGTCTTCTACAATATGCTTACTGTGCATCCTTCATAATGAGCTCGTTCCTTAGATGACATTTATTTGGTCTACATTTTTCAAAGCTACCAGCATTGCCGGAGTTCCTTTTAGTAGTTCTTAATTATTAATATTCCCTGTAATTAAATTGCACGCTCATTGCCTTTTGTCTTACACTACTTTCGAGAGTTCGTATCATCAGCCAGGAGAAGTGAGGAACTATTCCTCTCGCCTTACTAATCCATTGTGCACTGGCGATGTTTCCTTCTTTGTAGTGTGTATGGCAGGAACTTTCGCATGCTAAAATAAAGCTACTAATTCTAAGCTATTGTGCATTTCCTTTCGATAACACAAAAGTTAGTTTTATCTTTTATCTAAAGTTCCGATTATATCCCGGGACAGCCTGCTTCATTGAAACTCTGTGTCTGTATTACTTGGGAGACATAATATAGTAATTATAATAGTGTGTGCTACACTCTACTAGTATTATTTGTATTACCGGGTGTAAGTTCTTGCACGCTGTCTTCTAGTTATATAATGACCGATAGCCTGGAAAGTTTGTAAGTTTAAAATACAGAGCTTACTCATTGTGCACAAGTTCGTCTGCCCACATAACATAGATACTTGTTCTTAAGAAGGGAAGCAAACTTGGAAGTGAATTAATATGCATAAAGCCCTTGGAGGAAGATATTGTCGGAAGTTTTTAATTGCTAATAAGAGAGATTGAAGATAAGAGCGGATTCAATAGACTTGGTGTCTTGAGTAGTTTTGTAAAAGGCAACAAATCCTGACCGGCAGTCTAATGATTTGCGACAATTCGAAATGGCATCAGAATCCTTTATACTCAATTATGGTGCTTTGATCAGGTTGATCTGATCATTCTGTGAAGCTCTCAGACTCCTTTCCAGGACTTTCACCCAATCTCCAAGCAGGGTAGGAAATTGGAGTAGGGCAGTGGATCAAATCATCTTGAAAAGTTTTACCAAAGACTACCCCAATGAGTAGTGTTAAAATTGTTCAGGAACGAAAGGCACGAGCTGGGATTGATTTTAGATGAAATTCCTTCCAGTGAACAAGATAATAATTTAATGTTTGAAATCCTGTTGTTACGCCCTAAACTGCATTGTACAAGGTATGTACATATGTACGTGCCAGTGATACCAATTAAAGACAGCATCACTGTAATATTCCAGAATAAAATACTCTCTTGAATGGATAAAAAGTTGTTGTACCTAAAACATTTTGTGAAATTAAACTGATTTGTGATTGTATTGTAAAAAATTGCTTTGATGCAATGGCGCTAATGTATTGATGGAGATAATTATTTTTTAAATTAGGATTGTTAGTTACAACTTACTGCTACTGCTACTACAAGATCAGATAGTAATAGTTGGATAGCAAAGGCACGCCCCAATTATTTTCCTAATGATCTGAAGGGAATCCAAAAGTAAATATTGAAAAGCAAAACAATATTCTTACCTTTTTCTTGTTCCTTAGAATTGCAGCGTCTCGAGAATCCTCTGTAAATCAAAAGAATATGAATAATTTATTAGGGGTAGGAGTCTAAATCCGTTACTATTAAGCTATCCAGTCCGTAAAATAAATTTTATCCCGTCTCGTCTCTAAATAATGACGACACTCCAAGATATTAAAGGAAGAGTATGAATATAATCCACAGTTCCAAAAATATTGTTGAACACCACTGGAGGTCAGCAGGGAATGTGACGCGGCTTTGCATGATACAATTCTCGGTCGAGTTATAAATAATGATGTATATTTAATAGTACTTGGAAGTTCCTAAGTGTAAACTGAAAATAACATGATGATTAAAACCATTAAATACCTGCGTTTCCTGGTGCTGTAGCTCCCCAAAGTGTCCCCGCCATCCGGGCATAAGCAGCTGTGATGATAATCAGTGGAAAAAAGTATTGAAGAACCACCAGTCCTAATAAATACCATTTGCGAAATGTGTCCGTTAAGCCTGAATTCTCGCAAAATGGCTTCAGACGATTCCCCTTATCCTTTTTGTATATCAACCTGAAAATTAAAACGAGCGGAAAATACATTATTTTCGTGATTTGATTGTACCAGTTAATTTATTTTATTACTGTTTATTACACAGCCCACTTTATTCCAATACTTGTGTTAGGTATGTATATAGAAATTACATAAATTAGTTAAGTCTCACATGAATAATTACATAACTCTGCGATGCACTTATCATCCATATAATTACCAACAATATGGTAATGTATTATGTAAGGGTCGTGGTACAATATCTAATATTAATCATTGCATGCTTGTACGACATTTACGACGACTTGAAAGACTGAATTATGAGCTCATGAAATATCTGGTAGTAAATGTCCTGGGTTCAGTGCCCATGGGAAAGTGATAGCTCTAAAAATAGTTGCGAAATTTGCTTAAACTTCATATCTTAAACTCATTTCAGTATCGAGCTTCTATAACCATGTTCAAATACCGGTTAGAACCAGGTATTATTTTAGCTTAAACAGCACAAATATGTGATACATAAATGATTTATGGGATCATTTGACAGTGAGCTACTAGTAACAAGACGCTAAGAGGCTATATAAATGGACTCCTGGAAAAGTTCATGATGGCAAAAAGAGAGAGTTCCCAAATTGAATTGAACAACTAAAAGACGTTCACCTGGAAATATTTGAGTAACGTGTTATAAAATAGTATCTGTCTTAGTATATCTCTCCTTTCCATCCGAAATATTCTGTATCTTCATTATGTTTCAAGTTGTAGCGTGAGTACGAACCTATTTCAACTTTCTACAATAACTCACTTATCTTCGAGGTAATAACCAACCTGAAGGTTTGAAATGTAAAGTAGATTGAAGCATAGAACTGAAATGAGCTCTCTTACAACTCTTAGGTTTTGAGGTGTCACAAATGAGATTTTTTCCCTGTCTGGATTGGACGTATTTCCCAGCGATGCATTTTTTGAGGAAGTCTGAATTATTACTAGTGAAGATTGATTATTGAATCCACTTTCCCTTCCAGCTATCGAAATTGACGACTGTATCTAGCACGTGGAGGTTGCTATTACAACAAACATAGAAACCCCTGGCAACCTTTTGTGCTAGCAAGGTTTATACAACTCTTGCTTGTGTAAGATTCATCTTTGAATCAGGTCGTTGGTATAAAAACACACCTTGAACTAGACTTTTGAACCCTTATCAAAGCTTAGAAGTAATTAATAATTAATGTTTAAATTCCTTTGAATGTCAGATATGGTTTTGAGGTGCTGCTTTTTCTACAAGGAATTATAAAACACGCATTCCACAAGTTCAAAGCAGCGATTAAATTCAAAAAACTATGAGCTGTATGTTAGATCCCTTGGCAGCATGAATACTAAATATCGTAGAAAGTTTTTACTTGGACAGAGAATCGACCTCGTTTCTTTGTAGGTAAAAATCTATCATTGCTGTTGGGAATATTGGAACACTGTTACTTGGTGTCAGAATTTTTTAAAAAATGTAATTACCTGAAGTCCAATTCCGTCGGTAATGCAATTATAAGTCCCACTGACCAAATGGCAATGATAGCCAAAGTCGCCTTCCTTTTTGAAGCTCGGGCAGAGAGGGGATGCAGAACTGAAACACAGGAACAGGAAATCTGAGATGAAATGTTCCCTTGACATAATACAACAAAAGCTGTCAGTCGGACGAACAAGAGTGTAACTAACCCGCCCGGTAACGGTCCAACGCTATTGTTGCCAGGGTAAACACGCTCACGTTTACGCTCAAGACCTGTAAACAAAAAGATTCATACGATTACATGCACAGACGTGCTTCTGCATGCAGTCGAAGCACAAATTAAACCTAACGAGAACATGACGTGGTACTAACATATCTGATACTTCCTATTGATAATTATTTCTTATCAATAGGATAATCATCAAAAGAAGGATCTTAGCAGCCTTCCCTTGTACTAGTCAATCTTGTTTACGTCTTCCCAGCATTGATTTTATTGACAAGTAAAAGTAACGGTAACAACGCAACGGTTTCCTTAGTCTTCAAATCCAATGACATCCCTATTGCCATATAATTAAGCCTGATAGTACTTCTAGCGTTTGTAAGCCATTCCACCACATGTATAATTCAACCATGTACGTACTGATAATTATGTGTACATGTCCGTATGTACACTATTAGACTGTTTACAATTCCTCTCAGAAGTTAAACGAAACTAAGATAGAAAGAGCCATGGAATTTTTCACATGACTACCTCAAAATTCATCCTTGGGACAGTAAAAATAATTCATGAAATTTAACTGAAAAAAAAACAATTTATTCACTGATATCTACCTTTATGGCGTTTTTTTTATACAGTCCAGATGTTAAATTAAAACGTACAGTTACAATTACATGAGCAGCACGGCATGTTATCAGAACCAGGAATTGCAGCTATGTTCACTTTCCCCTTCACCAACTTTTGCATCAGTAGAAATCGCTTTAATTTCCTAAAGAGTTTGTGTACTAGGTGTATAGGGTGCCAGAAAGTATTTTTCTCCGGTAACCCGAGCGATTTTTTCGCAAGGAGGGATTTCTCTCCAAACACAGCCCTAGAATCTACATCGGGATTCTTCCTGACTTTTACCAAGATAGTCTCTGAGTATTTGTATTTTTTGGAAAACGGGGAAAAAATTCTCTAAAAAATGTGGGCATCAAAATATTTTTCGCACGCTCGTTTGTATTAGCTAGGGACGCGAAGTGGCAGCGGTCGTGGCCCCAGAATTTTAAGTAACAGCACTACCTTCGATGTTCAAACAGTCATCCACATATGAAGTAACCATCTGAGACATGATTTCCACGGGTCATTGAAGGCATTTTTACTGAGCTTTACCTTATGCGACTTTTAAATTACAAGAGGAGTCGGAGAGCCTGAATAGATGAACATTTTGAGCGTACCTATGTTGACACCAGCACAATTTAGATTCAACTCGGGGAGGAATGACTGTGCTTCTAATAAGAAGAAAGGACTGCCACATAGGTCATGAACTATCGAAGACCATCAATCACTCTAAAGAGGAACATAGACGACGTGAAATAAAAAGTATAGCCAAAAGTTCACATCATGCGAGAAGATAAATTTATCATGAAACTGCATTGGATGGAAGATGGAGGAAACCAAAGTTTCAGGGTGAGGGGAGAATGTTAGGATTACATACTGTAGACATCCTTTTTCGTACATATACTTATCTGTCTATCCACCAGCATTCACAGGACATAAATATCAAGTAAATATCATCATGTACAGCACGCACACCCATGCTTAGGACTGATATACATACCTAGTTCTGCCCGATATACAATAAGTACGACATTATATAAATGTAATAATATAGCTGACCTCGGTGAAAAAAATCGACTTTCGGTAGCTCCATTTATCTTCCCTCTGATTTAAAATTAAGCTTAGTCGAGGTCCGGGCTCTAGTCATGGAAATTCAAGTGTAACGTAACTTTTCAAACTGCCAAAGATTTTATCCAGAATTCGAAATTAAATCGGCACCAGGAGCTTTTATTTATGGAGCTAAATGGAGCTTCTACATTTAATTAATGAAGGCATGCATCTCGGGATATGTAATTATGTATTATTATGCCAAAGAAAAGATTAGGCTTTAAAGTTTTAAATTAACGTTTCATTCGCCAAATAAGTTCTCAACTTATTTCTGCGCCTGGGTGCATCTTTCGTCTCTATAATGAAATCATTTCATTCGAAATGTACTATTATCTTGATTTCAGCGGGTGTTGAAATATCATTTGAATAAACTGTATAAGGATTATGTGGTTCTCTATACTTCCTCCAATGTGCGAACGCTTCTACCGTACGTCTGACAAGGAAGGAATATCATATTTTAAAATTGCTGAAGGACTCGGATTTAAATATTCATGAGCCGAGAGTAGGTGCATATGTACATGAATCGGTGGTTCATTAGTTTTAATGTGGCTGCTTTGTGTCTGACAAAAGACTTGCGTTTTGGCTTTACTTTATTGTTATTTGTGAAAGGTTTATGCACTGCCATGCATGGCCTACAAAAAAAACAAGACATCTTCAGCTCTGGAGCTATCCACGTGGGAGATGTACAGTTATCACCGGCATCGGAGAAGTGTAATCTCACTCAAATCCACATGCCCTTCCCAACATGAAGGTATTGTATCAAAATGAACGCTTCACTAATAGATAATACGTTGTAGTCCATGCACACACAAGCACTTGACATGATCCAATGTTTCTGGCAGTCTCTCCCCCAAACTTAGGCATGAAGCCTACGTTTTTTTGGCAGTTATTCCAGAACATTTGGAACCCGCTTGTAGACTCAAGAAGTGCATACATATGTTCATTAGGATGGCATGCACTTCTAAAGATATCCCCATGATGTGAAGATGACTGAATTACTCAAAACACGTATGAATCTCTTCATGTCTTTATTGTCGAGAGAGTTGCAAATGGGGATATCTGCAAGATCTTGGAATAACAAAGCTGATTACCTGAAAAAGATTTTTTTCGAAGTTCTATAGGAGAAAAACTTGGAACTTGCATAAAAATAATTGAAATTTGGTTTTTCTTTTTTCAAATAATATTTCAAATACATACTCCGTTTTTACATTTTTGTTCCTAATTTGTACTCATCAAAAGACAGTCACTGCTCCGAAAATATAAAATCAGTAGTATTGAAAGTAATAAATATTCTTGAAATTTTAAGGTAAACAATATATTATACCAACTCCAGATCAGCAAAATTCAAAATTGTCATTTGCAGTCATATCACACATCTGCTTTTCAAAAGTATGTTTTTCTTTTGGTTTTAAATTTAGTGCTTCATTTAGTTTTTCCACGGCGTAGAAAGAACACTTAATTAGATTCTAGTACTCCGTCAAAGTCAAACTCATTTCCTCGAGCCTTTTATTGTCAAAGGCGAAATAAAATCGTTGAATGGATTTATTTAATGACCTTTTTTAAGTTAACTTGGACAATAAAAAAAGTTCATCTCGCCACAAAGTGCATATAATTAAATCAAATGCTGGAGTAGTCATAGTATGTTTTCCAGGGAAATTCCCTTTTGTAATGGTTCGGCAGTTTTATTTTAACTTCTCCTACTGCCAATTCTCACGGGGGTATCTTTACCTATGTATATATTTGTACTTTTAAGGAAGATCCGGAGGTAATGGAGTGTAACTGTCTTTGAGGAAGTGTACAGAATATTATTCAATCGGTGCGATCCCCCATTAAGTTTATATAACTTGGGGCTAGGGTGAAACTTTGCTTTTACAAAATAAAGTAGGGGAAATTGTAAAACCATAAAAACCTTTTGGTTATAATTCGGTCTATTTCCGCCTAGCTTTCTCCATTCTTCAAAGGCTCTGGAACAAAAGATGGAAGGGTAGGAAAGTATTGGGTGGAAAAATGTATAGTAAATTTTTTTCTTCTCCAGGTTTTTGAATACATTGAGCAAAGTACTTACTTCAAAGTATAAAATTCGGTGTGAGTATTGTCCGTTAAGCTTTTCTTTCAATGTGAAAGAGTCGTTACTTCCGAGTTATGGTATGCCCTAGAACGTGGATATGTATGCCCGTAGTAACAAGGCCTACGGATGAGAATAATTATTTTTAGGTCTTACATACATAATTAAGTGAAAATCTATTTTAGTAATACGTTTAAATGAAACGTGCTTACCCTACACTTCCGTAATATTCTACCCAAACCCACAATTCCACGTTAGTGTTTACATTTTATGAGAACAATTTTACTCGTACATATTATCACTCCTGTTTACACTCATCAATAAACGAGAACTAATTACATGAAAATAAACGTGAATTATTGCACGAGGAGCGTACAGACCTTTCATCGACATCACGCCTGTTGACTGATTGCAGAGCAAATAGTCTTTAGAGAGATTTCCTCTAATGATTCTGTACGCAAAGTTCTCAAATGTTCTCTTCCATGAAAACAACTTTATCAAATATCATACTCATAGGTGTAATTTGACCGGCTTATAGCAACTCATGCTCTCAAATCCGGCCGGGAGTTTACCATGAGTAAAATACCTGCGAAAAGAACAGAAGGAACGATTTCTGAACGTAGTGCAGAGGGCATTTATAAGAGCATCATAAGCACATCATAATTCTATGGATTTCACTAATCTATTTTGCAACTCACCCTAAAGTCAACTTCAAAGTATTATAAGTTGTTTCTAAACGTGCTGTCATCGGATTGAAAGAACAAAAGGAACCTTATTTGAACTGTACATTATATTATGAAACTGTCTGATTGTGGTTACATTTAATGGTAACGCCATTTATTTATATACAGAATGGATGGTATAAATCTAACCCACATAAATATGTGGCTCATGTACATTTAATTCTGTGGTCCAACAATAAATTCAAGTTTGATCGTTTCAAAGTTTGTAGCCAATTCTTTTCCAGATTTTTGTATTTATTTACTGACCTAGGACAATTTTTGGGGGTACAAACATGATCCCAGAGGAATTTACTAAGGTTAGAATTTTTTAAGAATTTCAAACTAACATTTGCTATAATTAGATAATTACCCATACAATTTTTTCCAGAAAATGTTCTCACGTTCAAATTAAGGAAATTTCATGGGTTTTGCAGAGAAATATTGGACAGGTCCCAACAGTGACAGTTGTGATTATGCCATGTAACAAATATGGAGAAAGGTTCGAGAATTTTCCCTTCAGGAGGAATATTGAAACAAATGGGAGGAAATCTGTAAAAGAATTTGCTACAAACTTGGTAAATCGAATTGTGGATGTGTAACGCCCTTATTTGGGCTAGAGGGGGAGAACTGATATGATCCATCGCGTACAAGCTTAAATATTCAGCAGGACTGCACTGACTCTGGAAACAGTGCCGAAGAAAACTGGAATAAATGAAGCGTGCTTATGATATTCCAGTTTTCAGGCTATATTACTTATTTACAACATATGATTCACTTACCTGGACAAAAGGGCAGAAGGCGCACATAAACGCTGGGAGGTTCCATTTTTGCAAGAGGGCCGCTTGAAATTGAAATGGTATTGCAAACAACCCTGCGGGTACAAAAAATATCCTTAAAATAATTATAAGGAACCTTTTTTCTGAATAAATTGGCCATTACTAGATAATACGGACGGGAAGGAGATACAACAACGATGCTCATAAGATATGTACATTCAATCAACTCACCTATAATAATATCGGCCAGGGCTAGATTTGCTATGAACATATTCGTGACGGTTCGCATCCGACGAGATACCTGTAAATAATTTAAGACACTAGTCAGCGGTCCGTAGGTTCAAAATAAGAAAGATAGGCTTAACATAAGTCATAATTTCCCATTTCATTCCAACCCGCGGCAAGTGACCTTGATAATTCATTGAAGTAATTAAGCTCTGAAATTAATTTGATAATTATTTATAAATTCTTCATTCAAGATGCTTATGGAATTCACGGGCTTCGTTTCTCTACTACAGATTTTAGGTGCACTTAGATATCACTTTTATAAGGAAACGTGATCATATTTTCCAGTATGATATGAAAATGACCCATTCAAGGGAAACAATAATCATTAGTTGATAGGGAGTCGTTGAGAAAATAAGAGTTTAATAATATTATTCCTCGTAGCGTCATGCTGGAGAATTAATTTTGATATGCCACAGGCACATACGTGATACATATTTGTGATCTGACTCCACACAATTTTCTCCGTAAATGCACAACACGTATGCATAAATGGGAAATATGCAATGCGGCCTTTACTATGGATTTTTCCCCCATTGCATTTTCTGTGGCGCTATCAGATAATTGCATACGATGCCGGGAGATTAAGAGTAAATAGAGTATCGTGGAATGTCCTGGAACTCGCCATGTCGAACTGCTCTTTTTATTGAATAACAAGGAAGGCTCACTGCCCGGGAGTCATGTCTAGTGCCTCAATGCCCAACATTCCTTTAACCATACAAGTATCTATACTTATGTACGTCCAAAAATGCACCCCATTTACTGGCTGCTACTCCCTAGACTCGTTGTAGCCACGGTGACTAAAGGAACGGATTTGGCCTTCCATTCAATTGGCTGTCAGGTTCTGTTTTCCATTAGGATTGCAAAAGAAGTGGCATTAGCACTGGATCTATAAAATGCTATTATTTCTTTAGAATTTAGGACCCAAAATGCTCAATTTATTTTACTCGGAATATGTACACTTTAAATTCAGACTGACAACTGAGCATTCCCACTTCCCAAGACAATTTCAGCACAAAATTTCACTCATATTTTACTAGTATGAATAATAGTAGTTTTTATTATCCATTTAAACCTTTGAATTTAAATGCAGTTTATGGGCTTCGGAATTTATTGGTTACTATTTCCAATGTCTCAGAAAGGGGTCACCTGTACATCAGCAAATTAATATGACTATCTACTGTAACCTCCAAAAGAGATTTCTGATTTGGATTGGATTCATAATTCAGATCCAAAGCCAACGCTAATAATATTTAGACCTGTACAAGCGGGATGAGAAACTTGGATCAACTGAGAACTTGCAACTTTTGTGTAGCCTTTGAGTCTTTGCTTCCGTATTACTTTGGCAAGGAAATCCTTAGCCTTTGCTTAACTTGGATTTTACCAAGTCGTTGTAGAGAACAAAGTAAAAAGTTTTTTTCAAATCGCATGGAACACAAAAAGAACAAGGAACTAACTCACTCAGCCGAGGAAGAACTCAATAGTCGTTTGAATAAAGTAGATGATCATCTCAGCCAACCAATCTCACCAAGTTATAAGATTGTTGTATAATTTTATCAATGGTCCGTAACGCTCTAGTTCTTTTCTTCGCCTGAAATGCACTAGCTGGATACTATAAACAGGGAGAGAAATGGATAATCCATCGTCCGTAACACTGCACATACATAATAATTTATTCATAATTGTGACAGAGGAAGTCAGTGAACTTGAACAATACATAGGAACTATACAAGGAGGAAAGTTTTGTCAGCATGAGGAGAGGAAGCCCTGTCGATATCAATACAATGCTGACCTTTCCTTATCATCCCTGAAATATGCTTTTGCAGTAATGATGACGAGAATTGGATTCCATAGACGAGTCGGGATTCATTCCCTGGTGAAGTAAACATTCAAACCATATGCCCCTCTCTATGCTATAACGTAGATTATTACGCTATCTTGGTTGATGACAAGTGACATCCGATTTCCGGGACCATAAACTTCCCAGACGTGAGGAAGTTTTTGTTCCGGCAAGTTTCTCCAGACTGAAGAGCTCTCACGGACTTTCGTAAGTATCTCATTCAATTTACTGAGGGACGGGCATATTTCCTAAATTCAGATGGATTCTTGCATTTACCGTGAGCCATTTTCTTGACGTTCCGTCCACCCAGGTTTTAAAAATGTGTTTTCCTTTATATTATAAAACTTGGGACCTACTAAAGATGATATGAAAATTTTATGCTTCCTTTAGGACGCTCTTACCCCTGACTTTCTCAAAACTAACACTAGGTCCTTACATTTAATTTTGCAAGTATAAAGCACTGTTTGACTTCCTAGTAATTTAATTTAATATTATTCCTGTTTGTGAAAATAAATTTAATTAGATCCCTGTGATGACTTGAGTTTTTTTCATTTTCATACATAGGTAAACCCGGAAATTGTAGATATTGATTATATATGTATATGAATACGGACCTAATTTAGCTTTCTCACAGAACCACCACATTAGTTCATGGACTATATTATCCTTTCATTATGCAATCATCACGTCGCCGGTAACAACCAGAGTTGAAAGGCTGAAACCTTATCTCATTATATAAACGCGAGTTATCCCATATAAGGGGGAAATTAACTTGTCACTGTAAAATGGGAATGCGTTTTGAGGTAAAGAGATACAATTTCTCGCTGTAGGTTAATTTGTGGATTCAGGTCCTGTGCATAGGAGTAGGAGTAGCATCGTGTGGATGAGGATTTTGTTGGAATATGTGGTTACTGTATTCCTTGCTTTTACCACCGACGCATTAAAAGGATTTTATGTATTATGTAGCAACCACAGTGAACAAGGTTCAAGAGGTCAAAGTGATATTTCTCTCTCTACGCTTATTCAGAGTACATTGAATTAATTATCTGAAGATATAAGAAACCCCAGCAACCCCTCATGCACGTTATATCTTTTAAGTTCACTTTCTCATTGAAAGTTTAATAATTCAATTCCTATTATGTCAATGAGCAAATGAATGCTTGGAATCACACCAACTAAGATAATATTTCTGAATTTGCTTTATGATAGATAATTGTATTTGCTAATAATTTCCCCTGGCGCTATTATCGCAAGCTTTTGTCGAGAAGTCCAGTAATATTGATATTGTATTATGCGAAACCAAAGGATAGGGCAATCACCAAAGATAACAATCCTATATCAATTCATTAGTAAATGTAATTCGTTGACTACACAAAATACAGTTCAGCCACGTAGATGGCATCGAAATTATGAAACAACATCCCATAGCTGCTGATTGAGGTTACGTTACTCTGAAACCGGAGGATGGCGAGGGCACAGTATTATCTTTAATTATATGAAGGTGGACTACAAAGATCTCACCTGCCTCAATATTTTCGTTCAATCTGGAATTTGAGACGTTAAACTATGAATAGACAATTTTTACGTCAAACTACCTAAAGGATGCGTGGGTCAACCGCAACGACACCCGGAGTTCTGCCTGTTTCAATGGACGCGGATAAAAAAAAATGCTAAGAGCAAGTGCCTACGGCCTGTAAATGAGCTGTAAATACACGGGCTTTCTTAAACAGGGTAGCACAAAACCTTCTAGCTCCCTAAATAATCTTGTTAAAGGGGAGGTAAAAAAAATTATTTCCCCATATTTGGGCAAATGATCTCCCAGATTTTTCAAAACATTTTTTACAATATTAATTATTTCACTTGGTTATTTTTAATTACATTTTTTCTTTCGTATAAGAGAACAGTCCATGTGTACAAGTTAATTTAGTGAGGAATCTCTGTTTTTGAAAAACCTGACGTAGGGACTAAAATATGGGGCAATGGAATATTTTTCATGTCCTTCCCTGTATGTACTGGGAAGAGACTACAATAAAAGATCTCTTGGCACCCTTTACAAATAAACACTGCTCATTTAAAGGAGCGTGGGTCTCCAGGGAGTAACTGACATCTTCAATGATGCGGTTCTATTTCTTTCCTGTCATTCATGAGTGTGGACAGACAAATTCTACCCGTCCCGCTTTTTACTATCCCGTCGTGAAATGGATATGAAGGTATGTTTTTTGGAAGATACCTTATCACTCGGAGCATGTTTGTGTCCGCCGATGTTTCTAAAAACATTGACAATATATACACACACGTTCCTCTCCTAAGATTACCGGAGCCGCATCACCCACGTTGTTGGCACTTCCACTCTCAGCTCTCGGGAGAGTAGTGCTAGGGCTTGGGCAAGATGAGGAAACCGCAATTTTTGGCGGTTGTATCTTTCCACAATGTTTGCAAGTCCCATAGTCCTATGTATTTGATACGATGAACATAATTTGTATATATCCTCACTTGGAGTATGCACTATGGAGACATTATTCAGAGCTTTATCGTAAGTTTTTGTTGGGGGCTATTTTCCAGGGTAATCATACAGGAGACCATGCATGGTAAAGCCGTGGAAGCTATTTTCAAATAGTGACTCAATGATGCTTTGAATGTAAACCCTTTTAGATTGAGGATTTTCAAAGCTTGGAAGCTAAGTGAATACGCTCGTATCCGCTTAACTCCGCCGTTATTTCCCTGGATTTACTCTTAACAATTTATATGAATTCATAAAAATCTCGTTAAATTATGCATGCTCTTGTACTTTGTAACCACTGAAATAACCCACCATGGCTATGATATTCTTTCCTGAGGTAATGCCTATGAGTCCCTCTATGTAATGTCCGCCCGATTCAAAGCAGTATTATGGAAATGATTATGTGTTTGTTCCGTTTAACAAGCTCCTCACAAGTTCCTTACTTAATGTTTACTTTAAAATATCTTAGGCTGATGAGAATAGCAGCACATTTATGATCTCATTGAAATTGTGAGCTCTTCCATACCAGCTGAAAAATCTCAAGTTTTATATTAGTCCAGTAGTTAAATGTGCCTTTGCTTCTAGTTTTCATAGAGAATCACACAGCAAGACTAAACAAGCCTACAAAAAAAACACCCTGAAAATTAATAATAAAAATGTACACATGTTAAAAATCTATCTACATAAATAGGTGCATATCTATTACATTTCCATTAAATTCTACGAAGTACTTTCCGAAGTTGGGCGTGCCTTGCATTACGGAAATATCTTACAGATATGAGTGCTCTTCATACATACAAATGGCTACATTCGAAGATATCAATATGAAGGTACGAGCATTGACGACATTTCAGTTTGGAGGAACGGAATTCTATAACCTCCCAAAATGTAAAATGTAATTTCCCTCAGCAGTATTTTGTCTCCACCAAGGCTACACTGTATTATAAGCATATTATTTCCATGTATTCTTTTTAATCGAACTGTTATATCATCAGGGTATGTTGCCGATGCCGACAGTGAAGAATGAAAGATCTTGTATATATACATAATTATCTATATATTCATATATCTATAGATAGATATATTCATATATTTATACACAGTAGGAGGCAAATAGAAGTGCTTGCCAAGCCACATAGAATGGAATATGAAAAGTAGGCTGATGGTTTAGTAGATAACAACGTGTTGTTGCAAACCACCTCCGAAAGAATAAATTTGCAATAATTCTGCATGAACTCCAGCACTTGAAAGTATTTTTACTCGAGCAAGAAAGGCTCTTGAATGAATGCAACGATGTTATTAAGATTTTCATTCATTCTCCTTTCTCTATTGTCCCTCACGAGCCCCGGAGCTCTGTATGCATGTGCCATGGAAGGAATTTGGGTAATCCCGATTGAAAAGTTCCGGAATTCGTAGAATATTCTCAGCATGTACGTAACCTTCAAGGGAAATTCTGAGACCTTATAATGCTTATAATTAGCCATTTTGAATTTTAGTTTACTTTTGATTCTTACAATCGTCTTCATAACCCAGTTTTGAATCGTCTCACAATTCTTTGATATCTCAGTCGGAGGAAAAGTGAATACTGAGAAGTGAATACTTGAATACACAATTTCCAATGGCCAACTTTCCTTCTGAATCTTTATGGAGACAGTTGAGAAAGTACACTCCTAAAAGACTTTTCCTATGATAATGTCAAAAAAAGTAAACCAAGCCAAGATTAAATAAAATCTCATCCAGACTCCATTCGGCACCCGAAGAGACGAAAACTGTAAACAACATGTCAGTGCGTTCTTGCACAAGTGTCAAACTTGGCTTCATGATAATAAAAGTGGAGTAGGAACGAAGATCGTGGACATAAATAGGATTGGTATAACTTCCCCGAGGCACGTAGCACTCATCTACCACAAGAAGAGAATTTTTTGATATTTCTGTCCACACCCATTTAGTATGATCAGCCAGTGAAGACGGTTCCATTACTCAATAAATGATTTGTAGCTAGAATTATGTACCTATTATGAGTAGTATCAATAAATCATCAGTGTATATGGGAATTCACAAGCACATGATAATACTAAGCCGGGGTAACATGCTTCCAAAAGGGAGACAAGAGGAGTAGGAGCGCGTGAACAAGTGTTGAAATTTGATGGATGGTACTAACCGAGACAACCCATAAGACAAGGCCGTTACCAATAACAGCTAGGAGAGAGATTCCGCCGTAGAATGTTGACAGGACAATAACGATACCCACTGGAACTTGGTAGAGCTCTCCAGTTATTTCAGGGTCATCAGAAATATTCAACCCGTGCGAGAAGTTCGTCGACAGACCTGTTCTGTTACTGTCAGTCCAACTTTCACTATCATTGTAGTCCATGGTGACGACTTGCTACTAATTCCGCGATCTCTTTGACTACCAGATAAGTCCTTTGCAATTTCTCTATGAGTGAAAGAGTCCAATTTGAAAGCTAGGATTCCGTATTTTCACACATGAACTGGACAAAGCTGATGATATTATTTTCACTCGGAACAACCGTCTTTTCAAATTCAATCAACCTTAAAAGCTTCACTTGGATCGTACTTTAGAGTCGGATTGTAAGTACTTCGGATGGGGAAGATTCAGTAATATGGTGTGAGTTAGTAACACCTAGAAACACAGCATTTCCTGAACTGAACAACTTCCACATTGTAGGTTTGCTCATTAGAACTCGTCCCGTGGTTTGTGGTCGAGGGTTTCTAAAAGGTCAAGTTCAAGATTTATTATGTTGATTTTGAAATAAGCCCTTACAAGTTGTAAGTTACAATCTTTGATGTTTATACACGGGGTTCAATTAGCCCTTCTTGCAGTAATTACTTAAAATGTGTACATTAAATAATTTACGGGAATCAAGGAAAATATAATAAAAATACAAAGTATTTTTAATATATGTATATATTGTATTACTTATACTATACCTTGTATATACTTGGTATTAAGGTTAGGGAAAAAAAGAATTAATTTCACTATCGAGAGTTCGAAGACGAAACGAATCCAGTGTTTCTTACTTATACACAATCTAGCCTTCTGCTAGCTGACGCATGTACATACTTATTTAGTTCCATCCTCTCTCCCACATAATTCATAATCTATCTTGTTCATCACATTTTGAATGGCTTAGTCACAGGGTTTCCTTAAACACCGAAAATTTTTCCAATAAAAACTAAGAATCGTCACAGAAACTTTTCACTCTTTTATTCTTCCAATTGAAGATTCCTCACGGCTCATTATCAAATTTTAAGGATGATGATTTTAATCCACTCACAATTCACTTTTTCTTTTCTTCCCTTGAATCCTCGCAATTGTTCAAAGAAGGGGTAATTTTTCTGAAGATGAATCTTTCTTGTGAAAAATTGACTTCCTCGGAATCTATTTACAGCTATTAATAATAACACAGACAGATAGAAGGAACATCCCTGAATTAATAGGGATTGCTTAATAACACACAAGTTTAAAGTTTATATTCTGGAAGCGAAGATTAGTTTGCAAAACTGCAATGTGCAGATCTACACGTCCTACAAGATGACAAAAAAATTTGGATGTGGCTTTTCCCCTACTAGGAATCCCCGGGAGAAAAATACATCTAAGCTCGTTTTTATCTTCAATTGGCAATACAGACTCGGTAGTGATACTACTTCACGTGTGTATTTTGACGGCCTATCATGTAATTATACATGAGACTGAATTCATTGAAGAAATCAAATCATACCCTTGAATTACTTCCGTTGACGACTGATATGTGGTTTACGCACACAGTGAGCCATCTCACTTCCCAGTAAATCCTCAATATGTTTAAACACATCTCTTATTTCCTGTGTACTGGAAAACCTTCCTAGTGGTAAAATGTGATAGGGATAAATAATTGCAACCATAAGTGCAAACCGCACAGAAATTCAGTCAAGATTTCTTTCTAACATGGGAGGAGACAGCAGTCACAGTAGATGGAGGAAAAGCCGATAACACGGGAAACCAGAGAGATAAGCACGAGGTGTACACATCTCAGACCAAGAGCTGCAATGTGAACAAGATTTGCTGCCAGTGGTTTTAGGAAAAGGTAGGGAAAAAAACCATAACAAGTGTAACAAATTGTTTCGGACCTCTCACAAACAATAACGGTTCACACGCAGCACAGAATCCACATCTAAGAACATTCCCACAAAGTTGTCCAGGATGAGGAGACTAGGTTTCAAGACATGTTTTCTTTATGGGTTTATCTTTCCTTCTCTGCTCCGCAGATATAGATATACATACGTAACTCGGGAGAATCTCTCTTTATTGTCAAGGAGTTTCTTCCAAACATAAACCTTGGATGGTTCCAAATTGCCCAGCACTAAAGCAATTGGTAAGTGTGTGGGGTTGATGTTACCAAAATATATTCTCATGTACTTCCTGAGTTCATAAAGAGTTGGTAGCTGGACTCGACGTTACACCCTCCCTTTCATTGAGTGAGCTGCCGAGAGTGATATACATGCTGATTCATGCTTTGAATAGTAATGTAATTAAGTGTACTTGTTTACCTCGTCTTTTCGTATACATTGGTAGGTGTAAGACTAAGGAATATTCTAATTTCGTACCCCGCTTTTTAATAATTTACTGACTCTTGTGAGCACATCTTGTCGTGTGTCATTAATTGTGTACCTACTTTCCTACTGTTTCACGCCTTTCCTGTACTGGGTTTACCAAATTAATCACTAGTTAAATAATCACAATTTAGTTAAATCACACACTCAAACTTTCGTCTCTTCCCTTTGAATCAAGCTGCCTCATGTATTATTAGTGGCATCTGCTCAGTGGTAACTTCTTCACAGGCCTGATTTCACATCACTGGTCGTAGCCAGGTCCTCTTGGTATTCTGAGAGTGGACTGTAGTCAAGAATCAATTTTATGTTAAAATAAATCTTTTTTTTTTGAGGGGATGGAAGGAAACGTTTGTCGAGCAAGGAACCCAAAAATTGAGAAAGACGGTCGATTCTACTTTGAGATAGTTGAAGAACACAGGGCAGAGAGGGAACTTGTTGGAGGCATAAAACAACAAAATTTTAGGGCTTTGGTTCTTGTAGAGAAGAGTTGAGATGATAAACAATTTAGGATTTGGGAGTATTGTTCACGCTTTTACGAAATTAAATTTTGTGTCTGTCAATTTTGAAGAAAATAGAAATTGTAGAATTTCCTGTTGATATGGCTCCTGTGCCAAGTCTTCAATGAGACTAAGCTTCGGACCATGGAGTGCGAGCTGTAGTATACTCTGTTTTAGTATGAACCACCCTTCCAAACTAGCACAGACCCTGAGGAGCACACAAATCACACTTCACGCAAGTTCGGCTTCTCCCCAACCATGAAATTTTTTCTCACTCCGTATTCTCTCACATACTCGGAGTTACTGTTGAAGCCGAGCTTCCCACCCGTACACAGAATCCAGGTACCTAGCCTTTTCTCTTATTGGTATTTGTTCCTCCTTTTTCTTTTGAATTTGTTCATGGAAAAAGAGTCTAATATAGTGGACATTTTTTGGAACGAACGGCGTATTTTGAAGACTAATACCCAAAAAAATTGGTTCATATTGTTATGGTCTAATAATAACGAGGAATGCAAAGCCTCTTTTGGGCACCAGAGAGATTCATCATACGCTCACAATGCCCACATCCTCCAACCAAATAATTTGTGGTCTGGATCTGTAATTGCAAGTGCATTTTTCTATTGAGTTATGAACCTGATTTTTACCGCCATTCTATTTTTATAATTTAGAAAATATCCTTGAAAAGTCCAACCTCACCTATTGGAGGGGATTCATGACGTTTAAAATTCTAGGAAGGAGATGGGAACGTAGATTGAATTTCAATGGATCGAAGCTTTTACGTAATAATTATTTCTACATGATTTGATCCGAGAAGGTTGTATTCCTATTCAAGTGATGGACCACTCCAAATGCCACAGCATAGTATTCGACGCACATTCTTTTTTCGTAGCTCGACTTACTTGCCCAGAAACTTTTTGTTCAGGGAATTTTGATGCGCAAAAATCTTTACTGTAGACTTCGCATGTCTGCAGCACTTTCGGTCTCTAGTGTCAAATGATGACTGGAAAAGTGAGTACAAAATGCCCTAGCGACGAGTTTCTTTTATGTTAGTTATTATGGCTCCAATCTTATCACCGCATCATGGAGCAAAAGTAAAGTCACATCCAAAAGGTCTAGCCTTTACTACCTGGTTTTGAAGATATATTTTTACTTTATGATGACATCGTACAGGTACGCTTCAAAGTGGTCATAATAATGATTATTTAAGTTAGATGAATGATGTCAATGTAGAATTAGCTAATTGTAAGTTAGAAGTTATTTTCCTATGTCAAATCATTCGAGTGCATAGTTTTGCTTTCCAGTGTCAGACATTTTGTACTGCCAGGTTGGGAGTGGATTTAGTTGTGTACGATGTCCGATTTTGTCCCACGATATTTGAACGATATTTTAAAATCTATGAAATGCCAAACCGTATTTTGAATCTCATTATTCTTGCATCCCCTTTAAGTTAGTCATAAATGCAAACGTCAATAAATCACTTGAAGGGTCCATTTTGTTGTTGAAGTAAGTATCTATGTTTGTGGTTACATTGATAACCGTAGCATCAAATGTAATCATTGTGTTTTGTTGACGGTCACATCTCCCTTTGACGCATTGTTACCTGTTTAACATCGGAGGATCCTCTGGTCACGTAAAGGACCTGAAACTTGACAGGTCCACTGTGACTGTCCACATTAGTGCGTGACAACTCATTTGACTCGTTCTTAGGTCAATTCTATTTTTACTTTTACTTTCTCTAGAATTTTTTGAGTGTTCCTTCCCTCCTAATTACCTTTGTGACGAAGTGAGCTGTCAGAAAAATAATGTCTAACTCATGTCTAACTCTCAAAAATAAAGAATACCACTTTCTTCCCAGAAGCTTCGCCCGAAAGCTTGTTTTCTCTTCTAACAATGAAATAAACTTGAGTTTGACTTGACAAGGATTTCTGAAATTTCCCCCTCTTGCCTCATATTTCCAACACTCATCCTCATATGGTACTTACACTCAGAAGCAATACACCTGGCAAAATATGTTGGGGAATTCTATGGTTTTAATTGTACTACTTTCTATTCATGTTCTTTGATTTTAGTCTCCCTTTTCTTTTTCTTTTCTCTTCCCTTCCAGTCTTATTTCCTTTCATGTCTCTGGAAGTTTGCGAAAGGTGGGTTACAAAAGTGTGCCTATGAGGACCTGCAAATGCAGAAGGCAATATTTTTATTATTGTTTCTAATATATTAACAAAATGTCTTGCGTATGGAAAATATAAAGCTAATGAATTAAAATGTTAGTCTCTACATTATGGAAACCAAGGAGGGGATGGTGTGTGTTGCATTAAATTGGTGGCCTCATGCCTTTGTATGTTAATGAAAATGTGTAATTCCTGAAGTATACATTTATCTTTTTAGTATAATTAATTGATTTCGTAAACATGGAAAATAAGAAAGAAAAGAACATGAGATTTAAGTTGACTCTCTCTTAATTATGGTTTCTTCAGAAATTTTACCGAAGTTTGTATTCTGAGTAAAGTAGATTGTTCAGTGCAATATTGCATGTATACGATATCATGTCAGTGTGCAGGCTGACATTGTAAATTAATATAATTTATTTGGCGTATATTCTGGTTTTGCTAGGAGTTAAAAATTCAGTGCATTTTATTTGTAAGAGTAGTTTCTACAGTTAATAATAATTTATTATAGATGCTAATATTTCCCTTTAGTAGCTCATTGCTTATTGTTATTAAATGTTTGTAGTATTATTGCCCCAGAATTAACCTTTGGGATTTTTTAGACACGGAATGAGAACTAATGGATGGTATGCAGAGTGCTGTGGGATTTGAAAGATCTGATGATTTAAGAAATGATTTAAATTCAATTAGAGGAAATAAGGTAAATTTTCGGAGATCTTCCGAAGATTATGTATGTATGTTAGGCTCTAGCGGAGGATTATTGGGCTATGTACATATATACTTGCGCTGGACTTTCTCTCTCCATCAAGTCCATACGGAACGTAAATCCAGGCTTAGCTATAACTATCTAATCCATCAATCATCGCTTAGAAGGAGATTGAGTGATTCGTCAGCAGTACTGATTGTCATTCATTTCGGCAGATTTTTTTGTCACGTCCGGATGGGGTGTTGGGAGCTCCGTGAATTTATTCTCTCACGTAGCATCCGGTTGGACTACTTACATGCATGAGGAGATCGGTTCTGAGGCACTTTTCCTCCTGACACAGGTATGTAAGTAAGTGTCACGTTGGTTTGTAGGATGTGACAACATTTGAAGTTGAGTTTCTCGAGGTGAAGGACAGTCTATTTTTCTGTAATCCACTGTCTTGTTGATTCCCTAGATTCTTTGCCTACGGTTCATGATTCCGGGAAATACTTCTCTCCCTGTTTCCGTCTGTGGGGCTGAAGTTAAGGACTACTTTCGGTTCCATCTGCATGACTGGTCTTCTTGATATATGGTTTTTCTAAATTCCTTTCTAAACCTGCTATCATTTCTTGCGTCATCTATTGCTGTATCCATTGTTGCTATTTCAGAGTTATTTCACCATAGGAATGTAAGGGATTTTTAATGCTTTTACCATGTATTTCAGACATATGTATGTAATGTCATTTTGAATCGAGTTTGAAGTAAAACTATTTTATTATTTGTCTCTAACAATTAAGTCCTCCATCCGCTAATTTTACATCTTCTTTAAATTAACTCTCCAAAAAGGTTGGGCAAAATTATGAGCGAAGTACTGGATTATATTTAACCTTGACGTTACTACATGCTGTATTTTAGATGTGCTTTACAAAAACTCCCTCTGAATTTTTTGTAAAAAAAATTGTTCTTGCCTTGAATTGACATATGGAGAGGTCCTCACATTAAGGCCCTCTGTATTTTTTTAATTGGATTTGTTTACCCAATTTTAACAATATTTACGCATATCTTCTGAACCAAGAGTCGAGAAGACCTATTCAGTTAGTATTGTTCTAAAAGAGGACTCGAGACCATGACATGACCGTTGTATGTACATTCCAAAATTAAAACTGAATTAAAGTGGAGCTTTGCTTTTATTTAAGTAATTGTTTTTATTCATATTTAGCCGACGGTGCAATGTAAAGATAGCAGGATCTTTGAACATGAATAAACCGGAGATTTTATTACGGCTGCAAAAACCATTTTGCACGCCTCCCCGTTTGATATTGGCTCATGTAAAACAATGATTATCACTGGTGAGGATTAACAATAAAGAAATTACAATACAATAAACGGTAATGGAAAAGGTAATTACATATTAACAACTTATAAAATTCTCTTGAATAATTATTACAGAGCTTACGCCTGACCACACACTTCCTGAAATAATAATAAAGAAAAATATATCTCTCGGCTGTCTAATAGGCAATATCATCTTAAATAATTCAGTACTGTATTTTGTTCACAAATACTGTAGACCCGAAAATATTTCCCTCTCAGATGTATAATACTATTGTGGGTGTTTATAAGTGTAGATTTCGAAAATAGAGCCCCATTTACCCAGAAATGGGCAGGAATGAAGAAAATGTGGATATTATGGAATTAGCCATGAGATGCAGTCTATAGGATTTAAGCCACAAAAGCAAGGCAAAGAATGGTTCCGATAAATTGATTCTTTACAAGAATACATATACATAATTACATATACTTGATTCAAATGCAGTCAAGCGTAGATGGACCATTGTAGTACGGGGAGTATTGTACTGAAAGATGTTTCATTATACGGCTGTTTTTACAGATCTAATATTTCAATGGTTGATTAAAATTGTATAATGTAACCGTTTCTGGAGTATTATTTTCGTCCGTTTTATTTATAGGAGACCAGTCTTATTGTACTGCATCAGCAATAACACGTTAATAAAGACATTAGTTAAATTGAAAACAAACCTAAATAAATTTCCACAAATTGTAATTCCAAATTGGTCTCTGAACCGAAATATTTGGGCAACTGTGCGAGACACTGCAAATTCCTAGGTACATACAAGAATTCAAATTTCATTCCAATTCCAAATACATTCTACTTACATTACAGAAAAGCTGTAAATTCAGTTTGTAATTACTCCAAAAATGTGAAAAAACAATAAGAATCGGGAAGGGCTCCGAGAACAACTGTGTGGTCTCGGTGGAACAAGAAAAATAATGTTACCATCCTAAGGATTATGGAGCAATCTGTAGGAACTCCATGTGTCTAGATAAAGGTTATAATGATCTTGTGTCAATATTTAATGTGTAAACACCAGAAGCGACGGAACAACATATTATTTTTTACAAGCAGGGAAGACTAGGAATATTTGGAAATATTCTGGTTGAGCCCATGTGAGTTTTTTACTCCAGTGAGTCTCCGTCAACATCGTTCCATTTCAACCTGTTGTTTCAAGAACTAATTTCACTTGAAAGAGCTTAACTTTGTATTCTTGAGTAGAACAAGTTTGTGGACAGGTCTTGAAGGATGCTGTCAGAAGAGAGAGACAGTTATACTGGTCAGGCATTCATGGCGCCTTTCAGGATTCTTATAATTTAACCAAAACTTCTAGCAGACCCCAAAGAGTCCTTACATCTGACACAGTTAGTCCTCTTGAATATTAGATGCGGAGGATTTTATACTAATATGCATTTTACTTCATTCCAACTTAGGAACTAACCTCATGAATACCAAATACGATTATATAGGTCACAAGATTTTTTAAAGCATGTTGTAAGAAAGAAAATGTAATTACAGATATAGTATCAGTACGTTTTGTACGTAATTACATCAAACTGTTGTCTAGACTCACAGGACTCTAAACCAAGAGTAAATAGCTGTATTCTGGTCCAAATGTTTGCACATAGAGATTTCAGAACGTCGTGGTTTCTATAAACAGTAAGGTTTAACATCACTATCGTGAAGCTAATCCCATCGTTTATCGGTATCACTAAAAATGTCTTAAGTGTAGTTTGAAATAGTAACTTGAGCATAAAGGAAAAATCTGCTACAGCTTGTGCGGACGGCATAATAAAAAGGACATAATAATTCTTCTTGTGGTACATGTGTACATTACGGTCCAAATGTAAGTCCGTTTTGTGATGGAGGAGTTTCTATATAATAGTTTAAAGAAACCTTTAACTTGGTAAACATACTGACGGACCTATTATTGCCAATTGCTTTTAATTTAATTACTAGCTATAAAATTCTATAGTATATTTTTAAAAAAACCATCATCTGAATTTATTTCTCTCTTTACTTGATTTCCAAGAAAAATAAGGGAACTCCCACGGGAAAGCAAGTGTCAGCTGAAACAAAACAGGCAATTGTGGGAAAGCCCCTTCTATTTGTCGTTGACTTCGAGGCTTGATGGAAGGCGTGCAAATGGTTTATACTGAAGACAAATTCAGAAACTTGTTCCATCTCCACTCGTTTGACACACATGGATCTCCATAAAAGTGGAATTGTATCAAGTTTTTTAAACCTGGTAATTATCTATTTCAAAGTTTTTTCCGAACATTAAGGAAACTTGGCTGGAAGACCACAACGGAAAGTAATTTCATTCCTAATTTTAAAATGTGTGATCAATCGTATTACCAGCACCTGCTGTAAATCGAATCAAACAAACACCACATCATAATGAATTTTATGGACGTGGATTGGTCCGAAACTAGATAAAGATGTATCCAGAGCATAGAAGGTAAATCAGATGACCACGTTTTAAAACAAGACTTCACAGACTTTTAGATTAGTTGGAAAGATGGGATATTATGTTGTGACCTTGACTTTTGGTTTCATCAGATTTTATTTCCCAAACTTTGCAACTTTGCACATGGACTTGTTAGTCTTAATCTTATTTTTCTTCAAACGAGGTTCCTGTTCAAGGGATAGTTCCCATCCTCCTTTTTTCCCTTATCTAATTCCTCGAAGACGTGAACTTTGGTTGTAGCCTGAATAATTCTAGTTTTTAGTAGCATTTGTACCTCACGTTTTTGTTATCAAATTGGAACAAGACCCAAACTTTATCAGCCCTGCAGAATCGTGGGACGAGCCACATTTTGCATTTAGACACGTTCTTTTAACACAATTCTTAACAGTAATATAAATCTGTATTAAATAATCATTCAGTGCATTCGTGAATAGCGGGACTGGTTCTGGACAAACGAAAGTATTTAAAATAGGTTAGAGATGATACGGATCAAATTGATGTTGATATAATTTCCCTTCCACGTTCAAGACCACTTTCCAATTTCCTCCTCAATTTTGCCTTATGAATAATCAATTAACCAACAATTTCAACAATTATTATTACCTTATAGCATTCTGAAAGGAATAAATGACTATGCAAACATATGTTCATCCGGGAAAAGGATACCTAAATTTGTTATTAACAGAGAATTACAGTTCCCTGTAACTTCCGCTCTCATCTGTCCCTTTATCTTTGCGAACAAGAGAAGACAATATTTACAGACAGAGTGAGAAGCTATTATGCATTTTCCTATGTTTGCATCCGCAGGTAAAAAGACTAGAAAAAGTGCTGTTAGTCTTTTTTTTGTGATACCCAAATTGAAACCTAAAGGAGTTCCAACAAGAAGACAGTTTAGTATTATTTAAGGTACAGAAGTAATTAATACTTGTCTCCGTGAGTAATTCATACATCAAATTATATTAAATTACACATGTACCTACGTGAGAATGAAATTAAGGATTCTGAGAAGCTGCTCCAATTGGAACTATTGAAGGGATGCATGGGAGAGACGGCTCGATTCCACGGCGAATTTGTGAGCTCTGTCGAAAGTAAGGCGCAAGATAAAAGAGATTATCAGGCTTGACTGGAGAAGAAACTGTAATTGAATTTAAAAGAGAGAGAGAGATATACACATGCACAAGACAAATGTAAAATCATCAGACGGACATAATCTCCGGTGTCCATATACAGGGATGCAGGTACCTTCCACGTCTCCGGATCTTGACAAAATAACATTTTTCCAAATATATGTTATGTATCTCGTCTCAATGTCCCCTCTGGTCTTTCCATTGGAGCTGGTGAGCCATATTGTCTTTAATTTTGAGAAACAGGCCAAACCCCAATCATTAACATTCCTTGACAACATTTCCGCTCTATTGCACTCAGTTTCCAGCGAGCACCCTTTAATTTTATCATTGAATAATTTCCTGAGCTTTTGCCCTTGCAAATGTAATCCAAGTACATACTATTACTCTGATGAGAAGTTATAAACTCTGCCGTAGCTACAAGGTCCATTTATTCTAATGAGGAAATTTGCTGTCTCTTGCATTTACGTACAGTACAAAATTTCTTGCTCTTACTATTAGCTCAGTTGAATGGACTGGAAAAGCTTCAACTTCTTTCTCAGCATCTTCCGTAAACCCCCGAAGTTCGTCACATCATGAGATAAGCATATCACATGATATTATAATAGATCAAGATGAGAATTCAATCAGTCAATGTATTTCGAAAATAAATTTTTCATGAGACTTTTCAAGTCTCAGAGTAGTTGTGGATATTTAAATACCAATCAAAACTAGCTTAAACGTTGTTGAAACTTCGAACGCATCCTAGAGACCAGATGGCTTGGGGGACCTTGACACAAAGGAAGAAATCCTTGGAAGCTAGTAGTATCTATTTTAGATTTGTGAATATCCATTAGTACATGTAGCTACAAACAAGTTCAGTAATGCCGATGGAGTCTAATTTGCGGGCTAGGAGCTTCTCTGTTTTCCGCATTACCAGAGGAATTTCGTGGTGGTTTCCGTGTGTAACTGGAAATTTTGTTGAGTATCACTGCATTAGTCTTTTGATCAGATCCGATTACATACTTCGGAAAAGCTGATAGGATTAATTGGACTCTATGGACCAGTCCATTCCATGCGTTTATACATAGATATGTATGTCTCTCGATTCTGGGTCGAATTAGGTCCTAATCAGGGTTATCAGTACAAGCTTTCCATCGACATTTTTTCCCTTCCTCGATGCATATTGTCGTTACAGTAAAATTCTTGTTAGAGTTCCATTGTGAGATACTGCAAACTTGCTGTAGGACTTCCAGACCTACATATGTTGCACACCCTTGTCATTATATTGTGCCAAGCACCTTGTGTTTATAAAATAAGGAATTGGAAATCGAATTGTGAAAGCTATTTTCCGGGACGGTCGTGTAATCAAAGTTGTACTATCTTCGGAGACTATTCAACTAAAAAAATATGAACCCTTTTGTCCTGCTTGCTTTCATTTATTTTGTCTCGAATGCACCTAAACATCTTCATGGTCTCCCAAGTGTGTGATCCCAGTCTGGTCCCTTTGAATTGATCACAGTGCCTGCATGTTGAATTCAGTACATTCTTTAATGGGATCCGGACCTACCAAAGCCATTCCTATCAGCTGCCCTGGAACGAATCAGGCTCCTACTATTCATCTCAGAATAGTTACACTTACGATTGTGAGATTATTATCCCTAGCCTTGTTTGTTAGTGAACTCGTAGTTCATAAAATTACCCATGCTAATTTATGTGGTTATTGGCTCTCTTGAGTGGAGCTCTTTCCAATCATTTGAGTAATGATAGTAAAAATGACATTACATACATATGTGCCTACTTTCCGGCTCATTTATGATTATTCTTTAGCACACATCTGGATTTCTCACGTTGTAATCATTATTGAGTCTGTACAATTTGCATGTATTAAATTCCTTCAGGTAAAAAACGAGCAGAAAGACATCAAGAATTTACTTAGTACAAATGAATGATTGGTTCTTATGTTTGAGGAAATTCATTACAAATCAGACATCAATAGTTATTTAGGAAATGCTCTCCCCAGGAACCTTGAGTTTATTAAGTTACAAAAGAATAAGTTTCGAATCTATGTTCAATTAATTTGAGTAAATAATATCTGATCCATTTCCGTAATTTTTTGTATAGAACTCATTCCGAAAAAAATTGTCAAATTAATTTAAAAAAGCTTGATTGTATTTTCTTTCTAAGGTATTTTGCTCCAAATTTTAGAGAGACAAATATTTTTCACCATATTAAGTTGAGACCTTGTTATCATAGCTTATTTCCCTGGCAGATTCCAGTAGCCACAACCTAAAATCAAAGGAAGTTTGGAAAAGGCAAAATGTCAGGAAAGTCAGTTCTCAAAACTCTGCGCTGTAGATACGGCCTACTACTCACAACTAATATGCATAAACCAGAGGAAATGTGAGAGTTAAACTCATACTATAGAGATTCAAGAAGGAACTTTTATCAAATGTTTCCCTTCGTCAACCAAAGGATTTATGCAAAGCCTTGGAATACTGTACAACTGTTCTTGCATTAAAAACAAAGATCGGACTTTTCCTTTAAAGAAATCTTTATTTACAGAAAATATTGTCGCTTTCAACAATAATAATTCCACAAATTGACATGGGATGGAAATTCTGCGGGACTGCATATTCTCCTTGTAGAGCCTGTGCTCAACAAGCAATAAAAATGAAATCGCTCCCCACGCCCATTACTATTTATGTGAAAGTTTTCCACACCATATTCTGTCGCCAGGATGCAGGGATGTTTTATACAAAATGACCTCCATCAGTTTACGGGGCTTGATTTTAACTACAGTACTTGAAATCAATAAGTATCGTACCGAACGTCTTCTCATTGAGGGTCTCAAGGAGTGTCTTTTGCGGTAGTTGAGTTACTTTTGCAATTTTGACACATGTAGTAACTATAGATGTAACTACAACTGTATGTGCTAATTTTTTGTGATAAAGTTTAAACAGTCAAGAATTTGATATCATTGTTGGTTCCGGATTCGTATTTATTTCTGAGTATTTATTTAAAAGTATGACCCCATTGCCATCAAAATAGTCAGCAGGAACACAGTCCACGAAAATCTAACTTTTAAAATGTGACGCGTGAATGAAAATAATTCTCGAAAATTTAAAGATAAAAATCCCTGCGCAACGTTACAACTACTAATTAATCCTAACAATATAGCTATTATTACTGCAAGTAGCAGACACACTTTGCATTCAACTTACAGCTTACTATCTAATAATTTTTTTTGTACAAGTTAATTTCAAAACTTCTTATGAGATTTGGCAGATAAAACGTTGGCATTTATTTTATATTTTTACATGGAATAGAACTTATCTTCCTTCAACATTCCTGTCGTTGCCAGTGGAGGAGATGCCACGTGCCTACTTAAATTAGCCTCCGATTCCCCATGGTTAATCGTTGTTTATTATTCAATATGATCCTCCTTGATCCCGTCTCATCACGTTTATAAATCCCTACCTTATAACTTATGCATACACAGACATTTACTATCTCGTGCTCAAACCATCTATTTCGGGGAAGGATAACCTTGAGGAGGAAATATTTTATTCTTGTAAACCAAAGTAGCTTGACAAAGTCTAACGACTTTATTTTCAGAAATAGACATCACAATAACTAAAGAGCTAACTAGCTAATTCTTAATCGTACGTTTTGTGCCTCATGAGTTTTCTTTGTAAAAACACTTTATCACTTTCGTATTGCAAATGGTGTTTATTTGATTTTAATAACACTTTCGTAGTTTTTAATGCGCAATAATCGAAAGTAATTTTGATTTTAATCAAAACCATTTTGGTGTAGGTATAGAATCAGGCCTCTACTATTATGTAAATTTTGGAGGACCATTACCAAAATGGTGAACATGCCGGAGACTTCGGTGGAGATTTGTCTTGTTCTCCTTCAACAGCTTTCACTAGATTTTTTTTTCCCCAGTTTCTCCCAAAGTTGAAACTAGTACGTAAAATGATTTTTAAGAACGTATTTGCCAAAAGGAAGGTCAGTTTTATTCCACATAAACCAGATGGTGATGCCCGATACTAAAAATCCATGCTGAAAACTAGATACATACTACATAGAAAATGTAGCATATCAAGTACATGTATAATAATTATTGCATCACTGAAGCACTCAAGTCTGAATACAGTCAGAAGGTTTAAAGTGCAGGGATGCACTACCCTGTTTTATATGGGAACACGTAACTACGAAGTGACTGCTCCTTCCACTCGATCCTTCAAAGCCTCTCCAAACTTCCTGTGAGGCATTTGGAAAGTTCTTATACGATAAGGTAACTGTGAGTGCTTTCTCCTTTCACGAAGATTTAACTTTCTCTTCCTCCTTCATAGTGCTTATGGTAAATGTACAAGGACACAGTATTTTTAAAGGATCAACTCAGTCTCCGGACAAGTTCTCATTAAAGATGTACATACAATACAGATACTTGTTACTCATTGTCTGAAGATCTATTTACATTTAACTACATGTGAACTATGCACACAGCACTATTTTTAAAGATTAAACAGGCTCCGGTCATTCTCAACTTCTCAATGAAGATGTATGCATGTACAATACTTAATACTCGGTGTCTGAAGATCTATTAACATTTATCGACATGCGAACTATGCACAAAGTCCTGTTTTTAAAGATTAAACTCAGGTTCAGGAGATTCTCAGGATTTTATTCAAGATGTGCATACAATTGACTGTATAGTAGTTATCAGATGATCTATTCACATCATCTTTACATGAACTCTGCACCAAGCTACATTGGCTATTTACCAGAGCAACGTTCAAAAGTTGGATGCGTGGAAATTAGCTTGATCAAGAATGTAGCTTTTAGTATCCCGATTGGTGACGGTACAGCTGAAATCCATCTAAGCAAATTAACTCTTTATCTTCTTGCTCTTCTTCTCAACTGCAAACTGCAAGTCATTATGGGTGTTAAATACGGTGTTCATAAAAATGAATTGTACTGGAAATTGCATGGGAATACTGGTTTAAATGACAATAAACACTACATTTGGAAGCTTCTTCATGAATAAGAAATGAGATTATCTGTAAGGTTCTCAAAATCATAGTGTATAGGTGATTACACAGGTAGAAGGAAGGCCATCTGGGATGATTGCATGCTTGCTTGACACATTCCCTACACAGCGTAAGTTTTCTCATTACATTTCAGAATTTTAACTCTTCCAATATGACGGCAATTTAGATTCCTGTTGTTGAGCCTGTGATGGCGGCTCTTCAGTATTCGTGTTCAGTCAATGTTGGAAAATGGAAATTATCTTCGAGCAAGGTGCAAGCCCTTTTGCACAAACCGTACGTTTTGTGTAACTGCTGCTTTTACCGTCACGTTTTTCTATGATTGCTTTCGCCTCATCTTGAAAATGGTGTTTGTATTCTCGAATAAGTTTACCGCAGTGGATGATGCGAGTGAACCAATCGAATTTCTATGAACTCTAATAGCTACGTTTTTGATAGTCAAAAGTGTGGCTTCTTTTACGACGTGACCGAAATTACATCTTTAGAAAATTCATGAATGCGCACGTGCCGTTGTTATCCTTTTCAACAAAGGGAAGTTGAAATTTAAAACGTTATAATTATTCTATAATAAAAGCTCGTTTTTCGTTTCTCATTTGCTTATATTGAAACAGCTTCATCGGAAATTTCTGCTACCTTGAATTCTAATTAGATATTCTTGCAGGCGTGATGAGTGATGACTAATAAAAATTGCACAAAAGAAATTTGCTATGAGTTAGAAATTGTATTCATTATCAACTCAGTCTAGCTCAGGTTGAGTGAGAATTTAGAGCAATATTGTTAAAAACACCGGAGAAGTAATTATCCGAAAGGCAATAAAAAGTTCACTCAATACGGTAAGAATAATTACTGTCAATTCAAATTTAATACTTACAATTAGCAAGAGATAAAAAGTGAGAATTTTTAATCAACGAAGCAAATTATTAATTACTAAAAAAAACTCTATTATTTGATCCGTAAAAAATTTCATTTAATTAAACGAAAATTGTTTCTCAAAAATCAAAGGTCACAGATCACCCTGAATTCATTTGTGGGGCTTTGTAAACCCTGATGATTTCGACAGCAAAGAAAGTGTCTAACACTCTTTTTGGAAATGCTTAGAAAAGACATGGTTAGAATCTTCTCAGATCGTTGCATTTTACAACTCCATGCATTTTTCATGTCTGATTCCACGAGTCATTGAATGAAATGATAAATCTCGTTGACGACTTGACAACATTTATGAATGGTGAAAGTTTCCCTCTCATACTCAGATTTTGTCTGAAGATTTTTATGAGGTTTAAAACGTCAGTCGAATTCATTCAATCTGAAACCTTTACCTGATTGAGACCAATATTCCATAAACCCTACTGGGGAAAAATTATCCTTTCAATATATCCTTTTTGTACACATTGGCCGCTGTAGTTTCAGACTTAACGAGAAATTACATATGTACATATAAATAGGTATCTATCTATTGGTATGTATCGATTATTGATTGAAATCTAACCGGGTGTAGGAATTCTACGAGAGTTCATTTTCAAACGGCACATTACATCGTCCTAATACTCCCAGTCACTCCCTTTTGCATATGAACAACCCAATCAGGATTGTACTTGTAAGGCTTGGTGAATGCAATCAGGATGCTCATTTGTTAATCTTGATTGAAATCTTCCGTGGAATGGGGATCTATTCATACTCACTGCACGAAAGTGCATTCATTCCAAGTACATATATTGACGCTTGTACATTAGATGCGTTGGCAGTTAAGGAGTAATCACGTCATGTCTGAAAGTGATTTCAGCTCCCCTCATTTCGAAGGCAGTTTTGATTGCTTTCCGAAAGGCTTTCCCTTCCCCTTGTCTTTCAAGACACTACAACTTTTCCGATGATTTCCGCCCAGCCCAACTCTATACTCTGGGAAGATTCTGTCGGTACGAGGAAGACATTCTTAGTTGAAGAAGAAAATTGAACATAATGTGTGCACACAAGTGTTATCACATGCATGATACATATTTCCTCTGCGAGTTTTTCAATCTTCCAAGTTAGTTAGGACGTCATGAAAGAGCCAAAGAATTTCATGCCAAGTGAACCGCCCAATCCTTGAGAAATTGAAATGCTATTTAATTCAGTACAATTCCAACTCATTATTTTACAAATTATAGTTTTCCCAACAATGAATGACAACGTTGCACAAATATAATGAGCACATCCTCCAGGGACAAAAAATCTCCATTCGTCTCAATTGCTAGATCTGATTACCAAGTATATCTCAGCCGGTGCTTGTCAATTTGTTGTTGTGGTCACGTAATGTCATGACAACACAACTTCGTAGTAATCATATAACCAAGTATTCATAATGTGCCTTCATTACAATCTTTGGGGAGCCTGGTAATTTATTTCCAAGAGACGTTGAGGAAGTAAATTGCTCTTTTGTCAAATCAATCAGCAAAGTCCCAAGGACACAAACCAGATTATTAACTATCAGTGGTGTTGTAATAATTTTTATAATAGATGGGGGTTGCTTAACCGGAGATTTGATCTTGAACAAGTTCACTTCGGATATATCAGATTTCTACTTCCTGATTAGCTTGATTTAAAAGCCCGGTGAGCTATTATGCATCTACTACAAAATTTGCTTGGGATGTACGACGAGAGGATTGAAAGTTTAAGTATCTACAATTTGTCCGTATATTCCGTGAACATTTGTTTAAGCGCTAGCTTCCAAATCGTGCATGATTAAAACGTCTAGAAATGGGATCATATTATATTTATTTATAGTAAAGATTAATATCACGTACTTCGTTCCTACATACTAGAGGTGCACTTAATACAGTGTCTACATCAAATCATAACGGCTTATTCCCTATCAAGTCTAACCGGAACGAACTTTTGGAAAACACTCTGGATGACAATTTGTGTAGAGAATTTCTAAGGCATCTTTCCAAAATGGGGATGAAACCAATTGAGAAGTGTAACTAAAGCGATTTTGAAAATTAAAAGCAAGTTCAGCATTGAAAGAGTGATCCCACTTATTATTATTCGTCGGACGTTTGAAAAGTTAGAGTAATTATTTGTTAGTAGGCTACTCCAGACAGGGTTTACGTACATACATATTTTAACAACCTCTTGAGTCTTGGAAAGGAAGAAATGGTCCACGTATCGGCTTATGTAAGTAAGTACATTGTTTAGGGAAAGAATGAGCTGATTGGGAATTTGTGAGCCTTATTGTCAAACTGGGACGGGAGGACACAATCTAATGTAAAAGTTACTGTCACTTAATTAAATTAATGTACTTAAGACAGGGCAGAAGCCTTGTCTTTCTTCTTCTACTCCTACCGCTGTGCTGACTGATTGAAAGATTACTCCCTGTAAAAGACTCTCTCCCGCATGCTGCTTTATCATTTCGTCACGATAGTATCCTTCCCTCACTAGCATCTCCCACAAAGACCTTGTCATAGCTATATGTATATTCACAGTGTATGACCATTAAATTGTGCATGTGTGCTTTTATGTTATTATATGTATATAGATAGGTATATGTACCGAAGAGTAACTTCGGAAGTAGAAAGTTAACTCCAGTGTTTAAGCGCACCTTTGGAGAACCTGGAAAGGGATGATATCGCTTCTAACAGACCATCTTAAAGTCACCATTGCACTATTTATCCGTAGCTTCGTATATGCAAAAATAATTTGAAACTGTGTGGCAAGAGCCAGTGTGTAGTATTTTCCTCTGAGAAGCAAACCATCGGGCCATTACTAATTTTACCGGAATATATTCTGCGCTAAAAGTTAATCGGTCCAAGAACTGCTCCAAAATATTTCTAAATATTTAATTGGCATAGGGTTGTAAAAATAAACATGACTAGTTATTTTTCCAAAACTTACCCGTTGAAAATGCCCAGAAAATACCAGGGTTAGGATGACCCCATTGGATGTCTTGCTAAGGAAATACTCACATTTTGGACATTTTTGGCAGTCGTTTTCATAAAATCATTCGGTCATCAGAAAATCACCAGGGGACATTTTTATTTGAGTAACTTGTTATTTTCGACATGATCCCATGGGACTTTCGTTTATAAACGCTACCATGGACATGGTCATCAAAAATGGATACACTATTCTATTTATCTGGACCTCCAAACGATGTAGACATTCAAATGTCTTCAATGTAGGTACGTTTACTTTTAGTTGCCTTTAAGCATTTTCGAGCTGCGGAAAATGGGTTACATTGACATATTGTATGACGTTACCTTTCATGCTGCATATCAGCAATTCTTAATCAATCTGCTATTGCGCACATTATTGAGGTTACAACAAAAAGAATATTATGTTCCTGTTATTTATAATCTGTATAATACTTTATTACAGGGCTGCGCAGCAGTGATATATGCTTTGTTTTCTAATATATTATTAATGAAGGTTTTATTTTGTACCATGTAAGTCCCGAGAGTAATTATAAGGCTATATATTTTATTCTATACGCGAAACAGGAAGCTGTTTTTCGGAACTAGAGCAAATTACCCGGGATTTTTCGACGTCACTACATGGCAGAGTAGCAATGCCTGTCATACGGTTAATAAGCATCCCAAGGAAGTACTTAAATGTATTCCTTTCGGTTCTTTGGTTCTGTATTTTTGAAGGATCCAATAACCAACATGGAATAAATCATTATGACTATTTAACACTGTCATGAAAGTCATAAAAAGTAGGTTTTTCTGTCAGTTTTTGAATATTTTCGTATCTATATGCATAGTCTTGTCTGTTGAATCTTCTTTGAACGGTACGAGCAAAATAACTTCTCCCACAAAGGTGAAAATGGTGAAAGGAGTATTTTCCTAAATTGTAAAGAAATTCCTGTACCTACTCCAGTTTAGGCAGTCTCGGCTGTCGGCACTTACAATGAGGAATCTTTAAAATTCGATTATGGGTCAGTGACTTCCCTTGCAAGAATGAATGAAGTTGAATAAAAACTTTGAGAAGGATGCTTTCTGTAAGGGTAAGTGCGGCATTGTGGCATAAAGAATGGGAGTGCTGGAGGAAAAGGTTCAGCTGGATACTAGACAGTGCAGATTTGGAGAAAGGTTTTCATCTAGGGGTTCCTGGGTGAATAGGTTTGGAATATTTTTCAATGAAGCATTTTAACAAATAATTACTACTTTAGAATCACCCTAAAAATATCAATGAGGGATATAAAATTTATTTAGAGCTGATGCCAGCATGTTTTCCTCTCCTAGGGTGAAGCAAAGCGTGTTGCAACGAGTATGAGACCTTATATTTTTAGTAAATATTCGTTTCGTACCATTACATGACTTGTGGGGTGTTATGCCCACTAAAATCTTGCATGTACTTTGCTTGCATATACGATGGGTGGTTTCACTTTAGTAAAACATGGTGATGAGGTTATTAGTTTATTTGTGTTTTTAATTTTGCACTTGGTATGATAACATGACATTACCCTTTAGGTTACCGCTTTCTCAGGCAAGTCCTATCCTCCCTAGGGACTGTCAACTATGCAATCAAGCATAAACATGGAGCTTATTTTTATGAGTGACTGTATGCACGTATTTATAAATTATATTTATGTAATTACATATGTTTTTAGTATCCATTGCGTGTACCACAACAATATTACAAGTTCCATTTTTGTATGCATGCATACCTGATATAATGTTTAGAAGTAGATAGGACCATAGCACGTAGTAAGGAAAGTAGGGAAAGTGTTGAAACCTTGTTAACATTTCCCTGAGGTTTCTCAATATAAATTTGGTAAAAGAGAGCGGAAATTATGTTGCCAAATTACACTTACCTTTCGTCTCTGGTTCTTCCTACATTTAATAATATTATAATATGTCACTGGGTAAAGTTCATGAATAAATTTATCCTTCGAATTATACCTACCCTTGCTTTTCTCGTTACTGTTAATTTTACTAGCACTCATTTCTTTTGCAGCTGCTCACAGCAAGTTGGACGATAGGGGATCATTCATGTTAATGAAGGGAAGGGATGTTCAAGCGTGGAAACTAACAAGGAATCTTTATGAACCGGTAAATTCCTCTGTACAAATAGCGTCTCATCTCAAGCCCTTCTAGTGTGAAGACCAAGGGGCTTGATTCCAACTTTCCTACTCTTTACATTCTAATTTGGAATCCTGTAGAAATCAATAGAGATGTGTAACTTCGTACGAGGAACGATAATCACTTTCTCAAGCGTATTTTTCCTCTCAGATACAAAGTTTTGTTGGTGCGGGGCAGATGAGAAAGCTTGAGCAAACAAATAAATTGTATTCTTCCATAATTTCTTTTCCTCTGTTCCTTTTATTCCAGCTCTAAAATATTACATCTATTTTACTAGGGAATTCTCATTGGAAGGAATATTTATTATAGGCTTTTATACATTCTTCCCGTTGGATAAAATTTCTTACATTTAAATGTGGTTAAAAAAACATTCGATGGCAATAATGCGTGAAAGAGTCACACGCAAGCCAGCGTGTGCACAAATGTAAGACTATTGTCGGACGCTAGGTATAACAGGAGCTTAATGGGAATCCTGCATGTACTAGGTTCCTCTTTTCCTTTGGGAGTTTCATCACGTTATTTGTATAAACGCTGAAAAGGAGTGAAAGTTCATTCTGAAAGTAAAAGAATTTTAAATGTATTGGAGAAGCATGCATGTTATCATACTCATAAGTGTTCTCCCACATAATTGAAACCTTTCAAATTAAATCATCAATCATTTCAGCTGTTCAAGTTGCCCCCCTCAGCCAAAAAATAACTGGTGTTATATAACCTGGTTCCCTTTTCAATTTAAAGGGAAATCAAGAATGAAATCCAAGATTCTTGACAGAGTAAAGAATGAGTTAAAAATCTTGAGAGAAAAGCTTCATTTAAGAGCATTAGATTACATTGGTCCACCGAGCCATTAGTTTGTTTTTACTGAGAAACTGTAGGAACGAGCTTTATGTTACATTCCATGTGCATAATGCATATGCTAGTAAACTAGTAATTATGCCATCAATTACGAACACATGTCAGCATATTAGAAGTTGAGTTCCTAAAAACTAGTAATTAGTAAAATCCGGATACCACCAATACCTGGAAGATTTCAAGTCCAAAACTAACTCCCACAGTTCTTGACTAGCCTCATTTGCAAAAAGCTAATGGATAAGTTTTACCACCTAAACCAAGACGAATAAATAATTGCCATGTTCGATTAATTATCATGAAATCTGTCTGTGCACCAAGAACAGGGCTTCAATCTGCTCGAACGTGTTTCCTCCTACTCGTTCACATAATTTGAAGGGGAAAAGTTAGCCTTAGAAACAGGCCCCATTGTAACAGGGCAGAAAAAAATATGTTTTTAAAGATAGGTAATAATCATACTATTCATCATCATCACTATTGATTTCTCAAGAATTTTGTAAGCACTGAAGAAGATTGAAATATTTACCCCAAGACAGCTGTTTCCTTGTCAAAATATTTTTCCAATTTAAGTAGTGTAAACCCAGTATCTTACCTTACAGCAATGAGGAATTAAATTGCCACAACGGGACGTATATACATATGAAATTAATCCTAAAAAATCTCTCTTTGATATTTTTGTTGGATGGCCGTGTTCAAAAGGAAGTGGTGGCCAAGAAGGAAGATTGGGAAGTAGAGAGATAAAACGTTTTCACTGGATACCTCTGGATTTGGCAGTGACAGCTTTTCTTATTCTTTATTTCTAAAATGTTTTCGTCTTGTAGTTTGCAGTTGAAAAGGGCTGAAGCTCCAAGGTGTTTTTTTTATCACCGATGATACAGAATAACTGATTATTTGAACAGTGAAGTAGAAAATTCCCAGTATAGTAGTGGTAGTCGCAAGAGGAAATATTTTTCATTTTTGTATTTTGACCAATTCAAGGCAATGGCTACATATAAAATCCTATGCAGACAGCCAGCTTTGCGAATGCACACACAAAGTGACATCCTTTCACAGTCGTAGTCTTTCAAACATAAAGCCAGACCATGGCAATATACATAAACGTTAAGGTGAACAGTGTGATGGTAGGGAAATGGCAGCGCTCAGTGCACTGTATATGGTTCTTATTTCCATTCACAGCCCAGATTTTACTTTTTCGATTCAGCAAAAAATGTGGTTCTTTTTTGAGTATTTCCCCTTTCAATAAAAATCTTTTGAAAATCACAAATTGCGCAAAATCCTCAAATTCGAAAAATCTTATACTTTTTTGAGAGTGAGCCTATAGCTCTTACATGTACATAATTACGCTGAATTTCGTCATAAAACTTCGAAGTTACTTTTATTGCATAAAATTTGCAATTGCATTTTTCAGGGTAAACCTTGAAATAAGATGACTCCGCCAATTGAAATCCCTATAGTAAAAGTCGTTAAATATGACGCTGGTCCTAAATCTGAATATAGCCCCAGGTTTTAATCAATAGCACAAAGACAAGACAAAAATTCAGAAGTTCACTAATCGGTATACATTTGAAGTGTATGAAAAATTGTAACAATTTTGTTGCTACATTACTATATAAATTACTATATTTGTTTTAGCACTGCTTCATACATATGTAAACAACAGATACATTTTTACTTGTTGTGAGTGCTGGGCTCACCACAGTCTGAGAACTATTTAACGATTTTTACGTCTCTGAAGACATTTTGCTTGAAGATAGAGTAAGGGATGTGCATTTGGAAATTCCAAGCTGTATCAAGGTCCATATTCTGAAACAATTTCCTTCCTGCACTGTCTCCCATATTTCCACATGAACATACTTCCTAAAAGGAACTTTCGCCACGGTCAGAATCGCAACTTTCTCTTTAGTTTTTCCTGAACGTCAATCTGAAAATACTGTACTTAGGAATGCTCCCCTACACAAAGCTGCATTCTGTGTAAAGAGTTTAGACTCAAGCCTTGTACCCTGATTTACTAGTCGGAAAATCTTCACTATCTTCTGTATAAGATGGATTTTCAAATAGAGGTAAAACGGCAGCGTCTCCACTCAGACTTACGAGAAGAGGTAGTAGCATTAAGCTTTCCGTGATCCTTGACACAGTGATTTCGATGAGCCAAACTTTAAGTCACTGAACCTTGGATCCAATTTGCCCACCACACCTTCATACTTCTTACTCCTGAACTTGTGAAATAGCTTTTGTATGCATGATGTCGTATTTTATAACTATGCGTACGGAAAATTCTGATCAACTTAGAGTTCCAAAGCAAATAAATCCCAAGCAGCGTTAGTTATGGCTCACTTGGTATATTCACATGAATTGTCACATACATATGCTTGGTAAGTTATAAACATTTATAGCTGAAGAGTACTTCAGAAAATTCTAAATACTCGTATGTACACGAGCATTAAATCTGTCCCTGAATTGCTCTCTCCCGGTATGATTGAGCAAGAGGGATGTGTGTGAATCCTGGATGATAGCTCTATTTTCGGACTCATCCTTGCAATATCTCTGGAAAACGTGAGTAGAATCCTTTGAGTAAAGAAGTAGTCGATGTGGGTGTATAGAAACTTGTCAGTACTGCAAAGATGATCTACGTACATAGATCTACGTACGTACACGGCAGATTCCAGTTAGAATAGAATTCGAGAAGAGTTTTCTCGACATATGTACTGTGCATGTTCGTGTTAAATGAAAGTATAGTGGCGAAGGATAGTGTTGGGTACTTGTGTTTACGGATGCGTAGGATGCGTTTGTTCCCATAACCCTATCCATTGCTCAGGAGCTAAAGTGTCTCTTGTGAGGATCATTTCAAAAATTAATCCAGCCTTATTTTATATTAATCAAGACCGCCGTACGCACATTTTCCGTTCTGCAGTATGTTTGGATTTGTTCGCTAATACATACATTCAAATGTTAATAAAATTTCTTGTTCAGAGCAGTCTGTTTTTCCTGTGCTCAGTGATGCGTGGGTAGTATAGCAAAGTATAGCATGGGTGAGTTCATTTTCGAAGTTTCTCGCCCTAATGTAATTTTTTATGGCCTTTTGGTCCTTTGACCCTAGGCTCCCAAATAAAAAAAATGCAATGTGGCAATCCAGTGGATCCTTCTAATTAATATGTTCAGATTTCCTTGTGATTATTCACTCATCAGTACGGATAGAACTGTGTTACGGTTTAGCAGACAACTTAACTAATAGCTGTAATGAATTATTTTATTTACTTTTATTGTTGTATTCGAAAAATTTTCAACTGTATAATTTCCTTGTTATAAAAACAAATACTGCCTTTGTAATTTTTAACGTTGTGGGGAAAAATTGCGTAATAATTAAGCAACTTCTACACAACCTTTCCATGTGAGTACACCTAAAGAAAATAATTGTAAGGAAAAACGACTGGGAAAATATTATAACAAATTTAACAATAAACAAAAACAAGTTTTTGTTTTTATCGCCCTTGATCTAACTATTTCATGTCTTTGAATATATTTATTGAAAGTGAAAACACATTTGAAGTGGGACAGTATTCCAAATTCAAACTTATGTGAATGCTAATGGGAAACAAATCAAGCCAGTTTTCAGATTGATAAGACGCCGTTAAGGATATATCCTCCTAGGAAATTCTACAATAATTCTATACCAATGATAAAACTTAAGTTGACTTAACAAATTATTACAAAGTTAGAATTCGTGAACTATTGGAATCAGACCAGTTCATGGAACTTTTAATTTAGGAGCCACCACTAAAAATTATTCTGGGGGTGCTGTCTGCCGGAAATTCTCAAGTACAGTACACTGTTCGTACATACTAATGTCAATGTTTTTATTTCATATGTTTGTCTTCCAAAGTTGATGGAGGAGAAAAAAATGGTAAACCAAGCAAAAAGAAGGTTTTGGAAGAATTGGATAAGTCTCACGGGTCGCAGAAGTCTGACAAGTTGACTGGAAGGAAATATGTATTTGTCCCAACATAACGCCGCCTGTTGTTTATTTCCACAAAAAGATCAAGATTCTTTCAACGTTTCAGGATTATGATGGCTATGGATATTAGAACTACCCTGGGGTTTTGCTCCATACAAATCGCTAAATTTTATATTTTTATAATATTTTCTATGTCCTAATACATGGTATGTCTGCTACAGATGCCAAACAAGGAAGCCTGTATTTGTCTTTGCTCATTAAATTCGTTTCTGAAGAACTTATCACCTCCAGAAGTAGAATAACCGGTCAGTTGCCCGCGGATTTAACGAAATTCCTCAGGGATCTCCAAAATTTGATGATGAAGCATAATGCATAACTAAAAGTAAAAATTTATACGAGGATCATTTTCATGTGCATTGAATTACTGTAGCCAGGGCTTTCATAACAAGAGGCTAAGGCATTTTCAATGCCTCGTATATTACAGATACTGTAAATATAGGATGAACAATCCCTGGTTGTGAGATTAGTCTGACAATGAGACACGATAAGGGATATCCAGTTAGGGGTGAGCATAACGAGATGACTATCTCCTTTGTCTAGTCCTTTATGAGAGACGAGACACCTGCTTTTATTAACCGAGAATATTTGCAATTAAATCTGCGAGTAGAATAGAGAAACTCCTGGAGTGTACTCTACTCACAGTTGGTGACAGTACTTATTGTCCTATTTTGGGGACGGGATTTAATCGGATGGTAAATATGTTCACAATCTTGGGGCAAAGAACACTTGTTCAACCGCACCCATAACCGATCCCTCTGGGCCTGTGGAGTAAGGACAAATAAATTTCGTCAGAATCTTGTTTATTGGTACACTTGTCCCATCAATTTTAGCCAATTCTGGAACATTTCTGACGGCAGTTCAGAAAATCTAGTGGAGTTCCTCATATTAAAATGTCAGGTGCTTTGCTTTACTAATGGGTCAATTAAGGGATTTTTCAACTCTTGGTCTTAATTCCTATTGTTGGATTGGAGGCTTTTTTTTTTCAAGGTCCTCATTTATTGTGAAATTTAATGTTCTATACCCAAAATACAGATAGGCGTTTCTGATTGTTTCGATTAGTGAAATTGAATAAATTGTTTGATATTCACCTGATTTTGTGAATATTACAATAAATTATTGTATAGGTTAACAAAAACCCATATTTTTGTCCATTCTCGTTTATTGTTTACTCTCGTTCCTCTCGTTTTCAAAATATCTCGTTCTAGTATTTTTTCCAAAAACGATAACGAGAAAAACGAGATTTTAAAACCAACGGGATAATCACCCCTAATTCAGATACCATGTATTGATAGAGGAAGCAGCGCACTTTTATGCGATGGGTTAGTTTGTTGTCCGTATCACAATGTTTGCTATCAGCGCTTGAAGTTAAATTAAATTTGATGGTATCCCATACAGTTTCCTCCAAGTATGGAAAATTAGATCCCATGTGCATTACAACCTATATATGCAATTCTGATTACTTCATGAAATAAAAACAGAACTTAGACTTTGAAAAGAAATCTGTTGAGATGAATAGTAGAGAACCTTATTGGAAGAAAATAAAAAATGCAAGCCAGGAGAATTGCCAGTAGAATATAATTACATACTACCTAAAATGGAAAGTCAGAACATTGTTTACTCACATGCTTAATATAAAACCCAAACCCCAAAGAGAGAGCTTCATAAAAAGTTAAACTCAAAGTAAAGAGTAATTTTTAGTCTGTTTTGATCTAGCTCATCCTATATAACATATTCATGAATAATTCTAGACTAGATTGAATAAAGTAAAAAATATTTACATAAAAATTTTCCTCTCAGACTTCATACTACTTAAAATTTTAACTACTTAACGATATGTACACTACAAAGCACAGCATAAAATAACCTAATTGATAGCATTTCTAGTACGTTTTACCAGCTCACATGAATTCATTATTGTACACTGCTTTATTTTTTCATGTATCTATCACTGCGCTGGTGTGTCAGAAATGCTTTGTAGTTGACTTCAGAAATACGCCTATAATTTATTAAATTACTTGCCAAGCTGGAATTTATACAAACATACAGTATTTACACGAAAAATAGTGTTTTCATTAATTAATTAAGCGTTATGCTGAAGAGCCTCCAGTATTTTAAGCGTAGCTTTTTCATATACACAGGGTCGTACATACAATATGTCCTGTATTTAAAAGGTTTACTCGTAATTGGCATTTGTAGATTCCTGGAGTAGATCCAAATTACAGCCGGACTGTATTCCCTTTCTCTATAAAGCTGCGTTCCCCGGCTTTTAGAAAGACAAGATTTTAGGGAGCTCTTGGAAAGTTAGTTTTTATCTCACACAACACACAGTAGCTAGTAGTTTAGGCAACGTTTTGTACTAAAAGCTTGATTTGGCGCTGGAGTAATTGTATCAATTGTTCTATCTCCTTCAAAATACTTGTATTGAAGTCGACTTATTGGAGTTTTGTGTAGTTGCAGATTCATGTACGAAGCATCAACTGTGAGAGATTGTAGCTAAACCTGGTACAAAAGGACGCATGCATGGCATAAAATGGGTGGCTTTGATATTATAGAAGGATGAGTTAATACGATTGTGGGATCGGGTAGTCATGCTGTTAGAGACCCCCACTTGAAGTCCCAGGTCAGTTTCTTGAGGTTTGTAGCTTCCCCTAGCTTAAACCATTCAATCTCTTGCGTAGAGATCGTTTAAGAGTCTGAGAAACTAGTCGAACTTTCTCTATCCCTTAAGATTAGAAAATAAACAGAAGATTGGGTCAGTTCAGTGGAAATGTATGGGAAAATGTTTAGTGCTTTCCTTCACGCAGTATATCCCCTCTCCTGTTCCCTGATGACTAAGAATGTTGGGCTGACTGAAAGAAAAACACACGAGGAAAAAAGAAAGGAGAGAGAAAAAACTGGGAGCTTTCCAGTTGATGACGAAAACTTATCCAGATTACTGAGAGGCTCATAAAAGCATAAGATGAATAAGAGCCGGGGAAATAAACCTTATTTTTCCTCCTCTTGTTTTCATACAGAGAGCATGTACATTTCTTCCAGCCTTGCTCGGCCTTGTATAAATGGGTTGGGGTAGTAACGTGTTGCAAGAGCAATGTACGCCGAAGCCCAAATAAAACTACAGTTTGTATGTAGTGCTATTATAAGTACGTCAGGCGGTGCTCCTCCAGCTTCCAACGACGGTAAAGTTAACTCATGTAATGCTTCATAAGTAAACTTAGCTTTCATTTTCCTCACTCGGGTCATTAGGTATAGACAGGGGAGTGGGTAGTAGCTGGAAACTTTTCTTCAAAACTGTGTAACATCACACGTACTGGAAAAGTATCGGGTCAAAATAATAATCATTTTCGATCCAGGTTCAATGAGTATGGGGTTGATAGGGACAACATAACTATATCTGTAGATGACTAGCTACACAAATAACGCTCATACCTCAAATTTCTTCCTTCTATAAGACATCATGTTCTGTAACAACCGGTTAAACATCACCCTTTGAACTTTCGTGTTGGAGAGATTTCCTCCACTTTGAACCTTTGCAGTCCTGGTTTTAACCAATATTTCATCTTTGGATTGAACTGAAGTTGAAAGAGCTCCAATAGATTTTCTAGGTAGGTGTGGGAGGACGGAATTTATGGATATGTTTTGGCATCAGCTACTTGGGGTAGCTTAATTATTACGGATTCTGAAAAGTCCATAAGGGAAAAATCAAGTCAATATAGCAGAGTAACCAGGAGCGATAAAAGACCCGTTTATAAAATAATTTCCTACGTGAAAAACAAATTATATTTGGAAACATTTCAAGTTACTACAATAAATTTTAATTTTTCTACTTGTAAGAGAATATTATGTACCTTAATAACTAATAATTGTTTCGCTCCTTCTATGGGCTGCTGGTTTACAGACTGCATTGCAGAAACATGCCGAATCCAAACTAAAAATTCTTGTTTATCTAATTCGTCCTTCCCCTTTCTTCGCATTGGTTAATATTCTCCAACCAAAATTGCATCCGCTCACGTATTCCCAATTTGTGCTATGTTCAGTGAATAAACAAACTAGTCAGGAGTAAATTAAGTGATTGGGTGACAGGTGACACACCCAGACTTGAGCCTGCCTTAAACATTCATCTTAGAGTCAAATACTCCATGGCTGTGAAATGATCAGAGGCTGAAAAACAACTCATGTCAGGTTCATATATAGACTCCCTTTTTCTTCCTTAATCTCCATAGTATTTTATACATGGGGAATTTTTCAATGTATCCCAAAGGACACATCAGCTCTTTCTTTTGCTCATACAATTGATTCTTTTTCTTCCTCTACTCTAGTCATTTTTCTCACTCATTACCAACTGGATTTAGGAAAGTTGACACACATTTAACACTCGGCGTTCTGGGCTCCCCTCCTCATATCCATCTTATTCCATTGGTGCCAATTATTAAGTGAGTGCTCTGCGGAAGTTGCGACAGCACGTATGCACATTATGCACTCTTTACATTATTGAAAGATGGGACAATGAAAAACCTCCATGCTAACCCAAAAGCTTGGATCTTTTATTCGTTTTTTCGTTCAGGTCTTAATGACAGTTCCAATTCTTCCCTATTCCGATCGCTAAAGACCATTTGTAACCCCCTTTATTTAGCCTTTGGGAATGCTCTATACCTTTGAAGTGAAGAATAGGTGACATAATTAAACAGAAATCTGTAATCTGTACCTACTTAATGTATTATGTTAAAAGTTTTGAAAATTGTTAATAATCTAAAAGTTCCCTAATAATTATCCCACCAACAATAATTAATTATTTTGTCGAGCCAAATTGGTACTCCTCGGGGGGCGAATGGCAGAGTTAATCAAGAGTATGTAGCAAAATAGTTCTATGGTTGTGAGCCGGAGCAAAGCAAGGTTAACGTAATACGCAACTATGACACGGGTGTTCAGTTCTAAGTGCAGACTATTGTTTTATGCGGAACTATTTTGGTAGAATTTTCAGTGAAGCGTAATCCAGTTTATCCTGCAGAATCATTAATCCAGCAGAATCTGCTTCAGATTAACGTGCAAATTAAGCTTGAGAAACTGTACACAAATTGACAGATAGTGTCTGAAAAAAATGACAACTAATTTCTATACAGGTAAGACATCTGGAGTTATCTCACAAACGATCCAGTTTGAGTAACAAAATATGGGAGATAAATGCTCCTGTAAAGTTCTAAAAATTGATTAATATTGAGGTTTGGGACATTTCCATAAAGGAAATGCTCCAAATCCCAATTACATTAGTTTAGGAGGCCTACCTGGAGTTTGTGAATTTCCATGGTCATTACTACAGTTAGGTCTCCTTGTACTCAAATCATAGAATTATCAAATTTAGCTGTTGTGTCTTCTATAAAGAAGACACGCAGTTACTGTTTATCACAATATTTACAATACTCGGGAGGCTTACCTGAAGTTAGTGGATTTACGTCCACACGACTTCAGTTGGGTCTCTCTGTATAAAAATTACCTAGTTTTGCCTGCAAGGGCTGCTGTGTTTACGGGTAGACACAGCAGTCACTGCTTATCAAAAACTTCATATCCATGTACATATGTATGTCTGTTGCGGATTTATGTCCAACAGGGCATACATTAAAATTATCCTATCAATTTCGTATCTTCCTTTGTTTAATTACTGGAAGAATGGTGTGGGTATAGACTTAGGTATAAATATATCAAGAATAATAAATTGTTGCTGCGTAATTAGTTCAATATATTTCCAGTTTCCAGACATTAGTTTTAATTACCTTTTAATTTCTTCAATTAAAATAGCTAATTTCCAGTAACAGTTAATAGTATTTTTTAACAAAACAAAACGTGACTGATACCAGACAACATAGATGAGCTAATGAACAATATTTGTTTTTGAAATGTGAATAATTTGAATTTTATGTATCGCTGCAAACATTTACATCAGAAATATACATACTTATATAATTACACATATAATTATGTAAGTGATATTCGTCATCAATCACTACTTCATTGAAATGAGCCAGCTTTGTGATAGACGGATATTTACATGTTTGAATGCTTCATATGGTACAACATTACACGTGCATGCTTTGAAGGATACTGCACGCAGTGATGCTCGTATCATATAATCACGTGGAGCAATCTGAAAGCAAAGTAAATCAAACTGGAACTCAGGAACTTCGTTTTGAAGTCTGTGTACGTGTTTAAAATTTATGCAATCATTACTGTGTTACTCTTCCGGACAATGAATAATGTGTATTTCAATTCATGTCATTTTGTTTTTGAAATTACAACCCGTAATTTGTTCATGACTGAACAAAATTTTCAGTAATGACTTTACTATCCATCCCCTACGTATGAATATTTTAGAAAAAATCCCCAATTGCAAGGAATGTTTATGTGCGATCGTTAATTTAACGCATCAATTTCCCATGCTTCAAGAGGCGGAGAAGGAACGAGGGAGAAGAATGTTTATTAGAGAATTTAAAGGAATCCAATGACATTTGTATCTTTATTTGCACAAGAAACGGAGAAGATCCCAAAGTAGTTCTAGTTTCTGTCAGACCCTCCAAGCACCCATAATTACACGCTGATACAGCTTCCACTCTGCTGAGTCTAGAAACGTAATCACGTCCGCAGTCCGGAGAGTTGCAAAGAGGCGATAATACCAAGTGCAAGCTCGAAGTCAGACACGAGCAAGAATAAAGATTCTGATTTTGTGGTCCTCACACAAGTGTGTCTTACAGGGAGATGTGCGCCGAACTTGGAGTTGGAGCTAACACCTAGGTTTACGTACTTGCCCCCTCACGTTGTATACACGTTCTGGAGTATAGATCTCTTTCCTTGGGCCTGCAAGTGCAACCAGCATGACTTCTATACTGATACACTTTTTGTATAAAGCCATTCACCGGAGCATTTCAACGTTGAGAAACAACCTGGAAGTAACAAACAGCAATGGTCTTGGTAAACAAGCTAAGCTAATAAATTGCAGACACTGTTAAGAAAAAAAGGCCTTCCGGCGAGAGGAATTCTTCAACAATGCGCATTTCCCCTGCTATTTTCTTTACAGTTGTAGTTCCTCAAAAGTACGACTGTTCCCAAGAACTGCTCGGAGCCAATCGAATCTCCCAAACAAAAAACTACATACGCATCTACAAAAAGCTCATTCAGTTGCAGTCACTCATTTTAGATATGCCATTGTGTGCTCTGTTTTCTTCCTATTCTTCTTTTGCATCTGAATAAATGTACCCACATAAAATATTTGCACAAGTAGAGAGCTGCTCCCGGGAGTACCCCTACATAAAAATTGTAATCTTTGACTTCGATAGTTACAAAATGGACTTTGTACAAAATACGATTTCAAAAAGAAAAAGTAAGGGCAAAATCCTGATTGAATTGTATGGCTCCAAGAAGAAGATTCAGATGGGTTTTTGACATACCTTTGTCAGATTATTTCTTTAGTATAGTAAGTCTGTACATTGAGATGTATATAGACACAAGTAGATATGTAAATCTGTATTTACATAGGCCATTGCACAATGCACAGTACGACAGTACTCACATGGTATCAAATTGGGGAATTCAACTCATGCTCCAAGACAAAAATATTCGTTGCTCTTTCACACGTTTTCCGGACTCACGTTTATGCCCAACAGAGTGAGAACAAATGTACATACTGGGAGTGTGACTAGCAAAACCTCCCAGTTTGGAGTGCTTAAGTACCTCCATATCAAACAAAGGCAAGAAAGGAAGGGACTAGACTCAATGTTGATTTTTCCTCTGTAACATTTTGAGGATTTCTATTGACACGGTGATTCAGTAAAGAAAAAGATCCTCATTCAAAGCGATTTTCTTGTGATTCCACATCTGGTATAAATTATTGATCGTGTGTTCATCTAACCCTAATTATTAAAAAGTTAAAGCAGCTCAAACACTTCAAGAGTGTAATGCACTGAGGCAGAACCAAATGTAGCTTTGGTTGCATGGATGGAGTTTGTACCAGTTATTTCAGTGCACAATTTTGCTTCAGTCTTGCATTGCAATTTTAAGGGAGGTATTTTTAGATCATGCGTATGCTTCACCACATTCCATAGAGAGGGCAAGTAAGTTCTTGAGGTCCCCAAAGGAAGATTCAGCAAGGAAAGCAGTTGTACATGCAAATAGGGGCCATTAATAGTTAGGTACACAAGTGCAGCTGTAAGATACGACCCTCGAGGATTTTTCCAGTTCGGTAGCACATCTAAGGATAGCCAGACGTCCATGAGGTGAAGCTCATACCTTGGTAAAATGAATGTGAAACCCTGCCTGATTTGATGCTTTCTGATGGCATCTTAGGCAATTATAGGATAGGGCACGGTCCCAGGCTCAGTGTAGAAACGATCTGTGTGTTTGGAAAAAGTCACAAAAGAAATTCGGCTGCTGCTGAAAAGCTGATTGCGTCCAGGGAAGTGGAGAAAGTAAAATCAAGAGTTTTCTCCTACCAAGAATTTGTATTCAGTACTGTTAGTAGGGCTATGCTATATTCTCAATTCTTACTGCCTGAAAGCTCAGAAGGTGAGTCGTAAGACAGAAGGGTTTCGTAACCGTAAGGGTAAATTGCGGCTACTTACCACAGCATACTGACGTAAATAGGCAACACACTCCCAACGCTTTGTTACTATTGCCCCATTTATCCTTAATGAAGTGTCCTCTCCAGCAATGCAAAGCTTATGGAAGAGTCGACACATGAGAGGTCCTTACTTAAACCTGTTCAACCAATGCTCACATGCTTCGGTACATGAGAATTGTGAGCTCTGTCAAGAATAAATATCCTTTTTTCAAAGATGAAATTATTTAAGGTTGTTTACTGAAATGCTTCAAGAATTCCAAGAGCTTACTGAGTCTACAATTATGCACAAGAAACAGGATAGATGCCCGTCAAACATTGGGAAAACAAGGTATTAAGAGTTGTTGGGACAGAGGCCATGAGATGACTACATTTAATACAACAGATTTCCCCGGAACGTCTTAGGAGAAAACAATTCCATGCAATACCCTGTCAACCGCGTCAGTCTTAAACTTTTACAAATAGCTTCAGACACTGATGTCTCTGAATCACTCAAACTAGTTGCAACTGTTGTCAAAAGGTAAATTTCACATGAGATTCCTTTGTAAAAGTGGTGGAGGTATGTAGGCTATTACTATTTGTTTGTTTTACTTGTGTCATGAAGTTGCCCATCCGAATTAGTGCCTTGAATTAAATTCAAATAGGGTTCAGAAGCCAACTTTAGTATGATTTCCTGCTATTTATCAAACTCACTGGAATTCACAGATGAATGAAGTCCTTGGAAGCTCAAGTGTGACGATTCAGGTCGTCTGATTAAATCTACAGACATGGTTAAAACTTGTAAAAGTTTGTGTTTTTTTAAACCAACCGTGCTGACAAACAACCGAGAATCATTTCCTACCCATGTATAAAATTGCATCTGGTCTGTGGTACAATCACAGTCTTGGTAATATAATTCAAGAAGGGTTGTAAAAGTCAATGAGTCATGATAACAACAACAAATAAATTATTCATTAGTTATTAGAGTATTTACCAAAATATACTAAAAATATATACATTTCTAGACCAAACTACAATCTCTCGTCCCAACCAAGCCTCATACGTTTTTGAAGAAGCTTTAAGCTCGCAGGACTCAACTTTCTCTCTACGCTTTGCTTTCTCTACCAATGATTTATCCCTCAAGGACATACAGTCACAAAAATCCAGCTTCCTCCTAAACTTTTGACAACGGTGGTTGAACTTTTCCCAAGGCTTTGTGATCTTCACATTACATTGTTCATTGTTGAGATTTAGACAAAAGAACAGAAGCTGTAACTTATGCAAGTTATTATTATTCTCTGCTTTCTCTCTTCCCTTACTTTCATACTAACCAGAAACTCTGGAAATCTGGAATCCTATCCCATTTATGGGGCTAAGGATTTAAAGCCCAAGTTCATCAAGTTACATATGAAGTGAGTTCATGTTGTGTTGTAGAACTGAAACGTTTTTCTGACAGGGGTATTACCTTTCAAGGTTGGTTTGAAAATAGAACTAGTGGAGTGACAGTTCCGATTTGCGATACATGTCCATGGATATTCTCCCGGATGTTTCAATTATTTTGAATAAATATTGTGCATTTGCACCCGTCTATACCACCATGGTACATAAATCTGGCAGCTCACCCTATTTGTTTGTCCTATACTAGTGTGGTTTTTACAATTAATCTGTACATTACTCAGAGGTCTAAATTATTAGTGAGAACTGTGAGTCACAGGAACTTTAGCTACAAACAGTTTGCGGACAAAAAGGATCCAAGAAAACCCTTTTCTGAATAGTGGTACACCGATGAAGAAGTCATAGGCAAAGTGCCAGCTCGGGTCACAGACATGTACTCTGGCAATGGCAACGAACAAAATCGTATGCTGGGTGTTCAACTGTAAACGTACTGGTTACATGGGTATACAAAATCCATCTGTGGAAACGAGGAAGGAAGTCGACATCGAACAGCATTAATATTGGTTAGGGAGAACTTTATGCTAAAGAAATTAAGATTCATATTTATACACTTGTTACAATCGGAATGCTTTAGGAGGAATGGAATTGTTGCCAGCAAGTTACGATCCTTCGTGTGAGTAATTTATCGCTGAACTGTGGGAGTATTTCTTGTTAATGTTCCATGTGGAATAGTTCTGTATTACCACCATTATAGGGTTTGTCTTTCCAAAATTTCCTTGGGTGTATTTTCCCGCCCGACTGAAAATGCTCAGAATTTCTATCTACCAGCATTCCCAATTTCCCAACAACTGGGGTCTTTTAATTTTGGGCACTATCGTACTTTCAAATTTCTTGTATCATTTGCATACGCGTTTTTTGTACATCAGAATTGGTTCTGTAATGTTCAAATTCTGGAAATTAAGTTACTACGAATTGGGGAAGCAAATATTTTATGATTTACTCCCTTATGTGGGCTAGGGGAAGAAAATTGATATGAAACACCCTCGACATAGAATTCAAACATCAGAAAATCGGCCTAATTTCCCGAGGAATTTTGAGTGGGCGAGATGCCCAAAATTCCAGGGCATTTTCAAATCAGCAAACCCTAAGCACCATTACTCCTTCGGGATGATTATATGGACTTTCAGACTTTTATTTTTGCCAATATGTCTCTGTCATCAGCTTAAAATGGTCAAATTAGCTTTCGGAGTTGTGCATTGAGATTTTGCCTTTGTGTACGTAGTGCAAACTGTGCAGACACACTTGAGGAAACATCGACCACCTGCTAATGTAGATACATATGTAGTACGCACGTAGATACGGAATGCCATAAGGCCATCATCTGAAGTGCTGATACAGTTCAGACCTCTAATAAAAGAATTTGAAGTAAATCGATTGCGGGCCGTACAGGTCGGAGCCTGAATCATATCATATCTATCACAACTATCAGTACCATGCCCCACAAGTTGCTCAGTAAGTTTTCCAATAACGAAACAATTCTTCACACCATTTATCCCAGATGATATACGCCCTCCGAATGTCTTTACTTGGCTGACTAACTCTGAGGTGCTTCTGTAAGGTTCCACTGTGAGTTTGCTCTATACTTTCTCAACCATCCTTCCTCTTGGATCCCTCTTCAAAAATACGTTCATAATCTTTGAATTTTGCTTGTTTGGAACAGCTTTCCCTTGTCCCTCAGACCAATTCTGAAGTTCCGTCCTCAAATAGATACTTTCACTGGAGAATTGAATAATGCTTTCCGTTTCGGATACATTCTACGGGTTAAATAGCCAACGATAAATTTAACGTCTGTGAGAAGAAACATTATCAAAGAAACACATCCTTACCGACTATGCTACTATTCTTCAAGACGATCCAGCGTGAAGTAAATACTCCGAAATTTGGCACAGTCCTCGAAAGAAAGTAGTAGTGTCACGGAACGAATCTTATATACATTTAAATAATGTATTTTACATGTAAGAAATGGTCCTGAAGGACTATGTTCAAGGTTTATGATTATAGGTTATGATATTTTCATAAGAAATAAAGATAGTGGTTATTATCGCTAATTAGAATAAGGTTTTGACTGGGTTTGTGAAATGTCATCAGGTAAGGAAAAGCTAATAGAAAGATCAGGACAAAATCAGTGGGATTTCGGGCTCAGAGCGAATAAGCTGAACGTAAAGCTCTTGAGAAATTGTACAGTGAAGCCCAAAGAAAGAGAGAGACATTAAATTAAATACTAATAATTACTCAAAAGTGGAACGTAGCAATAGAAGCATAGCCGTGTCGAAACATCTTCCATATATAACCTTGTGATAAAATTACAAATATTTTTTCATATTTTATAAAATTTATTGTATTAGCCTGGCCAGACAGATACTTGTTTCTGGGTTCATCGGTCGAAGGTGAGAAGCAAAAATGAAAGTATCTTCCATATATTTCCAAGAATTTATCAAGTTCCGTCTACTTCAAATCCTGTTTCTATCCGCTCTATAAATATTTGCACAGGCTCCTGAAATACATGAACATTGCTGCAAAAGCCTACTTAAAGTACTTCAGTTTGCCATATCAACCCTACTTCACATTTTGGGTTGTTCTCCATATTGAAACCTAATTGATAGCTTGTTGAAATTCCATACAATTTTCTAAACAGGAGCCTCAGCAAATAAGTTGTCATTTTAATTTGGAAAACTTTGTACCGCAATTTCGCTCAGGTATCCAAGAGAAACTTTCTTTTTTTTTAAACTGGAATAATATTGCCACAAATATGAGGGGATGATATATTCCATGAGGTTACACTAGGTTAGGGGAGAAAATATTTCTAGGGACTCTATATACAGTAGAAGGAGATTTCGTGAACGTCCTCATACAGCAAAATAATTTTTAACGCAGAACACTTTCACTGTTTCGATAGCGAAGGCAATTATTTTCATACAAACTTTTTGATTTGTAAATACATACAGGAACTGAAAGCCAAATAAATTTCTTTAACGTTTCCCACTGTAGCGTCAGGGTCCAAATGTAATTATGAGTGTTTTTATGAGTGTACTCTGGAGTACGAGCTTGATTCATTTGAGAAAGTAGCACTTCTGAAATTTATAATAATTGTGGCTTTGAAGTAGAGAGTCGGTTGCTCTTGTCTATCACCTAGGAAACTCTTAATCAGTTAGCTGAACTCTGCCAGTACTGTTGCTTTTGCTTTAATGAAAATGTAGTGTCTGCTACTCAACGTGCATGTTTGTGCGTGTGTGTGTGACGAAGTAACTGGAACTGGAGGGCTTAGTTCCAACAATAAATTATTTTACCAGTCCTGACAGCCGGGCTTACCTGTGGAGTAGGTTCTGGCCAAAGGTTTCTAAAGTTAGTGAATCCAGAGAGCCAGAAATAACATCTCTGGCCTACATTACCAAATGTGTTTGCAATTAAAACATCAAATACAGTATACACAACAATTTATCCCACCCCTCGAGCCATCTACACTTAATAATAGATAAAAACCCTAATTTCAATCATAAAAAGTTGAGAGTAGGTGTAAATTGTAGGTAATGTAATTCTCCATCGATGGGTATGTTCATTACCGCAAATTGCTTTAACGCGCAATGCGAAGTGGTTGCAATCTTCAAAAATATATTGAGAATATGATACCCCATATGCTCTCTGAATATTTTTTCATACTCTCTATGCTTTATATTTGCGCCTAGGCATGGTCTGGGAGCCTATGGGGTGTCCTGCTATCATTATATTTTTGAAGATCCTTCTTATTTTGACAGGTAGTATATTTTGTTATTTTTGTTAAACAATCACCACCCTTCGGTAGAATATCTGCATCGGAGGGGGACTTTTATCTCAGGAGAGTGGCCCTCATTCTATCTCCTACTGCCATATACTGGCCGACGCTTCGAATCGCGGGTTAAATCAATTTGCGGTAATGAAAATACCCATCGATGAGTAATTTTATTACCTACGATTTGCATCAACTCTAAATTTCTATGATTGGAATTAAGGATTTTATCTATAATTAAGTGTATATGGCTTAAGAGGTGTGATCAATTTTGTTCTTACTGTATATGTTTCATGTCATGTTCACAGGAGGGAATTATGAATGTTCTTAGAAATTCCTGACACTGCGGATTCTTTCCCTTAACTGTCAAATGACTGGAGATAATTTATCTTCATGACTGGAGGACTAAAGGGTGATTTAATGTGCTCTCCAAGTTCAGCTTTGAGCATGTTCTTTCTTGACTCCCTCGTACACACACTGAAACTACAGATTCTGCATATTTGCCTTAATATGAAACATCTTACCCTTGGTACACTTGAGTGTGCCAACATCATCATTATTGCTCCATGTATTTTGTTCATGCACTGTACATTAACCACATACATGCACACTGTAGTTTCTTTGTAAATCTACGAATTTTACTACTTTACCATAATTTATGTCATTTGTGTATATCTATCTACGTCTGCATCATCTCTATGTATTCAAGCCTACACCTTATAATAAACTTCCTTACAATTTATAGTAGTGTATTCCCTTCAATGGCAAGATCTTCCTGCATATCTTGTTCATACATTCTACACTCTCACTGGAAGAGACTCCTTGAAGAAGATTTATTTTATGCGAGCAAAAATCTCTGAACACAATCCCAATGTCAATTTTTCTCTCTATGTATATGAACATGCAACTAGATAGAAGAATCAAATTTCTAACCCTTCTAGGCATACGCCTACATCAAGGTATAAATAATTATAAATATATATAAAACCTACGAATACTCCATCCATGACATCTGTCGAATAATGAAATCTCCGTTATCATTGAAGGAAACTACTCTGTACTCGAGCAATGCACGGATGGGCAAAGCAAAGTCGGAACATCACCAGATATTCCTGATGCGGCTCACATAGTCATAAGAAGGAGTAGGTAGGTACATTATGGGACGTAGAACCCACCACAAGGCTCAATTTTCCCAAAACAGCTGAACCTTATATCTACCTCAATCCGACATTCAGCATGCACGCTTCACAACAACTTTTCTCCCATGTCATGACCAATGAGTAGTAATAGTAATTGGTAACCTGAACAACGAACTCCTGGTAATTAGCTAACGGAAGGTACTCCATTTATGTAAATAGATAGGTCTCTACCAAGAAAGAAGTGCGTGTGAACCTACTTTATTACAAGTGTTACACCTGAGATAGAAACTACAATGCTTTTCATCCTATGAGAATATAACATTTGCCTGTACCATTAAGAGTTAGTCAAAGGAGTATATTCTTACTTGTAATTATCACTATTTCATCAGTTATGGATCCACCCTGTAGGAAAAGAATAGTTCTTTCTTGAAACTATTTGGAAACCAGCCTCACGTCCAACTAAGCACATGATTTAGTTATACAGTCCCTGGAGTATTTAATATGTGCACTGAAGTCAATACACACATGAGATCCTCTTGCCAGCATGCAAGGAAAGTGAATTGACGTTCCTGGAGTTAGCTCAGGCATTTCCCGTAGAGCTTTCTCCTTCCCTTAGAGCTTTCTTCTTCCCGTGTAGTTCAAATTAAATCTTGCAATTGGATGGTGCAATATACGTACCTACTGTATGGTTTGGTACCACATGCAATCTACTTTGAAGAGCGAGTAAATGCACTTGAATCTAACTACAATAATGATGGGAAGTTTAAGAAAGGTAATTTATAAATATCCGTAAGTTTTTGTTCTAGGTGTAGATGCGGACCTCTTATGCCATCCAGAAGTTAGTAAATATAGGTCAAAGATCTTTGAAAGAGATCCGCTGCTCCTTCTTACAATAATAGTAAACTTTTTGAAAGAAAACATTATGGCTTAGCCGTTTAACGATAAAACTCGGTTCAAATTCTTTAACACTTTGTGCAAGGCACAAGGATTTTTCAAGTTTTGAACATTTGTGATTTTTACAGAAAGTAGTTGCAGGCTGGGTGTTCAATAATGTTTAAATAAAAGTGTAAGAAAAACAATGGTAGATCCCAAAAATCGTTTCCGATTTTGTTCCGTGTCTACTAAAAGGAAGATGAAAGTAATCAGAGGAAAATAGGTAACATGAAAAATGAATTGCCTCAAGAACCACGAAAATTCTGTCCTATTTCAATTACAGGAAACCCTAAAACCGTGTTGCTGGAAGCCTCTACAGTTTATCATGATGGCTCCTTACGTAAGCTCTGGAAACGATCGGAGAGGACATGATAAAGTTGCAGAAGGTTCGGCTGGGCTTTTTACTTTCTACAAGTATCGGGTGCAAGTGAGCCAAAAGTAGTAATCAATGATATATGTAAAGTTTGAAGTAGCAGGAACTTCCTCACTTGTAACCATGAATTCAGAGGCTAAGCCACTCTTGCTGCACATCTATGTGTAAAAGGCTGGGCGAACAACGGTAAGTATCGCGTCGGCTCATATCCACATCCCGGAAAGTTAAATGTGGATTTCTTTGGGGGGAAATTGATGGATAGAGGAAAAGTGAGAGAAAGTGTAGTTGAACCCCATGAAAAATGTCGTTTGGTTTACTTTAGCTTTCAGATGAAAAATTTTTTATAATACTTTTAGAGTCTTCAACACGTCTTCACTTCTCGCAAGCTACTGCTACTTCATCCCTTGGCTTTGCTGTTAAACCCCGTCAGTATTGATGTCAGTCTAACATGTGACTATAGGAAATTCTACATTTATAAAGAGAGGTAGTGAATTGAGCAAAATTCCTGGAAGTTGTATACTGACCTACATTCACAACCTCAATATACTTACTTGGGTTGAGTATGTTTCTAACAGGGAGACATCAAGTTGTCAAAATAATTGTATTTGCTGACAACTTAGCCGAAAATTATTATCTCCGTTACTCTAGGCGAAAGTTGGGCTCTAGTTCTCAGGTCGTCTTCAGTACACAATAGGTACATACAATTTTTTCGGTTTCAATATGCTGTAAACCCAAAATGTATGAGTGAAAGAAGGAGGCAGTATAAATTGAGTTACTCAACAGAATCTTTTACCTAAATTTTTGTAGCCAGAATGAAGATTCGATAAATCTAACCATTCTTCCCCAATAAAATTTTTATTGTTTATTGCTTCTGTATATCATCTATAATTTTAGGGTTTTTATCATAGGACGACTCTACATACTTGACAAACACAGGTAGGTTGAGAACAGAAATCAGTTCTTTGCGAAATATAAATACGATAAAATCAGAATAACAGAACTGTACCAATAGGGCCGAGCTTAAGATTTCCATACCAGACATTTTTGCACTCACAACTTTGGAGCCAGTACACGGTACTTAGCCCCCTGATGTGCACTTTTGGTTTAGAAATGTGACACTTAAAATTATATCGCATAAGCTAGACAGTCACGTAATTGTGTGTGTACTGATCAAATACCAATTTAACCTATTTGTAGTAGAAAAGTAATGATGTCTTCAGAACAAGGCAACAATTTTTTGTCGGAGTGCCAATGTCCCAAATGTTGATTTCAAACTCGAGAAAATTAACAAAACTTCATTGTTTCAAAAGGCTACACTGATCCCTCGTAGAGTCGAAACCATAATTATATATTCTAATTCAATTAAAATTATTACAATTTAACAATTTAACAGACATCCAATTTCTAGTTTATTTAGCTAATTGTAAGAAATATCAAAAATAAAAAAGGGCTAAACTTCAAGGAATAAGTTTTTACCCATAGGCTTCCACTTTCATCTAATTTGACTCCTGGAGCCCACGAGTTGTTTGGCCACCCTGCAGATGCAGGCTGAGTTTTAGTACTATATCTTATCCAAATACCATGAGGAAGAACTGCTATAACTGACCCAGCCTTCCTGCACACATGAGTGAAGATCGGGGTAAGGCGTAAGAGTGAAGTGCAGTCAAGGAAATTGTGACATTGTCTGTGCCTCATATCCAATGAAAACTACAGTACTTAGAATGGTGACAAAAAGTAATAGCATAGAACTTCAAAAGAATGTTTAGAGAAAGTGAAATAACATAGAATTCAGGTTTGCTCAAGTGAAGACAAGACATAAAAAAGTCATTGTTAAGCTTGAGAGCAACCACTCGGATTTTTGGATCCTTCAGCTTTCAACGGTGAAATAATTTCCTCCCAAATTTTCTTCTCCAGCGCAATAATTTCCAATGGCTTTTTGTACTATAAATCAATAAAAGGTCCTGCATTATCTATATGTACGACTATAAATAATTTAAGCAGTGAAAAATTATATAGTCAAAGGAGACACAGCATAATACAATTAACACAAGCACATGATATTTATTCCCACTTAAATGGTGTAGAATGCAGTCAGATATTTATTTCCATAATTACTGATGATTACTGACCGTCCCATAAAAACGGCACAAGGATTTTGGGACAAGCTCTGACATCCTGGCCTCCTCCAAATTCCTGTCTTTTAATTGAGTAAGTATGGAATCAGTAATCTTTAAGTGAGTTAAGGGTTAAGATTTGGTCCACTTAGTTAAGGGAACTTGCAATTCTGTATGTACGTTGGTCCTACTATTTCAACATTGCTGGAGAAGTGGAACCAATCATGACCATATCTGCTATTGTACCCTTTTCGCCACTGATTGTAGTCTCACCATGTGCACTTACTTCCTGGAAATACTTATCGAGTATCTGCACATGTAACTACACGTATGTACATACCCTTATAAACCAAATCCCACTCAAAAGATCAATTTCATTGCACAATGAAATTGGAACAACCTCCTGAACCAATGCATTCCTACTTTATTACCTTTGTTTATGATAAAATACCTACGTATGTACATACACCTATTTGATTCCAGTTCATAAGTAAGCTTTCAAAACCACGGAGTATTTCCAACTCAACCACTGCCAATATACTCAGTGAAGAAAAGTTCTGGATGTGGAATGCCTTGGTTATGTTCCCCTAGAGCCCGGAAGCCACAAAAAATTGTCATATCACCCTTTACTGTCATGTCAAATTCTAATTTACAACCACTTTTAAGTACAGTCAGTTTATGTTACTGTATAAATTCACCCTGATTTGGTCCTTTCCGGAATTCCTGATCCTACAGTATATGGCCTCATGTGATGCATTTTAGATTCATCTCTAGTAACTCTGCAACGAATGAACATTACACCAGTAAAAATCTGAGTATTAATTATGGGATTTCGAGGATAAAACAATATAATATCTATAGGAGCTATGGATGTACTGTTTTATATGGTATCTATAGATAGATACATGTGTATGCTGGCTTCGCCTCTACAGATAATATGATCAATTTCAAGCTCAGTTCCTAATTTTTCGGAACGTTTCCTCGAACCGTGTCCCGTAATTCCTGCACATAGTCTTTTAACATCTCACGGTAAAAGTACACATTCGAGATGAAATACGAAGCTACACCACTAGACCAGCAGCTATTGAATTCCCTTGGCAGAGGCACAGACCAAGACTCTCGAAAGGAATCTATCTTATACTTGTAGTTATTTATATGTAGGTGTCCCTACGAACTTGTTCATACTAATACCTTCGGCTTCTCGTAACACGAACAGTTTTTTCCTAAGCAGCAAGTAAGGTATGTCATCAACAATCTGGGGAAATGTCAGCAATGAAATGACATCAGGAGTAGCTCTATAGAATATTTCTGATGAAAGTAACTTCGTCGCTTTTATAAAATGTATTAATTGCATGAAATGCTGTAAGCAGTGTCTGTTACATGTGTCATTATTAATTCGAAGATCCAATTTTCCAAATCACCGTGACAACTCTCAACAACCTTGCTCTCCTCTCGACATTTGTGTATGACTGGAAATAACGAATCCATATTTGCGTTCCGAAACAAATCAAACATCATTCCCAGGAGATACGTGGAATTGTCGATGTGAGTGACATATGCACCTGAGTTTAATCGAGTGATTTGGAAACTCAGCTGGATTAGGTAACGTCTCTGTTGGGCATAACATTGATCAACTAACGCTCCAGAACGTACACTCCAAAGAGTTGGACTATTTTTACTTTCACCTTCTTGCTACTTTGTTTCACTATGGTAACAGAAATGCGTACTTGAATGATAAGAGTTCTGTTGGCAAAGGTTGTTTGGAGGTTTCCAGGAACAGGGTTCAATCCCATACGTTTCAAATCATCAACTGACAATTTTTTGTAGTACTTTTTATTCAAACTTGAAATGACCAGAGCGTAGGCTTGAGGTTCAACTGAGACTATGTAATTTTCCCCGGGCGGAGGCAGGTTTCGGATTCTCCATTCGTAACAAGCAGCGGTACTCCGAGAAGTGACGTGGGGCTAAATATAATAGAAAATACTATTTTAATAACGATTATATTCATTCGGTTCTTTGAATTTCAATTTACAAAAACGCCTTGAAAAAAATTCCAATTTGAAAATGAAAACCTTTGAATTTAAATCTATACACTTTTGTATTCTTTTTCTAGACTCTTTTCCTGGGAACTCTCCGTTTATAAAATTTTTCTTAGTAAATCGATTAATAATTGAATTACTGTTAAAATACTGTGTATCAGAAGGAAACATATCTGAACAACCATGTGTACAACAGTTGGGCTCCGAAAAATGAATACCTGCAATGTGAATTAGGGGCAGAAATCCTATAACGTATATATGTTTTGTATTCTGAAACTGGCAGATATTCAATTTTTATTTCAACTATAAATGTTATTAAACAGGGATGGATTTAGGGGTGGCCCATCCTGGCCCGGCTAGGGTAAAAAATTAATGAAGGCCCTCAGATTTCATGCAGAAATGGTCCAAAATCAATTCTGAGGCTTAGAGCAGCAGTAAAAATTATTTTATTAATCCACCCCTGTTGGTAAATATTGATATTGATTTGCATTTCTCAGAATTTTTTAGAAAATTACTTCTTGCGCGACAATATAACTTTATTTAATGAAACTTTGTAGGTAGATATTTGCCAACTCAAAGCCGCCAGTCAAGGAAAGTTTACGTAAATTCCAGGAATAGTAACTGCCTTTTAACTGAGTCATTACGCCTTTACAAATAATCTTATTGACTTTCATACAAGCAGGGATGTTTCTTGAAGAAGTATTTTTGAGAATATGTATATATCTATAGATGCACGCTTCTTGATTTTACTAATCATTCTTACAGAGAATTGAAGTAGCCGAAGGGGATTTGATGAGAGATTTCTAAATTTCCTTAAAACAAAAGGCCTTCTCTCCATCATCCAGAGGCACTACCTGAAGTTATTTGTAGATGAGAACATTGATATTTTGAGAGCACAGTGAGTCTATACCTTTCCTCTACACTGATTAATTAAAATGTTAATACATTGCTTGTTCTCAATTCATGAAATCATTCAGCTCTCAAGAGTCACATAAAGATATGCATGTAGACAGAAAGGGAGGAGGTCATTTCACTGATACTTTTATGGCATTTTCGTCCCTACATGCGACAATTGCATAGTTATACGAATTAATTACTATTTTAAAATAATTTTAAAGGATGTTATGAGTAATTATGCTATTTTATAAGAACCAAGAAATGTAGACATGACCGCACTTCCTTCACTAACTTCTGTGGGAGTTTAAATGGTATTTTATTAAAGATTTCAGTATATTCAATTTTCTCGAAATTGGTTCCCGCTAACTTCCCATATAATTGTTGGGTCCATTATAATCCTATTTCCTTTTTTGTTTGCAGAGATTATCGGCTCTTCTTGTAAAGCCATTCTCAGCAGTGCAGAGTACCTCTTCCAATGCACAACCGTCTGCTTCTTATCGACTTTTCAGTCTGTATCTACAATGATTGCATGAATTTTGTTATTCCTAAGAATGCATCCTTTTCACATAGGAACCCAGGACTAGGACAAAAGGGTTTCTCTCCGACAGCAGCTTTCAAATTTTCAATGGGATCAATCCTGACTCCTACAAAGAACGTCTTTAATGGAATAAACATTATGCGAAATCTTTAAGGAAGAAACCATCTCAGAATCACTGAGGCCCTGTTCAAAGACATTAGTATTGAACATGTGGCCAAAAATACTTTCTCGATGCATATCTCTACAACAGCTCCACTGTGCGGCTCACCCTTCATCATATTGCTGTTGACATAATTCCTGTCGCAATAACTTGTTTAATTTTTAAGTCTATTTATTTGTTGATACTAAACTTTCCGAAACCGCCAAGTTCGCCTGGAGGTCTTCAAATGACATTGAAATCTCCCCTTGCAGCAGCACCTAAGCCCAGCGCACATGCACCAGCATACAGATGTACCGCGTGGAAAATACAGACTTACGAGAGATTCTACTGCATTCCTTGGAGTATCTCTAGTTTCGAGACCATGTTCCATTTTTTCATCAGATCAGAGATTTAGAAAAGTCGGAAAGGGTTAGGGAGATGTCGCATTCAAATCATTGGTAAGTACCGTCTCTCAGGGTGCGACAAATCCCTAACGTATGAGAGCCATTTGGGAAGGATTGGCCATCAACACATCCACGTCGTGACAAGAATCTCAAGAATCTCGTCCAAGCGTCACTGTAACCTAGTATTTCGTAAGAGTAATAACTTCAGTAAGTATTTGTCAGTCTCTACTTAGCCTAACAATTTTTATTTACAATCGGAAATTCCACAATTTCCCTCTTTTTGTAATGGCTATGATGTGTAGGGAACACTACGGAACTAGAATAAATTCAAGGTTAGCTACTCCCCACAGTGTCTTTAATGATGTTTGTTCCCTGAACAACTTTGTATATTTCCCAGATTTTTTCCAGCTTCAACTAGATTTCAAATTCAATTTTTCATCCGTACATTATTAAAGTTGTGCACGTACAACACGTAATGGACGATCCTGAGAACATCCCTATGAAAGTAATCGATGGGAATATTTTACACCCACTTCAGCTCAAATGAAAATTTCTGACGAGTGTTAAGCAGACCATTTATTTGGCTTTAAAGAAATGTCATTGTGTAACGCAACCATTAGAGATGAAATCAAATCGAAAAGACAAGATTAATCTCGGGAAGGAAGCATGCGGTATTTTTATAGGTCATCGGGATAGGATATAAATATATGACAGGATACGCTGCGTACGTAGTCCAATTGGGAAAAGCCAATGCGGACAAAATTATATATAAATAAGTGTTTTATACAGAGAAATAATGAAATAATGTCTCGGAATTCCTCTGCAGACGTGAAATGGGCAGGAGATTTTCATTACATTGCGGTTCTTTATCTGTAAATTCTTCTTGAAAGATACCCAGGTGGAGGGAATAATCCCTAATATAAGAGATTGAAGTCCTGGGAATGCAATAACACGTACTCTTCCCTCCCCTATAATTGTGTCCGTGTCTACAGTGCACGCACAGATACACAGAGCATGGATGTTCGGTTGCAAGTCCCTACAGAAAGTTCCAAGTGCCAGGAATCTAGTAAGTCTACATTGACTACCTCAAATTTTTACTCGCATCTCCTATAAAAATTTGTGGATACAAGAAATCAGCAGATACGTCGCTGGAGACAAGTACTGAGTCAAACTTAGTTTATGTATGAAATTCTGCCCGCTATACAGCTACAGCATAAATCTAGGAGAAAATCCTATTGAGAGGTGAAGAGCGTGAAGATGTCAGGGGAGAATGTGTTCTCCTCCAATGTACAAAGCCAGCAACACAGGGAAGAGTCTGCGGGAGCAGTGCTAACGAAGATGTACGATGCGAAAGGAGAAAGGTGCTTTCATTCATACATAGTAAAATAAATATGTACTTTATGGGTAAGTTGCGGTAACTCACAGAGATGCACAAATACATAACATTCGAATAATTTTCACTCCCAGGTAATAAGAAAATCCATCCCGCTTCATTTCGTTTTGAGTACAGGGCTCGATTTTCTATTGAAAATACTGGGAGAACTTTTGGTTATTACTCAATCTTCAATTTTCAGGAGTGTGCATTCAATAGAGCGTAATCTATAATATTAAGATCAATACTAGGATGAAGCAATGAAGCGTCCCTAAAAATAACCAGTTGCACTTTTCTTGAGCACCTACATATGTGCGTATAATTGTGTGCATTAATTTGCACGTGTTGTGAGTAAATTGCACAACAGTATACATCTACTTATTTACAACTTCGTCTCCGGCAGTGCTCTTAATTTAAGTAATTACTATTAGGACTGTGAGAATGATCTACGAAAATCTGAAAAGAAGGGTTCTGTAGCCACTCATTACGGCATAACAAACAGAATGGATTTGATTTTATGCCTATACAAGGAAAATATCGTGCATCTACAATTAATGACGGCAGAACCGAATGAAGGTTCTGCACGGATGGGATAAATTCATTATCCTATCCGAAAATTTGACGATAATTACTGGGCGCATCCTTTCCAATCAGAAATGAAAAATGTCGGATGGATAAAATATTTTATCCGAAACTTCTTGGATCGAACAGAATGGCTGTCCGAAAATTTTGGATAAAAATCTTTCATTATCCCATCCTATCCACTGATATCCGATAATCCGAAGAAACAAATACGCTTGTATCAGGTTCTGCACAATTATGATAAATAAATTATCCTATCTGTAACATATCCAAAACTTTGATGATCATAAAATTCACTTTTTAATTTCTTCGATTCTGGTTTATCGGATTATATGATGGTTAAATACCTTCAGCCACCAAACCAATAGATTCATACTAATTTATTTCTTCGGTTTTTCCCAACACTAATCACTTCGCAAGAATCACAATATTTTACCTCATAGATATTTTTTATCCCAATAGTGGTACAGAATTGTGTTTGGTATGAAACAAAACGTGGTAATATACAATATGTTTATATGCATTGTCAGTTGCCCACCGTGAGGCTGAATTTCATTAACATACATACAGCAGGCTCATAGTCAAAACCTGAAAGTATCGTGGTTGTAATAGCAAAATTTGATGTTAATGATAATTTGCACCAGCAGATGGCCGGATTCGGATATCCGCGGATAACATTTGGATTATCCGAATCATTCACACTGTTTATCCTATCCGATCGGATAATCACAATGCTGTAATCTTATCATATCTTTCAATTTTCCTCGGATAAAAAATTGATATCCGATCCGTAGGATAAGTTTCGGATCGTTTAAGTTTTGAATTTATCCAATCTGTGTAATTATATCCGATCGGATATATGCGATCCGATGCATGACATTAAACAGACTCAATATGATATAGCATATCTGAGGGGAAAGTTTGAAAAGCGCAGTAATTAAATTTTGCAACTAATTTTTCTTAACCATAACATTTTGGGTATTTGCCTGGTTCAAATTCGTTGTGATAATAAAAAATAACTTTGGGTACCAAAGCTGAATTCTATGCTCAGTTTATTGTAGATCGAAATTTTCTGCAGTTTGGAACTTCAAAATAGCATGATTGATATGCAGAATAAAAATAGAATCGACCCAAATTCCTGGGAAAATTTCTGGAGTAAAAACCAATGTACACCTTCCTGGCATGTCCCCCAAGATTGTTTTTGCAATTTTCATGTGGGAAAAAAATACTGTACGCTTCAAAAGTTCAACAGAAAACACATCCTGATCGTCATCAGTAATACGCACATATGGCGTACATGCATATGTCCAGGGTGCAAGAAGTTCATTTTACGTTATCTACAGTTTGGAAAAATAGTTTCTGGAATAATATAAGTATATAAGCATTGCCATATCATGCACAAGTGTTTCACAAATTCTAATCTCCAATATGGCATTGCACATCCAAGCTAAATTCTTAAAAAATATTAAAGTTTATCTGAAGTTGCCTCCACTGGCTTCAGTAAATGCACAAATAAGAAGTACTCATCAAATCGGGATTAGAACACTCTCCAGGAAAGCAATTTGCATCCAAGCAGACTTCTCAGGGTAGATAGGCATACAAATTGTCATTTTTAGTGCCATCTACCCAGAAACCAAAATCTACTCCTTTAATTAATCAGCTTAGAAAATTTGTAGCAAATAGATGACTGCATTAATCTCAGATTATAAATTCGATGGGTCTTGGAAATTGACGAGTCTTGGCATTTCTTATATTTATAAATTCTTAACAGCGTTCTTCAGGATCTGTGCATGATTCACAAATGTAAAATAAAATGTTTTGTACAGAATTTTATTGCTGATCTACTGATGCTTTTTCAAAACAATCTGTTCCTAATTAGAAATTATTAGCGTTTTTCTAAACTAAGTCATTTGGAGGATCCGAAATGGATTTTAATGCATCGGAGTTTTTCTCTGCTTTTCCGTGAAGGAATTAATCTACGTGATTAAACCGCAGGGACAAAGCTGTGATGGAGATTATTTTCGGAACGTCAACCTGGGGCAATATGATTCCATTTCAGGGGAATCCCGATGAAGTCATTGACCCCAATGAGGTCACCTTTCTCCATGACCATACCCGTGCAGGAAAGTGAAATTACCTTTTTAGGGAATTCCGAATAACGTGGAAACTTTCTAGACATAAATCCTTGTGAGGGGAATTTGACGTCCTCGGATCCTCTGATTCAAAAATTTCCCAACAACGACGCTAAAATAAATGACTTGTCTGGAACCAAAGGTGTCCAAATGACTCAGCCTATCCTATATCCTTCCTATTTATAGGAATTATTTTTTTTATTAAATTTGAACCGAGCCTACATATAAGCAGGGTTGCACAAATGAAAATGCCCTCGGTTTTATGCCTGCCCTCCTGAAAATGCCCTGAAAATGCCCAAAACGCCGAAAATGCCCTGAAAATGCCTTACTCTGAAAATGCCCGGCATTTTGGGCATTTTTACTGAAACTTATACACTATGACCAGTATTGCTCCTTTGGCGAATATAAGGGAGTTTTTCATAGTATAATCAAACCCATCCAGTTTTAGAAAATCTTATACTTGATTTAAAAAAAATAATTTAGTTCGTCTAATTCCCTAATGGCTATTTCAATAAGCCCCAACGGAGTTGCAAACCTTTAACGCTGTACATTTAAAAAACTTTTGGATTTGGAAAGAACAATTTGCACAGTGCCAGTATAAATTCCGTATTTAGATAATGGCTTGTAAAGTATAGAAAATTTTACACTTTCATTAGATACATACAATGCAACGGTTATAATATATGTCAAAACTTGGAGATTCCGTAGCAAATTTTGTGTCGACTTTGAAAACTGCATTTAATCAGCCGTAGTAAACCAGTGTAATAATTCTAGGAGTTCAAAATGTAACAATGAATGCATTTAGATGACGACGAGTTTTGAAGCTCACAAACAATGATATTGTTAATTTTTTAACAACTATTTTATCTTTTTGTGTTGCATCTTTGCCCGAATATGCTTGTTCTTGAAATCTAAATAATTACAGACACGGTGTACAAGCGAATTTTTACAACAAAATAAGGAAAATAGAATCATTATTATTTTTCCATAAATATGTTTATATCAACTGGCTCCAGGTTTCAACCTTTTTGGAAACAGTTTGTTTCTATAATTTTAATATATAATCCAGTTGAATATTAAAATTATTTGCAACATACTGTTTTGTGACTTATTTTGCAAAATTAGCAGGTAGCTAAAGTCATATATTTAAAAAATTGGAGTGAATATGCCGAAAATGCCTGCCCTAGGCTGAATATGCCCAAAATGCCAAAAGTGCCATAGATGCCCAAAATGCCATGAAATGAAAATGCCCAAAATGCCAGGGCATTTTGGGCAGGCATAATGCCGAAAATGCCATGGCATTTTCAACTGTGCAACCCTGCATATAAGCCTACATTTTAACCGCTGAATAGGTCAGCCTATCCTACACTCTTCCTACAGATATATGGGGATCACTAAGCCTACTTATTAGCCTGCATTTCATTGACAAATCAGCTCAACGAATTCTACACCATTCCTACATCTTGTATGCTTTTCGTTACTGACAGACTATTTAAGGCATTCTGCTCTAATAAATTAAAAGCACTGTCTCAGCTCAATATAATCGGAATAAAATAGTTTGAGCTAAGTCACCTTGGCCAAAGTCCCTAAGAGCAGAACAGTGTCGATCTCGCCTCCGTTAGCGCCGGAATATTGACCAAATTTTACAACGTTGGTCCAAAAGAATCATGGTAACGGAAATCTATAGCTGGCTGACAACATATCTCGTAGTAAATCCTGTTTGAAATTTAAACTGTTCAAACGCAAATTTTCATTTCAGTGGTCGAGTTTATGTTAGTTATAGTCGAGTTATTTAGTTTATTTTAGTCCACAAAACAGAGTTCCAAAAAGTCTGGCGAGGTACTCAAACGCTGGCACTGCCCACCAACGCTGAAGATAGGACGTGGGGTGTTTTGGTTTGGGTCTGTATGGGGGTTCCTGGGCAGGTAACTTGGAATTTGTTCACGAAATAATGATTTCAGAATGTTACCAAGGAATATTGGATCCTAATATCAAGCCTGGCGCACGAAAACTTGGACTGGGTATCCATTTTGTATTTCAGAATGGTAATGATCCTAAACACACATCTAAGCCAACATCAGCTTTCTTCCGGAAAAACAAATTTTTAGTGATGAAATGGCCAGCACAAAGCCCAGACATGATCCAAATTGAACAACTTTGAGATTTTATTGCGACGGAGTTGTAAAATTTCGACATTACTGGGAAACCCACGTCGAAAAATCTGGTCACCGATATACGGGGAAAGATTCCCCCGAAGTTACCCGGAAGCTAGTGGGGACCATGCCCCGGAGGATAGCAGCTGTCCTAGCAGTCAGAGGTAGGCCTACGCGGTATTAAAGTACAGTAGTTAAGTGGGAATTGAGGTAAAAAATTAGTTAAATGCAACCGTCCAACTTCAAATGACGCCGATTTTTTAAAACAATTTTGTTTCAAATTTTTTACAGTGTATGAGATGTACTGTGTACGTTATTACGTACCAGTATCTAATCCCCATATGTTCGACATTAAAACCTGAATTTTTGACAAGATTCGCGTAACTGTGTAAAAAGTTATTAGCAGTTATTCAAAAAAACATTGGGCGTCCAACTTCAATTGACTGGCAGTGTAGCACCAACTTTTCATGCTTGAGTCGCACCATGAAATATACAGTCTGCAAGTACCAGGTGCGGATTATTCCTTGATTTTCATTTTGCCAGTTCCATATATGCCATTAAATGAAATTGACGTGTTTCAATAGCCTACTTATGTGCCTATATTTCTAAGACGGATGAGCCTACCTATTTTGTAGGCTAGGTTTTAAGTGTATATTCTTGCACCCTATTTTGCCTTCAAGCCTATTTAATAAAATCCTTTCACCCTATAAATAACCTACAAATAGGCCTATAAGTAGGATAGGCGGACACCTTTGTCTGGAACAAAAATGAATTTGCTGGAAGACATAGATAATGTCACTTGTGGATTCGAGAAGATCCTGTGGTCATATCCGCAATGATTTGACCAAGTTCGGAATGCTGAAGGAGGTCTAATAAATTACTGAAGTGTTTTTTAGGTTTGTTTTGTTTTCAATCTATAATTTCTCAAATTGTTGACCGATCGCTTTGAATTATTTTGCAGGTTCCGCAATAAAATTACGTACAAAAATATACCATCTGCAATTGCGTAGCATGCCTAGATCTTGTAGAGCACAGGGATCAAAGGTTCCCGAACGCCTTGTACACCTTAGGATGTTTGCAAGGTGTACACATGTACATATACACATGTACATATACACATGTGTAATATACACTTTTACTAGATATAGGAACCTCGTGCCTAGGGATTTAATCAGAATGAACGAAGTACGTATGTTGTTTTCTCTTGACTTTTTATATCTTTGGAAGCAGCATGAACCCTGGTTTTCAATCATGAAGAGCTCTGAATCCAAAGATTAAAAAATCACCACAAGGCGCCAGTAAGGCCGATTTCTGTAACAAGGAAGGGTGTACAGCCTGAGCTGGAATTACAAAAAGGTAAGAAATCCTCTGCTCCATCTCTTAATGCATACATAATGTACGCACATACATAAGTACGTACAGATTTAATGGCTTAAAGTAGACTGTGAGGTGACAATGCAAAAGGAACTCCGTAACAACAGATGTTTTCTTTTTCAAACCAATGGCATTTTTATAAAGTTTCTTAAACATTTTTTCCGATTTTGTTTTCAGAAGTGAAGCATGTAGTTTGTAAAATATGCGACCATGTCGGATGACCAAAAGGTTGCTTACTTATTATGTATTTGTAAATATTAGAACGTTCAGTAATTATTTGGCTGAATTGCAGTTAAAAGACCAAATAATTTGGGAATACAAAAGATACAATAAATTAACCACAAAAGGTACAATAATCACTGAATAAAGTACATCGGGAATCAACGCTACAAATAATTGTCGAACGTTCGAACAATAATTTATAGAATGTGGTAGCATTCTTCAGAAAATCAGAGAATAAAATTAGGACACACGGACGGACGGACGGGCGCGTCATCCGCATTTTATATATTGAGCGGATGCGGATGCCAATTTTATTATTACCTATAAATACGTGAACGAATCCCTCTGCAGTGACACTAGTCAGGAATAAGGTGTGATGAAAATCTAGCTTATTGTACAGTGCTGAACTATATGCATACAAAGAACCGAAATAATCCTTCAAAATATTTTGTCAAGAGGAAATTTACGTTTGAGTTACTCTCTCGTATGATGAGGGGTTGTAGTGCGTTTTGATCAAGTTGTTGGTTTTGACGAGATTCTGTCATGACTTGAACGCTATCTCCCATCTCAACATCCCAAGCCAGATGATTGCCTACAATTGATTTTTTCCTCCAATATCGACCAACAAGCTCTCTAGCTTTGCCCTCTGACATCTTCCAATCTTCTAGCATTTCACGTCCATCCGGCAGCTTGTAATGAACTCTCTTGATCCCTGTCCGTTCCAAAATGAGTGATTAGTTCTGACAATTGCTTTTAATTAGTTTATAAGTACGCTAAATCGCGAAGAGCACCTCAGTTCCGGGTTAAGAGGCAACTCGAATTTATTTAGGCTTGACAGAAATATCTAAAAATCTACCCACACTTTTATTGAAATCCCCTCTAAAAAAAGTTGTTTTCTCATTCGAGCCCTTACTCATATCCCTCACCGTATTCAGAATTTTGAGGTGTACATCTCCTAATTAAATTCATGCTTGAAAAACTCAATAACCAGTGTAACATTGGTCATTAAAGTAATACGTTTATACAGGGATGTAGGTCAGCTGTACAGAAAATTACTCATGCATGTTACACACACAGCAGGTAGTCTCATTGTTGAAATGTTACATGTATCTTTGCCTCTATCAACCCCTGTACTGGATTTTTAAGAGCCTGTTAAACTTTTTAAAACCTTTCACGAGAAGTTTAGTAAGAAACTTAAGTAGGAGTTAAGTAAGGAGGCTGTTTCCTCACAATAGTAAGATTGCAACAACAACCTTCTGCTGGCTGTTAGCTAAAATTTTCATTTTTCTTCAGAGGAACAACGTCGTTACTTGTTACCCCATGGAATGGGATCGTTACTCGGAAAGTTGGTATAAATTAATCCGAAGGTAAAGGTCACAACAGAAAAAACGACTAGTTTTTTTTCCCTTGCCTTTTTTCTAAAGAAAAAATGTAGCATTGAAAGTTTCCAGTTGCCAAATTCCAGACAAAAATGTCTTTGCCTGGAAATTAACCTACTGATACCTTAATTGAATCAATAGGAATGGACGGAGATGCAACCACTCTGCGCTGCCTAACTGTAGCCAAGGAATGCACATGAACACTGATTTGGTCAATAAATATCTCATGATGAGAGTAGCTATGGAGTCAAAGAAGCTCACCCGCTTTCGATACCAGACAAGACTTGGATGCTTGCGATAGCTGAAGGAACCATTGAATGTCAAGTTCCTTCTCACCATTTCCACACTTTGTGCCCATAGCTCCCCGAAAATGGGATTTCTTTCCCTTGTATAGAGTGTACACTAAAATTAAATTTGTTCTCCGGTCAAGACGAGAAAAGTCTTAATGGGGTCTTTGTTCTGACGAGATCCACATCAGAGAGCTTTATAGAAAAGTTGGGGAAAAAATCACCTTCAGGACGAAAGGCCAACGTCACATGAACTTATCTGGGAAGGAAAATCATAGAACACAACACTTTTTTTTACTCTGTCAAGCCAAATCTTTCTCCCGGTCCTGGTAAGTTTCCATTTCCCAATCATTGTAAGGTCACATCAAATATATCAAAGTAAAAGGAGCACTTCAATTGAACAAACAAAAATATCCGTTGTTATGGCAGCATACGCCTAGAGAGCTTGGAAGGGGAGTTTCGCTCATATACATATGTATAGTAATGCTTAGGTGCTATAAAGAGAGCTTATAGTCTTGAGCTCCCTGAGAAGATGCATATATGTACTTACGGGCTTACAGAGGCCAACGTTGGTCAGGTTACGAGGTTACTTAATAGGACTCAAGTAGAGGCTAATAATTCAATCAGGGCAGGGGCGTGATGGCGTGAAGACCCCTCTCAACAAAATTTTTTTTATTGCCTATCGCTCGTCCTTAAGACGGTCTTCCTTCCGAAATTATATTAGCAGTCCTTAATATCAAATGCTACGTATGCGGACTCAGAAATTGTATAAAGTAATTGATTTATGTCAACATCCTCCGTCGTTCGTTTTGTAGTTCCCATTCCTTCAAACGCTCCTGCATACTTCTTCTAGCTTCGTAGATTTCCCGGTGAAATGATCTTAGTGAGAGTATAGTTACACATTAGATGAAAAATACCAAACTAGTTCGGGGAGACCACATAATAGACGGTAATAATGCTAGATATTACTCTCACTCAGATAAATCTCCGACCTTCACCGTTACAAACTATATCCATGCTCACACTTGCATGCGAATGTATGTACTCTCTATCAAAATCATTTATAAATCTGAGCCAAGACATGAAATAGGAGACGAGGGTCCAGGCTTATGCAATGCACATGCATTATTTTGATGCATTTGCTTCGTTCATATAGTCTTTTAGTAAAAATACTCGCATTTTTCACTGCCAGGTGTATGTACGACAACCCAGGCCTATATACTTCCACGGTAGGCCAACACAGCCAATACTATGAGAATTGACTCCTAACCAGCGGAAATTGGCTCGTAACAATCAGAATTGGCTCCTCCGATCGCAATAAGACCAGAACAATAGTATTGAGCAAACCTTATATACTTTGGGAGAAGTTGCTATAAATGAAGCATGAGCCATAAATAAAAATGACGTAAATGTTGCATTACATTCACGGACGCAAACACACAAAGTAGAGATTATAAGCTTTGTGATTATATGTTATATATGTATTATATGATTTACTAAGAATTTGAGTCCCAAAATATAAGAAAACATATCGGAACGCACTATGCCATACAAACACATTATATTCTTCAATAATCGCAACAAAAGTTCTGACTCTAACAGTCTGGCTATTATGAGAACTACATGGATGATGGGTCAGAGCTATAGAAGTTAATACTCACTTGGAAAGCATATAGCATTAGCTCCTTTTATTGATGTAGTACAAAAACTGTCTCGCTAACCGACCCCGACCATTACCTCAACTACTGCACCATATATAAAAGTTTTCATATTTTCCATAAGAAGTTTGCTGTAATGTCAAATGGAATTTATACGTCTGGGAATTTTATGATGCTTTGTCTCTGGTGAGTTGTGAAGACTTCCATGAAGTGTCCTCATATCATAACACTGGAGATGGTCATAAGAAATCAAGGCTATTTTCTGTACGATTCAATTAGTCAGTCAAATATGCTTTGTATTCTGTTGCTGACATTAACGACTCTTTCTGGAGATTTTTTCATGGCAGTAGTGCCAGTATGGTTGAAGCAACTTTGGTATTTCCAGCTGGGATTTATCTTGCAAAAGCAAAGCAAATTTTTTTTTCGAAACGCTAGTAGTTAGTTGAAAGCCATTCATGAAAACAAACAATGAGAAAGAATAAAGAGGGGCATTTATTTTCTTAATGTATATATTTTTCTCGGAGCCTTTTTCTTGTCAAATTCTTAATTATGATTGATCATGAGTCGATATTAATCCACCATGGCGCGTGAGTACTTCTAGCCAGAATGGCCAAGGCGAGAAATTTTGGTAGGATTCTAAGTGGAAGATTATTTCCGCATGAAATACTGCAGGGCATAAACGTGACTACGGCAGCCACGAGTTTTTGTAATCTGCGTGGGGTGGTCGTCCATATCATAACATTCATACTCCTAGATTTAATGCGTTTACAACCTCAGCTGTTTATTGTTGTCACTTGTCACAGAGGACGGGTAAGGCTCTCGTATAAATCCTTTGACAGGGGAACGTAATATAATTTTTATGAGTATAATTTCAAATTGTGATAAAATTCTTAAATATGACCGAAATGGAAACCGATATGATCTTCCAGTTATTGGACAACCATGTAAAGAAGTGTCACAAACTTTCACTATGGAGATCTGTACTTCTGTAGGTTAAGTTCTACCGCTCTCTCTCTGGCCAGAGATCAAATACCACCTCATGTTTAGTGCTGCGGACAAGTTCAAGTAAAACTTGAGTTTTCAAGTCAAGTTCAAGTTCGGGTCAAGTTCAAGTAGACCAATTTTTTTACTTGAATCTTTCGGGTCAAGTTCAAGTACGTACTCGTCTTGACCATGACATTCTAAGACAAGTCAGGTTCAAGTACAAGTAAGAGAAATTTACTTGAATCGCAAGTCAAGTTCAGGGTCAAGTAATGGAAAGAAAAAACTTGACCATGAACTTGAGATTTCATGGTCAAGTTCAAGTAATTTTAGATTGCGTATGCCATACAGGACGGAAGCAATTTCAAAATCACACTCCACTTTCATGTCGTGTCCAGGGCATATTGTTTGCACATGCCATTAATCAAAGGACAAAATTCAAAATCAGAGTCCGTTTTTTTATAAAGATCTTGTTTACCAGACGTTGCTCATTGTTATTTGCTGCAGCGGCCTCTCCATGAAATGAAAGAATTATCTTGATAATTCATATTGTTGCTTAGAATTATTATTTTCAACTTGTGTACATAAATTTCAATATATGTAAATTGAGCTTGGATGGCTCTTTACAAAAAGCGTTTAATACTGTAAATAAGTAAATACTAGTTTATTAAATTTTAAATAAAGAGTACTGGTAATGATCAAATAGGTATATGCACATATATACATATAAAACATTAAATAAAACTTGACACCATGTAAAACTCGTAAGATATACAGTGAAAGTCCGTTATAAGGGCTCAGCTTATAAGGAATGTATCGATATCAGGGATGCATTTGTTTGACCCCAACTTTCATTTACACAATGTTTTAGACGTTTTGTATAAGGGAAATTCCTTTATAAATTATATAGTCCCTTATATCGAACTTTTACTGTACTCAGTATGTGTTCAAAGTTGTCCTCGAATGGTTTTAAATAAAAAGTAGCAATAAAATTGTTTTCTAAAATGGTTTTCAGTCTGAACGAAATATTTGCTGCAGCAAGTTCGACAAGTTATTGTGGCCATGTTTAATTTTTTTTGATACTTAACTTGAATTATCAAGTTCAAGTCGCGTTCAAGTCATGGTCAAGTCAAGTTCAAGTCAAGTTTGGAAATTTAACTACTTGATCAAGTTCGGGTCTTACAAAAGTTACTTGATTACTTGAACTTGGCAAGTCAAGTAATTACGCGAACGCGAGTTATCAAGTTCAGGTTGTGTCTTGAACATTACTTGAAGTTTCGTGATCAAGTCAAGTTCATGGTCAAGTTTTGAAATTACTTGACCCGATCGCAGCACTGCTCATGTTATACTACCTATACAGTTACATTGTAATGCATAAATCGTTACCACCCAAACATGCATATGTATGTATGTGTACCACTCAATAATAAACTTCATCTAACAATCACATACATATGTACGTACATATATTGTCGGTGTGTATTGGCAAAATAGCAAAGTGTATTGACAGCTGAATTTAGCAAAACTAAAAATAAACTGTAGCGAGTAGTCAAGTTGTAGTTACATTTATATTTTATTTTTAACTCTAGCTTATCCTCTCTTCTAAGTTGAAAGAGTGGATAGCGTCGCTGAAGAGGCAAAATGGACTAAGTGCAATTTCGATTAAAATCAAAATGGTCTACATGCAGTTTTACTAAATGCAAAATGGAATAGATGCATCAAGTTTTAAAAGCAAAATGGAATAAGTACAATTTCGTCTAAAAGCAAAATGGTCTACATACATTATGAAAGTATACACGCATGTAGACCATTTTGCTTTTAGTGAAAACTGCATGTAGTCCATTTTGCTTTCAGGAAAGCTTGCAACTATTCCATTTTGCCTTTAAGGAAAAAGGCATGTAGACCATTTTGCTTCTAGTCGAAATTGCACTTAGTCCATTTTGCCTCTTCAGCGACGATAGTCTCCGTCTCCGTGTCCGTGTCCGTGATGGTAAGATTCAAATATTCGCGCGCTTTTTTTATTGGCTGAGCCAACAATAACTGGCTAAATAAATTATTAAAATTATTTTTTTTAAATTAAAAAAAAATATTAAAGCGTTATACTGTTGTGCACTTTTTCTTTTTTTTTGAATGAAAAAAATAATGTTGCTCAAATGAAAAAAGGATGTTAAAAAGTCTTAATAATCGAAATTATTAAAAATTTAATTTAATTTTAATTTTTTATTAATTTTTTTGCGGATTAGAGATTCAAAAAGCGAGCTTTTTTATTTGCTGAGCCAGCAATAGCTGACTAAATAAATAATGAAAATTATTATAAAAAAATTAAAAGCATTATACAGAAGCAAGGGCGGCGACATTTCACGGGCAGCCGTCCACAACCAAGACGGCCCACTCACTCTTTCAAATTAGAAGAGAGAATCATTTTAAAAAATTTAAAGCAAAATTAAATGAAAAAATCGTTTTACCGTACATTAGTCTACACATTTACTAGGGTTGTACAGCTAGCTATTGCATACAACTGTTATTTACTGTCTACCCTTTTTACATTTTCCTCGCAAAGCCAGCAATTTGCTGGCTGTGCAGTGCTCGTTTTAGTTAAAATCAATTCATAAAAGTTCAGCCAAATAATAAAAATAAAAATTAGACATAAATTAGTATTAAATAGCTAGTTTTGTACTCTCACAAAAAAAACTTATATTGCAGTGCAAGAGTATAGTTTTACATTATTATTGAGCAAATTCGTTGAAATATTTTTCATACGCATTTTTATATTTTCTTATCTTGGAAATTTAATCTTACCTGCGACTAATCTGTCCATTAAATTTCTCAACCTATTTTCAAGAAACGTGTCAAACTGATACAAAGAATTATTTCAATTGTGTTATATATTACCCACTTCGATAATGCAATAAATTTCATTTAGTCCTATTAATGACAATATTAATGGGATTTTTTTTTCGTCACATTCAAGCAGATTTAGGGGAGAAAGGAACTATCTATTTATTATTATGCATTCATTTTGAAAAACAACTAGTGATGGATTGTTGCTTGTAGCCAATGTGGACCAACGAGATCGTGCTACTGACATTTAATGAGGTCAAACGTTGGTCATTTTGAAATTTGTCCAGCTATAAACATCTAATACGATTTTTAATTAAGATTTGTTTTGTTTATTTTGTGAGTTTTGCTATGATTTACTTGGTTCACACTATAACATTCGTTAACACTTATGCGTCCTGTATTTTGTATGAAGCGGTCTCAGTGAGTGCTTGTTCAAAAGGTACATTTACTACGAATACGAGTGAATTTTCAAAAGATGTTAATTTAAGTAAAATTATTTTTTCCAAGCAAGTCTTGACTGGGTCACATTTCCTTGACTGTTGAATCTAGAGTTTTGGGGCTATGTGAAGAAACAAATGTGTAAAATTCTGGTTGAAAATTTGGTAGAAAATAGGGGAATAGTATATTTTTACCATGGTCCCAATTGGCTAGTGGGGAGACAAATGTATTACCGAACCATATATAACGTTTGATTTGGCTAGTAGTAGAGTTTTTGAAGTACAGTGAGGCAGATGTTCTCTGTTCAAAAGGGACACAAAGAAATATGTAATATATGTATGTGTATATAAATATATAATATACATAAAAAAGATAAAGGAAACTTCAGAACTGGCATTTGATATTGCCCAGTGAGCAATGCAGGTCCGATGGTGCTTCCCTTCATAAGACAGACATTGACTGAAAATTTGGAAGCGTTGATGAATTTTTACGCTTATCAGGAAGTATTACATTAATAGTTAGCATATATTGGGGTGCTATTTTCAACTCCAAATTTTGTTCTGTATGATCGAACAAAACTATTTTAGAAGATCGTTTATAGAACTGGAAGAGGACGGACAACAATAAAAGGAGATGCATGTTGAAAAAACGAATGCTTCCCGAATTGTGTTTTATTGGCAATAAATATAAAGATCTGCATTGCAATAGTACATGTATACAATCAATAGGAACGACTAAAGACAATTAAACAGGATAGAACTGAAGTACATTAGAGTTATTGCTACTAATTTCCTATTAAATTGATAAAGACTCGTGTAACTTACTCGTCTACTCATAAGTATTGCATGCTTTAACAACTGATAAAATATAAACAAACTTGCAATAACTAAGTCAGACGACTGAATTATAAATAACGGGATGCGATCGCAAAGATACAATTCTCGATTGAAAAATCGTTGAAGACGCACGCCCAAACCTCTTTACCCTCCTTGTTATTTTTTGATTGTTCGTCACACACAAGAATAAAATTGCACCCAAAAACTTGACATTCGTAATATAAGTTGACAGACTTCATATGGTACAAATTTTTTGATTCAACATGCATACTTTCATACAAAATTAATATAAGAGCCAAGAGGATTCCATTAATATAAGCATTAGGGTATAAAACATCATGGTCCCGCCCGAGCAGGGAAAATATTACGCACTAACTTCTCTAATACTTTGCAGTATACATTAATTTGTGTTGTTTTGATATTTGATTTCAATTATCTTGTACAACAAAAAGCTAGAAAGTACTAACATACACGTATGATTGGGTTACAATAAAATTAAACAAACATATATTAATATTATTAATACAGCAAAAGCAAGTTTCAGACAGATTGTAGATAATCAAGTGAGTACGATTCTTCACATTACATTACATTTACGATGGGTTAACGACTCGATCCGCCAATGGCTGTTTATATAATTGGAATACAGGAGTAAATCACATCCCTGGCTGGGATCATGTTGACTTTTGCAGTTCGATCTGACCCTCCAGAGATTTGGCTAAGTACATCACAAATAGCTAGAAAAAAATATACATGCTATGTGAGTTTTCTTGTGCTTAGCTATTGAACTAATTTAATTCAACCTGAACCAACATGTACCCTAATGAGCTTCATAGAGACGTAAGTTTTGGCCATGCGGAATATGCAGGCATCTTTTAGTTTCAACGGCATTGAATATTTACCTGCATGAGCGCTATGCCGAGAGTGGAACTTGCAACTATATAGAGATTCCGATTTATCCACGATTTTAATGCATCTATACAACCCTGCGTCCACACTTTTTCCTTTGGATTGGCATCATTATGAAGTGAAGCAGACCCCTTACTCTGTGGAAGTAATTCCTTCGAAGGTTTCCCCTGAAAAGAACATTATAAACTACTTACTTTTGCATATATGTACATCTAAGAACGAAAAATTTTTTTTGCATTTACCTAAAATCAAGTGTAGTAAATTTTCATTTAATATTGAATGATTACTGAATTAATTCAACTTACATCCCCTTGAACACCATAACCGCACATGATATTAATAAGTCCACTCTGAAAATAGAGTAAAAATATTAAAATGACTTAATGTTAGGCTCCACATATATTCTCCTCTCTCTGCTGTATAAAAATAGTTGCACAGCAATGTAAACAAGGAAAATTTGATAACAAAAAGTATTTATCATAGCTACAAACGAATTAAAGTAAAACATTTTTATGAAAATGTTTTTCAAATATCTCTACTGCCTGTTGGACCATACTAACAAAGCATATCCGTACATCCGTTTTTGTTACTGGCATTTTGTATAAAATCAAACCCTGTAAACAATTTAACATTAGTAATTATAAAACAATTAATTTCGGAACTTACGGACATATCAGTGGCATTTTTACAACAGGAATAAGGCACGCCACATCTCTCTACGCTCTGATTCAGTTCAGGACTAGTGCAATTAAAGTATTCATTTTTGGACCAGTCTTCGTAACTTCTAGAGCTGAGCCCACAGCAATGAAACTGAAAAAATAAAATCCACATAGTATATTCACAACTCCTCAATTAACAAGGTTATGTCAATATCATGTACAGGAAATACTACTGGGAAAAAGACTGTGAAGTCAAGATCTATTTATGAATTTATAAAACTTACTTCTTGCTGAACGAAGTCTATTAAGTTCTGAAGATCTGGATCTTCTCTGTATTTCTGAATTACATTGTCAGTTAGATAATTCGATATAATTCCCTCCACACGATTTGGGTACACAAAACATAGAGTGGCAACTGCTAGCTCGAGTAAGAAAAATATAAGCAGAGCCACAGAGTACTGGAACCAATAAAATGAGCATATGTAGAGAATGAAGTATCAAAATCAGAAATACGAACATTTGCTGACCAACTATTAATGAAAGAAATATCGAGAGGATGTTCTTACCGCCTTTAAAAGTACACAATTTTCCCGAAGTGCGCCTATACACCCGAAAAAACTTACGAAAAAAATCACTGCGCCAATTATGGCAATAATAAGACCAACATTAAAAAGAACGTCAGCCACTTCATTCACTCTGAGTCCCTCGCCTGATTGAAACTGGTCCACGAGTGCGTACAATCCGATCCCGATTAATGCTCCACCGACCAACTGAAATACAAAATATAAATGAATGAACTCTTTTCTTCAGCATGCTACCCAAGATATACTACAATCACAAATTAAACATCTTTGTTTTGTAATATTAACGTTTGAATATTAATTCGTAACTGTTTACAGTGACGTACCCAAAATATGAAGTTAAAAAAGAACATGGTATATTTTAGACATGGGCTAATAAAATTAACCCCTCGGGGTCGATGTGGTCGGTACTCATACTGCACAGGAACCATTCGCTCCATACGCCTAGGTTGCTCCCGCATTTTAAACTATGTTCTAAAACTGGATGAGTGAACGGAAGAACAGAAGTCCCTTGGTGTATTAATGCCCTGGAATGATAAAACAAACACATCAGTTATTCAACAACCCGACATTCTTAAGATTACATCCTGATAATAACTACTGTATCACAATAAGACAAACATACAATATCACTTAACATGTGATATCATCTGCATGATATGCAGCGATGCTGCAAATGCGTGCACAAAAAAAAATCTTTTATTTCACTGCAGAAGTTCCAAGACCTTCAACATTAAAATATCAACAAATGCATGCACTGTGTAAATCCAGTTAAAAAAGAAACAGAGGAACTAAATTCCAATATTATGTATATACATATATATTTCTGCACAAAAATTAATTCTACACGAAAATAATTTCCGTCATACATACCTTGAACTGGCAGCTACTACTATAACGCGTACTCCAACATTGAGACTCAAGATTAAAATCTCAGAATTGACACACGCAGGAGGAAGGAAAGACTTTGACAACGGATCCAAGATGAGTAATTATATTCTTCCTGAAACAGAGACAAATACACAAAATGTGGGTGAAAAACACGAGGAGGCATTACACTTCAGTACCGACCATATACATAATCTGTACCCTGCGTAAGTATCATACGATTACGTGTATATACATAGTACCTACTACTGAATAAAGCATAAATAATACTCGAATGAGTCATTTCGTTTCGGGTTTAGCGTTACTCCTTCAAAATCTTTCGTATGTATTTTACAGTTTCGAGTGAGCATACACTTTCTGTACACTATGATTTAAGAGGAATCCTGTTTGTTAGTTTATATACCTCTGCATTCAAGTAACTTCACAATTCTCACTTCATCCCTATGCTTGCCTTCTTCTCAAGTAATTACGTCAATTGACTCACACTACTTGCATATACCCTTCACAGAAATACTGACAAATGTAGCTTCCTGACTGATAAAGTCTATGTTATGAACACAAAATAAAAACGTACTCATATTTGTCCACTACCAAACATATCTTTCTAAAGCCGCACCACAAAAGTTGTGCTCAAACAATCCCTTTGTGTATGCCTGACATGACTTCATCCCAAGGAACTACCCTAATGACATGAACACTACTGAAATGCTACACAGGCAGATTTACTTCAGCACGAAAATCAAGACAAGTACTTTGTACACCACGGAAATTGAATCACACATGTTTACTGTTTGCCTACCACATGAACTATGCACTTGTGTCTATTTATTCCTCACCTCAATAAAGAGAACAAACTTCTCAAATGGAATTAGTGTTGGGAGTAAATCGTATAATACGACACCTTATTATGTCTTTGACCTAGTCCTGCCACAGATCTTCACCATAAAATCGTGTCTCTTCCCTGTGAGTAGATAGATAAACCACCAATAAATCCCTTTATTATTTCTTTGAACCATTTGCTCTCAAGAACATACTACCCTGTACTAGTTGAATCTTTGACTTCAGAATCAGAAATAATGCTGAATAATTTGAATCTAGCTCAATATAATTTAAATGACTCACGAAAAATTTTATTGCGAATGCTCAACCCTCAATCCTTCTGAGTGAGTAACACTAACACAAAAATATTTTAGATCTTTGTTTATACAGTCAGCCATTGGCGCATTTTTATCTAATGTACATTGAAGTATGTATAGACTTATACGTACATAACTGCAATAATAAAACAATACATGTCAAGCCAACAAAAGTTTATTTTATAGTAAAATACATATACTTTCGTATTACTTGAGTAACGTGTAATTGATAACAACGGAGTAACGCAATATAGAGCATGATTTTTGCCTCAATACTAAATTTCTAAAGAAGCAATTCGTTTTGCACAAAAGAAAGTTTTCAAAATGATGAAGATGGGCTTGCCTGGCTATGTCAGGAAACAATGCAATTTAAGAAATACGTGAATACACTTTGACAGCACAACAATTAGTAGAAACTACTGGAGGAAATGTGAACTCCAAGTTAACAGTCAATGTAAAAATCCACTCAGAGTATAAAGCCTTGAAAGGTTGAAGAACTGATACTCGGGTTATTAACAAGAATTCACACTTAAATTAATATTTATTGCACGTTATTCTCACAGAATCAGTAATGTCACGGATTTGTACAAATACGTTCCTACGAACTAAAAATGTGCATACTGCGTTTCCTCGTTAAACCAGTAGTAAGAATGCGTTCAAAAAAACCAGTGATATTCAAGGAGGTCATGCCAGACTGAAAATAATATGTTACGAATGACCTTCAACTAACTCCCATCGTAACTTAACATATCTAAAGGAAACATGTCGTTGCGTTCTATTTGACGCTTCGACATAGTACAGGTGGATTGTTATAGGTACATTCCTAATACCGGATCCAACGATTTTACTTATTTTCTACACATCTACAAATTAAAATTGATGACGTCAAGGGAAAAGTGATAGTTTTGCCAAAAATTTTTATTATAGGCCTGACGGAAAAAAGATTTTGACCGAAAATTCCCCACCATATGTACAGACGTCAACTGTCGGACAAAAAGGGAGATTTTCAACGAACTCATTCAATTTTACGAGGTCTTTGGATTCAATATTTACTGTACAACTTTTTAAAATTGTAATATTCCAATGTGCCAGAATCAAATGCAAATCTTACTGATTGAAATAACAGCTCTTACTCTTCCATGATTCAATATTAATTTTAGAATTTTACTGTAATCCTCATGCTAATACTGAGGCTTCTTGTCCTATGGTTATTTATTTCAGGTCAGGAATGCACAGCTTAAACTTCTGTGGTAGTAATTATTCACACAATATTTTTCATCACGAATTCAATCAAAAGGATTGAAATCCCACAATAATATGTATTATTTATAAAGAAATAGACTTCACAATTGCGAAGAATCAAGAATCACTTTAAAGAAACAATTTATCAGCTACCTCCCGTTTGTGAATTCCGTGCTCTGCAAATTGTGCGATTTAAGCGAATACTCTCACTTGATGGAGTCATAATGGGAATGGGAAAAATTCTGTTCCTGTGCAGCACATAATAACACAGAGAGATATCACTGTAAGCTAGACAGAGGAAAAACCAACAAACTAAGTAAATGCTTTAGTCTATCACGTACAAACTCTAAGCTAACAAACTGAGAAAACAGTGAGGATTATCTGCATGGTAAATGGTAATAACTTTCCAGTGATTCTGAAACTACGAGGACGGATGATAAAATGATACTCAAAAGAGACTTTCGATTTTGCTGTACGTAACTTCGTCTTGATGTTATACTAACAATAAGTAAGCTTTGTAGATAATTGTTTATTTTGGGTCCCTTGCAACATAACAATCGAATCCTTGTATGCTTATGTAGCCACAAAGAGATGCTCTGGGGACTTCTGTCCGTCCAAAGGGGATCAGACGCTAACTCACAAGTTATAAGTATGATGATCTGAGCTCTGAGCAGCAGGAATGGCCGTGGTTTATAACTCCATACAATAAATGACTCAACACTTCTATCCAATACCATATAATATTACAATATTTGCTGCTACCTTGCCGAGGGGTTTTACGAACAAGACTCACTTCCTCTGTACGGCTTACATGATGTAGTTGTAATGTGACTGCTTAATTTGAACATGTACAACAACTATCACAGTACAGGTGTGGATTCAAGACAAGTTCTTTACATACATATATTTCTACATTTGTACGAGAGCAGTATGGTTCCTATCTTCCTATTTATGGAGTACCCATACTCACGAGCTCACAAGCTCTTCGTTATTATGAATTGAGTCCAACCTTGCGGAAATACAGCCCACCGTACAATAGCCTCCTGCCTCCTGAGCTTCAAGCTCTGTGTTTGGTACAATTTAATACAGACAGATACTCAATTGTACGTAGTGTAAGGACATAAAGCCTATACACGGATTTTAGAATTAAGGTAACGTAAAGATTTTAAAATCTATCTCGCCGTAAAACATTAACAAAGCATTCAATTCAAATATAATGTGGAGTCTAATTTACTTCATTTGGCGGTTCATCATACGTTCATTACCCCTGACGCTGAACGCAATGCTCTTAAAATTTTGTGCAGAAATACTATAAAAACACATTTGTCATGCTTGACTTAACTGCTGCATTGAGTAGAAAAGAATTATTGTACGAGTGGAAAATTCTCTTTCATAGAAACATCACACCTAACATTTTCACATATGAAACCAGTCCTGCATTAATGTTAGTTTGAGGATGGATTTCAATCCGTTATGGTACAACAACCAACCATAAGTAAACAAATATACAGACGCAGTTAGTATTAGTTCTGTCATATGCAGATGTAAACAAAAACGGCTCAAATTAGTTTGCATGCGAAAACTATTCCGTTGGTAGTTGGTATATGTACATCCCATTATCAGTGGACATGACCACACCAAATTTTACAGATTGTCTTACAGTGAAGTGTCCCGCAAAGGACGACACGACAAAACTTGAATCTTCACGTACATAGATGACAAACTTCTGGTAAATATTCATACCATGAACAATCTTACTACGTACTATCCTAATGACTTTGTCCGTCTCTATACATACTTACCTACTGTGTAGGTACGAAATTCCCAGAGAGTAACTAACTCATGTACTGGGGTTATGCTTACAATAAAACCACATTAAATCATTCTTTGTGAAATTATGATTTAACATGCCAAGGTTGCTGCTAAACTAGTACTATAAAGAGACACTATAACGTCACGATTTGTATCTTAAGCACCACCAAGATTTTGTGCTTAAACGTAATGCATAATTCCTCAGCGTATCGAATTTTACACTTGAGATCATTGATACAAATGAAGTCGGAAGGAAGGTGCTTTATTATACAATAGTATCAAGGTATATCAGTTTAAAATACACCATGTTTTTAACTCTTGTCGTTAAGATCTATTTTTACGATTGTTCCACGTTTCTTACCCATACGTGCATACCTACATATCATAGATCCCCCCGTATGTATATCCTTCTGTACGTATTTAAAATCAATTTCAACAAAGTGCACAGCAGCTATTATGCCGTCAACATATTCTTAAGGTCTACTTTAAAATCTCATTGTCATACGTACGTCCTTACATGACCTTTAAAATTCACAAACAAGAAACATAGTTCAACCTTTGAAAGCCACTTCGCGAATAGTATAAATTCCTGATTAACTATCTTCAAGGAATGTCGACTAGTTACTGCATTCAATGTAACTGGCCCAACACCCGTATCACATTAAAAACATGAGATCGTAATCACGGAATAATTTAGCCCCAAATTAATCAATTATTACTATGTAACTATGTTTATTCCAACCATGTATTTCTTCCTCCGTACCTTTTTTCTTAATTTTAAAGAATTCGGTTTATACCAGCTTCTGTAATTTCCATCGAAAATACCAGCACTTAAAATGTCTACTCTTCAAAGTTGTATGTTCAAGCAACCAACAGAAAACGCTCATTATTATTACAGTTTGAAAAGCCAGCTTTGTAATGTCAACAAACGCATACATCCAACCCTGCGATCAAGAGCCTCCGAGGCTAGCACTCACAATCAAATCAATGTCCGCATTCTCAACAAACAAGCGACAACATGTGCTAAAAGGCTAAAACAAATGTGAATATAAGAACAGTTGCTGAAATGAGAACTTAATTAGCATATCATTGTTACTTGTAAACTTCCCACGACAAAAGTAACGATATTAGCCAGCACAGTCAATACATTTTCCTCGTACATACTACAAAGCTACGTGCGTAACCACGTAAACGCTTAAGGAAACAATCAGAAATCAATTAACTGGAACTATAGGCGTGTCACGTCAACTAATTCCAACAACTGTCACCGATTACCCATCCAAACACATCCATAGCCGATACGAATCGCGCCACTAGTATGCATACTGGATTATCATAGACACTACAAGCACCTAAACAAACATACGCTTAAATGACATTAGAAGGCCCAGCTGATATTACTTATGACAGTCATGACTTATTTTCGTCTAATAACCTTATAACTGACACATCGACCATAATTACTGCCGTACATACACCCAAAATCAGGAATTAGGTTGAACAATCTCATAAAGACAATTCACAACGAAACCCAACGTTTCTGAGGACACTACACCACCAATATCTACAATTAGTACTGTACCAGCCTTCCGCTCTCCCAAACCACAGGAGTTGTCAAGTTCTAAATCCCCTCATCAATGAAAGAAAAGGAATCACATTAATAACTGTAACACAATTAAGAAATCAGCATAAAACTCACAACAATACCTTCACCAGCACAAATAATAACTACGAACCTCACACATAACCACCTCAATTACTGACACATCTGATAAAACAAATGAGACCATCGGAATGTTTCTCCACTGACTTTTTTAATAGCCCCACAATTCAAAATCCTACACAATTTCCGGGAAGTTCCCAAGAAAGATCTTTCCCCAACAATGAAGTGATTGATATCATCTCTGCAACTGTACCTAACTCAGCCTGATTACTACAAAATCACCAAATTACACACATAATCAAAGTATAATCATATACAATTGAGAACCTCAAAGACGACTATACCTGTTGAGCCCAACTGATTCCTTTAACGAAATTCTATCATCAGCATACAATTTCACGCTGGAGGTCAAACAATTACACCAAATCGTTAGTCACACCAGTCCCAAATCTCATGGAATTTGTAATAAGATTTAAACTCCTTCACACCTTATCTATCTACAAACGTTCTGACTATATACCTGCACTCACTCAGTAGTATCAAATCTCCACACAAACACGGCAACTGTTTTGGACAATTTTGGCATAAAAAATCTCACTCTAAATAAATTCCGAACAATCCATTTGGCTTTAATATATCCTTAGATTTCCGACGAAATTTCGACACAAAGGATGAATCACATTACAAACACCAGTGTACAAAAACAGAGCAATGTCATGAGCAGCCTTTATACGTAGGAAATATAAATACTGGAACTATTTTAATTAAGACTTTTGTAATAGGAAGTAACTGTCGAACTGTAATGTATTTATATCCGTGGAAATATATCTCGTGGGATGTGATAATTCCTAACTACATTAATCTCACAACACACAAGTGTCGACCCTTGTCTTAAGTCTGTTCCGACGTAAACAAATTCGACTTTAAATTTGAACTTGGTAGCGAGTCCGAAACCTCACCCTTACGCCTCGGCCCACAGCATAGTATAGTGGAGTTGAAAGGGAAATTCAAAGTTTGTGTGAGATGATGAGGAGGATGCTCGATGATCGAGCTCAAACTCAAAGGAAGGGAAAAACAGACGAACACATACGAACTCTGTACCTCAGACTTGAGAGTGAGAGAGGAGCAGAGCTTAGAGTTTTAGGTGTTCCAGTCCCTGGGTGTTCTTCTAACATGCGTATGATGGCATCAGAATAGGGTTCTCATTTCGTATGTCTACTGTCCACACATTTCCTTTTGTGTGGGTGAAATGTGTCCTTTAAACCTAGGCCTATGTGTAATAAGTACTACATATGTATTTACGTTGATGAAATCAGGGAATTATTACAGAGTAGGGAGGAAATCCTGTTTGGAAGAAATCCATGGCGTGTGTGACTCGTATTTTGCTCACACATAGTTAAATAATCCGAATATCTTCACAAGGGAGGGAGTCATAAGGAATGGGAATCGGGCGTAATAAATTCCTTCCTATGCCAACTTCCCTCCGTGTACTTATTTCGCATGTATGAAGTGAGACGTGGGAATAACTCAGGAAATCATGATTGTCTGATTAGTGGGTGATTTGCATAGTAATTACGAGCTCCAACGCTCCGATTCCAAGTTCCAGAGGAATGTGAAAGTATTTTTTTTCGGGCTTTCGACTCTTCTAAGGATTCATTCTTTAAATAATTTTACTCCACATTTACTGGGGGAAAAATTACTTTTTTTTGAAATTCCCAATCACATTTCTGGAATTACTGGGAATGGAGTATGGGTAGGGACGTAGGGAGTATTGTATCCAAGGAGTGCATATGGTATTTCAGGCTGAGGAGAATTTCGAGTTGTGAGAGGGAAATTAGTAGTTGGAATGTTCATAAATAGGTTGTAAGTAGATTATTACAAGGAACAATAAGGTCATGAGGATAGTAGTACTGTATTAGTCAACAGTGGAACAACGCATTGAGGCATTTATTTACTACAATGAAGAGAGAGAGTATGTACAATTGTTATCAGATGTGGAAATTTTTTTATTTAATAAATAATGGATTGAAAAATTGTCGTGGAGAAGAATGTGGTAAGATGAGCATAGAAAGAAATCCTGTATACTTATACTATGTAGTCAGATTCAGTTTCATGCTCATGGCATGAGACGTTACCTAACCTGTTTTAAATAAATTACGTTGTGCTAGCAAGTACGGATTTCTGTTGTATATGAATATGTAAGCACAGGGCTGACAAATTTTATTAGTAGGGAATAGTTTTGAGCTACTTTACAAAGATTATGAAATCATTGGGTGGTAGGGATTCCCTGATATATCTTGTATTTGCATAGGAGATATGTGTATGATATGATATTCCTGAGGCTCATGTTCAGGCTTCAGGTGTTCAGGCTAACTTGAACAATGAAAGTTTTTATATGACACTTTCTGTTTCAATGAAATTATAATAATTTTGTATTAAATTGCTGAAATTATTCGTCAGTATGATCATTTTAAACCTCAGTTCAAATTACATGATTGAGGCCTTAAAAAGTATGAACATTGAGTTTAAGCACTCAACAATTGAATTGTTGAGTCGCATGGAGGCATTAAGGGTAGATTATTGAAATGAGTTATATTTTCCATCAGGGACTGGGAGCATCAGGGACGTCAGTGACTTTCCTGAAACTTGTGAAAATTATTAGAAGGTCACGTGGAGAAGTGGGGTCATTTGTGGGAGTTAATTAAAATTGAGAGCATATAAATATAAATCTAGTCGTATTAATAATAATAAAGCTTTTTATAAAAGTTCAAAGTTAAATAGCTTAATTTAGAATACATATTTAATAGATTTCTAGTACTTTCTATGCCAGTCAATTTTAATTGAATTTCTAGTCAGCGATTAGAAATTGTATTAAAAATATGTTGAAAATTTATTAGTAATATGCTCATAGTTTTAACAGTAAACGCTTTCTTCGCCTGGTCGGCGTCACTATATTTTTTTATTATTTCTGGCAACTTTCGAAGGTTTACAAGGAGGATCGTGTCAATACATTTGAAAGGAAAGTCATTAACATGCCAAAATAATTTTTTCCAAATGAGCTAGTTTTTCGATTTGCCCTCTAACTGTTGTCGTACAATTTAGACTGGAGAAGTTGTTATTATAATTTTATTTTAGTTCATGTAAGTATCACATAAATTTTATTGCAAAAAAACCTTTCAGCTTCACCTAATATGCTATTCTTAGTACATTATTGCTGACATATGGCAAGATCAAACCAAGCACTTCGGATTATCCAGTTGCTCCTGTTTAAGAACTAAAATCTTAGGAAATATGTCAAGGTTTGTCAGTAGCTTTTATAAAACTTCTCGTGATTTACTTTCACTCTCCAGTGCCCAGAACACAATAAAGTTCAGCGCGTGCCGCTACATCTTACAACTAAAGATCTGAATGAGTACGCTCGACATTCATAAACAAAGAGCATCGAGATCCCAGTGTATTTATTTTCCGAATATATTTTCTTAATTTACTGTAATGTAAAAATAAATAATAAAATGTTAAGGGTAAGTATTTAAATTTTTGTAACTACTAGCGCTCTTTTGTAATTAGCAGAAATGCAGGGTTACTTACTTGGGGGTGGGGGGAGTCATAGTCACATATAAATTGTTTCGGTTTTAGTGAAAATTGTATTGCTTTTAGTGAAAATTTCATGTCATCAATTCATTGAAAAATTCATTGATCATAAAATAATCTACCAGGGATACTTGACTTTAGCAAGAACGAGTCACTGTCATGAACATATTGAAACTAACATGGAAGATTGAAAATAGTTACGGCCACTCGTACCATTAAAGGCGAGCGACATAACAATAAATTGCATCTTTTTATATACAATATTTTATGATCATGTAAGAATTGTACTTAGCGTAGCAAAGGGAGTATACCTCACAATGTAATTTAAAAAACACCTGATCCGATTTTGACCAACGTTTATGCTAATATTAATTCAAATAAATACGATGAGTTCATTTTTACTAAAAGTAGGTTTTACAACTGGCTTCGCTGGCAGTTCCTATACAATTGTTGTCGATTTGTGTATAAATCGAGCAAAATTTCGCAGCACGTATTAGTATAATACAGATGGGAAATTCCTGAATAAACTTAACTTGAATGGATAATGATCAGAAAAATATTTAATGTCTGCAGTCATTAATGAACGAAGAAGTTGGCTTCTGTCACAGGGTGCTGTCAACCTAAACAGATTAGAAATTTAAACGAGCATTTAATTTTATTTAAAAGCAATTTTACAGCCGTATACGTAAAACCGGCCCAAATATGATATTGATAACTTGATAAATACCGTGTTTTCATGATTTTCCAATCATTGCATCCCCAGATCCATCCACCTTTGTGAATGGCTTGAGTATGTGGAATGTATTTTAAAGCATTTTAATTGATCTAAAATTAGACCACTATTTAGAAAGAATAGTCAGTAAAGTGAGTAGTTTATTATTATACATACATATTACTCCTTATTTCAGAGCACATTCGATTGTAGTGCACAATCTCAAAATTTTCATTGTCAGTTTCAAATTATTTAATAAATTTTATCAAAATCCATCTTGTGGAAACCCTTAAATAATATTTGCAATGGATTGTAAATCGTAACCACGTAACTACGAGATCAAAAAGTATGTTTAAAATGAAGGATATCTCTCACTATACCCGGACTTAAGGGCTGAATATATTTATGTAATTGTATATTGATCTTCAAACGCTACAAAGCCTTTGATAATTGAAATCAGGTCAAGGGTTACGAAGAAATGTAAAAATCCTTTGTTGAAGGTTGGGAAAAGGATAGGAAACTGTTTTTTTTTTCGTCCAGAATAATTTTCAAAAAAAGAAAATCCGTTTACCAAAATATCCTTACTAAAATAATAGTTTTTCACAACTACATTTAAACACTCACTACTGGAGTAGAGCTATATATTATTTTGTATAAATATGTAGCATACATTATGCGTTCGGTCACTAGTATTTATAATACTATTTACATGACTTTTCTGTCATTCTTACAACTGTAGATTAGTTTCTTCAAAGCTTTCATTACAATAAGACGTGCTTTATTTGCTCACATTTAAACTTTTCAACTGAACTTTTTGCGTATAATATTCACTTTAAAGCATCCTATTTCCAAACCCAATCTATAGCTGTAATCAAAAAACCTACATAATAAAACTCATTCCAATTTGAACCGTTTTTACTTCCAAATTTAGTACTGATACCCATTATGGCAGACTCTAAAAAGTCCACTGAATCACAAAAAAAGTCAACTACTGATGCTACCAAAAAAGCTTCCACTGACTCACAAAAAAAGTCTACAACTGACGCAAGCTTACTTCCGGAGAATCTTCCAGAACCTCTTCAAAATATTTTTCAGTAACTTATTGTAGTTTATTTCATAAACATTCATACATTTATTTTGTACGTAATTATTGTCGTGTCAGGTGACCTTATATAGTAGTATCAGTACCTTCTAATCGAATACCAAAACATAAATCATGACACTTTACCAATTTCCCCTTTTGTGTGAAAATGAAATGAATTACTTTGACAATAATGGGATTACTGCATTCACGGTTACACTTACAGTATTGTCTCCTGGCCTCAAGTGTTCGACAGAAATATTTCAAGGGGAATTGCTCTTTGTAATACTAATATGATAGTTGGGGCAACTGGAAGCATTGTTTTCTTCGGAGGATCATGCAACAATAGTGCTAAATTGAGATTTTCGTGCTGGTATATAAAACATTTCATATGAACGAGATGATTATCTTTTTCAGACTGATTGACATAAACAAGGACAGGTACATTTCTGCTCTTCGTGAGGCTGTCGGCATTCGCTCAATTTCAGCATGGCCAGAAGCTCGAGCCGAAGTTGTTCGAATGGTTACTTGGGCTGGTACTAAACTTCGTGAATTGGGATTTGAAGTCGAACTCCGGAAAATCGGTGATCAGGTAAATAATGATGTACTCATGCAAATGTATTGTAATATTTAACGTTTAACCTCTTTATGCTTTCACTAAAATCGCTACGTGAGATCACACAGAAGTGTACTTTACCAAAATTATGCGTATAATATAAATACAAAATACACCTGGCCAAAGTTGGTTTACCCAACCCACCATAGAGTAATTCCAATAAACGTTTTACGAAGCTTATGTTAACTTCTTTCTGCTCTGTTCATTGTTTAAGACATTTGAAGATGGAACGGTTTTGGCTTTACCTCCAGTGATCTTTGCCTCCCTTGGATTCGACAATAGGAAAAAGACATTGCTTATTTACGGCCATCTTGATGTTCAACCCGCTCGAAAAGTTAGTGTGAAACTTACCATAAACTAAGTTTATCAGAACCATTCTTTGATTGAAAATTTTTATACAGGAAGATGGATGGGACTCAGATCCATTTCTGCTCAGTGAATGTCACGGTCAACTTTTTGGACGAGGTGCCACAGATGATAAAGGTCCAGTGTTGGGTTGGCTTCATGCTATTGAATGCTACCAAGCAATGAAATTAGATCTTCCAGTGAACATTAAGGTTTAAATAATATTTTAAAGCATATTTATACGATTCAAATGAAGGGTTATATCGGTAGAAAGTATGATCAGAATACAAAATGCCCCATTACAGTTTGTACTGGAAGCAATGGAAGAATCTGGATCAGAAGGTTTGGACGATCTTTTGAAAGCCCAGAAAGATAAATTCTTGAAGGTAAGTTTGTTGACGAACAATGACATAAGACTAGATATTAGATATTATACTGAACATTTTTAGTGTCTTGTCCATCAAATCAAAGCTATGCTCCAAAATGATTTTAGAACGTTGACCTGGTCTGTATCTCCGATAATTACTGGTTGGGTAAAAATAAACCTTGTCTTACGTACGGTCTTCGTGGACTGTGTTATTTTTTCTTGGAAGTCGAAGGAGGAATCAAGGATTTACACAGTGGTGTTTTTGGGGGAGCTGTGTAAGATTGTTAACTATGTCATAATATATGGGTATTTTGAATTTTGATGCTGTACTATACATCGCCCTTTCCATAATTCTAAAACTTTTTTTTATTTCAGTCATGAACCTATGGCCGATTTGATTTGGTTGCTGGATCAACTAACTGATCAGGATGGAAACATTCTAGTTCCTGGAATTATGGATGACGTCCCGGAAGAAACGTCAGACGAGCAGGAACTGTATGATGCCATTGAATTCAGTTTAGATGATTTTCGTCGTGAAATTGGTGTTTGTCAATTACGTTTCCCTCAGAGCAAAGTAAGTTAGGAAAAGAATTTACAATTTATATTTGATGATGTTGTCAAGTTTTCATGCTTTTCGTTTTAATTGGCAAGGTTCAGATTATTTATAAAAGTTTCAATTCATACAGGCGAAGACATTAATGCACCGTTGGCGGTACCCGGCCCTCTCCATTCACGGTATTCAAGGCTGCTTCAGTGATCCTGGAGCCAAGACTGTGATTCCTAGAAAAGTTATTGGGAAGTTTTCGATACGGTTGGTCCCAAACCAGACCCCAGATCAGGTGGAGAAGGTCGTCATGGCGTACATTAAGGAAAAATGGGAGACTCGCAAATCACCGAACAGTATGAAGGTAAGATTACATTTTTTGTTACCTTCATCTTCCAAGTATAGGTATTTGAGTTTACGGACACTGTTGCAGAATGTCTGAAGCTACGTATATTTATTTTAAACATTAAAAGAATTAATAGCTGTAAAAATTAATAATTCTGGCTTGCCCATCAGCTCAAACTGGAAGTCAATCTAATAATAATAATGTATACAACCATTAAGCATTAAGCCAATGCCAAATCACCCAAATTATAAAGAATTTAGTAAAGCGACACAACATGTGTACTGTAAATGAGGTGCCATTCATGACCTGTGAAGTTATCTCCATTCTGGTGACATTGACCCTGCAGGTATAAAGTTAACCAATTCGTATTTTTGCTATTAATCAGATATATTTGGCCGACGATGGAGTTCCTGCCTGGACCACAAACCCTTTCCATCCCAGTTACAAAGCAGCGCGTACGGCTGTAGGATATGTTTTTCATACATTCCCAGACATGATTCGGGAAGGAGGTTACATGAATCAAGTCCTTCTCCTTCAGGTTTCTTCCTGTCCTTAAATACCCTTCCTTAACCAATTCATTTCAATTCCTTGAAATCCTCCTCCATATTTATCATTAAGGGTCAGGGGTTCTCGGATACAATTTAACAGTAATGATGCTTTATAGGAAACAACCAAAAAGAACGTCCTGCTTTTGCCCATGGGTGCAAGTGATGATGGTGCTCATTCACAGAATGAAAAGATTGATATCCGTAATTATATCGAAGGGGTAAGTCGGGTTGATTGTTCTTACCAAACTGACATTTTCTCAAAGATACCACGGTATCCATTACCACAAATTTATATTTCCTTGTATATGTCAGACAAAAGTAATGGCAGCCTATTTGTACGAAGTGGGTCAGATCACTGAGCCGCTGGAGGAAGCAAAGGAAGAAGTCAGATGTAGTTGATTCATTTGCAAATTTTCCAGTCATCTTACTATTGTCCTGTATTTCTTTACGGAAATACGTTTTAGATTGTACTTTCTTAAACAACTTCCTCAGATAGAAACAATATCTGATTTTGATCTTGAGAAGTGGTTTGAAGTAAAGGAACATTCTACAGATCGTAACAGTCTCCTCCTTTATTTCCATCAAATTATTTATCGTTTACGGCCTCAACCTTTCTCTCCCAGTAATATACATAATGTAAACACAATATGAAACTATAAAATTCGGCTGACCCCAGTGTGTCAGTCATCTTATTTTCCCCGTTTCAATTGGAAGATATTGTTAAGGTGACGGATAGTGGGAGATACATATATCGTATGTATATAAGGGTAACTTTATGCATTAGGGTTAAGGACTCCTTTTTGGCGTTACGGATAGTAGCATACTAGGAGTCTTTTAGGTTGCGGAGTCCCCAATATTCAAGTATTTACTTATAATAGAGCAGGGGCAACTGGAAACATGGAATATTAAAAAAAAGTAAACTAATAAGTATAAGTACACTTACTAACCTCTCATTACCTACTAATACTTCATTACAAATTAATAATTTAATAATCATTATTATTATTAATAGTGCGTAAAACATAGCATTGATTTCACTCTGATAAAAAGGTTTTAAAATAAGAAATAAGTTTTTAAGTTTTAGTGAAACAAAAAAATAAAGACCAAACTTTTTACTTTTCCTTACCAGAAATAATAATATTATGGTCGTTAATAATTGAATAGAATGTTCACTTGTATCAGAATTTCGGGTTTCGCTGGAATGTAATTATTGATTGTTCCCATTGAAACGATAAATTATCGTCTTTCATTATCCTCGTCAGTGTAAATTATATATTTAATTCAAATCCCAGCCCCAGATATCCGTATTATTATTTCTATGGCACATCACAATGTACATGATCCATTGACGAAAATTTGTAACCTTCCATTAAAAATCCGTTTCTACATAATGAAAGCTAATTATTCTGTGACAGAAATTCCTTGCAGTTGGCTCAGACCACGCCCGACGAGTATCTGCACTATGATAGTTATGTAAACTTGCGAGTCAACCACGGTGTTAAACAACTTTGAGGTCTACCTTGTAATACCATCCATGATGTGATTGCCTTCGATCACTGGATTTTTGCATTCTTTTCGAGTAATAAAAAAGCTGATCTCACATCTGGTGATTATTGGCACAGTATAGACTTCATGTGATATTATAAAATGTCCATATTCTTCTGCATTCTTACGTAACTACAAATCTCTCCACACCATTCCATCCACTACTGTACATATGTAAAGGAGACAAAAAAAATCCATGCTCATATCATTGCAGGAAAAAATTAACTTTCGTATCCCATAACCTGCTCCTCTTTGTGCTTACTTTGCTGGCTTTGGAAGAAGACCTTGTCAACAAAAGGAATAGAAGTGGGGAAGTAGTGTCTCATCTAACTTCCGTAATAATATAAATCTACACACGGCTTCTTCTTCCCCCATTAGGGAAATTCTATCTAAAAATTTTAAATCACCCATTACTACAGCAGACGAATAGATAAAAGTGTGAGGAAAAGTGTAAATACACATTTCGTCAAATACAAACGCAACATTCTGTTTCCCCAAGGTTAAGCCACAGGGCTTACTGATTCCCAATTCGAACTGCGTCAACACAAGTTCTCGGTGAGATGATAATAATAACATATATGTATATTAACTATTCAAGATAATTATTAGACCATTCAACTATCAAAAACTCTCCTTTCCCGTTACCTGTGTCGTGTCTGAATAATTAAATAATTCATCACTGAACAATTCCCAGCTCAAGCGTGCGATTACTCAAATTTTTAGGTGAGCATATATACAGTGAATACAGTTCATATTGGAATCCTCTAGGGAAAAAAAATAAAACATCGAGATACTAAACATTAAGACTACCCCACGCATACACACCTCATTGCAGGCAAACAATAAAGGGTAAGATGAGATTTCTTCGGATTTTATAATTAAACCCGTTCTAAAACTCAATCCGCCATTGGCGCAACAAGTGTCATGTGCAAAGTACAATCAACTCGTGACAGGTAAATACGCATAATTAAATACTTTTGTATGTAACTACTAACCACTTGTGAGTGACTACACTTTTATAAAAGTACCAAAATCCAAGGCAAGAATAAAAAGTAGTCTTTTGTGCCTTCGTAAATTAATTCAACTAATTGTGACCTCTGGCTCTGACAATGGGCTCTTTTTAAAAATCGATTTTCGAATAATAAAGACAATGACTTGAGTTTCTCCGTTCATTTTGGCAGCGTCGCTTAAAGTACTGGAGTACATATGGAGCCTCCAATTTGACCACTTTTACATTTTTGGTAAATTCCATGTAATTATTCGAACACAGAAAAGTCATTCGTAGAACTTTAAAATTAAATTACTGCTAGAACTAGGACGCAAAATTCCTTTAGCGACTAAGGGTACTTTGAGTAATAATGATACATGTTATGTTCATCTTGAAGACAACTTTCGAAACATTGGAAAAGTATTTTTGAACAATATGTTGTGTACGGTTTTGCACTCCCACATTCCATGTACATACGTAAGTACTTACGTAAGTGGCCGTACAAATGTACTTGTGCTGTAGAAGTACTTTATTATGCTCACAATTAGATTTAGTACCCCCTCAATGGTCCAATTAGTGGTTCGCGCAAGGCAGTAGAAGCTGTCGACGATGATTCAAAATCCTCCGAGTACCAAAACCTCTATCTTGTTCTCTCTTCTCTACGTATACACATGTGACCGTTCAAATGTGACTCGAGTACATTACGTTCATACAAAAAAAAGATAAAGGCTCGGGTTTGACAGTGTGTGCAAGTTCTTAACTTCCTCATGGCAGACCCAAGTTTGTCAGGTCTCATAATCTAGTCTTAAAATGTCTGTAGAAATTCAGAATACTCAATAATCCCAATCATTCAACACCGTTATGTTAATTTATAAGTTAATTTCCTACAAGTTTAATCTAATATGCCTCACAATGACAAGACTGGTCTACGAAATCTTCATAAATTATACACGTATAAAATATGGTCCTGAAAATCAGTCTTCGCTGCTTGCCAGTCAGCTTGTATCTCTCATAAAAATCGTGAATTCTCATGTAATAATGATTTTTGTTTAAAGTTACAGTACTTCTGAGGTATAAATAAGATAGGACAAATAAGGAATTTCAAAAATTTACGAGTCTTCCCAGGAAAACTATAGTGTACAAACCTACAGTATATGGAGAACTACCATGTGAAAATCCATTTAAATATTTTGAATTTTCACGATTTTTCTCAACCAAATTCAGGCTATGTGATTCTAAAAGTAGCGCCCCTAAAAACCTATTTTTGTGTGTACTGAAACCAATTTTTAATTTTAAAATATTTGTCAAATATAAACAGCAATCAATGAAATCGCCTCGTTTAGCCCCATGCTTAAGCAATTCGTGTCCAGTGGATCTGTCAATACACAATGCGGTAAAGCTGGAGCGAAAATATTTTACAACCAGTAATGTTCCAACATGACATTTCATAAAATGAGTTCAAAAACATTAATTACTACTCATATTTAGCTGATAAACGAACACGCGTTTTCCCCCTCCCGTGACAAAGTGTAACTGGTTCGAATCGAAATAATTGGCTAATTTTTTTATCACCTTTAGAAAATTCTGTCTTAAATCCATATTAACAATTTGATGATAATTGTTCATAATTAATTATACATTTTGACACTAGTACTTCACAAGTACTACTTTCAATTTCAGATCTCAACTACCATAGATCGCTGTCACTTCTCAGAACTAGTACGACTACAGTAGTATAGTATAGTAGTACTATACCATTGGCAAAAAAGGGACAGTTTTGTCATAAAATTTTGCCAATTTTAAGTTTCAGCAAACTTGTAATTTTCAATAGCCCAGGATAATGTACATTCAAGAATTTGATTTCAAACCCTAGATGTTATTTTTTGCTAAATTTGAAGTCATCGTTAGATATTTAATAGAACCATAATAATAACCATATAACCAGAATCATACTTTTAACATAATTGGTTGAAATTTTAATTACTGAGTATGGGTTGTAGCTCATTCTTATTCATGTAAGCAACTTTTTTTTTTTTGATTTTTCTATTTTGTTGAAAACATATAAATAAGCAAGGTAGCTGTTCTCGAAAAAATAAACGTGGCCTGCACTGGTTTAGTGCTTGTGATTTGTGATCACTTCCAGATTCCAGGGTACGTACTAAGGAGGTATGTACAATAGTGCAGACTGAATATACAATATACAGCCTGTGTGTACATACATTGACTTGTATACAGGGGATATAGTCCTTTGTAATGTTGTTGTGATATGATGAGTAGTGAATTTCTGGCTGAGCTTCCTCAGTATGTAGTTACATTGTACGGGCTGCGATCCTTCGCTCAGTCGAGTGTTTCAAGTTAATCTGTAGTGGAGTATAGGAGGGGATATTTACATAAGTGCGGAAAGTGAACCAATTTATGAAGTTAGGACTTATTTTTTCGTGAACTTTAATAATACAGTAATAACAGTCTTAAGCTGACAGTCAAAGGAAGGCCACGTCTTCAGTTTGTCTCTATTCGACGGTAATGTTCGTTATTTGACTTAACTCAATTTTAAGAAATAGTATGTGGGAGTTGGGTTTCAGGAGGACGACGTAATTTATTGGACGGTCTTTCTTCAAATATTCTTTAATGGTTTTAGCATTTTAAAAGTACCATAGGACTTTTGAAGAGGAAATTCGAATCGTGGTCGAGGTGATTTTGAAAGCATAAAAAATATGATTTGTTTTTTAAGATAGTATTTGACAAAAGGGATGAGCAGGAGCTGATAATAAGTTGGAAGTTAAGGCTTGAGACGTTGAGACAGCCGAATAGTAATTTCCGGGTTGAAGTTTTTTTCGACAACGACTGCTGTTAGACATAGCAGACCTGGCTGAGAGGAACATTTGTAGTGGTAACTGTCAGTAAAATTAGAGTGGTTATACCACAATATGTGGTTTTGGTACGAAGAATAGACCAGAAGTTGGTGTGGACTGAGAGGAATTGAGAAGGAAAATGAAAGTTTGAATTGAAGCGTAACGCGGTGACACTTTATTTTTAATATGCTAATGTAGTTAGTTTGAAGTGAAGTAAGTTTGAAGTATAATTTACATGCATTGTTGATCCACAGGTGTTAACCAGACATTAATCACCTGGACATTGGAGGAGGTTAACAAGTGCTGTTCAACATCCGTCACATGTGACGACAGTTCATCTGAAGGAAGTTGTGTTTGAGTGCCAAAATGGATTGTGGACTAAGTTGTAAAAATTGTTGTAAACGATTTGGACGATGGTGGTTCCATTGTTTTGTCAGATGGAGATTGTGGATTCGGCCATTTGTGATGCTTTTGTATGCAGTTGTATTAATTGTAATAATTCCACTTTTATTCTTTAATTGTTTGTGGGCGGAATGCCTACCTTCCCAAAGGACCCAGCTCATTGGAGGTGTATTTGCACTCCTAGCCCTTCCTATTACTTTTTGGGAAATTACTCAGCATCTCGTGCACTACACAAAACCTTATCTTCAAAAGCATGTCATAAGGTATTTGATGGAGATTTTTTTTTCGGTTCAGTTTGATATTAGTTGGATGGTTGACGGATGACGTCAAAAAAGCGTTTAATTTACTGGAAACTCTTCGATTTTCATGAAAACTGATGGAGAGGATGGATTCGGTGCATAAATTAAAGAATGTGAAAGAATTTCATTGCAGGAAAGTGTAGTTTAGGATATGTGTGTGGTTTTCTGCAATCAAATTTTCGCATTCGTAATCTTCGTCGGGAAATTCCCCATTAAATCAGTTATCATGTTATTCGAAGAGTAGTTAGTAAACTAGATTTATAGCCATTGAAATTATTCATAAAGTTACAAATAATATTTTCATTTATCTATTTTAATTCTAGGATTTTGTGGATGGTTCCTATTTATGCACTCGATGCAGTAAGACTGGTTTTTCTGATTTTATCTTTTATCTGTCTCTTGCATGTGTGGGAGGTAGGTTGTTGGAATTTAAAGGATTTGATGTATTTTTTCTAGTGGCTTGGGTTGATTGCTCCTAATTTTTCCATCTATATGAATTCCATGAGGGAATGTTATGAAGCCTACGTAATTTACAACTTTATGAAGTTCTTACTGAATTACTTAAATGCGGAGATGGATCTAGAAGCTAATTTAGAGCTAAAACAACAAGTACATCACATCGTCCCGCTTTGTTGTATGAGAGACTGGGAAATGGGGCGAGAATTTGTTCACAAATGCAAGCACGGCATTCTTCAGTACACTGTATTCCGTCCAGCCACTACATTTATTGCTTTGTAAGTACACCCAGTACACCGCAAATATTGATTTGTTTTACAGCGTCATAATTTCAAGCATTGCTGCAATTCGATTCTTACAATAAACTGATGTAGTCACGTAGTTCTTTTAGAAATTGTCACTGAAAAGACAATGTGATCTAGTAGATATATGTGAAATTGAAATCCGAAGTGAAGTACGATTTTCTCTGAAGACAAAGTGAATTAAGTTCACGCTTAAGCTTACGTAACTTTTAATGAAAGTGTACAACAATATTGTGTCCTCACATCTGATTGTTTTGACTTCACTAATCGTATTAATTGCAATCGTGTTTATGTTTATCACACTCATGAAAATCATTTGATCCTTTCACAGCGTTTGCCATTTTTCTGGTGTTTATGGGGAAGGAGAATTTCGGGCTGATGCTGCGTTTCCATACATAATAGCTGTTAACAATCTTTCCCAATTTGTGGCAATGTACTGTTTGGTTCTTTTTTACAAAGCGAATAAGGATGAATTAGCACCCATGAAACCCATTGGGAAGTTTCTGTGCATTAAAGCTGTCGTCTTTTTCTCTTTTTTGTAAGTACTGAAATTGTTTTGGAAAGTCTGTACTACGTCATGCTGTATAAAATATCAGTCCTTATTTTCTCTTTCATATTTCAGCCAGGGAGTAGCAATCACGATTTTGATCAACGCTGGGTTACTGACAAATATTTTTGGAACTACAGAACAGCCTGATGTTAAAGACATATCTTCCAGTCTACAAAACTTTTTGATTTGTATCGAAATGTTTCTAGCAGCCATCGCCCACCATTATGCCTTTTCATACAAGGCTTACGTTGACCTGGCAGCTGAGCAGCCAAATTGTTGCCAATCATTTTGTCAGATGTGGGACGTGTCAGATGTTAAGGATGATGTTCTCGAGCATTATGGTGTTATTAGTAAGTGCTGCAATGTTTCTCGCACAACTTAGTAATCGTTGATGGTATGAAAGATCAGAAAATATATTGTAACTATTCAAATTATCCGTTTAGCCACTCAAGCCCGCAACCTGTTGCCATCTAAAGTTTATAAACATCCAGGAGGATTGCGAGAGGAGAGAGCTCACTTGTTGTCGACATCCGATGGTGCAGATTACAGTGGAGATAGTGGTGTGTCAACATCAACACTTCCGAGACCAATTCAAGCAGCCCGATCCGCTAGCTTGCAGTTAGTAGCAGAAATGGACGCAAAGGAAAACCAACCAAACCAATGTTACACTGATAAAGATCCCGACAGTCATTCCGCATTTATGGATTTGACAGATGCGGAAGACTAATTTTGTTTTTATTACTGCAGTCCCAATTGCTGGAATTTTTCTTTATTTTTTGTTGTGTCATGTTGACATTGGTTAATTTGTTTTTTCTGTTTTCTTCATATATTTTCTTAAGTGTTTTTATCGCAAAGTTATCTATCCTGGATACGCAAGGGTAGATTTTCTGGTCTCGTTTAGTCACAATAATTTTTCCGCCAGATTTTAATTGTTGGGTGTATGTAAGGGTTAGCTCTTCAGCATTCATTCCTTTGTCGCAGTCGTTTCATTTTGATGTTTACAAAATGATCAAAGACAATGGTCGTTGTTTTGATACAAGATACAACTGCTATATTTCCGCAGTCCCAAATAGACGTAAAGGCACTAAACATGTTTAGAAATTCATTATTTCTTTTGTCTGAGTCCATAGTGTATAATACACAATCATTTGTCTATATTCCTTTGAATATTCGTCAGTATTTTTGCTTAAATTGAATCACATCAAATTGACACATAAACAGCAGGTTTTGTTCTTCAATATACTGGTGCCTTCGCGTTGAAAAATTGTATTCCTCTAAAATGAAACGACTGAAACCAACCGAATTTCGATAATGATTATAAATCGGAGATTATTATTAACTTTTGAGATAAAAATGAACAGTTACGTCTGATCATGATATTAGGTGAAATCAGAACCCGAAGCTATTGTGGAAACCCATTCAAAAACTACAGATGACACTCGAGTCATTCAGTCATATTGCAGTGATAACGAAAGTACTCATGATTAATCAAATTAAAAGTGATATTTCTCAAACTACAGACCTTTCATTGAGAACCTTTGATAGTTTCAATACGAATTTGAAGAGATTTTAATGCGTATTATTTTGCTTTATTCCAACGCGAGTTTCAACTTTATCTGCCAGGAGTTCAAACAATTCCAAGCATGGAATATCCTTTCCTTTTAGACATTACAGTATACCTGCATAATCACCCATGTGGTGCACTATATCTATGTACATATAATTATGTCTCAAAGTGAGCGTAGTTAAGTTAATGATGTTATTCTGGTCAATACCTAACGTTTTGACTAAACAATATGCTGGAGATATAACTATAAATAGTTTACATAATATGATACAAAGACAGTATAGCTGATGTAAAGAATATAATAGCGTCTTAAATTATACGCCAAGTGTTTACTAATCCATACCAGATAGTATTCGTTTTATGGTACAGGATGCAGATTCCTGTAGATTTATATGAAATATTTTTTGTTTAGAATAAGGTACATACTCTGAAAACATTTGCGTCATAAGACATAGCACGTAGGATTATTAGTAATGATTTGTATTACTTTAATTATTATAGTTAATAGTTAATACTTTAAAGCCTTTAATTAAACGCAATTCTGGTTTTTCTACTGCGGTTAAAATAAGTTGTTATACAAACAGCGCGATAATTTGTATGACGTAATTATTAGTGTTTAATAGTATTTATAGAATAAAAAACGCTTCTATCTTCAATTTTATGAATTAAATCCTTGCTTTCCAAGTTAGTAGTTGCATTTCCTCGAAGTAGCTATAAGTTTGGTTTCATACTTCGTCCAGTTCATACCATACAATCAAAACTATTTAAAAAAAATTATTTCATCACAATTCTTCCACGTGGAAGTGTTAACTTCTAAGAGCCTGCAAACGGTTCTGCATCTGTTCGAGTTCTTCTTCATCATCATCAGAAACAGGATCTGGTGTGACTTTGGTCTTGGCCGAAGACACAGAAGGCAAATCGTGTGTGGCTGCAGCGGGGGCCTTGCCAATCTGACCAGCAGTAACTTCCCACAAAATCTGAAATAAAATAAAGTAATAAAGATAAGATAAAACCTGTGATGACCTAAAGTCAAAGTTACACAAAGTCGTATAAACACAACCACTTAATCTGTTATGAAAATGCCACTGACAGGAACATTTTCACCACTGGATAATCATTAGATTGCTAAAACCTACAGAAGCATCCGAAAAGTAAAACAAGCTCTTACATTGTTGATTTCATCCTCTGCTTCAGCCTCTAGCTCTTCTTGATCTTCAAAGCCCTCGAAAGTGTCCTCAACCATCTCTTCTAAAATGCCAGCTTTCATCATCTCTTTGGACAGTTCTCGCATGATTCCAGCGACTTGAGGAACTTTATATAGAGCTTGAACGGCATTCATCACCTCAGTTGATTTTTGCAGTGACCCCACCGTTTTTAATAACGCTAAAAATAAATACTTCTTTGAAATTTCCTGAAACTACCAGCATTCAACAAAGTACTAAAAAGCAAATACCACTTACCTAATTGCTCTTTCATGTGTAACTGAATAGAATTGAGGTGGGCCTTGGAGGTATAGATTTTATTTATAGCTCTCTTCGATCTCACCAATTCTTTTGCATATATTTTGCAAACATCTTTGTCACCCTTCTTTGCTGCTTCCTTGATTGATCGTTTTACCTTCTCCTCTTCCCTCTTAATTGCTAGTAAATAGAAATAACTCGGCATTAAATAACGTTATCTCTTGGAAATATTTTGACTTGCCCAAAGTGTAAACAACCATCAACACTCTAAGTCTACAACAGACACAAAATATAGCACAGACAACAGCATACCCACAATCTGACGATCCAGCTGAGACGACTCTTTCCGAATTTTGCGACACCACTCAGTCACCTAATGGGACAATGTCAATAGAAATAAATCTCACAATAATTACTCTAATACTCAAACCCAGCCCCTACTATCATCACAATTCAAAAGCTAAATACCTGTTCCTTCGGATCACGGCTGGGTGATTTCCCAAATAAACCCATTTTAATTTTCTTGATATTGGATATGGAAGACGCAGATCGTCAGGTGACAAGTCAAATGTAATCAGGTTCAAAAATATTTCACTCCTTGTTTCAAACGGAAACACAAGAAACGGCACTCCGTGACCCTGAAAGTAACACAATAAATACGGATATTTTAATAGATGAGATATAATTATTTGATGTCACTATTATTTTAAAAAGCCTTGACAAAAATTCAGTAAATATATTTTGATTTCACGAGCAAATTAAATTCTGCAGGTGTACCAGTTTCCAAGTCCACTTGTACAACCAACACTTTCCTATAACTAACAGTAAAAAAAGTACTTAATCAGAGTTGGGCACAGTAAACCAACAACAATATTACTTCTCGGAAATCCACATAATTCGTCACTTCCTCTGGAACTACTTAGTATTTCCTGTCTGTCATGCTCCAAATTACTCGAGGGACAGGAGGTCTCCTACGTCGTCCCAACAATTGTGACATTATGTGTCATTTCAAGAAAATACATTATACGTTCCCTTCTTTTGGGAATAATGACTACCGATTACGGTAACTACTTAAAATAAAATTAATAATATACCTTTTCCTTCGTATGCGAAAATCCAACAGAAAACAAATAAATCCCTGTTATGTACAATAACCACCTTATATTTTGACTGGTTTGATGATTACTCACTTTTTATCACTCTTTAGTTACTTACAAAAGCCCAAGCCCAGGTGATTTAATCACAAATCACTAGTTTACCACCAAACCCACTGCATACAACCAATTCCTATTTGTAACATTGCTAAATGTCACATAGTCAGTAGAGCACAATCCACACACACACACACACACACTGTAAATGGTACATATACAATGCATCTGTGTATATAGGAATAGGAGTCATACTCGTCATTGCAAATAAAGCAGGATTTCAACCTTGACTAAAAATGGAAAGACCGCCTGACTCGCCCTCTATCCACAGCCTATACTCTCGGTACGTTTCAAGGTTTTGACTCACCAAGGTTTCATTCTTGCAAGTATAACTACTATTTACATGTTTTGTGCAATGGTCAACGCAAATCGCAATCCTCACATGTGCAATGCAGTATGGAAATAAGTAACTGCTCTTAGCCCAGGTCCTCTGAAAGTTCTGAAAAAGTGAGTCAGTAGTGCAGGTAAGGTATGGTTTACACATGAAACTGCATAATCTCCCACAAGAACTTGGAGAGTAATCCTATGATAATGCCGGGGTAGGGCGTGTGAGCTTATGTAAACAAAGTGATTTAAATTCTTATGGCTCGAAGCTATAGGCTGAAACCATGTAGGAATAGAGGATTGCTTATAAATCGAGAACCAGAGAAATAATTTGAGGTAAGTATCTGAGAACTATTTACTGTTCGAGGGTTGAGGTAGGTCAAATGCTTTAAGCCCGTAACTCCAGGAGGTCCGTTGTTCGGAGTTAACTGTATATTGGCAATATGTACAATATTTGGATGTTGTATTGTTGTAATCTTATAGAACCTCCACTTTTTTTAATTTACAGTAATTTTAGATGAGTGACATTTATTATGTGTAGTACCTTAAAGGCTAAAATATCTTCCGGTTATGGGAGAAGTTTTGAAGGAGTAGTATCATTTTGCTGCTTTTAGGGGCACTGTGATACAGAGAAAGCACGCTCCAGGTTAACGTCAAGCCTATGCTGCTGGTGAATAGTTTTAGGTTTTAGATCTGACAACAAGGAAGAAAGCGAGCTTCCCTCTGCTGAACATTTGAAGAAAGGAGGCGAAATACTCATACTGGGTTTCTATTACTATATCGGAAACGAGTATGGCTCCAGTTAACCCAATACTAATTTTTTTGGACAAATGTACACACGTAGTGGTAAATTACAAAGTACCTGTGATAATGCAAAAAGTGTAGGGACGTTACGAGAAGCAGTTGTCAGAACAATGTGGGCATTTTTTTAGATTTGTTTTGAGACGAGCGATAAGTCAAGTGACATATTTGGATATTTTTTTGTCATGATGAATCATGATGATCATTGAATGATCATTTCAAAGATAATTGGAACAATTAACAAAACCAAGCTGCCCAGGGATGAATTCCGGTGACATTCATAGATATGGATACAGTGTGTATACAGATGAATGCAAGTGCACAAGTATTGAATAATCATTTACGGCAGATAGTGAGTCACGGGACGACGGGACAACTGATACGGTTTAGTATGGTGGGTATTAAGTATAAATAAAGCTTAAACTTTACAGATTCCATTTGACCACATACATAGTATGGTGTATGGTGCTTGTTCGATTTCATGTAGCCAACTCCAATTGAAACCTCCAGGCTGGAGGCTCCAGCACCAGCCTATGCTAAGAGAGACAAACGATAAGACTAGAAAATTTTCGGTTTTTATTACCCGCTAGGATTGCTGTTGTAGCAAAATTTTAAATCGGAGTAATAAGAGCACTATCTCTGAAGTGTCCCCAATTGATGTAAGTAATTACTAGCAACATGATGGAGCGCGCTACTGACATGAGTACAACACAATGACACCTTTGACCTGTCACATCCTGAAACAACAAGTTGTTTCATTTTCCTCATCTACGCATGGAAATACCCTTGTACACTAACTTGTATAAAAAACGAACTAGGCATACTAAAGTTGGTTTAAACACGTTTCAAAAAAAGGGAAGGCCAGAAGCAACCTGAAAACGAATCAGTCGGTCCTGAGCTGTCGAGGCAGCGGGACCTGGAGAAAGGAGCTGTCGGAATCTGAGCGTGGTTATCTGATGAGCTCCGGGGTGGCCGGGGTTATCAGTTACTCGGTGGGTTTCACAGTCGCTAGCTATGATTTTTGTAGCCCATACGACTGTACGGTATCTATCTGTGGTTACCCTGGCTTTACGGTGACCCATAATAAATAACCAGTAATCCGTCCAAGATACTTTTGTATCTACATTTAGGAGGTTTTGTCACAAAGTTTGTCGAAAACAGGATGCAGAATTTCTGAAATGTGGTGAAAGGGCTGTGAAATATGTTGTCACAACCTTTTCAACAAATCCATTGACCCGGTCACTTGCCGTTCATCACAGTTTAGCCATATAATTGATGGCTTCATTTATATATGTTATGACAGTCCCAATCACACAACCCTTATTTGAATAGAATTCTCTCTGGTTTCAGCTCTCTGACACAGTTTAGTAGGCGAAGATGGGACCTCCATCTATATTTCCATCTGACCCGTGAATAAGGAACTCAGGGAAACAGCGTAAGAAAGTAAGAATCGTAAGAAGAAGCGTAAGAATCAACATAAAATCGCGTCTCTGACTTGGGTAATAAATATTTTTTAGGCAAACGTGCCTACATTATGGTTTCACAGAATTTTTATATTTTACTAGATGGTCCCGTACACCTTAGTTTAGTTTTAATCCAATTATTATTATTAATTGCATTATCAATTCAACCGTCATTTGCTGAATTCATAATCCAATTAATATTGATTAAATTAATGATTTATAAGATCCAATTACCACTTTGCGTTTGCATCCATAGATTATAGTATGTATATATATATACAAAAAGAATTTTTAAAAGGATAATAAATTATTCTGTACATTACAAGGTTTCTACTGACTGTCAGATGGCTAGTCATCAAAGCACTTTTACCTTAGCTGAAGCTCATCCTAATTCAGTCTTATTTAAGTTTTGGCACATCTACATATACCGTTAGCTTATGTTAGTGGTAGTGGGTCACTTTTCGTCATTTAACTTTCAGGAGAAAAACCAATACGGTATAACATGTAGGTCTGCTATAAACAAATTGGGTTGATCCTAACTTATTACAATTAGCTCCACGCTCAGGATTTCGACATAGGTGATTATTTCAGACTCCCGCTTTGATCAGCCTTGTTCCCAACATTTATTTTCCTACTACTATATATGTTATTTGTAGAAAAAAACAAACCTTTCTGTAACTGCATAAACAGCAACTATACAGATGCCAACCCGGAATCAAATTTTGATACATTTGACGGGTTTCAAAATTTTGACCAGAAAAGCCTACCGGAACTGGGCCCAGTTGAGGCTTATGAAACACTCCAAAACTTTTGACTGCTGGAATAATATTAAGTATGTGACATCTCGGTAATGTAGAGTATGTAGAGCCCATTTGAAGCCATTTAATTGCCCTACATAAAAAATTATCTCGTGTTAAATTTTGAAATCGTTGTTACAATTTGGTGGGATAATAAAAATTCTGATTTTTCGATCTAAATTTCGTTTTTATCGCCAACAAGGATTCATCTGACCCTTGCCTCCCTTCCTCCTCCTACTGAGGACTAATTGCCCTTTGACGAAGTTTGTACATAAATTCGTTTGAGGTTTTGTGTTGACCAGGTTTAAATACTTTTTAAATGTAGTACAATTATCCTTTAGTAAAATAACACGCACGTACATTATCTACGAAAACAAGTGGTGGAGTAGCTCTTAAAATTCGCTGTATAATTTACTACCCAAGATATCGAGAGACAAGAGAAGCATAATAATTATATTATATTTCGGGGAAGCTGACTTGAATAAGCAATTCAATACTCATTTTATTGTTAGTTATTGTGTTAAGGGCAATTTCCCCTGGAATGTAAATGTATTTTTTCATTCATTTTTTTCATTTTCATAGTCAGTTTGCACAATTAGTTTAGCCGTTTGGTAGTGCGACAATTTTCCAAAATTATCAAAGTGAAAGCTACTGGGATTTAATTCCTTGAATAAATATATTGCACGTTTTTATAAGTAAATACGAAAAAGCAACAAAAAACTATCTTCTCTCCCATCTTAAACTATTGGTTTTTCTTTCTACTGCCCATCGGAGTTAAACTTCTCGAGTTAGTTTTGGTCCTCTTTATGTTATGGAGTTTTGTATTTGCGTATTGCGAGGCATGAAAGAATTTGTAATTATTATTATTTTAATCATGTGTTTCTTCGGACACTTTCTTGCCGTTCCTTTTCCTGGAACATACATATGCAAATTTTCTATGTATTTTAAAAATACATACAAATATGTCCATAATATGGATTCTATATCCCAGTGGATTTAATTTGTATTTGCTCCAAATGAAGTGAATTGCTCAGTTTTTCAAATGTAACTTGAGACATGATGTGAAAGCATGTATTCAAATCAAAAGTACAAAAAGATGTTTACAATTTCCAGCCTGCAAACAAACTGAGAAAACTGCAAGCTCAAAATAAAGCATCTTATAATTAGTTAGTCTGTTACATGTCGAAAGTAAGTGTGCCTTACAGTAGTACACGTGCTTAAATACATTGAAACTTTTGACGGCATCGAAGTACATAGTTGCTCAATGAAAAATGTTTTTATAGCGTACTTAGTCGAAAAGAAAAACTACATACAGCGTGGTACAAAACGATTTTCTATTCTACAATTTGTTATATAAAATGATATTGTTTTAAAAGGAAATTAAATGCTATAAGTGGTATACAATTATCCTGGCTAAAAGTATTAGTACCTCATTAAATATTGAAAACAGACTTGCCAATATTGAAACTAACATAGGTTAACAACATCGCCACAGGAGAAATGAAAAAACTATAAAAGCCAATCAATTCATCTCTCAATTCAATGAACTTCAATAGCAAAGACGGTTAACAAGAGGCGTGGCATATATTAGAACGAGATCAAACGGCACGGTACAAGTATTCGTCTTCCAGTATTCTAAGGAGAAGATGACAAAGGTTCACCTTTGCGTTTTTTCGGCTGAGGCTTCCTAGATTCCATTTCCAAACGGAAAAATGCAATTATGGCCCAGTGGTCGCTCGGAAAGGATTGTGTTCCTGTTACTTTTTCGATTCCCGTTACTCCAAAAAACTCGGGTGTAATAGATAATGGAACAGACTCTCGGTAATAAAATCTGTCAAACCGACATCGGGGCTGGTACTTTGATGGCATTTGTTTGTTGGTGTTACGAGTGAGATCCCAAGTATACTTCGAACTTGGTCTCGAACCGCATTTTATCCATAAATCGCACATGCTGGCGGGCATGTTACCCGAGACTTCCGTATCTCGAAGATTGAGATCACCTCCAAAAATGACATTCCAATCAGGTGTGAATGATTTGCATAGGTTGAAACAGGTTTTCAGTTGAGAAACTCTTTCTTGAGCAAAAGCTGCTGTACTCTCCAAATGTGTGTTAAGAAGAGCTAATTTTACTCGGCCAGTGTAAGCCTTTGTTACTAAAACATTCCGATCCATGCAAGTACCCGGAAACTTGACAATTTCATGATCAATATACACAACATGGTTGAGTCGCAAAAAAGTTGCAGTAAGATACTCGCATCCAGGGTTCTCGGTTCCAAGGACAGGTAAATACTTGGATTCTAGTCTGGAAGCAATGTAATGAAAGGTCGGTGGAAGTAATTCTTGCAGAAAAATAATGCTATAATTATCTTTTTCGATCAAATCCACAACTGCTGCGGTACGCTTCTCCAAATTCTTCTCATCCAGTCCATCCAAATTCCAACTGATGACAGAGAATTTCTCAGGTGCCCAAGTGGACGTTCCGGCGGGGCTGGTCACCCCAGCTAAGGATGTTGAACCCCTCGCCCTACCACTTGTACTTCCACTACTTCCAACCTGAGCCTCATTTTCAGATACAGGTTCAGCCTTAGGTTCTAGTTGCATATCCGGATCTTCTAACCCATTTTCAGACTCCAAAAAACTATCGATCGCTTCCTGCATGTTCCATTTAAACCGTTCCAGCATCTGCCTGGCCTTTTCATCACTGACCTCACAAATGGATGAAAAATCGTTCGCCAGTTTCTCTTTCAGGTTGTCATCCATTTCAATGAGAACTTCAGCCGTTTCCACACGGAAATCCTCCGACTCGTCGCTGCTGGAGGCGCTCATCTTGAATAATGGGGTCACGAGGAGACAAATGATATATAAAGCTCCCAATTAACTTTCTCTTCTTTCCTAGTCCAATGTAAGTTAATAATCGTAACGAATCCCAGTATTGCAAATCCTTATTTCTGTATTCTTCTCCCTCAAGCTGACTTTACGCATTACTCCCAGCTGGTTTCCTCAATCACTTCGCAAACTTAACCTGAAAACAAAAGGTAAACACAACACTACAGATTTGAGCACCTTACACTTTAATTAAATTACTATACTGCACCCTAACCATCTATTACTTCTGTCAAATTCAGTTCACAATTTCGTTTCTCGGAGTAGTCTATGTCTCCCATGACAGAGGACGGTGACCAATGCCTAACTAATAGTTACTAATCAACATCTCCGACCAACATGGACATTCACTACAAAATGCTAATTATTACAGGAAATGACCCAACAAAACGACAATTCAATGCAACACTGTCAAAGCCACGACCTGAGTATTACCTAAAAAAAATTCGTGACTTCACGTTTCATTTCACAAAATAACAGTAGCCCAAAGCACAATCTATAGAACAGTCAAGTGTTAGAAGCTCGACAAAAATACATTATTACATTACAATAATTAATTATTAATGCCGAATACGACCTATATTCCTATACGACCGTTAAATTTTTACCTCCAATAACACAACCTCCATAAGCACCAAATAATTCACAGGGTAATGTGGATAAAGAAATAATCGAATAGCTGGGTCAATTAAACTCCAACGTACCTGCCATCGGCTCGTAATTGTGCCTCTATTTTTTGTACTAACAAAAATTAAACTGACAAGTATTGGATTATAGTACTTCACTTTGTATTTAGCAATAACTGTTGTTGCACGCTAAGGACGATCAATGAGGACTCAGAGACGGCCATGCGGTCACCCGTCTTTCAATACCAACACTGAAACGAAACGTCTATTTTTGTTATCATTCACATGAACACCATGCATGGACAGCACGTATATACAAAAAGTAGTAGCCAAATCTGTCCAGGTGTATTTGCCTACCCTTCGTACTTCGTGCGTACGGCCCCAAGTTGGCAGGGGTGCTGTCCCAGTTGTATGCCTGCTTATTAAATTTTGTACACTCTTCTAATATTCTAATCCTACACTTATGAAAGTCATTTTGTAACTTTTGAACTCGCCTAATATAAAATAAAATTCGTGAATTTTGTCAAAAATTTATTTTTGTAACGCAAATTAAATTCCACAAAAATTCTGGACTCAAAAATTGAGATGGTGTACATCTTCGGAAATGAAATAAAAAATGTGACAGGTGTATTACATTCCAAACTTTTATTTTCAATAGAGAGATATCCAATGATCACACCCGATGGGATGTTATTAGGAAAAAACAAAAGAGCCAGTGGAGACTTAGGAAGATAGTTATGAAGCCTGCGCAGAGTCCTGAACTTAAGTACCAGATGTCCGCTGTATGCATCATAGAATTTATACAACCCTGAAATTATAAATATTCATAAATAATAAAATTCATATTAGGAGAATGTACTCGGTAGTGGAGCTCTTGTAATGTTTTGAACGATTTGAATGTAAATATTTACATGGAGGAAATTTCAGAAGTACCTTGGCATAGACATACTTATCGGCTTCATTTAAATCTGTTTTGGGCAAAAGGTTCTGACCGCAGTAAAGGTCCTTCTCTTTCGCGTAATTCCTACAACATGACATTGGTGTCCTCAAGCTCGTACGTCCATAAGGGAAGTCCGTCCAGTCCATGAAGTTGTCCACGCCACAGCAGAAGTACTATGTAATAAATCAAAGAATGGAGTGTTTAATTTTAGCATTGAGGCGCATTAGCGAGTGTCGGAATGAAAAATTTTATGTGGATAGGCGTAAATTAATTCTTATACAGACTCCTTGTTGTAAAATATCCCATTTTTCAGTGGCTGACCCTTGCTTCCCATTGTACGCACTCATGAGGTCAAATAGTTTGGTACGAGCCACTTGGTGATTTTTGTAGCTTCTCAAAGACGTGAAACTACAAGCCGCAGAGCAAGACGCAGCAACGCAGAGGATGAGAAGATACTGGAAGTTAAAACAAGAAAAATCATAGAAATAAGCTGTATTTTAAATCGAATAAGTGAATTGGGGACAAACAATTCAAGTTACAATCAACCAAGTTAGTATCTTGAATTTCTTGAAACTCAGGATGATATGGGCAATCGCTGCTATTACTATTAGGGCACTACCAGATCCTATGTACAACTTGGTTGCAGCATCATTCAAACTAAGTTCTAGTTTACCAAGCATTTGAGAATCTATGTATTTGATGAGACATCCAGCAATTATTAACAATGTACCAGAGGTCTGGAATGTAAATAATATTGTAAATGCAGGCTGGGCGGAAGTGTTAAAAGGTGTACAATTTTTCAAGTAGCTCTATTAAAGGACATTTTGTAAAATAGCGTACAATTAAGACTATATGAACAACTCGGAAGCATTTTTTAAGCCTCTGACGAATATCCATAATGTCACTGCGTTTCTTTGGTTTTTCCTCAACAATTGGATTCTCAGCGTCGTAAGGTGAAAAAACCCTCGGACTGTTTCCTTTTCCCTCTTTTTTCCAGTCGTCATTCTCGCCACTAACATTGGTATTCTGCACCTGACTTGCCAGATCCTTTGATTGAGGGGTAGTAAGGCCATATTTTATATTTTTATAATTAGAGGCAATCTTTACGGCCTCTGCACTATTCGCGGGTACTCTGTCACCAGAATAATTTTCCCAAGAAAAATAAGGAGCATTTCTTCTCCGTGCTTGAGTCTCTACCTCTTCCTGTTCAGATTCTGATGATCCTTTGGACAACAGCTGAATCAGTAAGCTTACAATAGTTTCATTTCTCTTTTGTTTTAAGCAAATTATTTAGTTATTTAACTTTAATCTCACGTACAGGGTGTTTTATGTCCTTTTTGTCCCCCTAGCCCATATAATAGAGTAACTAATAAAACATTTGATTCCCCAGGTATGTAGCAATTTTTGGTCACATTTTATAAAAGTTTCGTTGACCTAAGTCAAATTTTTTAGGTCACACGCGTCACGGACGTGAACCAAAGTCAGAATTTTTTACGGAATTCGTGTTCAATAGCTGTTTATTTTAGCGTCCAATTTTTTCGAAAACATTTTGGCACTCATTTGTACGTTAAATTATTCCATAATTATTCAGAAATTAAATCTTTCCAGGGAGCTATCGCAGTCTCTGTGCGGAGAATTTTGGCCATGAGTCATGACCCGTAAGAAGAAAGAGCAAGGTTGAGAAAATTCATCTTCAGGAGCAAGTTTCTGAAGACATGTTTTCATGGACGGTCCATATTTCTGAAAAATATTTCTGTCTTAAATTGAGCTCAGGAGAACCAAATAAGTGTGGCAAACATTTCTCTTATTTTTCTCTAAAATTCCTGAACCTTGACTGATATTTTTCAGTTCCTGAAACAGCAATTTCTATCTTTGAAAAACGGTATTAGCCTCGTATGAAATCAATGTTCAATTCAACACAATGTTCGGAAATATTTCCAAGTCACAAATGGGGTTCTCAAAAACTGAAACTCTCAGTTAAAATTTATGTACGGGTTTAAAGAGCAAATTGTTTTCTTTGTTTAAATATTACCTTACTTATTTGACCTCAATGAAACAAATTTTATATTATCTGGAAAAGAATTTGGTATAAACAGGGGGAATCAAATATTTTATGAGTTACTCCCTTATGTGGGCTAAGGGGAAGAAAAAGAATATGAAACACCCTGTAGTTTATTTTTGGTTCGTCGCAGGTCAGTATTTGTTAGTTTATAGTCTAGTTTATAGTTAAATATTTACCTGTGGTGTAAACAACTTGACCAGGTGGAGAGCTTACATTTCTTAATGGGAGTGTCGGCTGTCGAGACGTATTTTGGGGCGCTGTGGAGCTGTCGGGATTGGGTTTCCCAAGAATCTCTGGTCGTTTACTCATATCAAAGAGATTCGTAGGTTGCTTCTGACACTGTTTTGAGATAAGAACGTCTCCATATTTATTCCTCCATTTTGCAGAGCAATTAACTAAAAGTCAAATTAAAAGTACCGAAACTTAATTCACTAATAATTAAATTCCTGTTGAATTTTAAACTTGTGTCTCCTTTCTTTGTGTATCTTTCTTATAAATACCGTAATAATATTAAGATAGTAAGACCAGCTACTACTGCAACCCGACAACCCTACTACTACCCTACTGTATACTGTAGAGATACATGTATATAGATAGAGATATGCACCATTGTAAGGCTATGCAGTTACTAATGTTGCAAAGCTTTTGTATCAAAAATTGATGTTCGTTTTGGGATTATTATTTTCAACAACGTCAGTTGATGGTATTTCAACTGATGGTAGATCGTCTTACGGCGTTGAATGAGTGATTACACATTTATAAAGACACGAATTATTATTGAATTTCTCACTTACCTGAATAATCCAATAAATCCTAACTTTTAAGGCTATCAATTTTACATAGCAATTTTAAATCCGCACTCAAATTGATTTGTAAAAGTACTTGTAGTACATCGCACCCGCTGCAGCCCGCAACTGCAGGTTTGATGTAGCTTCAGTTTTTCTTTCATTAGCTATGTCAGATTACTTACGTGTAAGTTAGCAATTAAAATTAATATCAGTAAATCTGAGGTCCCGCTACTGTGACCCAGATTGGTGCCCTGTTTTGCATACCTAGATCGCAACTTGCTCAATCATTTTTTTGTTCGAACATAAAATTCCACTTCTTGTAATAATTTATTTTGTTACAAAAAAATACAATTTAAAGATGCAGCTTCAATATTCAAAAGTAAACAACTTTACTTACTACGCCGCGCCATGGAGCTTCTGCAAGTGATCCCTGAAACAACATAATGTCATTGTTTATTTCTGTAACCGCAGACATGTTAGTCTTTAATAAATATCGTTGAACGCTCTTATTGAAAGGATAGGCGTCCAACTTTGATTCCAGGTTTTCAGTGAAACGTAAATATCCGGCTCCAGCGACAAGCACGAACACAACGTACAATTTTACCTTCTCGAGTTGAAATAGCCGCCCGCTGAACAAAAGTTTGGAGGCCAAGCACAAAGACAGTTTTTACCGCCCTATTAAAGGTACTCTTATTGGACAAATGCAAGTTTAACTTTGTTTCCTTTCAATAGCAATTCTTCCACACTCCAAGGTAAGGTCCATGTTAAAACGATAGTATATCGTACGTAGACAATTTTTCATTTTTCCTCTTCAGCGACTATATACTATCGTCGAATGTGTGTAATAAACAACTTTTGTGGATTAACGCATTACGCTTTTAGTAACAAAAATTGTTTTAGCCCTCTATAAAGCATGCCGAACAGATAAATAGAATATAGTAGCGTAAGAGGCACAGGATCATTGCATTGTTTCTGCATTACTTTGCAAGGGGAATAGGGCATGAATGTACATGATGAAATTTGATACTTTAAAGTAAGAAGTTGTTAAACAAGGATTCTTTCAACTCACAAGTCATAGTCGTTTTAAGAAATCGTTAATTATTTGAAATAAGTAAATGGACAAGAATGCACGCATTTTGCTACACAGTTTGAGTTTCTTGGCCTCAGAGAGGTTTTTTCCAAGGCTATGAAAGTTCAACGTGTTAATAATTGCTGACTTTACAAGGCACCTGTCTTATTGCGCCCCGGGAGCAGAAACGTTTCTACTTACAAGTGTTCAGTTCTAATATGTTAGCCATAAAACGATCTAGGCATGTTAGCATTGTCAGACATTTCCGTTGTTTTCAATCAGTCAAGCAAGTATAAAGGTATATTCTATACGTATACGGTATATTTTCCTTTCTAACCATAAAACTTGATTTGAGATGTGATTTAATAATTTAGGGTTAATGTCCCGAAGACACACTTGAATGTAGAGATGATACCCTAAGGTGTAAACCTCAGGCTCAGGCTGCCCTATAAAAAGGTGTATTTATTTGGTCTTGTTTTAGAAGTGATACTTCTTGAGATAATGTTTGGCTTTTAAATAAGGCACTTGTACTCAAAGCTAAAATTCATGACGTCAGAAAAGTGTTTTTCTTTATTTACTTGCAATGAGAAGTAAATTAGTAAAATGATTATGAATATATCAGCAGCACAGACGACGCTGTGAAATAAAGACAACAGAGATCTTGCGGCAACGAACATTGCAACATATATACTTAATTTTCTACAGCCGCTTTGGAATTTTTTGAACCACTCGACTCAACGTATTTATAATAAAAATAATTATAATACATACTTTCACAAATAGAACCTCATATATTTGTATTCTTAATGTCCCTGCACCAAAAAAATTGACTTGGTACAATACAGTTATCATATTCTGCCATTTGCATTACATCATTTGCATGTTTTTGAAATTCTTAAATAAGCGTTAATACTTTCAGTGTAAAATTATTATTACAATCTCGTGGTACGGGGTGTAAATTTGATTATACAGTAGTTATGCGGTCACGTTCCAGACTCAAATGAGGCCGCCCCACAATTATGTAATACATACTCAATAGTTGACAAACCATTCCTGGATTGTCTCTAGCTATGCTATTCTACAAGTTGCCCAATACTAAGAAATAAATGTGGTCAGGGTCAGGAGTGCGGAGCACGTAAGTTTTACAGCAAATTGTCTATAATAACAATACAGGTGAAATCACTTGGCATAGTTTGAAAAACGTGTCTTGAGACAAGAAATCTACAAACAAATAATGCAATGCTACTGTTCTACATTATCCTACGTTTCGGAAGGAGTAGTATATACAGCCTTGCTGAACAAACCCGAACAAACTTACTTAACATATATGTAGTCAATGCGTTCTTGTTTTATTTATACATATATACAGGTAGACACGGAAAGAGCTACTAGAAGGAATAAACATACAAAAGGTATATTACCCACACGAACAACACTATCTCATAATTAAACTTAAAATTGCGAAATGTTTTTTTTCTAAAATAACACAATGAAAAACAGCTTTTCAGATTTTTAAATATTAAACCTATGAACTCTTTGAATAACTTCGTCGATCGCCTTCTCATTATCGAAGTGATCTTGTAGGTAATATATTGAGACGTTGTCCTTCCGGAAGCACTCTAGAACTTGCCACCCCACAAGAACCTTGATGAAATTTCGTATAGGATCTAGGGCTAAACTTTCACCTGCAAGTACAATTACAACTATTTTTTATCCAAATCTTGAATAAGGGCTCAACATAACATAGTAATGTATTCATTGGTTGAACGTTAATGCATTAGATGTATAAAATACTCAAGAAATTGAGAAAGGAATACCATAGTGAATTGCATTTTGCTGTAGCTGGCTTTTAACCTCGGCTAGCATATCCATTTGAAGTTGTTTTTCTTGGGCCTCACATAAAACGAGTCGCTTGAGTGCATAACATGAAACGGAGTAAGTGTCCAAGATCGGCCTCACAAGATTCTTCAAATATACTAACCGATTTTTGCTATCCGATGTGTTGCTTATGTAGATGAGGTTGTGGTAATTGCTGGATATCTCCTCGTCACTTTCTTCTGATTCCGAAGAGTTCTGTTCAGTGAAAAATAACATAAAAAAAAAATTATTGAGAATGTAGACACGGAAATCGTAGCTTCAACTTCAAATTTATGTTCAACTTACTGACTGCAACCTTAGGAGACCTTCCGATTGCATGAATCGCATTGATTTCCGAATGGTCTCCACTAAAGTTTGACACGGCGGATGGAAAATAAATTCATGATGAAGGATCTCGCACAATTCAAGACATGTGGCAACCAATTCCGCCTCCATCATTACCATTTCCATATCTGTTTCTAACTGATCGCTGAGAATGTTCCCGGTCGTAAGAGACAGTATGCTGGTGGCTGTGAAAACATTCCTGGTTCACTAAAGTTGCATACCTCAAGACAAATAATGTTGCTAACAAGCCTTAATGTGTCACTCACCTATAACTGACTCCAGTGCATAAATAGGAAGAACGCAAGTAGAGTAGTAAGACAAGTCAATAACATTTGGAACCAAAGTGACGGGTCGCAGAACCACTTGAGTAGATGAACCTGCTTCAGTTGTTTTTACAGTATCCCGTCGTACTAAAGCCGGACCAAGAACTGCCAACTGGAATTATTTAAAAATTGAATGTAACCCAATCACATTGATGCTGTGCTCATTTCTTCAGATGTATGGGATCCAGGGTCCGTCAAACAATTTCATTGTCACTCACCCCTTGCTCCACAACATCCATAACTTCTCCATCATATATAACTGAGTGTTTTCTCCGAATCAATTCATTCTTGAGTTCTACCATCTCTTCTATTAATTTTTCCATGGAAACTCCAGTTCTGTATTTGTTCAAGAGTATGAAGGCTATTGCGCTGGTTGACATCAGACTGAAGCACTTGACTCCATCTGTTCAGCAGATTACATTTTGTTTTGGCATTAAAAACATCATACTACACAATCTGTAACTCCAGAAATGTGCTTAGACTACTATGTACCAATGCTTAAAATAAACTTTTGATAATCGAGCCTTTTGCTTACTATAAATGACATGGTTAGCAAGATTATTGATTAAATCCCTTTGATCCAGCGGAATGTCGGCTCCGCAGGCAGATGATCCGGAAATCTGTGTATTAAACGACGATCGTCTTGAATTACATTCGCTATCCGAATTTGAACTTTCTTGACTCAGAGCTCTGAGAGTGAGTGGTGACTTCATATTCTGGTAAGACTGAATGTATTCCTGCATAAAAACAAACAAGTAATTAATTATAATAAAATTATTAAAACTATCGTTTACTACATATATGACATACAAAGCTTCGTTAATACCATGAATGTAAAAATTACAATATCTTTCACATACGCTCACTGAAAATGGTTTGCCATAGTCCACACGAGCATTGCCAAACTTAGTCTGAACAGAGTTCCACAAGCCCAAAGCCGCGGATGCGAAGCTTTCCTTCACCTTTGCTTTCCCCAGTTGTTCTCGAATGTAGTTACCTTCCAATAGTTTTTCATAACTGAAATTCACTGGAATGATGAGAATGTCCTCCACCTTTTTCCGAAGGAGAGTGTCCACAGCAATGCTAAGAAGTCCTCCTAATTCATCATGAAATTATTTCTTTTAGATTTGCAAGCTCCTGAAAATAACTGGAGAAAGTGATTGCTACCAAACCCAATAGGAACTGAATTAAGTGCAACGAAAAGGAAGTGGATAGAGACAAGTTGAGAAAAATGCTCAAATAAGTTCTTCCACCATCAAAAATCATGATTAATAATCAGTACGCATATTACCCCAGACTGTTTGCACATGCACCATACCATAGTAGTTGAGAATCATTAAACAATGGGAAAAAAGCCTCAGTGATAAAGAATATACTGTCATAGATGCATACACATGCAAGCAAATATCCCCACTCATGTACACATATGACAAAAAGCATTGTTTTTCCAAAAATTGGAAATCGGCAAAACTAATTCGAACTCATGCTCATTCACTGTTTCATTCATGCCAGAAATCCCCCGAAAGAAAACAAACTTCTTTCCCCCCGGAAAAAAGTTCATAAAGTAGGAAACTATTTGATTACACTTAATCTACACATACCTGGATTCACGTCACACACTTATTAGTTTAAAATTAAACCAGGAATAAGAAAATGATGAATGAAATCACATGTTCACACATTCAACAATCCAGCAGCTACCGGACGGAGGTATGCATGCAGAAACAGAAGCTATAATTTGCTCTCCGGAACAAACGGTAAAAAGCAAGCGAAGAAAGTACCTTTGGGGTGGCAAGGCTTGCCAGTACGAGTTCGGCCACCTTCTATGAAAAATTCCAAGTCGTTGTCATCAACTAAAGATATTTCCATATAAGACTGCAAAATGGCTCGGTAGAGAATATCCTTCTGGCCATCCTTACGATCCAATCTTCTTTTAATGAAAAAGCCCCCAACACTCTTCATCATTAAACTACAGTGTATAAAAAAATTAGATTAGCACGTAAAAAGAGCATCAAAAGTATAAGATTCAAAATCATCCGTAATAATGTTTCACTACAAGAAGCAGGAAATGTACCTTGTAGTGATATAAAATATTGGACTTTAATCGAGTCATTACCTGAAAACTGGAATGTTGAGGTTCTCTCCAGCTGCAACAAGTGGTGCTCTCATGTTAGAGGCGACTAAAGTCCAAGAAACTAAAACGTAATCAGTGTGACTTCGGTGAACAGGTAAATATATAATGGGATATCCAAGAGTTTTAGCTTTTCGGATTGCTTCAATCTGACTCTCTTGCACCAAAATCTTTGGATAAATTAATGCCAGTGTTTTTCCAATGATCCAAGCAGCAATCCTATTGAGAATAAAATAGTTGACACTGTGGATTTTCTTTTGTTTACATAATATATGAACATCAAGCTGCAAGGAAATAATGGAAAATTATTCTGAATAATTATTAGATTATACGTAATTATCAGTGCATGAATATTTTACCTGACATAATATCCGAAATAAGGCTTTCTCGCTTGTTTGGCCCTCATGTTAATAATTACTCTCTCTGCTCTTTGCCGGTGTTTCCTAATCAGACTTTCCAATGTACCAGCCTTAGGGTTCTCTTGTAATTCTTGACGAGCACACTCTTCTATGGCTTCATTTACTCGTTCATCTGCCATCATCTGTAAGTATTATTTAAATCACAGCTACAGTCTAATTTACAATTTGTTGACCTGCTCATACATATATTAAATTTGGGTTCCCAAGTTGGGAAGAGCAGTTTTTATTTGTTCATAAAGATCCATCTTTGGTTTTTTACTATGCGTAATTACCAACTTATAATGTACTTGAAATGAATCGGAAATGCAATTTTACGCACGCTTTTTAGCTGAACCATTCTGTACTCATTCCCAAGAAACCATTTGCGCCAGAAGTGAAGGAACGAAGCAAATCGGCGGACGTACCAGGGATTTTCAGGTTTATTAGTGGCAAAGTCGAAGCAATTTTTCACTCCACTATCCTCTTCATTGACTAGATTGGCCTGGAAAACAAATATTGAGTCAATACATGCAATTATTAATTACTACAGATTAATTATGATAATAAAACTGCTTCATGACCTTGGCTACCTGCAATAATTACAATGATTACTACTCTGTTGTCTCAAATTAAATCTATCTCACCTCATCATCTCTAAGTATAAGTATTCCCATACAAGCTGGGCATTCACTGAAACTCATGTTGACTTGCGTATGTAGTAATAAAGCTAGAGCACATACTCAGATACAATTATTGTTGTTTATTATTTATTTTATTATTCTTTAATTCAAAAAGGAATTATATTTGTCTATCATTTAAATCACAGTTTCTGATCTCACAAACCACAGATGGTTACTCAAGAGCTACGGTAGTTGTACTGCAGGAAATATTAGATACGATTTCTTTACCATAGTGGTTTTTTTTTTGCTGGCAACGACCATGAAACGAACAAATAAAAATACTCTACATAATAAGAGTAAAAATACCGGACGAGCAATACAGAGTACATACTTTCCGAGATCAGAGAGGAAATAGCTTAACAACTCACAATAAGTAGAGCATGCTGTAACCCTAAAATAGTACATCTTCGAGAAATACTTGTAAGTACTCCCGTGGGCAAAGTAGACACCAGAACCATCCCTTACACAATTTAACTCTTGCATCATCAGATGAATTCTAAATCTCAGTTGCTCTCTGATCTACACCAACCAAGTATATGTATACACGGAAATGACGAAGCTCAAAGTTGTCCTTTTGCATTTCAGACCTAAAAGTAAGTCCTACTTTCTACCATTCCTAACAAATTCTCTCTGAGATAATTCGGAGGAAAATATTTCTCACGAAGGAATGGAATTACATACACAATCAACACCAGAAGGATTTTCGGGAAAAATTCGCATTACCCCATCGGACTTGTAGTGACACGCTGCACACTGAATGAAAGGGTTCCTTTTGGACAGCACAGTTTGAGTTCGTGAGAATGTTTTATAAAAGTTGAGTTGGATTTTGTTCAAGCCGTCAGTGGGACTTGAGACCTTTTTCTTTTTATTAAAATTGACTCGGGTCACAGGCGTGTTCATGACAGTGGAAATGTCCCATTTCGATGTACCATGATGACTAGAGGTGGTAGCCGGAGTGGAGAGCATTGCTTCACATTTCTTCAGCATTTGACGAATTCCTTTCAAAACTTCTACATTTCCCCATCTGTAAAGACCATGAATACAATCATCAAGGTACAGTGGGAAACCTTTATAATGATCCCCGTTATACTCCCCCCAGTTGAAGTCACAATACGAAAAAAACCCCCCTCGTATTAAATACAATTATTCTAAAAATGCATGCAAAATGCTCAATATTTCATATGATCAGCTGACTTTTACCGTATCCTGCACTGTGACTATAACAAGTTTTCATTTGTAACGCTGAACAAAAAAAATTAACCTGTAATGGGTTCGATACTACAGAGTGACAGCATATTGCACATATTTTTTTTAGATTTTCATCATAAACCTGCTTGATATTGACGAGCGCCTCGCCGTACACAAATAATTTTGCAAGGTATTGCAGGTTATCTTGCACCATGTCAGAGATATAGCATATGAGCATACACACCTTATGATTAAGTGCGGGGTTGAAGTTGTAAGACGTCGGACGGAAAAAAAATGTCTCTACACATATTTGGTCTCGTATATGCTACATATGGTCCTAGTAAAGGTGATACAATACTGCTCACTAATGCGTTACTACGTTACGAACAATACAATCTACCTTCAATTTCGTACGAAGTAAGTTAGCACCAGTCACCCTACCATGAAACGATTCACGCCTATCTGCTTACATGCTTACGTAAGGGCTACAACAACGGCTACTTTTAATTGGTGATGTGTGAACTGATAAAGCTTGGTATTTCCTATGCCTACTGCAGAATTCTCCTTCACCGTTGTAACCATGCAATTTGTTGGGATCACTTTATTCATAGTATCAGCTCTTAAGTAGACACATATTAGCACTCCGTTAATTGATTATTACATAGTGTATCCAAACTCGTTTTTTTAGCACCAGTCAAATTAAATAGGTCATGAGAAGAAAACAAATTTGGTACGTATATGGATCCTACAGAGTCAATATATTTGACGCAGTGATTATATTTTAATTTTTCATATTTGCAAAAACTACCCTTAGACTTACGCCGTCGTTGTGTAAATACAAGTGAAATCCCTACTCATAATTTGCAATAAATGATAAGCCCATTATTGCATAAATTTTGTCATTATATAGTTATAATTGTACTGTTGCATGTACTGTGAGGAAATATCTAGAGATTAATGGCATAGTCAGAATTATCATGCTGCTCAGATCTCACGCAAATCCTTATTTCATAAGTCACCATATAGCGTGGTGCATCCATATGAGGAAGGCAACTCCGGATGTTTCTCATTAATTCCTACTTGGTATTAATATCAATTGAACACTGGTTGTAAATCCCAAGTAGTAGTAGTAGTAGTGAAACTGTCTACGGAGCTATCAGTGGCCACCCAAATGATCTCTTTTATAAGAGTAAAATAAGGTAGTCTGTGACATGAATGCTAATACAACGTTGTCATTTCAAGAGACGTAAGTACTGTTAATCAAGACAAATAGAAGTTAGTTTTTGGCAAGCCTTCCCTGGATGCGTCATTCCATTTTAGTAAATTATAAAATATACGCTACCACGGACCTACTAGTAGACGATAATTATGTACGGTCATGTAGCTACCATGGGGTGTAATTGCAGAAATATTAATCCTCACTGTCAATGGTATTCTTCCGTATCAAAATGACCCGATGGAAACCGTAGATTCAGAGACTACTGTAAAGTGAGTAGAGTAGTGAAACCATGGGAAAGGAATAGTTTAGCGCTGGAGTGAGAGTAGCAGAAAAAGAAATGTCTGGGGGTGCTGGATTCAATGATGGCAATAAATGTACGGACAATGTAATCTATTGGGACTTGGCACATGAGGATTCCGTGTTGAGGGAGATGATTGAGATGTAAGAGGAATAAATGCTAGGTCAACTTTGGTAATAATATTACATTCACAGTCAGATAGATACTAAATATTAACAGCTAAGAACTGCTATTGTTGAATAATTGTTTACATTAACATTAGCCTTTACTAATACTTAACCAATACTACATCCTACTTTTAAGATCCACTCTTCCTGATCCCTAGTTCGATACTTAAATGCTAGAACTTTTCCCAAGAGTTGTTTACCTTTTCATCCATATGCTATTTTCAAATATATCATGCTGGACCTGCACATTTGGCTTCATAAAGCTATTGTGGAATATTTTCTTGAGCATTCCTATTACCTCAGCAATTAAATAACGTCCCTTACACGCAAAGTAGCAGAGCATGCGATATTCTCAAAATAATAATTTTTTATAAGCTTCCTCCACATTCACTGGAAACCTGACGACGTGAAATTCATGTATGAATGAAAAAAAGTGATCCATTGCACATTTCTCAGTTTCAATAACAATTATAAATTATAATTACTTTACATAAGCAAACTTGAATGTGACTACTTTCATCAGGAATAAATAGCTAACAATAAGATTTAGGCCCATAAGTGATATCACTAGGGAACTAAGGATGGGCAGGTAGTAGGAGGAAGTACTGAATTTCAGCTAACTCCAGCATATTTGGAGATAACATGTTCTAATTAATGTTGTTGGTCATGAGAAATCGGTTTGGTTATTTGGACAAACCTGTGAAAATTTTTCTAGAATTGTTTTTAATCTCAATTGTAATAATTACAGCAATTACATTCATTATATTTAGTTCATTTCCCAAAATGATTTGGTTCGTGAGCATTTAAGGTACGTACTGGAGGATGGTTCTCACGCTAGATTTGAAAACTTGACCTTGCCTTTAGTTAGTTTGTTTTCCTTAGAGTTAGAAATGATCTAAACTAATTTGTTATCATTGTAGATAACAGCACAATCGATTTACTAAATTGGACGGTGAATTCTTTTGTCTAAATACACATGTCAAAAAACTTGTGCTAAGGGTGTCATAAATTAATTTTGCTACTTCGTACCATCCAATTGCTGTCTTATTGAATATAGTCTTGCATCCTGCATAAGAATCTTCAATGCTCAAAGTAATGAATTTATTACTTCATGGATAAATGAATGAAGGCAATGCTCTCAAAACTTTCTTTATATAAGTAGATACTTCACTACTCGCCCCACGTTTTCTGGAAATATGATTTCCTAACCGTTGCGGATTAAACTTTCTTTGCAAAATAACACTATTAAAAAATTAATCATTTGCTTTTTTCCTTTTGGGTTCTTTAACACGGTCACTGAATCAAATAGCATTGTCACTCCTGGTCACACTTAAAAATTACGACTGGGGGTTGAAAAATAAAAATATTCACTGGTTGTGTGTGTATTGATGTTTATAGGAACAAAATTGTGCGTGTGGACTATAATAGCTTCAAGGATGTGCCATTGTTACAAGCAACGTTCGCAAGAAGCAAATTGCAAAACAATGGATCAAAATCTGCAATCCGATTACAAAGATTCATCAGTTGTTTTGAATGGCATAATAGCATAAAGGTAAGTAGATACCTAAACACGGCCTACGTACTGTAATTCGCCAAATTCCATATTCGATTGCAAAATAAGCCATTGGGATTTGGGATCAAGAGCCTACAATTTGGTAACCGAATACTGATTACATGAAATTGTACTGACGACCTCTACTATCTAAGTTATTGCAAAAAATTTATATGTAATTACATAGGGCTGAGGCGACCCTTCAGAGGATTATAGGCCCTCATAAATTAGAATAAGAGAGTGACCCTTTCACAACCACAAAGTCTGTCTATTGCTTGAGCATACATACCTAATCACTTGGAGCGTTTATGATGACATGACTGCGTACATGCCTATGTGTATATACTATGCGTGCATATGTATCTGCGTTCACTCTATGTGAGCACACAGACAAAGACAAATGCTGAGGAATAAAAAAACCATGTGTTACTTTTTACGAGAGGAAAAAATTAGAAACTGTACATTCAAGATATAGGTTTGTCCCAAGACATAGGTTGTCCCTTCAAACACGGTAGATCAGACGGAACCCAAAGGTATATCACGATTAGAGAGATCATTCATTACATGTGACTAAATGAAAGTATTTGCATGCTCGTACTTATATCCATAGTATTAGAAGATGACAAGACATAAAAGGCAAATGGCGGAAACTTTACTCACCTGTATCTACACCAAAATATGTATAAACTTAGGAGGCAAATCCCCCATTCCAAATATGAAAACATCTTGGAAGACACTAGGCTACTACAATCTACAATTCCGGGCTTTCCTTTCAATAAGGGCTTGAATCCACGGTAAAAAAAAGTAGTTCGCACTCAGTTTTCACTTTTCACTTCGTCCACAAAGGATTGGGAGTGTAAGATTGCAACGACCTGATTCCAAAATTGGGCCAAGCAACGAAACCGGATTTTTTTTTTGTATATGAGAGCTTTCATCCAATTCGAATTATCTTGTCACTAGTGTAGATTTCCAAAGTTGAGTCTGCACTTTTTTTTGGCATCACTTGGGAACGATGATTAACTTTGAGAAAATTGATTCTTCGACTTTGGGAACATCAAGAATCACAAATGAGAAAATTGTCATGCTAGGAGAAAAAGTAAAGGGAAGATGAGATGTTCACAGAATAAAAATTTGACGAGGCTAAAAGAAAGAACAGCAAAAGGCACTCGGTATGTTCTGAGGATTCCTTCAGATGAAATACTTTTGCAAATCAAAATGTTTCCTCGTTAAGGAAATAAAATTCTTCAAGAGCAAGGAATTTGTACACTGGCTATGTGACGGACACCGTCGGACTGAGGAGAATTAACCACCGGTAAATAAAGAAACCTGTGTTGACAGTTTGAACGGATCTGGCCAATGGTAACGAAAAGACAACCAAACTTTTTTGGATCCCTTCGTACTGGGAGCTTACTGACTTGCATGTGGCTGTGGGAATTGTCTTCAGATACAGTGAGAGCAGTGGTGCAGCTGACTATGGGCAAACATTACGCTCGCTTTGCTTCGAAATTGCCAGTGCAATAACATCTTATTAGCGAAATATTTCTCTTGGAAGTTGACCACACTATAGGTTTGTATCGTAGCCTACTACCATTGCCTCATAAGTCGTGGACGCTTACTCAAGTCCCTTTTGCTATTCTGTTGGTCTGCCGAGTCATTCCATGTATTTGGATCTGCTCTGCACACTACCCTATGGACGTTGTGAGCGAATGCCAGTGATGAGAACAGATGAGGAGGTCAACCTGTAGTACTCATACACCTCACGTCAAGCTGTGTACACTTTCATTCATATGGTACTGCAGACGGTACTCGATTTTGTCAGTTTACAGTTCTTATTTAATAGTAGTCAGGAGTAGTAGGTGAGTAAGTAAGTAGAACCACACTCACTTGCAGCCTGCCACAAGCAAAAGTGAGAAACAACAGAATAATTTGCATTTCAAACGCAAAAGGACTTTCAGCTTATCACCTGAAGCACTTAAGCGCTACCTTATGGCCCGTCAAACCAGCTAAAACTATTTGTTTATTTAATATTGGTTATTTAATACAATGGATTTTACCTTAGATTTTCCGTCTGCAGGTTGATGCAGGGTTACTGTAGTTGTAGACATGGGAAATATTTTAAACAATTCAAAATCTCCTTGATTATTTAAACCCCTCACAAGGATTTTCGCATCCTCCAACTGATAGGTTTCAAACTATCCCAAAGGCATCTCGATGAATTATTGTGGCCACTGAAGCAAAACACCAATATTTTACTAATAGCAGCTATTACTGGCGTGCTTTCGAAACCGCAGTATGTTTTTCTTTGTACATGCCCCACTGGGTGTGAATGCATAGGATCTTCTGGTATCTGGTCTAACTCCATTAAAGTAAAAAGCTAGAAGAAACCCCATGCATACTTCCGTACATAATTGTGTTTTCCTGCTACTGAAGTGGTTTTGTGGCCGAAGGATAGTATCATCTTATGGGAATTGTTCCGGGAAACCTCAACTGGCCTAAGGGTAATGTGTAAGTGGAATTAAATAAATAAGAATAATTGTATTATTCCGGGTCCTTACCCGAAATTCAAAGAATCCCTTACGTAAAATGTACTACTCTATAATAATGAATTTTGCTTGTTGTTTTAAGCAATAAATTAAATTGTCGCTGCTCAGAACTCCAGTACAGGTACTACACTTAATTTTATGAGACACTGTAAATAATTTTAAGGACATTTCTAGCTGTTTTATCATTGCTATCACATGCACATTCTTCCATGCACTGCTGAGCACTGTTTCTTACAGTTACCCTATGTGCAATAATTATCATGCATTACCGTGCACATTCTTAAATTATGATGTTGAAGGACCTTTACGGTACCTCATGTATGCATTAACTTTGATTTACATTGTACTGGAAAATCCTTAGATTTAGTGACTGACTGTGAGTAGTAATTGCAGCTACTTACGAAGACAGATCTCTGCTCTTGGTATGTAACCTGCATGTATCTATTTGTAGTTGCTTAATCCTCGAATTTAATTCTCGGGGTAGAATTGAAACATTTTATGGTTCGTTATGTCAAACTGACACGTGGCGAGACAGCTTAGCCATGCAGTCCATTCATCACCCACTGTGTCTATGTACACTGATGGGAATTTACGCAGATACTTTGGAGAATTGGAATAGGGCGTGTATGTACAATTATTATGTATTTATACTCATTAAAATAGTAATTAGCAACTAAATTGCACGCATGGGGAGCGGCAACCTTCTAACGCGAAATTTAAAGCAAAAACGCTAATAATTCTGTGCAAAAGAGGGGAAAAAAGGAAGACGATTTAATGGTCTTGTTACTTTTGAAATTCACTCGGTATTTTACTATTAAGGTGATAAAACGATGATTAGACCTGAAAGTACGGGGCCTTGAATAATATGCTTTGGAAGCCACATCATTTTATCATGTGAATGGTGTTTATTTTCTCATCGGCTACCTCACATTCATTTTATTAATGCAATAACGGATGAAAAAGATGTGCTTATGCTAAACACTATCTTATTTTGAATGAAAGGAGCTTCGAAAAAATTTCATGCACTCTTGGCCTAAAATTGCTGAGGCCCACAAATAAAAAAATAATGTCGATGCTGACCGCGTAATGACAAATTCATCAAAGGGCTTGGGTGAGTAGGATATACGTAGTTAGCATATCAGACAAATCGTACTTACAAGACGACATGAACAACAAAAGTATTATGTGATTGTATCCTTGCATGCATGCCCATCAATTGTATGGAAATGCACAAACTTTTAGAAATTAATTTCCGGTTGTGAAATAACTGGTCAATTTTCAATTTTCGACTGTAAAAGCTTTCTACAAAATGAGAACATTGTTCTGTTGTTATGATATGTACATACTTCGACTTTTTTGTAAAAATTTATAAATCCAATTATTGGGGACGACAAATGATCTCAAGAGTAGCGGAGCCCGTAGCCCTTTTGCGAAGACCAAATCTTAAAATTACTATTAGTACAATTGAAAGTCTGCTATGATGGCGATGGTGAATGTCGATGACAATTGCATGTACAAAAGACATGCCATGTATAGCTGCCTTATTCAGTACTTGGAAAATTGGGGAAGTCATTTCTGAAGTTTCATTTACATGAGGACAAGTACTCCTGCAGCAAGTTACTCCACCTTCACATCTGCAAGCCCAAGCCTCAAAAGTACCCGTTTGTTTCATTAGTTCGCTTTGCTATTCCGTGGATCCTACAGGGAATATCACAAAATAGAATAATACATGATAAACGACAAAGAAATAAAAGAGCCATTGACCTGTTGGTTATAGTGTCCGCAATTAGACATAGTCAACAGGTAGTCATAAACGTGTAATAATTTTATTCACGCCTTGGAGAAATACATAAATTAAAAACTAAAAGCATTTTTGGTACCAATACTCACATGTCTGGTCAATACTCAATGCTTGTACTGCTCAAGATCATGAGTCTTTCTCACTAGACACGTCCCCTCCCGTTTATATTAAAAGGATTGTGAGATGTGTACATGTGTGTATAAAAATGAAACTATTTGGGTTGTTCAATGGGGATATAGGGGAAAGATTCTCTCATGTGATAATAACTAACAATATATTTTGTGGCAGTGCCAGGGTGCGTAGGTTTATTGAATTGTTTTAGTAAGTACAGTAAACATAGTAAATGGCAATCGTTGTGCATGTGGTCAAAAAAATTTGCAAAATGTTTCTTACTGTCAGGATGCCGTGACCCACAAAAATTATGCATGCTTCTTTGAGCTCTTTAGATAAATACATAATCCTCATAATTACTGGATACACTCCTGTCATTAAGAACTTAAGGTAAAGAGCAAGTTATGAAAAATCTTTCATGCAATTCTCCGTCAGTATTTCTACATAAGAAATAAGTCATTCATCACGTCCGCGTCCGAACGATCACCCTTACATCACAATGACGACATCCTATCATTTATGAATTGTACTTGTTCTTTGTAACATAAACACCATAATATGCTAATTTGAATTTACTTCATCCTTTTAATATGACGATAAATTTATTTTTCAAGTTTTATACTCTCGAGTAATACATGAACCTCAAGACCTTTAATAAGTAGAGTTAGTTAACTTCATTTAAAAGTGTCAGTTTATATGATAATTCTTTTTTTTTTTGTCCCTATGCAATAGCAACTATATAGCTGATTGTGCACAGACCAAAAACAATCACAGTGAAATACATTTGAATCAAAGTGTTTATGCGTTCGTAATAAAACATGATGTTAACATCGATGCTATTTCATGGGGCTATTAATATTCACTGTAATAATTATAACCTGTATAAACTCTGGTGAACTGCCTGGATGTGTAACTTTTTCGTGAAGGGAAAACTTGTTAAGTGCTTGTAGTGATGTGGGGAAAGCATTTTAATTTTCATCAGTAAACGTGACTCCCTCTCCTTGTCACTGTCAGATTAGTCAGATAATCGTGTTGTGATGCCTTTCCTTTGGTTCATCATTTTTCAACATCTTTTAAGTACTTTGCAAAAAATAAATCAAAGGAGTTCACGGATGACTGAGCGGCTTCGCGAAAGTAATGAAATAATAATTAATTACTTCTTGTAGAATTTTATTTACAGTTACGACTTGCGACAGAGGTACAGCGTGCAGAAATGTTTACAGTTTTTAAAGGTTGAAAATCCTTTTGCTTTTAAACTTTACGATTCCTGATCACCACAAACATTCTTGAAGCCCCAACTCCTGTATTACGTCAGTCACACACCCATCAAATCAACCTATCGGAGGCCGACTTTCGAACAAACTTGATTTCACATAAGTATACATAGTATCCATAACATAAAAATATTTTACTCACCTACCCTGTACTTGTACCAACATTAAATTGTAAAAGAATAGCCTTAAGTAACTGCCTGTGGCGCTCACTCAAGCATTTTAATCAAGATGTGTTTCCAGATATACTGTACATAGTATCAACTAAATATTACGGCACAGCGCATAGCTCAAACCTGAAGTCATTACGTTCTCACTCACAAATCATAATGAGTATATCTTCTGCTGTAGGGTATGAGACGCACTTTTTTTTCAAATAGTAAGATGGCATACGTCCACAAAAATGAAAGGTAAGATCGTACAGCATTCCAATGCACACCCATTACGCTATTGGGCTATATGGAACCTCTATGATGACTCATCACTGATGAGACACGAGACATTTACTGATTGCAAAACTGTCACAGTTCGTTTCTTGAGGATTTTATACCTCCGTTTCATTTTACCACACGAATCGTGTAATTTCAAATAGGAAACATTTTCCGTATTGGTAAGCATCGATTCCTGAATTCAACATTGACTTTATAGGAGATTAAAGTTTTGTATGTAATGACAATACAAACTCATATTTTCACGCATAATATTTTGATAAACATACAGCTTACGCTCTGTAAAAAGTCCTGACTGAAAGTTAAATGTCATGAGAGACAGGGACTGCGTGTAGCATACACGTGTTGACCAATATAAAAGCCGCCGGACAGGAACAGTCGAATTTGATTTTATCAATTATTTTGCCCTCTGTCATGTAACACATTATTTAGTGAAGGTATGCCATGTGAGTACAAAGGTAAAAATTCAATTTAAAGAATTCCCTGTACAATGATGGGCTGATGTATACAGGTATACTCTATCAATATTTTTCCAATAGTCTATAACAAAAACAAAACAACCTCTATGAAGTGATCTGTAACACCCTCAACAACTTCTGAGACCAAAACCTGAACACGCTGTTCCTTGAAAGTGAACCCATAGTATATAGGTCGGAATATTTTTACACTCTTTCCTTAACTATAGGCCATGGGCCTTACAGGTGAGGAAATGTTCTCATTAACTCAACATTCTTGTATGGTAAGCGACTTGAGATGCTCACTTGTTTGTTTACTTCTCTAAAACCTATGGAGATCTCTCTGTTTACTTTTTACAGGTGGAGTAAAGCTACAGAGGTTAGCGTCTAGAAGGTATACAGACGAAATGTGAGTCGTGAATAATAAGGGAGAGTAAAACGTGTATACTCGTACGCTTATGTGAACGTCTCAGATTGCCATAAGAATGTGCAATGTTTATGCCTGCATAGTGTTTCTTATTGTCATCACACATATACATTACTCTTACCAGTGCAGTGCAGTCTGTTGCAATAAATTTATTAAGTAATTATTCTCTCGATTTCGTCCACCTTCGCAATTATTTTCTACAGTATCTAATGACAAAAGCTACATTTTTACCATACAACTGCTTATTTGCTCAATAAGATTTGCTCATGTGCCTTGAGCTTCATTGCTAGCGGGTTAACATAAGTATAAACGTATACGATTGTATGTACGCAGTTAAGGGGTTAAGCACACGTCATATGTACATGTATTGAAAAACAAATGACAACAGTAGCTTCTAATGTAATGACTTATAAACATATATGTTATAGAGGAAATTTGCACCACTGCTCAAAATATTTGGGAAACCCTAAGAGCAATGTCTTACCTTGTGCTACTCAAAACAAAACGTGCATATAGTTGACACTGCTGGTGATTTCCTATAAAGTTCAAAGCATCTTATATGGAATGTAAAGAGCATGTAACATAGGAAGAGGTGTATCAATACGTTGTACGCTCTACATTATAACGATGTTTTAGATATATACCAAAATCACTCAAAATTCACACGAGCCGTTATCTATTAAACTCAATGGAGTGGTTCCTGCAAGTTCTAATGATTGTTCAATTTGACGTAATTATTTAAATAAGGGGACAATGCACTATGCCTCTTGACTATTTTTTTTTATTTTTTAAATGGTAAGGTACTAAAGGCAAGTATAAAACTAAGGGTTAAGAGGCATAAAACAAATGTGCAAAAAATTCAAAGCCTAAAGTGAAGGTCTAGATTTTGCAGAAGTGGAAGTACCGATAAATATTAATTTCTACCGTTCTTTGAAGAAGATCTTTTATTTTTTAGTTTGCTCGTACTAATTTTTTGTTGGAAAAGCTGCTAGCTTTAATTTACTTTGCACCTCAGAATCAGAAGATAGTATGCTCTTAAGAGTATCTGTTAAAGGAATTAGAAGTTATTTTATATATAAAGTGCTTATTAAAGTGTTTTGTAGTTCGAGCTTTGTGTATACATGTGTAGATTTTGCGAAGCAGAGGTTACAAGTAGAAAGAAATGTGGTCGGTTAAGTAACCTCAATTTAATGTTGTTTCTGTCGGCTGACAAAGTAGCCCTCACATTTGTCGCACGTATATGCATGTGTACATTAGTATGGCTGGTGTTACTGATTTCACTGCACTTCTGAAATGTTATGCACGTGCTTGCTTTCTATACTCAAAACAAAGTTTCCTACCTTCAGTTGCGTAATAAGTCAAAAAGCTGATAGGAAGTTTTCTGTTCTTTAAATGTTTTGTGCTGCAGGTACTTGATCTTTATTATGATCCAGATTTTGAAACAGGAATTGATTTAGTCGCATAGAGGGAGACAGTACCATGAGTAGATTTTTTAAATGAAGACACTGCCTGCTTCACAATTTTTAAATAATATGAACTAATAATCGACGTGGATTGACTTTTATTCTCCTTTAACGATCACAGCATGAACATGAAATCAACATTTAATTTGACAATTTTTAAGTAAACTGACTAAGTTTGCGCTAAATTATTGTAACAGTTAAAGTCCCACCATTATATATATATGCTATTTATTTCACAATAATTCATCTATAATCACTAGATAGGGGTGGAAGATATCCGACAACTACAGGGGTGACAAACAATGAATAGGGTAGCATGACACAATCTCGTGATGTGTTTCTGGAACATGGATTTTCATTTTTACATATGAGTCATTGCCTTGGATGATTGTGTGTGACGGGAATCTCGTGGATAGAATTCGGCCAAGGTACTGGCTGGAATGCGCTTCAACATTTCTTTGGGGAAAATACGTAACAGCTGCCATCCGATGTCTAGTGACTCAAAGACGGTACGATTTTCGTAATTGCCTGTAAAATTACCAACAATAATTTAGAACTGGGTGTTTGAACCTAATAATTCCATGAAATAGAATCGAACATCTGATTACCTTGGGAAATAAAATTCTTCTCGAATTTTCCCAAAAACTCAAGGTACAGCAGATCGTCAGCCGATAAAGCTTCTTCACCAACCACAGCCTTCATAGCTTGGACATCTTTACCGATAGCATAGCAAGCATACTAAAATTCAAATGAAAACATTTCGTAAGATCCTGACAATATATTGCATGAGATCTACCGGTATTAAATATGTATTTCTTACCAATTGATTAGAAACATCGGAATGGTCTTTTCTGGTCATTCCTTCACCAATAGCCGATTTCATCAAACGACTAAGTGAAGGCAATACGTTAATTGGAGGGTAGATCTGACGATTATGCAACTGCCGATCTACGTAAATCTGACCCTCCGTAATATATCCAGTCAAATCAGGAATGGGATGTGTGATATCTGAGAAGGAATACAACAATCAGATTAGTTCTACGTTAACGTTACAAGATTATTTTGTGATACACCTACGCTTTTCAGTAATTATTTCTTCACTGACCAGAATATTATTTAATTTCAACTCCATTTTCCTTTAATATTTCCCTATAGAATCATTCGTTTTTTCTAATGTAAAATTGCATGAGTAAAGCTAATGGAATGCTCACCATCGTTTGGCATAGTCAAAATTGGAATTTGTGTGATAGAACCGTTTCGTCCCTCTACACGGCCAGCTCTCTCGTAAATGGTTGCAAGATCTGTGTACATGTAACCAGGGAAACCTCGTCGTCCGGGTACTTCCTCTCGAGCAGCAGAGACTTCTCGCAAAGCTTCAGCGTAAGAACTCATGTCCGTTAAGATTACAAGTACGTGCTTCTCACATTGATAGGCCAAAAATTCTGCAGCAGTCAGAGCAAGACGAGGTGTGATGATTCTTTCGATTGTGGGATCATTGGCCAAATTCAAGAACAAGCACACATTGTCCATAGAACCATTTTCCTGCATACAAACGTTAAGATTGTACAACACCTAGAACACGATCCCAACAATTTCAAACAAACTGATTCTTTCATTAAATACCTCGAAATCTTGCTTGAAGAAACGGGCGGTTTCCATATTGACACCCATAGCTGCGAACACAATGGCGAAGTTGTCCTCATGACCATCAAGAACAGATTTTGTTGGAAGTTGTACCAACCCAGCTTGGCGACAGATTTGGGCAGCGATCTAACAAAATAAAAACTATTACAATAAACAAACCAGTGCTTGCACAACCCATAAACTCACAATTCATCCCTTCATAAAAACTGCAAGGTTTGAGTCAGGCCAACTCAATTTATACTTCTCCATCATGTAACTATTAAATCTTATCAAAATTTAAACCATATCTAAATTATACCTCATTATGTGGCAGACCAGCAGCAGAGAAAATGGGGATTTTTTGTCCACGAGCAATAGAGTTCATCACATCGATAGCTGATATACCAGTCTGAATCATTTCTTCAGGATAAATACGTGACCAGGGGTTGATAGGTTGGCCTGAACAAAATAAAATGCATGTGTTGCTGTTAAAAACTCAATACTATTTATACATCTGCCAAAATAATTTATGCAATGTACAAATCATCGAAAATCTTAAACCAATTAAATGCAAATACTGGCTACCACAGAATATTCACTTTATCCTTCCCCATTAAACGCCATTATTATAGTACTCAATAATTTCAGCGGAAACCCAATGTGAAGCCTCATTGCTAACTTTCATACCTGACTATATCTACACCATATACTCCTGACATCAAATTATAATCCTACCAAAACATACTAAAAAATAGTAGAAATCCATTCCAAATAAAACAAACAAATCCATTACAACCACATAAAATATTAACTTCTCCTAATGAAAAGAATACAAAAGGAGCAAATTTTAAATAATTATCCTCAACTCTACTCTTGTACTGCATACAAAGCCACATATTTTACAATCATAGCCCATCCCTTCAATCATCAAGCCATCTTTACCTTGAATATCTAAATAATCCTCAGCAAGAATCGGTGGTCCTTTATCAATGGGCTTTCCACTCCCATTAAATACTCGACCCAACATATCCTCTGAGACCGGAGTCCGAAGAATATCACCAGAGAATTCACAAATAGTATTTTTAGCATCAATTCCGGAAGTGCCTTCAAAAACCTACGCCATACAAATTCAAAAAACCATCAAAAATCATAGTCATTTGATGTCCATGAGGCTCCAGCTCTAAATAATCCATTACGTCCCAAAGGGAAAAATATGTTACATGCCCATTCATCATCCTTCCCTACTCCATACATACAACCACTTGAATCTCTCCCAAAGGACAAACAAAACTCAATTCTCTCATACAACATCAGAACCGACTCCCAAAATAAAATCCCTCAAAATTTTAACACCCAAAATTTTCAAAACCCACCTGCACAACAGCTTTGGATCCGCTGACCTCCAGGACCTGTCCCGACCGGGAGGTTCCATCCGGAAGATGCAATTCAACAATCTCATTGAACTTTGGGAATTTCACATCATCCAGAATCACCAATGGGCCATTGACACCCGACACGGTTTTGTACACTTAAAAATTCATACACACCTCATTTATTTTGATACTCCATCTCCCAACTAATATTTTAATACTTACTAATCCCTTTATCTCACCTAATCGGGGTTGAGAGATGTAGTCTCTCGTGACGGCCAAAACCTGCTCACGCTGTCCTTGCATTTTAACTCCGTCCGCTGATTTCCCTTCTCCAAATACCTAATAATATTGTAACTTACACACCGATTTCTATTCCGTGGATTCACACAAAAATCCAGCACCAACAAAGCACACCTACTCAAGCGTTTGAGGACACCCGGAAAATACTCACTGGAGATGGAATGGCGATTTGGAATTGTCGTCGTCTCAAAATATCACGATTTGATTCCTACTTACTAAATGTGAGTGCGAGAAGTTGTCGTCGATCGACTTGATACAGAACCGAGGGGAAGAGTCTTGCCAACGCCCTTCTTCAGGATTCTCACAGTGTGCTACAATACTATACAGGAGAGCAGAAGAGCCCAGGCCTACTGTATTCCTCACACACTGCTGCACATATGTATTAGCACAGTCTACCCTATACGTCCATACGTATACGTACGGAACAAGTGGCTCTGTGAGAGCTGTAAGCAAGTCCTATCCTCTCTATCCATCCATCCATCCATAAGCATTAATAAACCAGCTCATTCCACTTCTATGTCGCTTCTTCCTCCCTCACTGGCTTTTAAACCCAATACAGCAGCAGGCAATTTAGTTACCTTACTGTCCTTAAAGCTTGTGTAATCACATGTATATCATAGCATATGTGTACACACTAGCTCTAGCTCAATTTTTAACCAACTCTTTTTACAAACGATAAACTTATAGATATTGACAATAACCAACATTTTAACATGTCCTGGGATCCATCCTATCAATGACACTTTTAAAACTATGTTTCCCCTCACTACTATAGTAGAGAGCTTTAACTACAATTTATCACTTGCTAGCCTGATTTTTTCCAGGGTTCTATAATCTATAGAATGTCTATTTTTTTTGCTATATGACTCTATCTTCATAATTAACTACATATACTTTTGAAGCATCAGCCGAGGCATTGCTTGAGTTGAATTACAATAATTGTTGCATGCCTTGTGAGTGTTATGATGATATGATGCTCATAATTTATACTTGCATAGTTCTTATTTACATAGCATTGAACATGGGATGTACACACTTGGGTTCGTTATTATAGTTTCAGAGGCTGTATGAGATAATGTGACGTCCCCGTATCTATTGTTAGTTACCTGTAATAGAAAAAAGTACCTCTTATTGTTAGTGTAATTTATTATCTATAATTTCTTCAGTTTCAAACAGTCGGAGTGTCGGCTGGGTTTTGCGCTCACCCCCTCCTGGTAATAGCTACAAGCTACTGCCCCATTATTGTTAACTATATGGTTATAGTTGTTAAGAGTCTCTACTTTGTTTTAGGCTTTTTGAAAATACTTACTTATTGTATATGTAGAGGATAATTTGTTAATTTTTCGTGATGGAGTGTGCACAATTGTGGGATGTAGAGAAGCGTTGGAGGTATTCAAGGTATAGTGGGGTATATTTAATTACAATAGTATCCTTCCTATATGGTGGGGAATAATTCACATGCTAATGGGCTTGGAAGCTTGGAGTAGTCTGTTTGACAGGGAATGGGAACGATAATTAATTTTTCCCCCCAGCTTTTTTTTTTCTTTTCAATTCTGCCTTTGTTATTCAAATAGCTCTTTCAGAGTCACAGTCCATGGACTAAAATGCTTCCATCCTGTAAGTTCCATCAGTTTTTAGATGGGCTAAAGGCTATATGTAGGGCAGGAACTTACTAAGGTTTGGTACGGTATTAGATATTGGTCTAGTGTACAGAGGTTAGTGGATATGGCTTTTTACTAGCATGACAGTTTTAATGTGACGTGGTTTGCATTTCGTCAGATGAAAATAATTAAATTAAGCGTTTAATGGAGAGTTCCCAGGCTTGTTCTGGATGGTAAATAGCGTAATGTCATTTAAGGATGTCACTCTGTTAGTATAGATATTTTGGGTTGATTTAGGCTTCAGAGAATGTAGTCTCAGGATCATATTTGTATGAACTATTGGGTGTGCATTAAGTAGTTCTGAATCTGCGTTATTTTCCAATGCTGAATTCGTGTTGCGTATAAGCTCACGGGCAGAGGAAAATTACTATTGTAGCTTTTTCCAAACTTAAGTTGCTGCAAGCAGAGAGTATGCGGGCTAATGTATGGGGAACTCTGGGAATAAGCTTCAATAAATATTCGTATTTGTTCACAAACTCTCTCATGACAGAGACCAGGGAGTAAAAAAAACATTTGAATTTTAAATACCTACAGTATTTTTTGTACATTCAAGATAAGAGCGTGAATATATGTGTACTGCAAGAAAGAATTGTGTGTATACAAATGCACTCTTGTACCTTATTGCGTGTAAGAGGAAAGTGCTCACACAGTGAAAGCAAAGTGGTAATTATCATGGAAGCTATACTGAGCTTGAGAATTTGTGCACAGGATTACATTTAAGCATTTTAGCTGTGTACGGGTGTAAACACAATTATTTTCCTCCAAGGGTGCAAATGAATGTAATGGGGTCTCTTTGCCAGTACATACTATGATATTGGTTTTTGCCATTGGCCATGATAGCACTTAGTAGTAGTTAGTACTAGCTCTTACAAGCATTGTATTTACGGTGTAGCACTTTGAATTTCTAAATTCATCCAAAAGAGATTTTTTCGCATCCTTAATAAGTACTCGTAACTACTCTATAATACCATGTCTTCCATACATTTGCAAACTTGACCATTGTTTTTACAAAAAATTTGTACCAACTCCATTTTGTCTCGAAATCCAAAAATTAAAATCTTAAACGAGATTCAACATGGAGAATTTCAATTTCCATGAATCTGTAAACGTAGAGTTAGTTTAATATTTTTCAATGAAAGGCATAGTATTCATTCACCTAAGTAATGTTGAGGATGAGGCTGTGATAATGTGAAGGTTCTTTGCAGGATACTCGGAAATGAATGTAAAATCCTGTTTAAAATTTTCATTTCTGATTTTGTAGTCAAAATGGCTCCACTTGGTTTTTAAAAAGGTGTGTTTGCAGACACATAGAAGACATGATATTATGGGGTACTGGGAATGCGAAAAAAACCATTTTCGTGGAATTTCGACTTTCCGAGTGCTACACCTTAAAAATAAAGTGCTTGTTAGAATTACGTCAACACAAATGTTGAAATGGTGACAACTTCGACTCCATTTTGATGATGATCTTGTGTCCGAGGGCGAGTGTGAGACAAAGATCGATGTAAAGATTATCAGATTTCAGTGAATTACAAACATACCGTTTCAAATATCTATCAATAGTAAATAATACCATATTAAAGATTTATTTTGAACATATAATTGAAATCTGGGAATGCCCAGTCCAGTAGTGCACAATACATAATTATTACGCATTCATAGGTTGACGATGTCAAGTGATATAATTTTAGAGTAACAGGGTGCTAAATGAATAGATTTTTATCATTAATAATAGTAATACATACATTTTCGCATGGAAGTAATATCTGCCAGATAGTTTGCTAAAACTTTCCAATACCTAATTACTCACTAGGTAGTTTTATGTTTAATTATACGAAAATCACATTTCAGTCAATATTCCATTGTATTGTATATCTCATTATAAAGCCATCTGGCAAAATCCGTGATTGCCAATAAACGACACATCTGCTTGCACTGCAGACAGAAAATTCGGAACAAACATAAATAAAATAGCGTAACAATCAGGATTTTTACATCAATTCCTTCAAGATCAGTCATTCAGACTATTTCCAGGCACTTTCATATTTTGGAAATGAACGAAATAAGAGCACCTCATCCAAAAGTTAAAGTTCAGGTTTTACACTTGCCAGAGAAAATGCTTTCACCGTCTGATTTCAAACTTTCCCTTCACTGTAGTCAACTGTATAACGGCAGCCTTATGGGTCTTTTATGTACGGTATGTTCACTGATGAACAGACGTGCTTCTCTATACTCATTATAGGTTGATTATCTCAATGTAAATAATAAAATACACTTTAAAAATAATAATTGGAGTGCAAATGTTATTGCTGACTGGAAGTTTCTTCGGTTGTATTTCCACTAGATCCTACAGCTTTGTAATAATCGGAGAAATCTACGTAAGGTTGAATACGTCCATTGGCATCCAATGGTATTTTTTGGATGGATTGTGTGAGCAAATCAGAACTTTCAGTACTTGTTGAGGCTCCTGTATTAGTTAATGTTATTTCTGGACTGCTTAAAACAATCTTTGGCATCTGTGACTCATACGAGGTTGGAGAAGTCACGTTGCTTAGTGAAAAACTTGGAACAGACGGTATTTTGCCATTTATAGGACTTAAATTAGAATTTGGAAGAGGAAAATTAAAATTTCTTACAAGGAGGGTCATGTCATCTCTTTTATTCACTCGTGGAGTTGTACTATTCATGAAATATTCGTGGTGCATACGAGAAACTTTGTCAACTACAGCTTGAGCTACACCAGTCAAAGAAGTCTGAGTTGCAAACTCTGCTACGACCATTTGAGCTAAATGTGTGTTGACCTGGTCTTCCTCGGAGGCCTCAGCTAAAGCTCTATAAAGTCCATGAGATAACAATAATAAGAATCTACTCGAAACACCTAGGGTGACACTTGGATGAACTTCTGGATCAGGGATGACCGGGTCGCTGATGGAGGATGATAAACAATCAACTTCCTTATAACCTCCTTTCACCAAATAGTTACCTAAGCATCGTGTATTGCTTTGATTTCCCAAACGACCAATACTGCGGAGCCTTGAGACGTCCAAATTGAGATTATAAAGACGTCGCAGTTCTTGCTCATTGTTTAAATCATCGTCAACACTGAGCTGAATCACTCTCAGAACACCAGTCTCATCGGTACAGCACAGAAGCGCACGACTATCACCCACATTAGAAACGTATAATTTCCCATGAAATATTAGAGCCACGACTGCTGTTGTGCCTGAAGCAACAGCAATGTTTAGTTCTTCCAACTTGGATCGAATATGTGGCGGCAGGTCATTTAAAGTTTCATATAATGCTCCTCCTTCAGGCATCTCGGTCAACAAAGTTGCTCGTTCAGCTAGTTTGCTTGAAATAGTAACTTCAAAATATTCCTGATCCACCGTTAAGAAAGCCTGATGCAGTAGATCCCGGATTTCTTCTTCTGTACTCCTCTCATTCAGTTGTCCTAACAAGATCTCCGCTGGTATCCGCTGCTTAGCAAATAAGGCCGCTTGAGATCCACAGTGACCATCAAATACCCCATAAAGACACACATTATCATCCAATCTAAAATGGAAACTGTGGTCTTCCAGTTCATGTTCAGAATTTCGGTACCCATCTCGCCGGTAGGTCTGATTCGGAGAGAATCCAACTCCTGCAAAAATAATACCAGTATTGTTGTTCTAACACATCCATAGAAATAGTAAATGCTCCCCAGCATTTCAAAATGCAAAAATCCCAAGTAAGTCACGTATTTCAATTCACCGGTATTGGAACAAGGTGGAAGATCATCAGTCCAAGAAGAGTCAGTGGCCGATGAGGACTGAGTGGGGAACCCCAAAAAGTCTCCACTTCCGAGCACCATCACGAATACTGCGCTGAAAGTGCTATCCAGAAAAAAGGCTTTTATAGTAACTTTGCTAACCCACGCCAAACCCCATCCCCTCTTATTTCTATTCAAGGCGTTAATATTTGTCCGACTAATGCATTACCTTCACAACACTCGTGTCATGATACCGAACTACAATTCTCTCAGCACTTCCCCCCAAAGTCGAGATAACTTGGAAAATGACAACTGTGACATAAATAATTTTCGCTTTTGGGAATTTCGCAGCTATAGCTCATATTCCCCGAAAGTCCGAACCCCCTGTATTCTGCCAATCCGAGTCCTCTTTTTCAACTGAAAAAATAAAAATTGAAATCACTAATCCATTTACACCTACATGCAAATATTACACTTTAGCTCAATACTTATTTAAATCTCTTAGCCCTTATGTACAAAACCACATCATCCTACTTGTCGTCCACCTCCCTCGATGTCAATACAAGTATCTATTTAGTCTTCAATTTAAACAAAAATAATTTCCCACTACGACCAAATGGTAAAAGTCCACCTACAATTTGTACGACTTCACCCTGCCTGCATCCAATCCAAAATGTAACATACTCCGTAGTCAGACTTGAGTTACATCTTATGTACAGGGAATACAGTAAATACAGTTAATACTGTACTATTACCATATATACGCAGCAATTATCAGGACATCCCGATAAACTCAAGTACTGATAAGGACTTAAGCAGCTCTCCAATATTATAATTGCAAAGATGAGTCCATGTCCCAAAACTATACCCTATCAGCAAAACCACCAGGACTTTCATATTGAATCCGACGGGTGGGAAACTTAATCTTATCTCCCTATTCCCCATCCACCTTACTTTCAACATCAATATTGATTTTAACAGGCAAAAATTTCAGAATTCAACGCCCGCTATATAATACACATAAATAATATCCTCATATCCCTAATTTACCCTATTACCATGATATACCTCTCTACACACAAAATATACAATAGCACTCAAGTCTACCAAAACCCTAGACTCTGGATTACTCTCCAAACCCATTCTACAAAACCTAACTTTAATTTAACATTATAAGCTGATTATAATCTCCCACTAATTATTAAATGAAATCTCCCTCACCTCAGCTTCTCCCTTTGTTACAAGCTTTGGATAATCGGTAACTCCTGAACAAAATTGTCGGAAGTACATCACACACACACACACACACACACACAAATACACCAAAAAGTCAACACACTTTGAATTCCTGTACACCAAAAGATAGTCCACTCAACTCAATCAACTTGACAGGGATGAGGGACGGGAGTCAATCTCCAGAATTTAGTTGAAATCTTCAGCAATACAATAATCACATAGAAGAATTATTTTTGGGGAGTTGTTGCATTTAACCTTCGTATACTTTATCTTTAATCTATGGGCGCAAACTTCACATTTACACGAACGGCAACAACCATCGAAAGTCCGTATAGAAGTAAATCCACTTTACTAGTGCTTCAGCCTTCGCTCACTGCTCCGTACTAAACATCTCCGCCTAGTCTAGAAAGAAACCCCTCAATAATAAAAGACATACATAATAATTATTATAGAATAATATATTAATAAGGATTTATTAGTTCTGGAAGGATTCATTAATTAAGTAAGGATTTATTACAACTGGGATTTGTTTACTGTTATTTTTGAAGTGAGCTAGTATTATTATTTAATTGGAATAAATATTCAATTAAAATATTACCAGTCATTTACAGGATACAGGTTAAATGGTCAAATAGAGGATTTTTGGTGATGACAATTATTACAGGTTGTGGCGTGTCAGTTCCAGGTGACAGAGCGTAAAAATAGTAGGAATGCAGGATGGAGAGTAGACGGATTGGGAGGGACAGGCTTGTTCCGTGCTTTAATTTACTTGTATAAGTGTCATGTGTGGATGGATAGATTATGTACGGTTCGGTTCATATAAGACTGTATGTATTATATAAGGAACTTACAACAGGACATGGGACGATGACGATAGTAGGAGTCGAACTTAACTATATGTATACTCAAAACTCGGGATTTGTTTCTCTGTATGAACTTTGTTGGGATTTGTGTGGTTGGTGGGAGTCACCCCATCTAGCCTTTAGAGTCTCGTACTTGCTAATTATCTCATAAACAGAGTTACAATAGGGCAGATCACGGGATGACACCAACGAGTTCAGCTATGGGCTGCTGAATGTTGTTAAAAGATACCTTTGTGTGCATAAAAAGCGGAAGCTTGAGAATTCTCGTATGTCCGACGTAAGTATATGTGGGATTAAGTTAGCCGAGTAAGTAAGCGGAAATACAAATAAGGGCCCTGATTTTAAAAGAGTAAGCACGGCAAAGCTTTTACTCACTTCCCTCCAAATGATCCTGGGAAAATTCATGCGAATAAGGTACTCTTTAGGTGTGATCACTGAGGTTTAAATCTTTGAGCACCGGACACTCCAGCGTCAGGGTTTCAGTTGAGGAAATACAACTTTTTAAAACAACTTAGAGACCGGGCTTCATCACAATTTTACTTAATACTGAGACTGGACATTTTTGTCTTGGGAAGATTATATTAATTTATTTTCGTTTGTCACTCTTTCAAAAGGTCGAAGTTGAAAGATTCTATGCTCAAGTTCCACGTTTGTTAAAATTTTGACGAAGGAAGCTATATAAAGCATATAGTACTGGGTAAAAATGCGAATGTCATTTTTTACAAAAAAGAAGTATGGAAAGTTCCGCACTCAATTCCCAAAATAATTAAGGGACAGAACCTTTGCTCAAACCGGTAGACCATAAGCTATGCAGCAACATTAAACTTCTGTGGGAAAAATTGAATACTTAAAAAGATGAAAATAATTTTGCAAAATCTGATTTTATTTTAAGGGAATTTGTTCTGCATCATTTTTTATTCAGATTTGTCAATTATTGCCAATTGCGAGTTACCCTTTAATTAGCAAAAGAGCGCCATCTGGAATTTGTGCTGCCTGTCTTCTGGAGTTTTGATTTAACGCTATAGGTTTGCCGTTGCTGCCCGATGGGATCGGATTGCATTGGAGGTGTAATATCCTAATAGTCATAGATAGCCTATAGTTCCGGATTGTTTTGTTACGGTCGTAGGTTGCAGTATTCAGTACATTTTTGCCATACCTGCTGTACCCTACAGATAGGTACTTTCCGGTGACCGCACCAACGCTTGTAATAATTTATTACTTGAACAATTTTCCCCGTTCTAGCTTTCTCCAGTTTTTATATTGTGTCCCAACTTGGCATTGCATTGGTATGTATGTATGTTATGGTGGAGTTCAGAGTCCCTCCATTGCATTGGTATGGAGGATACGTTGAAATATTGCATTCCTGTACTAAATGCTCCTGCTTCAGCCTTGTTGTTGTTTAGGTAATGGAAATAAATGTAAATCAGATTCTCAGCAAGTAGATATTACATAATACTTCTGTGGATTACAATAATAATAATTAAGGATGAAGTAGAAAACAAAACCAAAACACAACTACTGCAACAATAAAATTTATTTAATATTGTCTTCTGGCTGTGTGGTAGTATTCAATTTACATAAAATTAAAATTAATAAAAATGCTGCAATAATGTACAAACCAGAGCACTTAATTACAGTGAATTTCTTATGTAGTGGTTTCCTCTTAGACAGCATTCCCATTATATTGACATACATATAGTAAGATATAGTGGCATCCCATATATTGGCAGATATTTGGTCACCCCTTGGGAACCACTATATAGGAAATTCACTGTATACAACAGGACTTTACCAGATGAAGTAGCTGAATTAATACCCAACCCAACGATATTAACAATACTGACAGTCAAGAATTTGATTGTTAGTTATATCAAATATTATAATTATTTCTATTTCAATACCAAAGCCAAAAGCAGTGATACAAAATTGCAAAGAATCACATATCTATGAAAGGAAGGATTCACGATAGATCAAAGCGTATTTGAATTTGAGGGAAGCAAAATGAACAAGTACCTAAACCTGATTGAAGCAAGGAATTACGTACATTGAATAAATTAGCCCTGGTCTGAGGTTAAAGGCATGAGCTGATCAAAATTACAACGGCGGAAGCAGTTCGATTCTGGTCGATGACTTATTATAAATTTATGAATTATGACTTCTTGGGATGTTGTTAGTATTGCTAGTGGGGAAAGAAAAGGAAATTCATTGACGGAGGAAGAAAAAGACGACTGTAGTATCAGATCTGTTTCCTACATTGACCGTGAAAATACACCAGAATCCTCTTTTGAACCATCTTATGAACCTTCGGAAGATGGTACCAGGATTCCCACCCCAAAGAACACTGGGTCAGTTTTACCCATTAGTGGGCCCGGGCTTCTTATAAAGCCGGAGCAAAAGCCAGGTGTAGTGTTTATTTACCCCCATCTGCATATACTTACACATAATTCCATGTATATTTGTATTCTTGTTTTGAGCAATGAGAATTAACTTCCTCATTTATTATATATTTTTTCTATTACAGTATCCTTTTGCCCCCGCTGTGGTTTCAAAATTGATGCCGCAGACACAAAAATGATCCCGAAGCAAAAGGTAAGAAACTTTGGGAGGAGAAGTTACCGGTTACTCAAATGAACTAACCGCCGGGCTGTTACTTTTTATCCAAAACTACCCTTCCCAATAATCCCAACCTTATATAATTACCCAACCTGCAATAATAATATAACTTAGGTTTTTATATATATGTATATATACATATGACTTGATTTATATAGGTGTGGTTTATCTTCCTAGTATTGTTTTTATGTTGTTGCTGGTGGATATCATGGCTACCTTTCCTGTTTAAATCCTGTTCAAAACCTGTAGAGGTGTGTGGGGTGTTATTATAACATTTGTGAACTTATTTACTTGACTAATTAAAAATTTACTCGTTAGATTGTTATTGTAATTTCACTGCTAATTACTTAATACTTGTACGTCATTTTATATAATATGTATGAGTTCACTACGTTCAGTGATATCTCTTTGCTGAACTTTAGATATGCCCTTATTGCTACAGAAGAACTGACCGACCCCAAGTTGGATCAGATAATAAACTCACGGCCGGAATCAATACTGAAAACCCATAAAAATAATGTCGGGTTATCTGGGTTAATAAGCTTGTTAAAGTAACCAGAGTAAGAAGTTCACGTCTTCGTAAACTTGCGTAAAAAACATCGTAAAACACTTTCCATATCAGTACATGAATAAACGTTTTTGTTCAGTCGGACCGTTTAGTTGCCGTTTGCTTTCTCCAGTTTCTCCGGTGCTAAATGCTTTGTGTAAAGTAATTAAAAAAATCACAAAATAATATAGAATATTCTCAACATTGAAGAGTTAAAGGGAATGTTTTATACTCAAGTTATTGATTTGGCATAAACAAGAAGGTAGGTAAACTCGGAACACATTCACAAATACAAACAGGAATCAATATCACTAACCCTGGTTAAGCCAGTCTTTTGTTTAGGTGAAACACTGAATGTATTTAACCGTAAATTGATAATTAAAAGTAACTTATTACATCGGATTCTTACGTACGAAGAAACGTGGTAAAAATACGTGAAACCAAAACAAACTAATGATCATTGAATAAATCGACACAGAAGGAAGCTGCCATCGACTGGTTAGGTAACATTACCAGTCAAGATTATCCTGTGCAGTTTGTAAATAAAATGAATTAAGTAAAACAATCAGATAGCAGTAAATTATCAAACTGTATAAATCTACACATACAGAAGCTGCAAGTCGTTTTGTGACATTACCAATCAAGTTTAGACTGTGAAATGTAAATAAAATGAATTAGGTAAAACAATCAGATAGCAGTAAACTCGACTTATGTAAGTATAAACAAGGTACTAAATATTTATCAGGATCTTGCACCTTATGCAGGAAAAACGAAAAACAAACATACTAAAAGAAAGACATGTCGTATTTGCCGTAAATGACGAGGGCTTTTATTACAAAATGTCTACACGCAAGACAAACGATGTCTATACTAAACATGTATATATTAAGGTAATTTATTAAATATAGTCGGTGGCCACATCAAAAAACAAAATCTTATACTGGACACATATAACTCGTAGCATTCCAAGCCTTGTACATTCGTCCGTCATCATCAGTATTCACTATTAATAATAATATGTAATTTGTAAACATCATTTTTCTGAGCAGTACAGACATTTTTACAGGAAATACTTTATAAAAAATTTTATTTGGATTAACCAATGCCGTCATCAGATTATATAATAGCATTGCCGTGTGGAACAATGCGGTGTGTATTTTATTGTAAACTTAGGATTTGCAACATCGTTGCAAAGAAAGCTGGATATCTATCTTAGATTTACTACTTAAAATCCTAAAAGGGGGAATTTTAGCAGTTTTGTTTATCTACTTAATTTGAAAAAGCATGATCAGAGAAGAATAATAGCAATTCCATCAAGAATTTATATAATGGTGTGATGGTTGAAAATGAGTGAGTTAAAAAAACCAACAAACCAACATATTTTCGTTTTTCTGACAAACCAAATACAAATTTGGGTAACTCTTTATCCATTGGTTGTCATTCAACTGAAGCTGAGTGCTTTTATAATAATAATAATAATCATTCTTGCGAAATTTGCACGCATACATCCGGGTGAGAAAATATCCTTTTTGAATCTCATTACGTCTGTGTATGCGTACGCGTAATACAAAAGGCTACTCTCTCACCCACAGTAACTATATGAAAAAATGATTACGAAACACCAATTAAAATTATGTGTTATCTACAAATTCCGTCATTAAGGATTTGGATTTGTAACTATTTCCGGCTGTTCAAAATTGAGAAAGTCCCAAATCAAAATTGTGTCATCGTGGGAACTGCTGACGATCTGAAATTCGTCGAATTGAAGTCGAAAAACACGTCCGGTGTGTCTCTGAAAATTAAAACAAAACAAGTGAGAATCAATCTTGTGCATTTCACTTTTGAAATTCTACCGAAAATGCCTATTTTCCTTCCTGTAGTAGTGTAACCATAAAAACTTGCATTCTTCTTGTCTTGCAACTAACAACTTATACGCACACAAGGTACCAATTTTGGTGAACAGAATCTCTCAATCAAAACAGGATCATATCATTATACCGGCAAGAACTTACCAGAAGACTGAATACAAGAAGGCCAATCAAAGTTTTTCACCAGTTAAATTATTATTATCCCGGAATTAAAATCACCGAGTATTTAAAAACCCAACAGGAGGAGGTACAATATCTACCTTTCAGTGATTCCTATACTGCCTCCATGGTGTAGTCATACATGCGTACACAGGAGAGATTTGATAAAAGGAAGTGGAGCAAACAGGAAAAGGAACTTCAGGGAGTAGTAACAAAATCGATTTCTTGCCACGTGTAGCAGAAACCAGAGCAATGAGGAACGTTCACACAAAAGTTACTACAAACAAAATAGGATTTTCTCTGTATTCGCTCGAAACTACATTATTATTTCTTCTGAGCTACTCGTACATCATGAAATCATGTTAGAATTAACAAAAAGAATGTACAATACCGGAGAAACTAATCCTGCCTGAACAAATGTTGAACATAACTGTAAATTCTTTATCTATTCAAATACTTCATTTCCCAATAATAACATACCACGAGAGTTCGGAGGCAGAGAGAGGAAGCTGGTGCTCTAGGGTCGAGCGCTGCTTGGAGATCCCATACTTTGATTTTCCTGTAAAGAAATACACCCCAAATATAGCCAAGTTAAGAACAGGAAGACTGGAAATAGCAATCACTCCGGTATGAATATCCCGACAACCCGGATACTTTACAAATTCATGGTTTCAGTAGAAGACCAGCATTACTCTACTAGCTCAGTTAAATTATTATTAACCACTTAGTATTCTTCAATATTATAATATAATAAATGAAATACCCGTCGTAAGCTCCGCTGACTATACGCTTGTTGTCAAACCTAATACATCGGACCAGTTCTTCATGACCTTCAAGGACTTTTAGGCATGCTCCACATTCAATATCCCACAACCTAGATATCAAGAGGAAGTGTTTATTTGACTTATACATTACTCGTTAGTCATAAAAATTGTACCACAAATATTCTAAAGACAAAGTTCATGTAGAGTAAAATCTTTGTATAGATTCTTACCTAATTGTATTATCAGAGCTTCCGCTAACTACAAGCCTGTCACGGTATTGCAGGCATGCAATTCCTCTCTTGTGGCCATTAAGGGTACGTACAAACTCACAGGAACTTGTATTCCATACCTGTTGAATCAATTATCAAAGAAGGAATTCAAAATTCATACTTAAGCTTTGTTGATTTTAACTGGTACTTCTCTCTGACAAACTTTTATACAAGCAATTCAATTCTTAACTTTATTAAAGTGCTATTACTCATTCTTTGCAATAAGACAAATAAAATAAAAATAAGCAAACCTTAATAGTTCTATCACCAGATGCAGAAACAATATACTTCTCGTCGAAGTCGACAACATTAACGGCTGCTCTATGTCCTACAAGAACTCTGTGCAAATTGATATCTGTTGGTGAGACCATATCCCAAACGGCAATACTTCGATCCTGAAAACGAATTGTAAATTATTAAACTTACGAAACATTAAAGTACGCGATTCATGTAAAAGTAGTAACAGTTAAAAAACAGTTTCAAAATATGTAATTATATGTGGCTTGTGCAACTAACCTTTGAACAAGTGACCATCATGCCGTTACTGAACCTCAAATGTAAAACAGCTTCGCAATGATGAATCAACGTATTTACCATTTCCCCAGTTTTCACATCCCAGACACGAACCGTTGAGTCACTGGAACCACTAATAATCACTTTTTCGTCGTACTGGAGGCACAGCACAGACCCTGTATGACCCGTTAGCACCTAAGACAAAAGCAAAACATCTCGAAATATGAAAAGTTTCTGTGACTTTTTTTGATATAATAAAAATTGCATTCGCTATAATTTGACTACAATAGTTACAAAAAGAACTTTACTTCGCTTACTCTTTCGCTGTTTACCTTAGTACATTGTAGAGATTGCCTATCCCAGATTTTAATGGTATTATCACGCAAACCAGATACGATTTTGGTCTCATCGTATTGGAGGCAATATACTCCTTTGGAATTCTCAGATCGGCAATTGATTAATTGCAAATTGGGTTCACCTTTAAGCCAATTACTTTCTATACTCTAAACAACAAGGAAAAAAATACATTAACACGGGAACATACAAATAATATGTAAATAATATGAATAATTATTAATAATGCTGTTCTCCCAGAAATTCTTAAAATACCTGGATATCTTGAATGATGCGAGGGTATAGGATCCTATAAAAACTGTTGTCAGGATGCGACAGACCCGGCCTTGGTTTAAACAGGTGACGAATCCTGGAAAACAACACAATATTATAGAGACCAGTCATTTACAAAGCTACACAACCTGTCGTAAAAAATCAGCTATAGCTATAAACTCAACTGGAATTCAGAGACATTATTTTTATAATAACTATGGTGTTAGGTCAACACGCAAAACAGGTTCTACATTGATCATTCAACATCCCATTATAATTACTTCAGTCAAACTACATGCATTTTAGGCAGGTAATACCGGAGGGTCTAACTTAAGATGCCTCCGGATCGTACATGCGTGGCTTCCTAAATCGAGAGAAAATTGGCGAGAAGTCTCTTTACAAGAAATACATACTAGAACTCGACATCACCTTGAAAATAGCAAAAAACGTTAGCATTTACCATCCTCGACGTTCCGCAAGACCTTTCCATAGAGAATCAGTACGAACTTTTCGTTCAATTAACTTCTTCCACAGCATTGCATCTGAAATGACCCGATTCCATTCTTTGCACACGAGCTCTGCTGCACACAGGGACTTGGCATCCAAAAAAGACAGGATTGTCTCCGCTATGTGGTCGAGTCCTTTCTCTACACGGATTACATTTCGTAAGACGAGAATTAAAAACTGATGTTTCACTTTAAATAGCCAATCATGTTGAGGTTTTTGCATGAGTGATCATTCAGTTTATCGATGTACGTATGTCACTTATAAGTACGTTAAATAACAATCGTTCTTCTTTACTTACTGGGGAGTAATGTGACAAAGTCCCGCTGTAACATAGGTGTGAGAAATTCGTTGATTTGCCCGTGCTGGTAGTGACACATTCTTTGAAGGAGATTTTCTAAAAAGTCCACCTGATCTGCTTCTGTCCACGCATCAAACTTTTGTAAACTTTTGTCCTTCTCCTCTGTATAAAGCTTGGATAATTCCCGGCTAGGAGGATCTTCCGCTATGTCACTCATTTCTTCATTGTAATACATCATTGTGGTTGTGACTGGGGACTGTGTTGAAAAATATTTCCATCAATTTATACATTTTTTGTTATCTTTTCCCTAAACAAAAGAAGCGCAATGAAGCATAACATCATAAACCCTTTACCTGACTAATTTCCTCGGCTGACTTTTCAGTCTCCATATCTTCAAAATCACGAGACTCACTTTGTGGTAGGCTAAGGGAGCTTGCTGAATCCTCCCTTGACTCACTGTCGTCAACCTCGAACGAATCCAGCGGATCCTGAATGCGAAATATTGTACAGCTTAATATAAAATTCATATATTTTCTATTTCAACTTTCTGTTCGTAAAGTTAACTTTTCTACCCCTGGTCAAAAAACAGTCTACAAAAGGATGGATACTGTAAGCGACGAGAAGTATAATCATAAATGCAATGCACTATGAATGAAACATAAAATACTTACGTATGAATAAACAATTGATTACAGTACAACTATATAATAACATGCTTGTTTCACAAGCTCAATATATAAGAACTCAAGGGTAACTTAAGAATACAACACAACACTCACACTCAGTCGCTGTTACATATGTAATATGTACTTTCTTACAGACGGGCTACAGCCCTTCTAAAACTCTTTACGTTCCAATAAAAGATTTATAAGTAAAAAAGTAAGCATCTCCTTGCAGAAGAAACTTAATTTTTTAACTCAGTATGTATATAGATACATGACAGTACAGTTTCCCCTGCACTTACTATTTCCCACCTCTAATTGTAAGTAAGAGACTTCATGCTTTAAAGGAGTTCACAGCATTACTGCCAACACTCATTCAATTAACAACCATTCATTCTCAACTACGTCCGTCAGGAACTTCGCTGGAAACACTTGTCTAAACTTGAACTCTAAGATATGATAAACCTATAACTAATACACAATATCAGTGTAGGTAATTATACAGCGCTTGATTTTTTTAAAACGCAACTAACTCAATAAACCTTACATTTATTTCCCAAAGATTCTTCAATAATAATTATCATCTATTTTCAATTTACAAACTGAATGTAAAAATGTTTTAAATGAAGAACCTGTCACATTCCAAACTACACACCAATGAGGAGACTGGATATACAGAGCTAGGTGATGTAGTGAACATATCTGTACATCACTACATCATTATCATTCACGAGCAAATACCAACATCCACATGCCTGGGATACCTTCTACACCAGTCCCACGTGTAATTATTATTAACTTCAACGATTTATAAGTTGTATATAGGCCTTGAGAACTCCATCCAAATTTTGGACTGTGGAAAGAATGGCCTTATCAAATGCAACAAATAATAAATCCTTGCGTTTTCCAAGCTAACCGCCGTATAAATCCACGATTGCGGCGAATCTATCTAAAAATTTCCGTCAATCTGTCGTTGACACACGGTAAGTGCATGCCTTTCTTTGATCCTCAATCCTAAACAAACATGATGTCTCAGATGGATAAAAACGGATATGCAACAACGTGCACGTACATATAGTTTTTCCAATCCTGCCTACCAAGTGTAAATGCTCTTGAAATCATACAAAGAAAGCTACACTAAACTTTGACTTACTATAAACCTAAATCCAACAACTTTCCTCTTCGAACCTTATCTCTACTTTTCAGACATCATTAAAACACTAAAATCTTTCCGTAAATTTTTTGAATTTCTGTTTCCCTCGTGGTAGCCGAAAACAGTTACCCATATTATGTGACACCGTCCTGGTATATGGATCTTTAGTTTATGAGCCGCTGAGTGCTACTCAGTGAGTATTGTTTTGCAGGCATTTTGGGCAACACAAAGGGACAACGAAAGAGTGTGCATTAGTATGTTTGTACATACTACAGAGTTGTATACAGATCGCATTCAAGTGTCCAATCGTCAACTACTTCGAACTCATAAAGACTGTACACAATACTTGAATTACAGGTCAACAGATTGCTATATTCGTTACACTATATATACATCGGGAGCCTTTATTAAAGCACTCATATACCAGAGTGGTTCCACACACGACCAATTACTTACCGAAACGACTTATATTTTGAACTGACAGACAACGCTATGAGGCTGAGGCTTTACGATTTTACGATAACAGCACTGAACTGAACCGTTACAAAACATTGCCCACATCATACCCCTCTTTCAGTATAACTCTAATGAGCGTATACTTAAAATTGAGTTCGTCCATTCCCGTTGTTTACACAAATCAGGTTAAACCAACGTATTGAAAAATAAATTAGGACAATATTTCCAGCAGGAAATAAACTTTCACTTTCCTGGAGATTTTTCTTAGGGTGAATGCATTGCGAGTATGGAAAAATTACATGCGAGTGTTTCATTTCAATTATTCCTGTAGTATTACAGCTGCACTAGCTCCAGACTCCTACCAATTAACATCAGTCTAGGTTAATTATTTGGTGGCATTTCATCCCGAATTTTCCAAACTAATTTTATTTTTCTTATGTCGGACTTTTAAAACTAAAGTAAATGATTGCATAGTAAGCCTTTGTTGAGCAGAAAAGTAGCCTAGCACTAACAATTCACAAAACCTGAGTCGAAGGTGGAAAATTAAACAATGTACATACCTCCATAGCACAGAGTTCATATAATCTTACCAAAGCTGACCAGGTAATAAAGGTAAGTAACTGACAATATGTATACATGTCTTTCGTGTCTATGCAGACCAGGACCGACCACATCCACTTTTGATAAGTTTTGATGCAGAAAAAGACCATGTATATTATAGCATGTCTAGATGTAATAACCAAGCATGAGATTGTACCACGCTACAAATATAGTTCCGTGACCCTGCTTAGCCAAACAAACTCTACCGATAAGATTTGACTGAAAGTGAGTGTACACTACTTAGTTCACAGGTAAAATTTTTTTAACTACAGAACTTGCCATGCATTCAATTTCCACTGTTGACTGTGTGCAACTTTACAAGAGAAGACGAAACTTTTCGCAGAATATCTCGGTTTTAGTTGTCCTACCTTTCCTGCACAGCAACAACAAGTATACTAGTACTGAGATGTCTGGATATGTATTTGACATAAAACAGTAGCATGTAAATCATAAGGAGGATTGCCACAAAAGTTTATTTCCTGCAACATCAATCTTCACTCTTCTCAGGTTTTAAGAAGGAAGTCGGCGTACGATATATTCCTTTAAACATATCTCACTTATTGTTAATGACTTGACTCCTCTAATGGACTCACAATTGACAAGCCAATCCAAACTTTCACAGATTTACATGTACACATCCAATCCAAGATAATGCTATACGGTGAGGGCACGCTACGAATCAATAACCAATGCAAATCAATAAATAAATCATTAAATGACAAAAATCAAAAACTTGTAAAATGAGCAGACATTAACGGAATCACAACGTGTATATAATATTATGTGTATACGCAAAAAGGGGGATTATTTCAATCCTTAACCGTATATACTACTATAGCATAGGAGCGTAGAAATGCGGACAAAAATTACCTTTTGAACTGGATGATTGAAAAACATGAGTTTCGTTAGTCCTCAGACCAAGGTAAAACACTTGCAGTCAACAGTGAAATCATAATACTCAAGTCTTTCAATTCTATACACGGCTTCTCAACCCACAGTGAGTGAGTCAGACTTGACTTTTCACTTTTTACCTTTTGCTCTACAAACTGTACACGTTCCAAAATCAAGTAAACAACCGATTTCAACCAATAATGTCAGTGTTTAATGTATTGTTAAAATTCTTACTACACATATAGATAAGTAAACAAGGTAAGCCTAAGAACTACACAAATATCTCAAATATGGATGTAGTATAGTTCCTCAAACCGCCCTCAAATCCTCTACAATAATTCAAGTAAAGTATCTACGGCCAGTACCCAACAAAAAATTCCTCCTCAAGTCGAACTAATTTCCTACATTTATATATCATCAATATCTAGAGCACGTCGTGTGTTTCCGATTATTTATTTTTCTTTTGATCACACTGAAAATTTTTCCAAATCACTCACTTGTTCTCCATAAACAATCATTATTGTCTCCATCATTGAGAGATTTTGTCACGTGAACTTTTAATTATTTTAGAAATCACTGCGATGATGCGTCAAAGCCTCAGCTGCAGTATCTACGCAATTCCGACATATATTCTCCGAAATTATTCCAACATGTAAGTATTATAATTTACATAATTCTTAAACCCCCCAAATTTAATTAACCACATCCGAAGATTTACTCCCTATCCCAGAGCCTCTCTTCGAAAGGTATTTCTAAAATCCAAAAAGGTTGAACGTAACACAGAAAGAATTGCACAACAAAAGTCACCCCATACTTCCACTGAGTACAGCCTCACTTTTGTTGTCCACGGCACACAAAACTTGAACAAGATGACAAGAAAAAGCCCTTGACAGGTTCCAACTTAGAAGTTACATCAGCATTATCATAAAAATCCCTCGCACGAATTTCAAAAACAAAAAAAAACAAAAAAAAAACAAAAAACAAAATTATAATAAATAAAATAAAGAATTCAAAATTACCAAAAGGTGCACACGTTAATTCACTCGGGATTCTATATAATAAAATTATATTATATAATAATTAAATAGACACTCAAAAATTTGTGGACTCGTTGAAATCCCTATCCAATTTGTACAAGCACGTAACAGGAAATGAAAGAAATCACATTACATCAAATGTGAGTCAAAACTTAGTCAGGTAGTATTTTCGTTCGTTCGTTCGTTCGTTCGTAAGTAGCACTAAGATTAAACTTTTTCTCATTTGAAGTACCTCCTTTTGACATGAGTCATGATTATATAGTGGAGTAAAAAAAAAACAAAAACGTTACAAAATCAAATAATAATTTATACACGGGAAACAAAAAAAGATTTAGCTCACCTCCCTTAATTTACTCCCTTTATCCGACGAAAAATTTGACGCTGCGTTCTCATTTGAGATAAAAAAATAAGCTTTTCTTGTCCCCACTGTGAAAGTATACACTGAAAGCCCTGGTAGTTCACATTTAGTAATTGGGACGTTCCATGGAAACGGGACACACTTTTGCCTAACCTCAGTCGCTCCAGCACCAATATTTTTCTAATGGTATTATCTATCTTCCATAAACCTTGTTGTGAACTAAATGAAATCTGTAGAGCGAGTCAAGCTATAGGATAATTAGTGTGTAGTCTTACTCTTTATCAGGACCTTTATTTTTTTTTCTCTCTCTCTACCTATATAGATACGTTTAGTTCAGTTCAGATATTTGAGTCTCTCTCCCTATACACATTACATTACACCATACACTGTGTATATGTCTCTTCGTATAGAGTTTTTGTTTTTTGAGGAGGAGAACCTCAGCCAGTTTCAGGGCAGAGCTCAATAGGAAGAGAAATGAAAGTAATACATGAGTAAACTAAAACCCAGAAGAATGGCGGACGGTGACAGATCTCTTATTGGCTACATGCGTATACCTGACACCTCATGTCTTTGCCCTTTTCTGTTTACTCTCACTGCCATCCTTTGGCAACCAGTCCAACCTGGCCCCAAATATTTTTACCTGTCTTCTCATCATTCTTTTTAGTAGTCCCTGTGCATTATTACTTATATACCCATACAAAAACTACAAACTTTCCATTAAATTGTATTATTCCACCTCAAAAGTATGGCCATTTATTCAGAGAATGTTTCAAGAAGATAGCAGGAGGAAACATTGGATGCCAGGAATAAAAATAAGAGGATTTTGATGATAAGAGTATGATGATAAGAACACTGAAATAACTTATTCTGGGTTATATTTTTCAGTTTCCAAGTCCCTGGACCTGCGTAAATTTAAAGTTAGAATTTGACAATAGGAATTTAGATTTATTTGAGCTGGTGTTGGATTTCTGGAACTGAGCATACTTATCCATGACGGCTCATGAGGATGAGTGGGAAGGGTGACACCCAATCTTTTAATTGTATTTGAGTTTTTGGAGGTTCGTTTGGAGGTTTAGTACGTATGTATGTACAGTACTTGAACGCACCACTTGAGCACTTTGTCTTGATATTTAATTTTAGTCATGCGAGTCAAGCGTATGTATTATTCACGGAGGACAAGTCTGTAGGAAAAACTAAGACTGTGTATCTACAGTAAACATCATTTGAATTGCTAAGATTTTCAAAGAATTCGTAAACTCATGAATTGAGTGAGGAGGACACAAGTTGTTGGAGAGGAACTACACAATAGGAGCATACAAATCTTCACTCAAAAATCACTGCGGGATGCATGGGAAATATTCCTTTAAAGAGTTAAACACGAGAGTTGAAATAGTATTTCCATTTCCTTGAAATAAGTTAAGCTTGTAGGACGACAGCGTAATAATTCAGTGTGCTTCTAATCCAGGGAGATAAATGATCTTGGGTTGAAATGTGTATATTTCGGTAATCTTGTTTACGCGCATGTATTATTAGCGAATCTCCTTCATTTGATAATTCCAATGTGAGGAGTAAAGAAGTAGGGCTAGTCTTCCTACCGTGGTTTTACTACATACATGGCGAGGAGTAATCGATTGTCGTGATCAATAATTGTTTTTCTTATATATCAACTTCAAATTGCCCTCATCTAACCGTAGGTTTTAAATCGCAATGACGTCTCGATTCCCAATGGGTATGCCAGTGAGTTTTTAGCCCATGTGTGTTCCATGAAGAGAATGTCATGTTATGTTACGGGCCTTCCATATCCTTGCGGGAAGGATGAAAAATTAAATGCAGTAAATATTGTAAATCCATGTAGTGATTTATTAACGGTAAAGTTATTTCACCAAACATAAAATAGTTTACGAAGAGGCAGATGCAGTAGGAGTAGCAGTGGTATCCATTGCAGTCTCTTCGGTGTACTTGCCCTTTCCTTTGTTTTGTTTCGCCAACCTTCCCTTGGCTTTACGGTCAACAATGGCTTTGCGGTTCTTATCCATTTTTAATTTAACGATCACCACCTGTAAATTAACAATCAAATTCACCATGAATAGTGTTCTTGAACTCAGTTTTATACTCCTAAACCGCCGCCTCAAATATTTTCCTCAATGAAAGTCGCTGTTTGATATCCCGTGCTTCTGGTTCAATTTCAAAATGATCAAAGCACCACACTCACCGAGAACCTATACATTATATCACGCGTTTCAAAACAATCGAACCAACAGCCCCGATCAAAACAAACCAGTTAATTGATAACACCTCTCATTTAAACAAAACTACTAATAATTTCCAAATACACTAGAATCCTCTTAACATTCGCTTCCCCACTCCGCATTTCAACATGCATGGAAAGCTCTCTCCCTACCTTATATGACACACATCAGAAACCAATTTTGTCAAAAATTACCTTGGAAGGATGGATAGCCACGGGTACGGTCGTTCCGTTAGCCTTTTCACGTTGAACACGCTCAATGTACACGCAGAATCTTTTACGGTACACTTGCGTTACTTTGCCAACTTGTTGACCCTTAAAATGTCCACGCATAACCTGGAAATAAAATAGAAAAACTCAGAACGCGTTCACTTCAAAATGACTTAAAAAATATATTTCATTGAATTCTCAGCCCCAATTTTTCTGCATTAGAGTGTGCTTTTAAACAATCCCTGGATTTCGAAGGTAGAAATAGAGAACCTAAGACTACACTTATGGTGAAATACAGGGACACATTCTGCTCCTCTGTATCAGTGAATGGTTTATGGTCATCATTGACAATAACCTTGCTAGACTGAATTTCGATATGAAATTTTGAACTTACTTGGACTTCATCATCCTTTCTGAGGGGCATTGATCGGACATTATATTTCACCCGCAATTCCTTGGAAAGTGGAGCTGACATAAGTACTCGTCTCACGTGTGAGGGAGCATTAAAGTGCCTCTTCCTGTTCTTCCTCCTGGAGGACGTAACTTCCAGATTTCTCTTCATTCTGTAATTATTCTCTGGTTTAAACTTCCTGAAACCAAGTTCAAAATGATTGATAATTCACTTCATGTAATAACTACAACGACTAAGCTTAAATTTCAATTAAAATACTCGAAATACTGAACTGCACAACAGATTTCTTACCTGCCGGTGTACAATGGCTGAGTAAATGGAAGTAAGACTGAGCGATGTGAGAGAGATGTGTGCTCAGTTGCGGCGTGGTTCACTACTGCAGCAGGTTTCACTTCGAGTAGTGTCCACTAAGGGGCACAATTGCTACGCGCGGATTTTAAAATTACCACATGTTTCCTATAGTTCCCAATAGATGACCTTCATACGCTCAACAGATTAGTCTTTATTAGCTTTTGAGCACTCTTTTGAGTCCTTCCACATCCATCTGATATAACAGTTCGCACTTTCCACAGTTTGCAGCAATCTCAACGAAAAACCCTCGCGGCCAAGGGAGTGCATGGGATGTGAACTGACAAAGAGTAGTATTATGTATATAGCACAGTATTGCAATTGTATGTAAATGACGTTAACCCAATCAGGTTTTTAACAAAGTTAATGACCATTTAGGCAAGCCACTGAGGTAAAAAAATAACTAGATATTTATTCAACAGTAAACATGTCGAAAGTGAACAACTGTTCTTCAGGTATCAAAAGTATATGAAACGATTGCAAGGATTAGGGAGATATTTTAATTGAATCCTTGCTCTCTGTTAGATTTTTGCGGATCATTTCATCCTCGCAGCAGTCATCTGGGTTAAATTCCTCCCTTGGACATTGCAATTTTTCCCAAATGTCCTCACAGACAAATTCCGATTTTTCCGTAGGAAAGACATGTATAGAAATATCATTGAATACATCAATTGGGGTGAAGCTATTGACAAGTTGCTGCTCTTTAGTTACAGGCTTCGCCTTTAGGATATAGTCAAAGGGTGGTACCTTAGGATTCCGAGTATTGTCTAAAACTTTAGCGAATCCATTGGAAATAATTATGCAGTTTTTTAAATTTAGGGGACTCCAGTTAGCGAAGAGCAAGTTATTGGATAGCATGTGGGGACAGTGTGGGAGGCAGAAAAGAGTCAAATCTTCCACTGTCCTTCGTCCTTCTTCATTTATTTCTAAAACTTGGTACTCATAGTGATCACATATTATGGATTTATCCTCATCCGTAAAAATAGGGTCGTAGAATTCCATGGGAATTTTGAGCTTCTTTTGAAGATTTACTAGTAAGGCGAACTGCTCGATGGACTTTGTGGTGGTACATAGACTGCCCAAGCCGTAGCAAACTATTTGTGCGATTTCTTCTAAAGACCGGCCAAGCTCCGACATGACTAAATTCTTCAATCCCTCTACAAATGATTCGTAGTAGCTTGATTCCTGGATGTCACTTAAGGCAAATGTTATTTTCCTGTAACAGACAAATTAAACGTGATATTAACCAAATGAGATAATAAGCAACGGCTTACGTGCAGTGTACCGGTTAGTCATAGAATTTTTGAAAATGAGTACTGGTACTGTTTGAGGAGAAGATAAAGGAACTTAAATAGTTTTTTGTCGGACGCTTCTAGTCTTGGCGATATTAGAGGTCAGTTCACGGGTAATATTATTCACTCCAGATGTTTGAGATTTGTGAGCACTTACGCTTACTCCCGTTCACTCGATTTATTTGCTTATATTGGCCAGGTTATACTAGTTATTCCTACGATTTGCCGATACATTTTCTCCATCAAAACCAATTTGCAACGATTTGGTTCTTATTGGCTAGAGGTTAGGTGTTAAGTCAAGTAAGACTGGCTGTCATTAATGGAACGGGTGTAAGTACTCACAGAATTCGCGTCTGCAGTCAAATATTAATAGCAATGAACGTACCACATGACCTTCAGAACTCCGAAACTAGAGCATCTGACAAAAAATTCTTTCAGATCCTTTATCTCCTCCTCAAATAGTGCCTGTGTACAAATTTCATAAAATTCCGTGAATAGCTAGTACACTGTACTGCTCCCCAACATTTAAACTTGTTCCATAATAAAGCAGCTACTAATATAAATCATTCGGATTGTCTCTTACCTCAAGGCCGTATTTTTACAATAATTTACAGTAGGTTCATAGATATTTTCAGAACTTCGAACTCCCACAGCACCGTATTTGGTTTGCATGGATTTCGGCTTCCGCTTCGAGTATTTAACAGAAATGAACCCGTCGCTGTCCATTTCGAATTATTTAAGTGCAGATTACGACCAGTCTCACTGACCTTTAATGATGGTTCGATTAGGTCAAAACCACGGTCCAGGATTCCAGGCCCTCTGATCACAGAAATATTTAAAGCGTATTTTCAAACCTAATAAATAGGTTCGGTAGTGTTCCTGTTATGCACGTAGGCACATACGACGTTACAATGGTACGACCGCCCACACGTTTGTGGATGTAGATCCAAAAGTGTAACTCTGAGAGTGCTGAGAATGTATACCAAACGGCAAGATTCGCGGCATATAAGCATACCTCGATGAGTTATATTCATGCTGTCTCCGCTTTCACACATGTACTTCCTAAACGCATGATGTAATGTACCGCAACATAACTCCTGAATTCATACCTAGACATGCTTCTAAGGTGTACAGTGTGTACACCGGAGAGCATATTCGACTGTGGTATACGTAATTATACGTTCCAACGGTATGTATGAATGCACTTTTAGAGGCTCACTGGCAATAATAAGATAGCTTACTAAAACCACGTATTCAATTTGTTCATTACTCAGAATTTTATTACACACACAAAAGTAAATTGTATACAATTGTTACTTTACCAAAGTATTATCTACAGAAACCTCAAATGGGGAAGTAATCCGTACTTCGTTGGAGTCTTAGTCGTTGCTAAATGCTTGCAGGATACTGCGGATGGCCCGATGGGTTGATTTGAGTCCCTTAAGTTGATCAAGGTATGGATTGTACCCTTCATTGACTTTGTCCTCGTATTTTCTACGAAGACTTATTCGTGACTTTTGCTACAACCGCTAGAAAATATATACCTTAAATGAGCTGAGATCAGGAAAGAGATTGGTCAGAATGATTTAAACGCGGAAGGCGAGGTAATTTAATTTAATAGTGGATTATCACAATATTTTTACCCAGTGCAATTCCAATCGATTCTGGGGAATTGCTTTCCTAGGGTTGATCTCACAACAAATATTGTCGGAACCAGCAGTGTCGATTTCTTTTAACCTGCGTAGGAAAGAATGTTAAATCCTGAGCATGCCTGTTATTATACAGATAATATTAACTGGCTGACCTTGTCATTAATCTCTTTCCACTAAGAGTGAACTCTCTCGATTCCTCAATTCAGTTCAAAGACCCTCCATTACAACTATCATTTACAACAACAATTATTAACACAACAAAAATAATTTAGGAACAATTATCATTTTAAATGTCAACTTAAAAGAGTAATGTGTACATTATTTTCATACACTGCTCTTGTCAGGTGCCATCTAGTATAATAGGTCGCTCCGCTGGGAGTTGATAAGATGATACTGTATTGATTCGAAATTATTTTACATTACCTCCCGGGATTGTTGCTAAACAGTAACAGAATTGGGTGGAGTGACTGTGGAAGGAGGATCCAGATGGTTATCATTGAGCTGAAATAGAAAATAGTGTATAGGATAACTTTAACACAACCACCCGTGAAGATGGTAATATATGTACATATTATTTCCTAATGCATATTATTTAATGAGAGCAAAATAAAATTGTGAAACCTTATCAGCTAGTAATTTCTCCAACTCCGATGATGAAATTATTGGACCTAAATAATTGGTCCTTTCGTTTTCGTCTGTAAAAGCAAATAGCTTGTTGTTTTCAGCCATTATACCGTGATGATGGTAAGACAAAAATTAGTACTGTACTACACAACCAAAGCGTGCGTTGAATTAAGTGGCCATGTTGAAAAGCTGATTCATTCGTGAGGCTGATTGTGAGACCGTTATAATTTTGCATATGCATTGTGTAGCTGATCAATGTATATTCTGCAGAAGCACTATGTGATACATTTGGAAGTATAGTCCCGCGAGGTATGCTCCGCAGATAGTCACAATGAAGCATGATCAAGTATACTTGCAATTCAGGTATGCTTGCAGAGGGTATGATGATGTACACTTTAATATGCATCTAGCATTGTGTGGGCGTACTCACCGTACGACTAAAACTACTGGAATTTGTTCACATTCCCCTCAAAATATCACGTGTTGGCATCACGAGCAGAACCTGTATCACGGGTGCGTCTCCCATTGCCCCGAGTTGTCACAATAAATTCATGACAGTTTATGCCATGGTTGTGACACGGGCATCTCGTATCTCACAATAATAATTACATATGTTCGTAATCAATGAAAACGTTACCCAACCTTAGTAATTTTTCAAGAATCTTTGTTTACACGGGAAACTCTTAACTGAAAGAATCTGAAAGAATAACAAAAGCTCTGGATGTCTGGATACAGATACAAGGATGTGGGGAAAAGTAACTTTTTGTAGGAAAAATTTCTGATCTTGTAATTTTTTCACGAACGGTCTGGAGTCCTCAAAATATTTCGGACCAACAATTCTTTAAGTTGCTCACATTGTTAAAAATTCAAAGTGATGGTTTATTTCGACTGTGGGCTACTTGTCCTTCATGAAGCGCTACTGTGAGCTGTATAATTAAGTAATGTGATGTGGATGTCTGCAGTTACAGTAAAGGAAAGTAGTATAACAGTTGAGGAAAATATCTACCGGAGAACTGTCTGGGTTCTCTCGCTAAATGTTTATTCGTTAAAATTTAGGAAGCGCAAAAATAAAAACTTCCGTCAGCGCCATCTGGAAATATGTAAACTATACTAAAACGAAAGGTGTTCTAATTGTATGTGAATCTGGAATCCCTACAATATGTATATCCGTATCTAAACCTAAGAATAAACTAAACAAGGCGATTACATCATCTGTACTCACGGTATTTATTTTCAAATACCGCAAAGTAATACGCTTCACAGTGCACATGTAATATTATAATACTTATTAAGCTGTTTTACAAAAGGGAAAGATTTTTTCAAACGGTACTGTGGGAATTACCAATGTTACCTAAAAAAATATGCAGCTAGCAAGCCGCGTTAATTTTTCTTAGATCGACAGAATAGGAAGACTCCTGTGGCACGTCCAGTATGAGACGAATTATGTCTAGTGGAAATACCACATAGTGAAAGGCATTTGCCCATCGACGGCGTCGCTCTATCCCATCAGACATATAAAGGCATAGGTTCTTCCTGATTTCTGTTATGGCTGCACTGGATAAAAAATTGGACAGAAATGCTCATAATTAAATTGCGTATACAAATTGCAATATTATTTAAAAAAGCACATTATTACTCTTTCTTCTCGATGATGGCTGCGGCTTCCAGTGAAATCTTTGACTGGGTTTTAACTTCTTCCTCGGATCTAATTAACTTGTCATGAAGACTTTTAATCTCCTCTGCGGCCGAACTAAGTTGATCATGCAGTTTAAGCTTCTCCTTCTGCAGCTTTTGTTTCGCGCTTAACAGGAAAAATGCGAGTTCCAATTAAAATACAAAATTCACGCTTGAATAACTTTTACCCATGCAACTCATACCTTTGATGATGCTCAATTTCTTGCTTAATTTCCTGGTAACAGCTTTGAATCTTATTTATTTGTTTTTCTTTTGACTCCAAATCAGATTTCAGGGTATATATTTCAGAGTCCTTTCCCCGGGATTCTTCTTGCCATCTTACTTTTTGCTTATTTTCTTCTTCGTTTTGCTGCTTTACTTCCGCTAACTACAAAGTTTTAAAAATGTTTAGATTATCAAGTAGAATTCACAGTGTTTCATGGTCAAATGTATGGTAGATGTCACCACTATCTCAAGATTATTGCCCCACTAACCAGATCTTGTAACCGTACGTGCTCCATTTCTAATCGCATCACTTTCTTTATCTCTTCCTGCTTCTCTCGCTCAACTAAAGCTATTGTTTTCTGTAGTTTGTTCTTCTGTTGCTGTAAATCTTCATTGGTACTTCCCAAGGACTCTACATAAACTTGGCAGTTGTTCAGTTCATTCTCAACTTTCTCCAACTCCTGTTCAAAACAACGTTTTATTTTCTAACCCTCTCAATTTTCTACTACATTTAAAATGTTACCGTCTGAATTTTATTCCTCTCGTCCTTTAGTTCCGTGATTTGAATTGCCATGCTGCTCACTTGAACACTACGACTTTGCGACTTTTCTTTTTCTTCCCGATGCATTTGACGAATCACTCGAAGTTGTAGACACATGTTTTCGATCTAGAAGACAATAACATTATTAGGAATTTTATGATTATTGATATATTTATTATTATTTTATCTTAAATTCTCATCATGTGTTCTCACTTACCGTGCGTAAATTAGCACTATTTTCTCGTATCAGTTTCTCGTTCTGACCTCTGCACTGCCTCCAGGAGTTTAAAAGCAAACCACGGAGAATTAGCCTTGCAGCAGACTCCCTCTCTTTAATTAACTGTTTTTCTTCCAATTGAGCAACTTTCGAGCTTAATTTACGAACAGCTCCCAATGCAAAGGCAGTGGCAGCTCTACTAGCTAAATTACGCCTCTCTTCATACATGCAATATGATTTACTTTGATTTGGGTAACCAACTGTTACACACTCATGTGGAGTACGTGAAGAACAGTTAGAAATGTTATCACAGTCCATGTCCATTGGTTTTCTCTTTTTACTAGATTTTGTACTGGATCGATGATTTTTGGGACGGTGGAGATTTTCTAAAGAATTGTGTCTTTGTCGTTGCTGCCTGCTCCCACTATCTGCGTTCGTATTTGACTTGAAGCTTGGAGGCGTTTGAGGGGGTGTCAAAATGCCATCTTCCGTTTTAGATGGCATGGATTTACTTTGAAAAGCTCTCCGTGAAGGTATTAAAGAATCTAATTTCGCAGTTTCGAAACTGCTTTCAGAATGTTGGAGAACTTCCGGCTCCCTGCTACGTGAATCATTGTCAACATATGACAAATTTGAATTTGATTTTGCTAATGAATTGACTTCTGAAACAATATTTAAGAGCTCAAGGCTTTTCTTTTTTCTTGGGTCTGTGCTGTGCTTGGAAGAATATGATCCAGATAGGGTGAAGATACTTTTTGCTTTTGACTTTGAAAGCTTTTCATCTGGTGTGGATAACGGGGACATACAAGAATTCCCAGGTGACTGAGGACGGCTACAGTCAAAAAATGAATTCCTATCCCTCGGACTACTTGTTTTTTCTGATGAGCCCAGGTTATTCATTATTTTAGTCTTCGATCACGGGTCTCAGGATTATGTTCACTAAATCTCAATTGCATGAAACATGCTAGCAATAAAGTTGAGTTAGATATCGTCGTTAAAGAGGTAAAATGGTCCACATTACTTTTTATAAATGCAAATGTGAGATTCCCTGATAGCAGAATTGACTACAGTTTTCACTAGAAGCAAATCAATGGTAAAACAAATGACTCCAGATGCAAAAATAACTCCTTTTGCTTTTGAAAGAGTATTCTATGTAGTTCAATTCGATTTTAATCTAAATTGTGTCGTATCCATTTTGACCTTCACCGAAGATATCTCTCTCCCTTATATTGTATGAAAATGTGCTACGATTAAACAAGGCACGTCAGGTGATCAATATTCAAGTTGTAGCGTAATTATTATTGTTTCTTGTAGATTTATTCCGTTTGTAGAAAGTGGTTGAAGGTCGTCAATTCACAAAAGTCCCAGTTTCAGTTAGTTCAGTTTTCAGTTCAGTTCCATTAGATTCGCTGATTGAGAATTTTGTTCCAGGAAATCATTTACCATACCATATCAAACGCAAGCGCAGAAGTTGTCGTATCTTTACATAAACGGTTATATAAGCATAACAATAGAAGATGATATATGTATATTATAACGTGCAAATTCAAAAATTAATTTGGGCTCGGGTATAACTCTATTGACCAGTTAAACAGGAAATGTTTTGTTAGCTAGTTCATAAAATAATAACAGGAAAAAAGTTGAGACCCGAATGGTTAATTTTACTATTTAATTCCTTAAGAAAGTAAATAGCGTAAAATGATTATAAACAAGATGATGGCATTCAGTGCTAATAGTGGTCATGCCAATTGTGTAAAGAAACGACAGAAATCCAATCCTATGAATTGATAATTTTATTAGTAAGTACATCCAATTTTCATGAGTTTTATTAGAGTAGAAAATATTAATACTACAAAAGATTCATGATTTTTAAAATCATAAAGTACAAAAGCAATCACATACATATATATAACAACCATATAAAAATTAGCACCCTGAATTTTATCATTATTGGTGATGACCAAAATCAAAGACACCCTACTTACTTCGTTGGTCGACGGAAATGCTTGCATTACATTATTATTGACATGCAATCACGTTTATACATGATTTGTAAGCGAGGTAGTCTTTTCAAGCTACGACTCTATGCACAAAGTCCTGGGTTATACTGCACCCAGGCAGGGTAAATGTAACACTACTGCGGATGTTTGGGTGCCTGGTTATCTGTCGCCATGATAATTGCCGTACCCGTGGCACCAGGCAATTCAGGTTCGGATCGTCCTTTTGACCTCCGTAAATTAAATGAGGTCACATATAAACACATGTAAATACATACGTACAGAAACTGTGATGTTAAGCTTGCGCCATCTATATTCCGATTTGTCGTGTATATTAACGTCTTTCACATCAACCGGTAGAAGTCGCACAAACTTTTTAATAATAAATTTTTAGGGCATTTATAGGGTTACGTATTGTAACTAGATTATGCTGCTAAATCATATAGAGTAGCTAATCATGTAATTTTTCGGGTTATAATGAGGAACCCTAGTTTTTTCAATATATCACCCTCAAAAAATTTCCACGCATTCCATTTAATTTCGGAAAGAAATTGTGATAGGGAGCTTTTCGTAAATACAAACAGGTAATAAACAGGTAACAAAAAATTCCTAACCGAAATCACAAAACCCCGGCATTCTCACGAGTTTATGCATACATTTCGAAAATTCCACGCCATTTTTTTATATCAATACCTGAATGTACAAAAGAAAATTTTTATCGCTTCATTCCAAAGCTGGGCAAAGTATTCGCATACCTTAAATCCTAAATATTTTTAGGTTCTTACGTACAACCTACATTTTAGCCTACATAAATCACACCCGAGAGTTGACCCTACCTACAACCAACATACCTCTATGTCGTAATTGATTCATACCTGCATAACTAAAATGAAACTATGCAATCATTCATTTTAATTACTGCAAACGAATTGAAATCGTTTGCACTCCAGCACGTAAACAAAAGTAACAAAACATATGTATATATGTGAAAGAAAGTGTAGATGGGGTTTTTATTCAGCGCTTTGGAATACGAAAGGTTCGAACAAACATACATACATACATTTTCATGGTTAAGTACCTACCTGTGTTTATGTAGGTACGTACTGATTATTCCCAGCATACATAAATTGCATATTTTTTCCCCTCGAAATATACAGCCTACATACAAATGCCTACAAAATATGTGAAAATTTGAGCATAGCCTACAATTTTACCTACTTGTAGGCATACATGTAGGGTATGCGCCCAGTTTTTGCAATTCCAATATGCGGCGGCATGTACTACTCCTGACCCTATAGGGACAATTTTTTGTATACAACCTTTTTCTAACGTTAATGTAAGCATTTTGTGCTACGTTGGACGGAAGCTGTTTGTGCTTTATTTTATGGTTTTGAGTATTACAATTTTAACTTTTGCCTCAGTATCATTTAAACACTTTACTGTTGGATAGTATAAAAGAATACTCAGTGCTACCATCTGTAAATTCATGAATTCCAGGATATTTCTTGAAGTTTAAAAATGGCGACGTTTTTTGTTGAAAAACACGTCTTAAGTAAAACTATAACTTTAACTGTCGGATTAATTACCGAGAAATGAGGTAGAATCACAACCTTATCCTATTTTCACTCCAATAATACCAAAATACTTGCCAGACGATTTGGCTTTAAGTAGAAGAGTTTATTTTCTACCTTGCACTTGTAAGTACAGTTATTTCAGAAATTATCGCACTTCCAAATTGAGATTATCATTACAATTCAGCTTTGATTAAACTAACTGACACAGAATTACGTGCCCGTCCAAATCAATTTTAGAAGTAAAAACTCTCTGTAAATGCATTACTAACTGAAACGGAAAGGGCGAAAGAATCCAGCTCAAGAAGTTTTGGCGCCTGAACAATTTTGACGAAAGATTCCCAACTCTGGTCCACTCTATCTTCTACCACATTATCTTTGTAATTAACTCACAGATTAAAACTACCATTCTGGGGAGGGGGAGGTGTCTCTCCGAAAAATGAGTCTTTAGACACTCAATTCAATTTTCCAGAAACTCATCTGCATTAGCAATTAAAAATTGTGTTTAGTAAAAGCCCTATTCCGATCTTTCGAGGAATTAAGCAAGCCTGGCATTACTTCGATGGAAAACAGACTTGCCACCCAGATATTTAGAAACAAATATGGATCATACAAGGTGCTGGCAAAAATAATCTCAAAGTACTTATATTATAAGCCTGTCCAGGAATTTCGTTTGTACTTCCATTTCCCAAATAGTTTGTGTCGACGAATGCTCCCCTTTTCTGGGCCTCAATTTCGGGACAGCTCAAACCTGGACACCTGGCGTCCCCAAATAAAGGGGAGCTTAAATTCGTGTCAGTACCAAGTCATGTGGTTGAGGCTTAATGTTTGCCTAAACACTGCGTATAGGTTGCCGCGGAGTTTAAATCAGTACGTAGACTCACATAGATTTGGTCTCTGATTAATTAGCATGAATTAAGCCCCAACTATCTTAGAATTAGTCGTGCAAGTCGGCTACTCAATTTGCACCTTCAGAATTTTTAAATGTCCAGCTATTTGAGTAAAAAATACTGATACTACTCAAGCAGAATCATATTTGTTGAAATCGGATTGAATCTTTAGAATTTACAAAGATGCAAAAATTATTTAACATAACGCCGAGTGGTCATATTGTTTTGTGGAATGGGGTTTGGAATGACTTGGGCTAAATTCATATACATCAGTGATTACATATTTATAGATTCCAGATTCCACCCAGGTTGAGCCCTAGTACTTTCGTTTTAAAAACAGTAAAAAGCATCTTCTTCGGTATGTTTTTAATTTTTTTTATTTATTTTAGTCTTCAAATATTAGATACATTTTAGGGATAATGCTATAGTTTGGACAAATACTTGTAATAATTTTATTTTTATTATTTTTCCAAATCAAACTACGTAGTATGGCAACCATAAGTCAGAGGCATGTGACTTGACCAAATAATAAATCAGTAATGAATTAAATTTAAGGTCTCAAGCCCTTTCTGTCTCACTATAAGATTTTTCACACTAGGTTACCATGATTGGACAGACATTTATGCAAATTTTGTTCAAAATCAGCCTCCGGGAAGACTTTTTGTAGAAATTACAATAATTTTGTTTTTAAATTCAAGTTTATAAACCCAGGGGAGGAAATCTGTAGAAACACCCTCATATCTCTCAAACTATATTTTTGGTGTTGGGATGTCAAAAGTAATGGATGTTGTAAAAAATGTGTCTTTGAATTTGAACCATTAGTTTTTTGCATTAGACTCAAAGGATTGAAAGTTATCCTGAAATTTTTATTTCGAAGGTTCAGCGCCGGGAACAGTTGAACCTTAATTTCGCTTTTTTGCTCAAATAAATTTTCAAAAGTTGACAAATATTCCAATATTTCCAAATATTTAAAAATATTCCAATGATAAAAAAAAAGTATCTTCCTAAAAACAATGAGTTTAGATTAGATTAGTAGCCAATTTAATAGATTTACATATTATTTAATGTAAAAACATTAATTTTAGTACTGGCTAATTACTTTAAAGAAACTATTGTAACTGAGGAAGGTCGTAAGCGTTTGCATTCTACGGTAACATTAACGTAACACTTAGATTCGTGCCCCTGTTCTGTAATGCTGTAAAATAAAATAATGGTAAAAGACTTAGGAAGTTTGGAGACGTGCTAGTCATGTATCTAGACATGAATGTATAATATTGATGTTCGGGAATTATTAAAATGTTTTTTTGTTCTGGCTTTTCTAGCTTTGGTTTACTGGACTGCTGCTCTCTTATTTTTTCAATGACCTTTGTCGGCTCGGTGGTGTCTCAAAGAATTTCTAAAGCCGTGTCCTTAGGTTTTGCAACTGAAAACTGAAACGTATTGTAACAGCTTCATTTCAGAATGAATTTGGAAAACTCATCTCAAGATAAGCTCGAGGCTTGGAGTCAGAGCACAGGAATGAGCATGAACTTGCCCACAGATGCTACTGCAAGTTCTGCTGGTGCATGCCCATTCCGTACTTACAATCATTCACAGTCATTACCTGTGGGACATTATGATACATCAAAATCTGAACGCAAGTGGTACAGAGATGCCATGAAGAGGTAAGATTCGGAAAGTTGTGTATTTTTTATATTTTAAATCTTTGTTTGGTTTGAGCCAGAGTTGTAGATGTCTGTGAAAGAGAGGATTTGCTATCCGTCTTGTGCAGTTAAAGTTATCTATAGCTGCCGCAGATTACTGTGCGATCGTTGACTGAGCCACGAGTTTATATTGTGATTTTTGTAATAATTTAATTTTCTGTAAAGTCGCCTTCATGGGACTTCATGTTTCTAACTGAGCGTGGATTTGAGTGTGAGTTGCCAGCATCTTAACCTAAAGTGTGTTATTAAGGTGCCGACAAGATTTTTTTTTAGTGTAATATATACAGTTTGTTCATTTGATACTGACGAGAATATTTTGGAAGTTTGATCGTTTTCAATGTATGTACTGTTCACACTTACACATATGTAGGTACACAGTGCAGTGCATAAAAGAAGACTGCTCTGAAAAAACTAGTTTATCAGTTATTTTTACTTGTGTGGGTCACTGAATGAAGTTGTATGAAGAATGGCAGCTTCATGTTTGCCATCAAATCTTTTATTATGGTGCCTAGTTTCATAGATTGCATATCATATCATAACAATCTGTTATACTAAAGTAATGTTACTCGAAGAAAATAAATACTAATTTTTGCAGTAAGCCATTTAAAATGACCTTTTCATATTTTTTATATGTTCTAGTTATAACCAGAATGGAAGAGCTATTAAGATATGGATGAAGATTAATTATTAAATATCTCATTTAATGCGCCTATGTTTATTATCCAGATAAAAGGCAAGACATATTCTTGTATTTTTCCGACATTAATTTGTCATCCTAGTCTGAACTTGCCTTGCAATGAGATTTTCATATCTTTATAAAGATGAGCTACTTTTCTTTTGAAATTCAAATTGATACAAATTCCCTTAATATGTAAATACTCTTGGATGCATCTAATTGCAAGATTTTGAAGTGCTTCATATTCACTATTTATTATTTTATTGACAAGGCTTGCTTGTAATTTTGTAAGCGTTAGGTTCTGGCATCCACGAATCAATATTTAAGCGTTCGTTACGCGACTTGTTGGCTTCTTCGTCTTAATGTTTTGACTTATTCGAAGGCGAAACATATCCATGAATCAATCAATTGCATCTCTTGAATAATATTGAAGATTGCACTGCCACGATTGCTTGCAAATTTTTTACAATTAATATGAACGTCCTACGTGCTTTTGTTGCCCGGATAAGCGATGGAATTAATTATTATTGTCTTTCGTTATCGTTTTAACATTTACAATTTTATGCCATGATTGGATATCATCGAAAATAGGTTTCAAACAATAATACACATACCATTTTTTACTAGAGAGGTCCTTTTGCATTCAAACATTGCATACGTCACCATCAAGTTAGTGATTTGTATCATCATGCATTACGTTATAGCGAGATATACTTAAATCAAGCTTATGATTATTTCATCTTACTTTTACGGCCGTTCGTAGAATGAGTGTACTCCACTGGTGTATTTTACAAATTAGAGACATCAGACGTCAAGCTGCAAAGACGTCCGTATCCTGTGTGTTAAAAACCTGGCATTATTCGTTACCTAAAAGCTCTTCCTATCCGTAACCCAAAAGTTTCCCCTATAACTAACCAAAATAGCTCACCCTAACCGTAACCTCAAAGATGGCTCCCAGTAAGACGGGGAAAAGTGTCGACACAGGGACGAGAGACATCTGTATTTTATTATATTACTAAGATCGCGATACTCTCAACTGCTGGAATTTGGCTATTTATTTGAATTTGATTCCCCATATCACTAAGGAACGCGATTTTGTACACAGT